>CM029503.1:9916959-11116959 GCA_017140595.1 Eucalyptus curtisii
TGATTGCAAAAGATGCATGTTGCTCTACTCCAATATCTCTGATTCTTGACTTTTCGCTTCTCGTTTCGAGAAGCCGACTTCGCCAATAGATTTGCCATCATCGGACAATCAACATATTGAAATCTTTTTGTCAACGGAAGTTGGAGTCATCACATGTGCCACCACGCGTCGCCTTGCCTTGCATCCATTGCGTTCATTTTAATCGAAGATTTTTGTGACATTGTTTGGATTATTTTTCAAACTCAAGTTGATTTGTTTCAACTCAATTTGTGCTTGAGGGGGATGTTAGCGATATTGGGAGATCTACTTGATTATGAATATCTCTCAAAATTATATATACATCTCATTTGATATTGCATATCTTTGATTGATATATGTTATATTTGATAATCTTATATACTAATGTAATTTTCGTTATGATATATCGAAATATACACAAATTTCACAGAGGTAGAAATGTGAAGAGTGAGTGAGTGCGATATCAAGTAAAGATGAGAGAGATTGAGGAGAGAGTTATACAAATGGGTTGAGTTAAGTAAGTTGTAAATCTATCTATAATCCATTTGTAACTCATATAACAATCATTTTGTGTTTAAAGCCATATACTCGGTATAACTAACCCATTTATAACCCATTTATAACCAATTTTAACACCCATATGGCTTTTTTTGGGGGGGGGGGGGGGGGTCTAAACACCCATATGGTTAAGAAATAGCTTTATAACCCATTTTGACCGGTCTAATCTCTAGGTGGGTAATTGTGCCCTACATCATTAAGAAGCCAAGAGAAAGAAGCTCACGATTCGTTGCTAAAATCATCAAATCACTTAGTCTAACTTCAAATGCTTGTTTTTCTATAAATTCTACTGTTTGTACTGTGTGTTGCCTTGTTCTTTGCAAGCGTGACATTTTGTACGCTCTGGCCTATATCGACAATAGATTGCAAAGCACGGAAAAATTAATATTTCCAAAACGGAAAAAAAAATTGAAAAACTTGAGGATGCTGTTGCTAGTTACAAGAATGTCATCTCCTTATCCCAAGAGTATTGGAAAAATAATGTATGTTAACATGTAATTTTATTTTTTGAGTGTATGTTCATGTCATTCTCATATATATGCTCACAAAGAAATTTTACTTCTCTAAAGCTTTGGCTTATGGTGGCTGTGTCCGGCAGAGCTTTGGGAAAATATCTTTGACTGAAGGTGTATATATAGAAGGTAAATAACATTTGGATAATTGACTTAGATGTATATTTTGTAGAAAAATTTTGAACTAAAAAAGAAAGAAATAAAAGGGCAGACAACTGGGTGAGCATCGGTAGGGAGGGCAGATCTCCACGGGTCGACGCTTGGTTGCAACAGATCTCCATGGGCCTGAAAGCTTAGCAGTTTAGGCGAAGCTTAAGCATGACCCATCACCGAGTTTGCGCCCCTAAGTGAGGACCCCTGAGGTCGCACAACCTCTGGCTTCTCAGAGCCTCGACCTTAGCGACACTCGACAAGGCGACCATCGACCTTGGTGACCATCGGCAAGCCTAACCGACCCTCAGACCCAGATCTCACCTCAGCCGCAACCTCTAGAACTCGCTTAAAAAAACCACGACCGTTGACCAGGCTCGGCAACCGTTGACGATAGTCTATTGATCTCGTACAACCCTCGCAAAAGCTTCATCGACAACTGAGAAAAGTACCAAAAAAGCCATAAACCTATTGCATTGGTATCAATTCGGTCCTAAACTTTTTAATTGAATCGATTTAGTCCTAAACATTTTCCTCTTGGGACTAATTCAGTCCATCCGGCTAATTTAGACCGGAAATGTAACAATCCTGACTCCATCCTTAGGGTCTCGAGCTACAGGGGTTATTTTCGCGACGTCCCAAGCTCATCACTATCCTGATTCTTTTTATCTTTTTATTAAGCACATGTGGAAGCGTACATACAACACTCGGACAACAACAAGTAACTAGGAAAACGACCACTTGCAAACCCACAATTACATTAGTTATATTTACAAGCCATTTTGTCATGGGCCGTTCTTTTTACAACTATTACATGCACTATGCTCAAAAAGGCTGGGATAATTCTTAACTCCTCTATCGAGACCACAACTCATCCATACCTACAATTTTGAAAAACAACAGAGTGAGTCATGGACTTGGTAAGTAAAACCCCTAATTTTCTAATAGGAGAACATCTCATCATCAAAATCTAGTAGGTACAATAGTCGCAATACAATGTTTAAGGTAGGGCTATGTAAGCTCCCTAGTCTGTCGATATAATTTTACCCGACACATATGAATGCAACCATATGAATATATCAGTACTGAACCAAGGTGTTGGCATTACACATTTTTATTAATAAGAAGGACCAAATTAAGTTAAAAGGGTATGCGATATCGCATGCCTTGTGGCTGAGATAGCGGTGTAGAGAGAGAGAGAGAGAGAGAGATGCTTTGCTTCCCTTAAAATAAGGAGCTTTCAACGGTAGGGTGTGTTTTCGGGTGCCAAATTCCGTGTCTCGCACAACCATCTCTGTTCTTCACGCCAAGAACTTGCTATCACTAGACTTTCTACCTATTTTAGCTATTGATTAAAACAAAGTAAATTTAGTGAACGCTCAACTATTGATTTCGCACGCATCATGCTGGGGCCGCAGGATGGAGTACAACGCATGGTGCCGTGAGTTTTCTTTTCTTGTTTTCTTTTTATTTTACTTAAGTTCTCGCTCTTATGAATCACATAACAGCTGCATTTTGGTTCAGCTTTCGGACTTCGGACCTTTAAAAGTCCCGTGAGTAATTATTCAGAGGCATTTGGTGAAATTCTTTTTTGAGAGCATTGCTAATATTGACAAAGCTGAAAGTCATCTTATTAATGACTTTGTTTTCCTTTGCCTTATCAATAATTTCAAATTCCAGTCTTGCCCTCATGAAGCAACTGCTCATTTTCTCCCTATTGAAACTAATGTTGCAGATTTGGAAAGGCAAAAAGCACCCAAAAAGTCCTAAACCTATTTTATTTCTAACAATTTAGTCATAAACATTTTAATTGGATTAATTGAGTAATAAATCTTTTCGTATCTATACCAATTCAATTCATCGGGCCAATTTAGACCGGAAATGGCACAACCGATGCTAACATGAATATTTTTAAATATTTTTAAAAATATTCTTTTTCAATTTTTAATTTTTTTCCTATATTTCCTTTTTTTTTTTTTTTTGTTCTTTCTCCTTTGCCCTGTGGCTGGTACTGGCCATGGCTGGTGAGGGCATAGCAGCCCTTGTTGACTACAAGTGAGTGTCACCTTCGCCAGATCTGGCGAGGGCACGATCCTCGTTGGATTTGGAAAGGATTGTCCTTGTGGCCTCCGACAAGGGCCATGACGCCCTCACCGGCCCTCAGTTATGGCTGGTCACTGGCCATGGCGGGATTGGCCACAGTGCAAAGGAGAAATAATAGGAAAAAAATAAGAAAAAGGAAAATAATAAAAAATAATAAAAAATATTTAAAAATGTCCACGTCAACGTTGGCTGTGCCATGTAAGATAGCTGGCATTCACATTAGTGATTTTTTGTAACATTCTCGATTTCGACCCTTATATTGATCCCAACTAGTAGGCCACAAAATTGGCTACATGATCGGTTGACTGGCCCAATGACTGGCCAATGGACCCAGTCATGAGCCCTTTTGACTCGGTAAAGGGGAGCTCGAGCTCGGTTTTGCCGACTAAGCCTGGTCGCATCCAGGCTCCATTTGGTCATGGCTTACATGTGAATCTCGGGCCAAATAAGGTAGTTGGTCGCGATTAGGCTTGATTAACTCCAACTCAATGAGATGACCTTCAAGCTTAGATATTTCCTTTGATGCATTTAATGCTCTTGGAAGGTAGTTAATTAATGCTACACTTGGCATAAAAGGTCTTACCCTTGGGAGATAATCATGAAACTTTAGATTTTTGTACATTAAGAGAGGGTGAGTCATAAGCCTAGTAAGAAGACTTGGAGTTTAAGCTACGTAGGCCAATCTTTCTTAGATCAAGAGTCAAATCCATTAAATGGAGATAATCAGTAGGGAGGCTTAGGTGTCTCAAGTAATTAATGAAAGGGGATGACTCATGACCTAAAAGAATGATGGTAAGTGATCTTGCAAGCCTAGTAGGATGCCACCTCTCTTCTATAAACTTGCCACATTGAGTTTCATAGGTTTTGACTTCCTAGGATTTCGAAACTACTGAACATTTCTTGCTTTCCAATTTTATAGAGCTCTTTGTGGTTCGAATTTGGATAAACTTCCTTAATGAAAGTTGTTCAAAACATTTTGGCAAACAACATACTTAAATTTTATATTTTTCTAAGGTGAAATGTTTGGGACGAGGGCCTCATCATTTACCAGTTGGAACCTGCCCAGTGTAGTAAAAGCAGTGATTAAGTTGTCTTCTCGAATTTTTATAAAATTTTGTCTTTCGAATTTGGACATACTTCCTTCATAAAAGCTTTGAAAGACATCTATGTCTACAACATGTAAAGTTTCAAAGAGTTTTGTGAAATTTCGAAATGGGTCTTTCTCTCTGACCATTGAACCTGCTCAATGAACAAATTTTTGGGTTGTGTTCGGTGATTTTCTGCTCTTTCCACAAAACGAATTTGACTAGGCTTCCTTCATGAAAAATGTTGTTTAAGATCTTCTCTACAATATATTAAAAATTTATAATTTTTTGAGCCTATTTGATAAGGTAACAATGTCAATTGCGGGAATCGCTTGAAACTATTTTTCATCCTAGGATAAGAGGGTCACATGCCAAACTTGGAGGGAAGGGGGCTGCACGCCCAACTTGAGAAGCAAAACAATCTAGAGACTTCTTGGCTTGAAGATAAGAATGCATTAAATGCTCTTGGACCTTAGTGCATTAATGCTAAGTTGAGTCATAAGACTTAGGTGTCCTCTAATTAATATAGTCATCATTACTATTGATATTACAAAGATGAATCAACCCCAAATGGCTCAGTAAGAGAAGAAGCAAGTATCCTCCTTTAGGAACTAGACTCGCCACTCATCTCTTTGGCCTTGCCACTTTATCAACCTAGGCTTATCACCCAAAGAAATCTTATTGGTCCATTTGGAAGGGTAATGATGAGAGGTTTGCCTATAAATAAAGGCAATCCTACCATCACTACACACACACCACCCTATCTGTTCTCCTACACTTGCTCTCTCTCTCTCTCTCTCTCTCTCTCTCTCTCTCTCTCTCTCTCTCTCTCTCTCTCCCTTTTACCATTGCCCCCTCTCCCTCTCTTGGCCTTGCTCGCCCACCGCCTCACAAGATGGCCCTCTTGGTAAAACTAAGTAGAATCTCTAACTCCTGGTTAGGGCGATAGTCTACATTGTCGAGTTTAATAGTGTGCTTACCCGTATAAGCCGCGTGCATGTTTAAATGTTCTTCTGTATGGTTTGCGCATACTTGCATGCTTGAGTGCATTCACACCCCGGGACGAGGTCAAGGTTCGCTCGACTTGGAATCAACGTCAAGACACGATGGCCTAAGTTGCGAGGCCTTAGACCAACATTGAAGCGTGCCAATTCCAAGTCTTACTTGGTGTGGAGATTGGCCTAGGCATGCAACTTAAGCCACGAACCAAGAATTGTGCCCGACATATTATATAGTATGATGTTAAGAGCCATGGCACACTCACTTATATGAGTATGCATTTGGGCTACGTATGAGTCGATTAAGAAGAAAAGTAAAAACTGGCTTGTGTGATGCACTTTATGATGCGCTTAAACAGGAAAAAGCACCCGTCGTCACATAGCGTTGGCGACGATGTCTCGTTCATTAAACGGGATGCCCTGGTTGAGTTAGGATGCTTGAGTTTGAGCTCAGATGCCTCGAGTAAGCTAGCATTTGGATGCCCTGGTTGAGTTAGGATGCCTAGGTTGAACCGGATGCCTTGGTGAGCTAGTACTAGGATGTCTTGGTTAAGCCGGGATGCCCTAGTTGAGCTACGAGCTTAGCATGAAGCTGGAAGCCTCGGTTGAGCTAGGATGACAATAAAAGAATCATGTTATGAGTTTTGGTATATGCATAAGCATGATATATTAATGTGTTTATTGATATACTGAAGGTAAGCATGCATTAAAGTATGCGGTAATGGACATCTGCATATAGTCGAGGTGTAGCAAAAAGTTTGCCATGACTGGAGGCGTGATTCGCTCCATATGCCCGGTGGTCCTATGTGGCTGAATGCCGGAGGTTTTCGTGATGCCAGGGTGGATGCGACTGTTCAGAGGGACGCAAACATTGGTCCTCTGAGGAATGAAATCTTGTGATGGCCATATAAATGACATGTGATCTGATTATGTGGAATATGATGTTTGTAGAATTGCAATTGCTTATAAATGATATGTAATCTGATTATGTGGCATGTGATGCTTGTAGAATTGCAATTGTTTATAATATTGAAGAATTGCTCCTTGATTTCTTGCTTTGTCTATCATGTATGAAATTAGGTATTGATAGTTATGCTTAATATAGCTTGTTGAATCTTTTGCTGCTGAGTGGTTGTAGTTACCCCATTTGGGGATTAACATTTCATATTAAGATGCCTTTGCTACCTGTCTCTCGCGGCACCTTTTATGGCGTACCGGTCGATGTCGAGTGCTCGTGTTCGGAGCACATTTGCATCGGTGTGCGAGGGTTGGTGTTCGTTCGAGTCTGAGTCCTAGTTATGTGCGATGTAGGCCTACCTGGAGGCCCTGTGGTGCAGGAGTTCTTATCAGTGCACATCCGCCGTGACGGGGTTATGATGGGGATGCTACCGCCGCCGCCAGCCGATGGACCAGGTTGGGTGTGATCGACCTCGGGCGATGGGTAGCAGATGAAGCTTTTTGACTGCCGGCACTTTCTGATGGATCAAAGTTGATGGTTGTTATAGAGTTGGTCGCTTTTGGGTCTAGCCGAGTTTTAGTAAAGCCTTGGCCTTTTGATTGTACCAACTCGTGTTGTCCATCAAGTTAGATAAATAAAAAGTGATCGGTTTATCTTATGAAAATATTTAGTAAGTGTGCGTCATTTCGAAATTTTTGAGTTGGGGAGATGTGAAATCGCTTCTGCTATACTTTTTCTGTTGCGCCGGGATCGTTAAAAAAAAAATTGTCAAACTCTCAGGACTTATAGACCTTCAAGTCAAGGAAACCGAGTGGAAAGCGCACTGTGGCAACCCTATTGGTTTGGGGTGCCACATTAGATCATTTCCTCATATGATTTTCATCATTAACCATCACAAGCTTTAAATTTTCAAAAATAGAAAGTAAACCAATTTTTGCTTTCAGTCAAACAAAAAATATCAATGTTGTGCTGTGAATTTGTTGTGGTTGGATTACAAATATAGCTACGCAAACATACCATTTGGTCCTTAACATCTCACCTTTCTTTCTTCCACTAATTCTCTCTCTATTCTCTTGTTAGGATTTGGAGGACAAACTTCACCAAGGTGGTCCATTTGACCCGTCGGGTCTTGCTAAGGACTTGGACGAGGCTACCATCCTCAAGGTGAAGGAGATAAAGAACAGCCACCTCGTCATGTTGTCCATGCTCAGTTTCTTCTTGCAAGCATACGTTACTAGGGAGGGACTTGTCGAGAATCTTGCGAAGCACCTCAACAACCCATTCAAAAATAACTTGCTCGCTATGATTGCCAGAATAGCGGAAAAAACTCCTACCCTGTGATTTTAGCTCTTGAGATTATCCTCTTAAATATGGGAATGAGTTGTACATCTCAATGAGACAGCTTGAGGCATTAATCAGAATTTCTACTTGGAACTTTTTCTCTTGTGATCTATGTAGAGGGCTTGATCAAGTTGACCCTGAAGATTGTAACATCTAGAATATTCTTTTGTCATCGTATGTGCAAAATCTTCTTTAGCACACTAATGTACAATTGTTTTTCACTTTTATTGTCATGACCCGATTGAACTTTGAACTTTGAAGTACTCATCCTCCATATAATTAAGATTGCTCAAACTAAGTGACTCTCTTGTAGTTGCCACGTATCATTCTTGTCAAATCTCAACATTTCTCCTATTATAGCATTAGGTAGTTTCTTGGCTTTAGTCTCCTGCACAAAAAGATAATGACGCTAAAGCAGGTCCCTCGCTCTACAAATTCTCATTTCCTTCACACACTTTATCGTCAATCCTGAAGAGAAGTAAAAGTAATAGAAGAAACGAGGGAAAGTGGATGTCTCAACTGAAAGCAAAATAAATAATCTAATCACATCAGCATATCCATAATTATATAGTGATTCATAATTAGTGTTTAACTTGGATTACAACAAAAAATGAACTCTTGCCGTTCAACCAAAAAGAAATTTGGATTACAGTCAAAAAGGCTTGCACTCTTTGTTTTCATTTACAACCAAACAAGCACAAGCAACCGAGATTCTATGTTAATGTTGAATTCGGATTACAAACAAAAAAGAACAAGCAACAGCTTCTTAGCTATGAACAATTGATGGAATTCACATCTACTTCAATGTGGAGCATTACTTGTAGATTCTTGAGTTCCACATGGTCCAAAAGCCTTAGTTGAGACATGGTCGGTTTGACTTGTAGATTCTTGTGTTCTTGTATCTCCTTGTCTGGTAGATGTCCCTTTCACCATGGCTGGTCTTGGATGTTTTCTTGGTCTCCCCCTTTTACCATGCATAGAAAAGCATGAGTAAGTTACAATAAGTATTGTCATGAGACCATGTTAGTATCGAAGGCTTGGGCCTATATAAGTTTTCTTGGTCTTTCTTTTTTCTCTTATCGGATGTTTGATTTGTGTTGTTGCTAGAGGTTTCGAACATGTTATCTTGTTGTGTCCCAAGTCCTGACAGTTTGAGCATGAGATGATTACCCCGACTTTTGCCAATTTATTCGAATTAGTATTTGGATTAACCATGGCCTTCCCCTTTCTTGTCCTTTTCTCAACATTCTCACCTTGCTTATTGCATTGTTTCTTGGGTCTCCTTGGAAGCTTTCTGAATGGCGGAGGCAATATTGGCTCTTCAGTGGATAGTGGCCACATTTTCTTCCCATTCAATGTCGGTAATGAAAATTGGTAGCATCTTTCATAAGCATCCTTTTTGAAACAATCATCAACATACCGATTATTCTCATACTTCATATAATTAATGCATGAGATAGCATGGCTACAGGGTATTCCTGAGATATCCCATTGCCTACAAGCACACGTCCTCCCTCTCAAGTCAACTTCAAATTAATCATCATTGACTTCAACTTCAAATTTTTCCCCAATGCATGGTTTGGTAACACAATACCTAGACTTCATCTTTGCTTCCTCGACCTTTGCCCTAATTCGTGGACATAATTCATCTTGGGAACCCATCATCAACCGACTTTTCTCATACATTCTCACCATCAAAATTGTTCTTATTGCCTCTAACATATTAACAATTGGCATCTCTCTTTGCTTGCAAATGTATGCATTGAAAGTTTCACTCAAATTGTTCTCAATGGCATCACATTTTCGCCTAGCCTTTATGAATGCCCTGCAGAAATGCTTCGGCCCTTGCCTCATGAAATCTTCATAGGCATCAACAAACTCCCTCTTCATTCCTTCAATTGCTATATTGAATTCAACCTCGTATGTGGCATATGTAGCTCTCTAGAAGTAATTTCGAAATGTTTCTCCCTTGTACAATTTTTTCCAGTTTGCATAAATGTGCCTTGAACAATTCCTATGTTCTGCACAAGGAGCCAATGAAGAAACTGCATTGATAAGACCCTACATAATTGAAATGCATTAATAAAAAAAATAAAATTGCAAGACATAATTCAACAACTATTATAAAGGAATTGATGAAATTTGAGACTCATTCTACCTTTGTTGATTACTTATGAATGTCCAATCATCAACTCTACCTACTTGAAGGTCTATAAATAGAAACTTGAGGAACCAAGTCCAACTGTCTTGTGTTTCCGCTTCAACAACAGCCCATGCGACTGGAAACATCTAATTATTTCCATCTCTTCCAACAACACAAAGTAGCATTTGCTTTACTACGGTTTAATAAAACAACCATCTAGTCCAATTACTTTCCTACAACCTTCTAAACAACCCTTTTTCAGCACTTCGAAGCCCACACAAAATCTCTTAAACATGTTTTTGTAGTTGTCTAAGTAAATGATGAAATATGTTGTTCTTACTAGATTGCTCCAATTAAGCTTTATAAGATGCCAATAACTTATATTGCTCAACAAATGGACCCCGAATAGTCTTAAGAGCTCTATCAATTGTTATATAACAGGTTCTTCTATTGAGCATGAGTCCCCACATCTCCATTGCATCTGTCTGCAATTGTGATGTGGTATATTTCAAATTAGCTCTGATCTTAGGCAAGAACTCTTCTGCAAGACATATGTAAGATGCACTTCTATTTCTCATGCTTCTAGGGCAAGTATATTTTTCTCCAATAGTCTTGACAACAAATATTTTCTCTTTGTTGAGCCAACTACCATAAAGGGACCATTTACATCCGGTCACACACTTCGCGTGCATCTTTTAAATTCGCTTTTCTTCCAACTAATATTGTAACCATTTGTGATTGCACATTTATGCACTGCCCTCTTAAATTGAGTATGAGACTCAAATCTCATGCCTACTTGAAATTGCAATTCTCTATGATTGTAGCTAGGGTCATATCTAATTGTCAAAGGTCTTATTTGGTCTCAAACTTCCTCATCTCTAGAGTTAAGAGGACTGAGATTTTCATGCCCTTCAATGTCCTCATCATTTTCATCCTCATTCATGTCTTCTTGTCTATCATCAATAGCAAATGTCGCCTCCCTCACCATCCCCACCTCATGTATCCCCTCCTCATTTCTAGATATAATGTGTTCGTCACACATCCAGCTTAATAAATCAATCTCAGTGTCATCACTCTCAAAATAAAAGCCATCATCACTCTCACTATCCCCACTTTGGCTAGCACAAACATAATCAAGCCTCGCCTCAGGCCTAAACACCAATTCAGTTCCAACTTCATCGCTTAATTCAACTCTAGCCTCATTATCTCCACCCTAGCTAGCACCCCTTGTTCCACCCCAAATCTCAGCCTCGAAGTCATCCACTATTTCAATATCAACTCTATTTGACATTCCTCATATACGACGCTTCATCTCTTTGTATGCAAGAGACTAAAGTCAAAAGACTCCTACATTTCCCTACAAAGATAAGGTTACCTGCTTTAACGGTATATCATGTTCTAAAGAAATATGAACTTGACATGTTAGTTTTTCTACGCAAACATGCTTAAGACCCAACACAACGGCATTATCAAAGGTAAACAACTCTTCGATTTACCACAAGCTCTTCAACTCTTTTTTCTTTTTTTTTACCATTTTTCCCGTCAACTTTATTAGACAAACAAGGTATGAAAAAAAACCACAAGCACTCCAAAAGCTATGATTACTCAAATTCAGAGAATTACCAAGCTAAAATCGAGGTTCTTCGAGCAAGTCTCATATGGAGCAATGAGCCAACCAATGAACGAAGCTTCAGAGAGATGGAGAGGGAACATCAATCACCAGAGAACGTGGAGAAACGAATTGAGAGAGCAGATGAGATTTTCCAGAGAGATATAGCATGAATAAACCCTAGAATTTGGGGCACATGTGCTCTTCAATTCAACGAGAGAGGAAGAGAGAGGGGGGGGGGGAGACAGTGGAGCAATGGAAGTTTCAAGCATAGCAAGTGAGAGAGATACAGAGCACAAGTAAAGGGCTCATTCATGGAGATGTAAGAGAGTCGAGCTTCAGAGAACTCTTGAATATGGAGGATGGAGTTTTGAATGAAAAGCTTTTGAGAGAGAGAGGGGCACACAATGGCGTTTTTATTTCTTTAGCCACGTTAGATGTAAAATGAAGCCGTTTTATTTCTTAAACATATGCCACGTCAACACCGTTTGCATTCTGTCATCCACATCAGCGGCCACGTAGGATTTTTAACTGTGTTTTTTCACGGAACCCTAACAGAGGGTAGATGTGTCACGTGGGCTAAATTTTGGGGTTTTTAGTGTCACAAAAAAAAAAAGTTTGGAGTAAATGTGTCACAATTGGCAAAGTTTAAGGTTTTTCATGGCTTTTTCCCAAAATTTAATTTTGGCATTACAGCTTTTTCCCAAAATTTAATTTTGGCATTACACAAATTTCAATAAAACAATTAAAGCAACAGAAATGTGGAGGCACTTTAGATTTATTTTTCTTGGGCAAGACCCAAGTAAACCAAGAATAGTCATTAATGAACAACATGAAATATTTGAAACCAGAATTAGATAGAATTGGACTTGTCCATACATCAGAATGAATTACAACTAAAGAAAAGGATGTGTCATGACAAATAGACTCAAAAGGAAATCGATGAGATTTGTCCACAAGACATAACTCACGTGATACCAACTTAGAACTAGAATTGCAAACACGATCCAAAACATGTTTATAAGATGAGCATGTCAGCAAGTGAGTGAAGTAGAGGAAGCCACGATAGGATGCAAGTGAGATGACATCATTGAGTTGGGAATCGAATAAAGACCATGAGAAGAATCAGCTTAAATGAGAACTTTTCCAGTTCGTTTGTCCTCAAAGAAAAAGATAAACAAAGCACAAGAATTTTTATGGCAAAGTTGAGCAACTAAGAGGAGATTGCAAGCAAGATTAAGAACATGGTAGACGGGAGATAATAGTAAAGATCGAGAACTAGTATGTAAGAAGGTTTTACCAACTTGCTTCATAGGCAAATAAACGACCATCACCAACCGAGACTTTTGTCAAATCGTAAAAAGGTCTAGGATTAAGGATGTTACCAATATCAGTCATGTGTGCTGACGCTTTGTTGTCAAGATACCAAGTTGAATCAGAGATCTCACCCAGGGATAAAGGTGAGAAGGAGTCTGATAGATCAACAATCGTACAGGCATGATTAAATTGTTGTCAACATTGTAGCACGATGTGTCCAACTCTGTTATAGATTTGACAAGTAAGATGAGGCTTAGATCTGAGAATTCTGCCCTATGTGAATGGAGGAATATAGGGTTTCGAACTACCACGAGGCCAACCAGAGGATGGTGAACTGAACCGATCATAGAAGATTGCCAACTTGGTTGATCACACGAGAATCGTCCGCCTTGTCCTCGACCAGATCTGCGACCTCTAGAAGTACGTCCACCTCAAGATCCTCTAAACGGTGGACTGGTAGTGGCATGATCGATCAAAGCATGATGAACATCATATGGAGATTATGCATTAGATTTTTGGAGAAATTGTTCTTTTTGGAAGAGGAGGCACGACTACAAATCACCAAAAGAGAGAATTGTTGGGCCATTTGTGACCACGGTGACAAAAAGGATCATACTCTGATGGGAGCCCATTGAGGGCTTAAATCATTAAGTCCTTATCAGAGATGGAGCAATTGATTGCAGTGAAAGAGTCCGTAATTGACGTCAGATGCTGGAGATAATTAAATATTGATTGATCGGGTTTCTTCAGCATTCTGAAAATCAAGTTTTAGACCAATTTCCTTGGCCTCGTAGCGATTAGTAAAACGTTGTCCTAGAGCAAGCCAAATCTCTCAAGATGTGCAAAGGACGTGAACTTCACGGAAAATCTTGAAAGTGAGGGTCAAATTGATCAAATTGCGAACACATTGATCTATCTTTACCTAGGCGGAATAAGAGGTATTGACCATTACAATTCTATTCTGATTATTGATAAGTTTAAGCAAATATGGAAAAAAAATCATCCACATAGCCCAATAGATCGTTGTAGATTAAAATAGATTTAAACTGAAACTTCCACAAAAGATAATTATCTACGTCAAGTTTGATGGAGATGAGACTTGTGATATTGGGAAGAATAAGAGACAGCGAGGATGATTGCTCAACCGTAATTGATGCAGCAGCAATGGAGATCGGAGCAGCAGAAAAGGAGGAGTAAAGAGATGTTAGAGAAGAAGAAAAATTTAGAGATGTATTGGACATTGATATGATAGTAATTGGAGCAAAGGAAGTATTGATTTGGGGGAGAAATGTTGAAGAATTTGGTGCATTTTCATGTTCTAATACAATGTTAATGTTTAGAGTCATAAAGAAAATAGCGACAAAGTGTTTATGGTAGCTCAACCTCAATTAAGATTGAATAATATGTATTTATAGGAGTGATTAATTACAAATAGGTACTAATGAAAACATAATTATAGAAATACCCAATAATACATATAAATTATATATTAATACAGAGTTCAACGCATTGCTATTGGAGCTTTTTTAGAAACTGAACTACATGGGAAATATGATGGATTGGCAACCGCCTTGCAAAGGATTGAATTTTTGCAATGCAATTAGAGAACTTTGTTACCCCGATCATTGTGGCATTGCTATGCTATAATGCTCACGGTAAACCCTATTCATCTATGGCTATATAATCTTTTGCTATAATCCCCTTTAAGATAACCCCAACACCTCTTTGAACACTCAACTAATTTTATTGAGTTAAGATAGCCCATATTCTCAAAAAAAAAAAAAATACCGGATAGTACTATCTAAGGGGAAAAAAAAAAGGCTTTTTTGTGTTCTTAATGTTTTTGGGCAAATTCGTATTCTTTACTTGAATAAATCTTTTTCTACATTGAAAAAGTCCAAATCCGAGGCACGGTCAAAATAGAGGCAACTTGATCAAGGGTATATCCTTCCAGCATTTACTAATAGGTTATAAAGCAAATCCAAAGATAATACAAAGCTGCGTGATGTTATTAAGATTAATCGTAATTAACAATGTTAAACAATGGACAAAATCGCAATTCAAAAGATAAGTGATATAATAATAAAGGGTGATTCCTAACATGTCTAGTACTTTCTCAACACAAATTCGAGATGCCTTACATTACGATACTTTAAATTCAATTTTTTTCCCTAATGGACCAAACGTTCGACCCAATATTTGTTAGTTTTTGATAAATTTTAGTGTTTGTCGTGCATGATGAGTCGTTCTTTGGGAGGGCCTACCGTGACAATAGGTTGTGCAATCGAGCAGAATTTGATATTATTTTATCAATGATGATCTTGCTCTTGCTCCCCCTGGCAATCTACAAGACAACAAAAATACAGGGTGCTATTGCTATTACAAGAACCTCATGTCCTTATCACAAAGTTTCGGTGAAATTAATGTCTAAACCACACTTTTATTCCATGAGAATATGTTCTGTCACATTCACGCAAATGGTCAAGAAAGGGTAAATTCGCTTGTAAAAATCTACGCCATTCAGAGTAAATCCGGTTTATGTGATAATGGCTTTTTATAGTTTCATGTAAGTAATTTTTTTTCCTATAAAAAAAGACCATCATCGATATAAATCACTTTGGAGAATCAATATGATCACTTCACTTTTTTTAAATGTCTATTTGTATACAAAAAATAAGCAATTCGGAAAGTTTTCCTAATTTTGACAAAATTTCTATCTAGGAAAATATTTTGATCATAGGAACGATCTATGTCTATACACTTTTTTAGGGAAATTCAAAATAAGGGCATGAAGTAGACATAGAAGTTTCAAATAAGAGCCTGACTTCGCTGGGTATTTTCATCAAAAGATAATTTTAATTTTAAATTATTTTTCTCTTTTCTTTTCATTTTCTCTTTCCTCATTTCCTTTTTTTTTTTTTCCCAGCAAATGCCAGCAAGGGCCTACAAGCCCTCTTTGGCCACTAGCAAGGGCCGCAACCCTCACCCAAATTTGGCAAGGGTCAACCTTGCCTAAGACAGGGATAGCCCTCACCAGTGGTCGGCGAGGGTGGCTCTCACCTAGCCCTCTCCAAGCAATGCTGGTGGATGGTCAGCCACCAAAAAAGAAGAAAGAGAAAACAAGAAAAAAGCAAGAAAAAAATTCAAAAAGGTAAAAGGACAAAAATGCTTTTGACCAACTGGAAAATCGAGCCCTTTTCTAGAACTGACATAACCTCACTTCAAGCCTTTAGTTGAAACAAAATTTACTCCAAATCCTCATTTGAGAAAATGGAGGCACTTCAAACATCTATTTGGAATTTTCCCTATACACGGGGAAAATTTTTTTGACAACTTATTTGCCTAAGGTGATATAACACAATCCCAATTAAGAATTCTTTTTTAAATTTTTTTATTTTTCACGTGACAAGTTGAATCGCCCTCCAAATTGCTCCTCCTTCTCAAGTTTTTGAATCCTCATAGCTGTAAAGTTCAACAAAGAGAGATTCTTGAAAAATATCGCCAAAACGAATGGATTAATCCTTACAAGGCCTTTGAATTTCTATATTACATAACATAGCATGCCTCATCTACAATATCTTGGCCTGTAAAATTTAAGGAAGTCGCAAAAGAATGAGGAAAAATTACATAATTAGCAATTGATAGTTGCAGGTGACTTGTAATTCTCTATCATAGCTTGGTCATGTTCATCGTCAATCACAAACTCCGTAGATCATATTCATCATCGCATAATTTCGAATTTCAGGACTTAAATTGTTGGTCATTTCAATTAATCTATGAGCAGTAACGAGGTAGATACTCAGAGAAATCAGAACGCTATCGATTTAATGGAAGCTTACAAAAAGAAGCGTTTGTGTTTTATTGATACAATGGACATGACACTGCAAGTCTCCTTCTACATAGCACGATGCTGCTAAAGAAAGAGCACTTTCAAATGCTTTTTAGTTAACCCTGCTAGAGCTACAACTGAAAGTGTAAGTGTGATTTGATGTCGAAGCAAACTCCTAGCCATACAGCGTGAGAGCTGAGAATCGTTCCCTTCTCTCTTTTTTTCTTTTTGGTTTTCCAGGGCGGACAAAGAATGATTAGCTGTTAAAAAAGAAATTGAAACCTATCGGCGAGAAAAAGAATTCCACCGGTCAGGTGGTTGGGAGCGACGATCATGTTCCAGTTCGGCGTGAAACTCAGTTAAGCACAGAGAAGGCATGGAAGAGAGGATCCCAGGAGGCGTTGGCACCACCCGGGAAGTTGTTTTCATAGTGAAGCATCTGCTGCTCAGTGGGCCAAGCACATTCCATGCCCGTTTGATGATCGTTTTGAGACATTGGCATACTCATGGAGCTCACTTTCCAGCTCCTACTCACTGACAGTTCGGCGGAGCAATGATCTGTGTAGGGCGCACTGATGCTTGTCCCAGCAGCCTCGGAAATCAGCCACGCCTGTGGTGTGAAGATGGTGTCGCTGACGGTGGTGCCGTGATTGAATAGGCCATTCTCCAGGACTGGATTAATATTGGTGTCCCAGGGCACTTCGAAGGATGGCTCGCTAGACCACATGGCGGTGCTCGTCATCGCCGCACTTTGGCCGGAGTACTGAAATTGGATCTGGGCATGAACTGGCGCGATTCCGTGCCGCTCTTGATGGTCGTAGCTAGGGATGCATTCAGGATTTTGTCTCTCGGTCTGGAGGGACGCCGAGTTGCCGGGATCAACCTGTGCAGGATTGGCCAACCTATTAGAGGCAGGAGCAGTCGGGGCAGACGAGACTCGGGGCTTGTCCGTGCTGGTCCTGCAAGATGAGTTCACCATGACTTTCGGCTGGGCGGGCCAGTTGCTCAGGGGCGGAAGCATGTTCCGTGACTTCCCGTCAAACAGCCTCGCTTTCAACACACCCACAAGCCCTTCCGCCTCATTCGCATTCCCGCACATCTCGTCAAACGAGAACGGCACCAAGTTATCCGTGATGCAGCTGCCTCCGCTGCCATTCCCGCCGCTCGAGTTCAGCTCGGACTTGGGCAGCTCGAAGTTGGTCCGAGCATTGGCCCCGCGCAAGGCCCTGGCAGCCTCATCGTAGGCCCGTGCCGCATCCTCGGCTGTGTCGAAAGTCCCTAGCCAAATCCTAACCTTTTGCAACGAGTCTTTGATCTCCGCCACCCACCTCCCCGACGGCCTTTGCCTCACTCCGACGAACTTATGGTGGCCTCGGGACGAGGACTTCTTCCGGCCCCTTAAACTTTCTTCTGGCATGCCCATTTTTCCCTCGGCCGATTGGAATCGGTCCTTTTTTTTAATCGAACTAGCCCTATTTCCGAGGTGGTTGATGTTTATAAGAGCCCTCGATGAATCAGCATCTGCAGGACTTGAGAAATGGACAAGTAGGAACTGGCCAAGCTCCATGCGTTGGATTGATTGTGACATTACCATTGCAGGCTAACGTCGTTCATATCGACCCAAAATCTAGAATTGAATAAATATTGCAACTGGTTAAAATCAACAACGTAAGTGCTGAGGAACTTCTACACATAAGCAGACAATTTGGAAACTTCCATACATAAGCAGACAGAATTTGACAGTTCTTTAATATATTTTTGTACGCGTGGACTGGGCAATATGTCAAAAAGGTGAGACACTCGATGTGTCCTTGTGGAATACCAATTCAAAGGAAACCATTTCAGTACCTATCACTATCGATCTGAGACAATCTGCCTGATGAATTCTTCGTATTGACAAGATCTGCGCTGCCAGGTACCGCTAGATTTGCACATACATGTCAGTTTTATATCCGCAACATGCCTGGCACGGTATTTTCGTGAGGGTAATAACGTGGGACTATAGCCCGTTTGGAGTAGTCGAATCTACCGTGACTAATGAAGGCGAAATGAAATCAACAGGGTACATTGAGATAACAGCGCGAATTAGACAAGTGAAGAGCGCATACTTTGGTAATTCACTGGTCAACCATGAACTTGGCTGAGGTAAGAAGATTGGGTCACATTAGGCCATGAAGACATCAATATGTCCAGTATTTTCCACTCGGTTTCGAATTTACTCGCCAAATTATGTTTAGCACTTATCAAATTGAGTGGCCATATTGTTTCGATTCATGTCCAAAGTTTAGGAATAAAATTTGGGTTCCACGATGGTATTTCCAGGTTGGGTTTGATAGGAACCATCAATTTTAGACTAAGCTCCTAGTGAACATCTGCATTCGATATAGAATCCTAGAGTTTAATCCGAACTGAGAATTCAGGATGAGAGAGAAGATCAAGCAGAGAAAATACCTAGGAAGCTGACCGTCTTTTAGCCATCATATGCCTTGACGAATTCAGTTAAATCCTAGAGTACAATATCTCATTTTTGTGCCAGTAATTGATTTCATATTCGCAGAAAACTGGTAACTACGACACCGCAAGAGAATATAGTTGATCGATACTCCACAGTACAAAAGCAATTTCCACTTCATTCTTTAGCTGATTTTTTTTCCATAAAAAACCGAGCATCATATTGTCACTCTGAAGCGACGAACTAATCGTAGGGCTTAGTCCGTCTCTCTTTTGAATTACACAGATACCTTCTCATTCATCACAGTCACTCCTTTTGTAGCCAGCATCTTAAACCTCAGAATTGCCCTCCATACCTCGGGTCCACTACAAAAATTTACCGTGATATATTGGAATAATGCAATATGAAATTGTAACGGTGACAGAAATCTTCCCGAACAGCAACACTCACAAATTCTATGCAAGAGGACTCAGACTGATGATTTGAGAAGCAAAGAAAACATATGAATGGGTTTGCCACCATATAGATGAGAAACAAATGGTAGACAACCACCAAACCTACTTAAGATTATTCAAAGCACCGATCACGCGATAATTTTCACAGAATAAGACATTTCTTCACATAGAAAGGTGAAAGGGCGACTAGCGTTGGTACTCCTATGATCGTCATTATACAAGTTCCATACTCTAATTTGACGGATAACTACTGCCTAGAAAGGCGCGCCCATCACCACATGACGCAGTCTGTGACAATGCAATTGAAGGATCAATTTAGCACAAGGGTCATTCAAGGATTAACCAAGGAGCAATTCGTATCTGAACCTAGGACCAAGGCTTCTTCATACTATTTGGGCATGAACAATGCAACTTGTACCACTCAGCCAACTGCCTGAGTAACAAGTCACGTAAAACAGGACATAAAATAGAGGCTAAAGTTTCAGTTGAGAACCAAAGCAAACAACACATTCAATTGAACAGCAGATATAACCGAAGGCTAACAACAGCAACAACATAACATTTCAAACATTTCCCCTGTCCCCAAAACATAATATTTTCTAGACATTCGTCTACCATCCCTAGAAATAACTATCACTGCAAAGTAGTACTTACCAGAATATTAACAAAGGCTGGCAAGTTATGCGTCCCAAAAGGTTTAGGAAGTCCCACAGTAGGAAACATCAGCCATTCAATCCTGAAGACTGACCACGACTAAATTATCTTTTCCCAGCAAATTGATCTCAATCACCACCTTGGCCACCACCCCACCCACTTCTCCCACCTGACCATCCTTGGCCCCCATCAGATGGTCTCGGCTTCTCCCAACCGCTCCCATCTGCATCATCCATATTCCCTGACCATCCTTTCTTCCAACCACCGGAACCCTCTCCTCCACCAGAACTCACAGTTTTCTTCCAACCATCATCACTGGTTCCACTTCCCTGCCCAGCCCAGGAAGACCCACCACCTTGTTTGCCCCATGAAGAATCTCCGCTTTCTTTATTCGAAGATCCTCCATTTTTGTTCCAAGACCCACCCTCAGCATCATCTCTGTTTCCAGACCAACTCTTATTCCAACCACCAGATCCTTCTCCTCTGGAACTCTCAGTTTTCTTCCAACCATCACCATTGTTTCCACTTTCCTGCCCAGCCCAGGAGGACCGATCACCTTGTTTCCCCCATGAAGAATCTCCACTCTCTTTCTTCCAAGAGTCTCCTTCTTTATTCCATGACCCTCTGCCAGGGTCATCTTTGTTTCCCGACCATCCCTTCTTCCGACCACCGTACCCTTCTCCTCCACCAGAATTCTCAGTTTTCTTCCAACCATCACCATTGTTTCCACTTCCCTGCCCAGCCCCAGAGGACCCACCACCTTGTTTGCCCCATGCGGATTCTCCACTTTCTTTACCAAGAGAGCCTCCATTTTTATTCCATGACCCACCATCAGAATTATATTTGTTTCCAGACCATCCCTTGTTCCAACCACCAGACCCTTCTCCCCCAACAGAACAGTCAGTTTTCTTCCAACCATCAACATTTTTCCCACTTTCCAAACCACTCAAAGAAGAGCCTCCATCTTGTTCACCATAGGAAGAATCTTTATCTTGTTTATTCCAAGTGCCTCCGCTTTTGTTCCATGACCCTCCAATGGCATCAGAAGCTTTTGGCTTGCTCCACTGGTCCATCTCCTGGCCAGTAGATCCACCTCCTATCAATGCATCCGCACCAGAATCTGCATTTCCAGTGTCGCAAGATTCCTCAGATTTTTTCCTGCTGCTCTCAACGTTGCTTGTGAATTTGTTCTTTCCCCATGGTGCAGCACTGGAAGAAGACTTATTAAGGTTTCCAATCATATCATCCCACTTGTCATCCCCAGCTCTTGAAGTGTCTCCTGCTTGTTCATTCCGTGAAGCATTTTCACCTTGTTTGTTCCATGAAGACCATCCAGAAGAAATCTTTGGCTTGTTCCAGCTATCAGTTGGATTGTTGCCACCAAATTTACCTGTGCTCCATCCACCAGGTCCTGAATCCCCCTTCTCTTTCTCCCAGGAGTCCTTGGATTTAGCCCAGTCACTCTTCGAACCTTCTTTGTTCCCCCCGGAAGATGCAAAATCAGCTTTCAGTTCCCGATCGCCAGAGTTACCTCCAGCATCATTCCAAGATCCTCTAACCGGTTTACTCCAGGATGATCCTTCATCTTGTTTACTCCAAGATCCTCCATCTTGTTTATTCCAAGATCCTCCATCAGCGCCAAAAGATTTGGGTTTGTTCCAACTGCCTCTTTGATCGCGGCTCTCATATCCACCATGACCCCCAGAAGAAGAATCCACCTTTCTGTTGCCCCAGGATCCCTCTGAGCTTCCCCATCCACTGCCTGAACCTTTTTCTTTAACCCAAGATGCAGCACCATCACCTGGAGCAAATATCACAATCTTCCTGAAACCAACTGATTTTTGACTAAATAAATTTGACAAGAGGAAAGTCTATGGCAAAAAGAAACCAGATGAAGGCATAATGAAAATAAGCAGAGGTTCACCTGACATTAGAAACTAGTAAAGATTGAAGGTGAAAAGATCTTCAATCTCTACAACAAATTACGAACATTAGAGAAATGTAAATGTTCTTGAGTTTTTCTGTTCTCTTTGTTCCCAACTTTACTACAAAAATTTTCATCCATGAAGTTTGCTTGTTGCTTATTCAATGAAAATTTAAGGATACGTATCCAACAAACTAACATTACATAATAAAATATGTACAATAATTTTTTATTGATGAAACCTATTCAGAGTATACAAAGAGAAATGGTAATATACTGCAGTGAAAGTAATGCCATGCAGGGCATATAAATGATAACAATTTATAAGACAGGATAATCTCGCAATATAAATCAAGCCACTAAATAAACAGGTAGAAAGATATCCCCTAAAAACTGACTTTAATTTAGCCGAGCAAAATAAATCAATAGTACTTAATCATCCAGATTTCAGGAAAAAATAATGAATCAATTTTAAAAGTCTTGTCAGCTTATTTCATCTATTGTTTCTTCAACTTCGATACGGTTGACCAGACTTCAGTTGTTCTATGCAATCCTTGACTTTGTTGTAGTATACTTTCTTCTTTCTCTTTAATTTCGCAGTATCATTAGTAAAGTAGCGGCTGGTGTTTTGTCCGTTCACTGAATTAAACTCATGATTCTTTATACCTACGTAATGTAAACAATCCCCCATCAAGGGGTTCTATAATCTATAACAGAATGTACTCCAGTTAGCAGTACATGGACCATCTAAAAAGGCTCAGAGTATTTGCAGCAAACCTTCATTTTTCCATCCAGATGACGAATCCTGACTGTATGATCTTCCTCTTCCAAAACGACCACCACCTTGTTGACCACCTCTTCCTCTTCTCCCACCTGATCCACGACCTCCATCGAATGTTTTCCGCCTCTCCCATGAGTCTTGATTATTCGAATCATCTTTCTTTTCCTTCCCCCAATCTCTGCACCCTTGATCTCCACCAACAGTTTGAGATGTACTCCATCTGTGTCTTTGGTCCTCATTTCCTTGTTTGTCCCATGAAGATCCTCCAGTTTGCTTACCCCAAGAAGAACTTCCATCTCCTTTCCCCCAGGAACCGCCATCTTCTTTATGTGCGTCAGCTTGCTTACTCCATGATGAAACCCCATCTGCTTTACTTGTTTTATCCCAAGAACGGTCAGCTCGTTTGCCCCATGTAGAAGAGCCATCTTTCTCATTACCATCATCTAATTTACTCCATGAAGAAACTCCATCTTGTTTCTTCCACGAAGAAACCCCTTCATCTCTCTTTAGTGATGAGCCCTCATCAGCTGCATTCCAAGAACTTCCATCTGTTCTCTTCCAAGAACCTCCAGCTTGTTTACCCCATTTATCACTTAAATCCTTGTTCTTTTCTTCAAAAGCTGCAGCCTCACTAGAGGAATCAAGATGACTTTTCGTCTTGAGGTTCACACCACCCCAACTTCGAGAATCCTTTGAAGGGTCTTCCGCTTTTCCCAATGATGAACTAGCGTCTTGATTATTCCAATTATTCCAAGAAGAACCGCCATCAGTGCTAGAAGTCTTTGGTTTGTTCCAACCACCTTTATCCCCACCAACGGCATTATCCTCCTTCCCTCTACCAAAAGATTCATCCGAATCCTTCTGTGCACTTTTGTTAGTGATATTCCCATCCATTTCATTCCCAGCTCCAAGTGTTGCATTGCCCCAATTGCCTGCATCATTTTTGGAAGATTCTGCAGCAACTCCAGTTTGTTGCGATCCTTTACCCCAGCTGCCTGATGAACTGCCACCAAAACTACCTTTTGTGCTAGCTTTGTTCCACATGTCATCACCTTTTCCCCACCCACTTATTTGATCATCATGAGAGGCCTCTTTATCAGTAGATGCAGCTTTACCCCAAGTGGAGTGCTGTTCTGGAGCCACTTTTCTCTCCCATCCGTTGTCCTCTACATCTACATAATTGTAAACAAAGGGATATCAGACGGTTCAAACACGATGACAAATAGATCAAACAAAGATCAAACATATAAAAATTCTCCTGACCCTTTTTGGAATCAAAACCTGCAGAGCTGGACGGATCTGCAGAATCATGTTCAGTCGGAACCTGCATAGCCAGACCATTTTTTGTACCATCTTCTGACATTTGCATTAAATAAAAGGAATGGAAAAGTGAGTAATATATAAAAAAACAAGAGCCAGTTTACTAACCGAAAATCCTGAGGCAGAAAAACTAGGCCAGGAACTCCTAGAATAGAGAAGAGGCAATGAAGGGTTGTCACAACTACCATTATGTAATTAAAGAAAGAATTAATCTCAAACTTTTGTATAAAAGATAGAGCGTGTAAGACATCAACCACTTATAGAAAATCTCCCACTGGTACAATATTCATGCAACCACATGCAATGCCTCCAGTAACAACCCAATACTGGATTAACATCTGGACTTAGGCATTTTATACGACAAAAGTTTCACCCATTCTTTGAGATTACTTAGGCAACTAGACTTTGTCTGAGCTCTAAATTCCTAAGATAGAAAGCAAAGTTACATATATTGCACTCAGATCGAGAGGTACAGAATCAGATATTCTAATCATAGAGCTGATGTTCAGTAACCAACAAAAAAATTCCGGAGAGTACTAATAGCACAAAGAACCAAGGATAAGTGACCAAGCAAAATCATGTCAAAGGCATGCAGTCACAATGCTTCATGACAACACTATCACTAACAAACCGGTGAATCAATAAAGTAGATCTTAGAGGCCGCTCTATGGCTATATGACCAGGCATGTGACTACAGTTGACTTGGTCCACAGAAACATAAAAGTCCATGCTGAAGACATACATTTCAAGCACAATAGAAAGCAACAGAAGTTCTATAATTGCAGGGAACGTTTCTTGCATATGGTAGTTTATCTGTTTTCTTTTTTGGTTTGAATATGCACCAAATAAATAGCTACTTAAACCATGAGAGTACCCCGTATCAGATGACCCTCCAACATTCCAGCCACTGCCACCTGCGGAAGATCCAGCTCCACCTATCCAATCTACATATAGGAAAGAACACATAATCTTTTATGACACCTAATTTCAATCATTAGGAGCATCTCTTTTATAAGTTCTCAAAAACCCAAACCAATAAGAAATTGAGAAAGGAAAGACATCAAAGATATATGTTCAAAGTGGAGCATTAAAGAACAAAGACCAGAGAAAATTTCCAAACCAAATGAATCAGGAGATGCAAATAGAACCTCGTAACACAATAATTCAAAAATGTGATTTAGTAAAACAATGAATGAAAAACGAACATTTGTTATATGAACAGTACCAATTGGGCGATCTAAGAAATTCACCTGTAGAACATCCCTCATTTCCGGAAAGATCAAATGGTTTTGAGGTACTGGAGTCAGGATCCAACCTATAAAAACCCAAAGAAGTTACATAAGAGCAAACTACAGGTGCATCTCAGAGTTCGGGAATACTCACAGATCATGGAATATATAAAAATTACCCATTCGATAGAGCAGTGCTCCTTCCACGAAGCTCAGCAAGATGCTCCGATTTAACTGTAGCAAAATGACCCATGAAAATGTCACCATGCTGACTGACCTAATCAAAAGAACAAGTTCAAAATGATAAACAAACCTGTAAGAACTTTTTGTTGAGAGTCAAGCTTCACTGTGATGTCAGAACGCCTTACAGCTATGACACGGCAAAGATATCCCTTCAAAGGGCCAACCCTGATTCTCAATGTTTGCCCAACCGAGAATGGTCCATCTTTATCACCTCGAGTAACTTCACATAGATGTTAATTACCCAACCACATGAAAGTATGGACACTTACACCAAGTAGTTAGATACTTACAGTCGTTGTTTTCCCTCGCTTGCCATGACTTCTTAGGTGACAAAGGGGATTTGGGAGAAGATGGTGAATCGTCAAATCCGAAAAAACCCGATTCAGCACCCTGAAAGTGGGAGAGTTTAAAAGAGAGAAAAGGAAGGCAAGATCCTCATGTATCAGGAAGGAACAATACAAAGACACTTGGCACCTTCATATTTTGAAGAGATTAGAAAAAGAGAACCTTTTCAGAGCATGCATTAACTGGAGCTTTCATTTTCTCGCAACATTGAGCTTTGCAACAGGTATAACCCCCATTTTCCTCCTCATTCTCATTGTGTAGAAAGACAATCCCTCTGTAGATTTGCTTGACAATCCCTTCCTTATCCTGCAAGAGATGTACCAGAATGCCAAGATTGAAGTCTGTGCACACATTAATCAAGAGTAAAATTAGTTAGTCTGCAACTGTGGAGCAACTGCTACAGACCTTTGATGGACCTTCCAGCACCCGAACTGAGTCATTAACTGAAATGGGTTTCTTATGCTGATCAAATGCTGTAAACTTTCCCTCAAAGGGTCCATTCTTTATATCATGAACACCCACATTCAACACTTTACTTCCCTCTGAGCCCTCTTGAAGGATCTGGACAATGATAAACCAGTAACAGGGAAATAAGAAATAACAACTGTACATATAAGGTTAAAAAGGTGCATCTATAAAAAGAGACAATAAAGTAGACATTAAAAGTTTACCTTGTAACTATCATCCTTGTCAAAGCCAACAATAAGACCAAAGTCTTTTCCCCTATAAGCGCAATGGATGCAGGTATTCAAATTATATTTGGAAAAAAGGATCAATAGATGCAGAGGCAAAGTAAATCCAAGTGACTGATGCATCATGATCAATTATCACTGCACAAGTAAACAAAGACTCACCCAAGACTGACAAGTTCATATAGTTCGTATTTTTTTGCAGAATTGGAGCTGGATGAGCCATCTCCTTTTTCACCACCTTTATCACACTCTACTGTTCGCTTTTTCTTTTTCTCGCCATAAATCTGAGAAAGCCATTCTACATCTCCAGATTCATTATTCTCAGAAGGCTGAAACTTCAATAATTCCTCTTCTGAAGGCATGACACTCCAAAAGCTTAATGCTTCTAATGACATTCTTTTGTATAAATATCCATCCTTGAACATCAATCCATCAAGAACCTCCAAATGTTTGCCAGTATCACGATCGCGCCGAAACTGCATCATAGGACGGAACTCCCTATACGCGAGATGGAAAGATATGTATCATAAACAAGAGCTGATAAATTATATCAACTAAGATGTCTATCTTACACTTACTCGAGTTCACTTGAGCTGATTAATTTGGGCGCTGGTACAGCTGTTCTCTTAATAGAAGCACCCCCACCCTGGGGAAAGTAAAATATGTTGATCACAAATCATGATTACAAACTCATGAAATAAATCATAATGCCATCAGACTTCACAAAGCAGTAGAAACTCTGTGCTTTAAACAGCCTCCACTAAAATTTTCATGTAAAGCCAACCATTAGTGGCCAGAATTCTTATAATCATAACAAGACAAAGCGTAATGCCTATAAGAATAAAATGAAGAACTTATAAAAATGATCCTTCATGTAGGACGAGGACAAAAGAACTTGCAATGTCATGCTGCTCTCGAACAAGGCAACTGAGTACAAAAAAACCCACAAGAAGTAGCACAACACAATGACAGAGCCACATCAGGATACAAAATTCAGGATCCAATAGCTGATTGTGAATTAACTGAGGGAAAGATATCTATAGGAGAAAAGCAATATCAGAACTAAGTTAAGTAATTACAAATTTCTCAGCCATCGCCTGTAAGTCGATTCTGGGGATCAACTTCACTGTTGCCCTTCTTCGCTCATCATTTACCGCAACAACCTACAAAACATAAGTTTCAATGAATAAGTAATAGGTAAATCCAATTACTAATAGCAACCTAACCCCTGAAATCATACCTGTGCAAGGTCCCCCTTGTATTTACCATTCTTCACACGGGCCCACATGCCCACAGAGACTTCACTGCGCTTGCTTCTCAAAGAAAGCAAATGGGAAACTTCGTTTCTTGGAACTGGTGCTATTCGACTAGTATAGATACTACAGAGGCCCCTACATGACTGGTATAAGAATGAAATAACCATTTACCAGTCATTACCATAAATAAACCTTCGAAAGTTTAAAAAAAAATTAGTACCAATGACTTCTTTTAAATTGATCCATAGATCAAACAAGAAGACACAGAATATGCACATTTTCATGTACCAACATCCATAAACAAATCACTTACCTCAATTACATCAGACTGACGGTCTGCTTCAACGTAAATGTAACCTTTAACATGGTCAATAGCAAATGCAGATATAATCTGAATCTTGTTACCCAGTGACATTAAGTCAACATACTTCTGCATAAGACAAAAGGCTGAATTTCTCTCTCGACCAACCTGAAACATTTAATCAATGCGAGAAATCCTATTAGGCAGGAAGAAGATGAAAAGAAACCAGAAAAGATTTGGCTTTATGTCACAGAATAAAGGAAAATAAACATCTACCGTGCATTTAACTTTCCAGACCACTGGATCCTTAACAGAAGGCATACCAGAACCTACATCAACTGAGTCCTTCGCATCATATTCATCAGCAAATCTTACAAGCGCTGAGCCATCTCTGTAACGTGCTTCCATAATTTTATCAAATTCCTCCTCAACTGCTCTTCTTTGGGGAAAACCGGAAGGTTATGTGCTTTAAATGCATCATTCTTGAGATTTTGCACAGCATCAACTTCTTCCATGAAACCTGTTACCGAATAATAAACAGCACAATGGACAGAAATGAAGATTAGTCATTTCATAACTCATCATTTCACCTCAAGAGGCTTTAAGCTTGCAAACTGTACATGTGCAATTCAACATTGGATCTTTGCTCACGACTCAACATAAAATTGTCACTACTTCCTAAGGACCAAAACTAGTCTTCACTGTTCAATACCACGAGATTATCCAGAGACTAGTCAGTCCTATGGAAATGCAGAGTCACAAACATTAACCACCACAACTGACCATGAACCTCTAACAAAAAAAATATGTTCAATTCAACCAAAAGTTTAAAGATCAACATTCCCAGAGCTTAAGAACAAGCAAAGAGAAATTTGATTTTGATTATATCAAGTAAATATAATATCCGGCCTCACAAAGTTGAAATTGACCAAAGATGCTTTGTCTGAGAAAGAGGTGAGGTGAAGAAATTGGACAGTGGGTGAGGAAAATTGTAAAAAATTTCTTGAGAAGAAAAGAGCAGGAAAATTTTTGAAATCTTATTCTCTAAACCTCTATTTTCTCTCTTCTCAAATATAGCACAAGGGTTAGGAAAAAATCAACTACTCCACAAGCAACTCCAAGTCATGCAATTCTTTATAATTGCGAGTGCAGATGGTGGGAGAGGACATGAAATGCACACTTATCTTCTCCAATGTATTATCGAGCCAAATCTAGGTCAAAACAACTAATACAACTGCATTCTAAGTAAAGAGAGGTCATTGCCTGAAAGGAAGGCACACCATACAAACATACAAGTATAAATAAAGGAGAAGCTAATTGACTAATCAAATTAAAGCTAACTAGAAAAAGATCAAGCAAAGTCTCTGCGCCGCAGGACTCTAAACAGCATGCATTTTAGCTCTCACTTCAAATGTTTCCAGTCTGTCAAATGTGCTCTTGTTTACATCTCACAAAATATCCGCCTTAAGTGCAAGCGTTCCTTCTCCAGCTTCCTATCAACTTTAGAGCCACTATTCTAACTTACCGAGAAAGGTCAATGGCTCCACCTATTTTAACAATCATGGTATCCCTTCGTACAAAGCTTGCTCATCGCCCTTCTTACATCACCTTACGTCATAAAATACCTGGAGAAACTACACGATCGCAACATCTCCTCACTCTCCAGCGTTAACCGGAAAAAATGATGCAAATTGAACTCTGAGCCGCTTGGATAAGAATATAATGAAGAAAGAATCTTCCGACCCCAAAACCTTCGACTGGATGACTAACTGATAGCAAATTTTCAAAGAGAAACCAACATGCAGACACTAGTCATGATCTCCAGTCGCAAGCGATGATTCAAGCAGAGAACTTGCATTAATCATCATCTGCCAGCAAACCACGGCATTCTCCAAAAAAAAAAAAAAAAAAAAAAAAAAAAAAAATCGAAAATATCGGAAACAGAAAACCTCAAAGCCCTCCCTTCCCTCACCCTGAAACCCTAGATTGTGAGCATTCCAGCATATCCAACCCCATAACCTCAAGCTCAACGTCATCACCCATCTCCACAGCTCGGAATCCGCGACATTGTTTCAGCGCACGCACATACAACCCGCGGACGGAAACCAAAAAACACCGTAAGAACAACAAAGCACAATAAACTCCACCCCCCTTCCCCCAATCCATTCACCGCAATTCCCCCCCAAAACCCTCCCGGAAACTCGAACGTCGGAAATCCATGCCGGAAAAAGGCAGAACCGAAACGCAGACCCAAATGCGGGCTGTCGCGGAGGAGGGCGCGCGGGCGCGGGCGCGGGCGCGGGCGAGAGAGAGAGAGGGAGAGAGGGAGAGTCGCGGACCTTCATCGTCGAAGATGCTGTCGTCGCTGGAGTCGCCGCCGATCTCGTCGGCGGCGTCCTCGAAGAACTGGAGGACGCCGCGGTTCCTCCGCTTGCGGCCGCCGCCGGTCTTGTCGTCGTCGCGGCGGTCGTCGTCGACCTTCCGCTTGCCGGACGATCCTTTCCCGGCGACTTCCTTGCCCTTCTTCCTCGCCATTTCGCCGGACACACCCACCGGACGGTCGCTCTCAGGCTGACATTAAGAGAGAGAGAGCTTTACGATTTTGTGAGGGAGCCGAAACGACTTCTGGAGAGAGAGAGAGAGAGGCACCGTAAAAAATGTGATGGGACGTTTTACCTCGACCGCTGTGTGCGACACGTGGCCTGGAAAAATGACAGATATCATGTTTGAACTTTAACATGAAGTGACATTAAGTGCTAAATCTAATCCTTAATCAATACGATTATATTCAATATTATCTTTTAATCGATTCAAATTAACAGAATGTGTCGATTTGACTTTCAATGGTAAGTTTGAACTATGGAAAAAAATTTAACGCTATACAGTTTGATCGAACAAGACTTTTAGAATGTCATAACTCATTGCTCTAGCATCCTTTTAGGGTAATTATTTTTTGGAAAAGAGTCACAAAAATCCCTAATCCGTATCCAACGCATTTACGTTAAACTTGAAATCTCAAACTGTATCCACCATGACACATTTATTGTAAACTCAAATTTGCATTTATATGACACATTTACCATTCGTTAAAATTTCATTAGATGATTTTTTGGCCAAAACAATGTTATTTTTATTTCATTTCACATTGACACTATGTCAACATTGTTTGCTTTTTCGAGATCCATATAGGTATATTTTTAACGGTTCTAATTTATAGAAATTTGACGATAGGTAAATATATCACACAAGTACAAATTTAGAATTTTTAATATCATAGAAAAAGTTTACCGTAAATGTGTCACGGTAAGCATAATTTAGGATTTTTATGTGACTTCCGCCCTTTTATATTATTTATTTTGCATAAATTTCCAAGTGAAATGTCATGGCATATAAGATATTACTGGAAGCTTGTTTGGAAAAGAGCTATTAAAGCACTTCTCCTGTTATTTCTTACCAAATTTTTAGGGATTATATTAAACAAATTGAAAGCTTAAAAATGACATTTTCACATGGAGCTAAAATTCATGGATCATATTAAATAAAATAAAATTTCATGAATGATATTACATGTTGGGTCAACATTAAAAGACCATTTGTGTTATTATCTCCTCCTGTTAATAGAAATATTATGCTATTCATTTCCATGTTAGATCATAATCATACTTAATTACAAAGACAATTCGCAACATTTCATGCGTTCCCGTTCTATTGTCAACTCTTAAAATTCTTACTCAAATGTTAGTAAAATTCATCACATCCTATTATCTACTCGCCTCGTACCTCATCATCGAGCCATTAGTAACTTGTACTTCATTATATTTATAGGATATTCTCCGTTGAGTCCACCAAACCGTGCAAAAAATATGTGATTAACACTTTATAAGTACATCTACATAGTTATCATTGTTACATCAATTTTATATAAAAGTAAGAACTCAAGGCTTTGCTAGCTAGAGTAGCACAAGGTTGGAGAAGGGTAGAGAGCTGGAAGGAGAACATTAGTGCGTTTTCCTCTTTTATAGTACTTCCACCTCTTTTGCTCGAGCGTTAGTTTCTCTTATTGAATTTGATTTAATGATTTTTCATTATTTTTTTCCATTTAAAGTGACCATCATGTTATAAATGCTTGTGTTGACCATAAGAACATATAGTAATCGCTGCTAAGATTATATTCAAATCACTATACTTGGAAAGAATCCAAGGACAACTTAGGAGATTAGATCCATGTGCCCCAATAATAATCCCGTGCCTGCAGGTGGGCAAATTCCATTTCAAGTGCAAATTAGTTAACTGAGCCTAAACTTTAAGATACTCGACTGAAGTAGCTTGTGAGTCTAATCGAGTGATTGTAACTACTATATTATAAATTTGAATAATTCATACAGACACATTAATAAGTATATAATAAACATTCTAATTATGGTATATTTTGACAATTCGAGCTCAAATTCGAGTATAATTCGAGTTTTAACTAAAACCTGTTAATTATTAAGTCAACTCGAATTTGAAATCGATGAAAACTTTATTCAACGAACTCAAGCTCATATAAAACTTAATTTAGCACTCGAGGCTTCTTTTATTTAATTTAAATCTCCGAATACTTTTAGAAATCTATAAATTATTTAAAATCAACATAAGTACATTTATTTCGCGAAAATGAATAATTCGAATTGAGTGAAAAATATTTTCAAAATATATGATTGTTTGAATCACTTTGAGTGAAAAATATCATTATAATCGAAGAAATTATTTAGATATAAATTGTTATCGACAATAAAATATTATTCATTAGCCAACAAGCAATATGGGCAACTAATTTTTGAAAAATCTTTTCTAAATCATTCTCATCTATGGCAAAATAAACAGAACCTTAAATTTATATAACTTATCTGTCAAATGAAAAAAATTAAATAATTTCAAATGTTAACAATGTGCAATTTCGATAATATGAGGAGTTAATTATTAAGTAACACATATAAGGGTCAAACACTTGCATCGTTCGCAATGACTTGCTTGTTTTCCCTCCTGTTTTTCGGCTCACAAGCCAACTCAAGGTGCTCGGAGAAAGGGAGGAATCTATTATTGCGCATGCAAATTATCAAGCACCATAGTAGATCAGTGTCATCTAGAAGAAGCACGTACATAGAAAAAACATGACCTAAGTTTTCATAGAACACGCTAGTTGGTAGGAGGGATGGCACAGTACATAGACAAAAACCAAATGAAAAGGAAGAAGTATTAAAAAGCATGCTAGTTGTCACAGCTGAAACATCCTACATGAAGATAAGCACGACATCGACAGTCGGGCATATAGCCTAAGCAAGATCAGAGGCAGGACAGTCGGAGTGCACTCCCCAAGTGTTCAATAGCGCTCAAATGAAGATGGGCGGCCTCCCCGGCTTGGGCGGTCATAAGGACCAGCCCTGCTTCGGTAGCTCCGATCCTCATTACGTGCCGGCCCTCCACTTCCATACCTATCACCACCTCCTCGTGGACCAGCATCCCTGTCATAGCCTCTATCTTTGTTGAAACCGTTCTGAGGATAACGATCTGAACCACCATATCTGTCGCTCGCAATGCGATCACCAGATGGGTACCTGAATGATAAGCAGAACACATGTCAACTACAAGTGACGGCATCACTATCGCATTACAAGCACATCTTGTCCTACTTGAATTGTTACCCAGACAAAAGTAAGAGCACTTATCTTTGGGATCTAGGACATATATATATATATTACAAGAAGTAGGAGCTTTGTACATGGCTCTATACTAGTCTATACAGGTGTGATTAACATGACAAAATAAGTAGAGCTTAAGGCCAACCTTTGTACCAACAAACAGACAGGAAGCACGAAATGCACCTCTCAGTAAACAAATGTCAAGTTGAACTCCACCCTTTCCATATAGCTGAATGAAAAAAGAGAAGAAAAGGAAGAAGAAGAAGATTCAAGTACCTGTCGCTAACATAGCGATCACGGCCAGCATGTTTGAGATCTCTGCTCTCAAAGCGGTCCCTATCCCCAAAACGGCCTCCATCATAGCGGTCGTCAATGAAACGATCACGTTCTCCTCCGAAGCGATCTCCACCACCGCCACTGTAACGAGAATGTGAGGAGAATGGAGGACCACCCCCACCTCGTCCACTACCTGCCGAAGGGCAATCACGAGCCCAATGACCAAGGCGCCCACATTTGAAGCATTCATCTTGTGAAGCAGGCCTGTCTCCTCCATAATTTCCCCGGCCCCCCGATGAGTAGCCTCCACGATAGGCATGGTCTACATCTTCTGCCATTTTAGGTTGAGCTTTGTTCACTGAGATAATACGGTCACCAAATTCACGTCCATGCATCTCTCTGATAGCATCCTCCATACCACGGCGATCAGAATAGGTTACAAACCCAAATCCACGTGGACGGCCTGTGTCTCTTTCCAGCATAATCTACAGAAGAACAATGTTAGAGAAACTGTGCAAATGAAGCATTTGACAGAAGTCTAGTCATTTGTAAACTGGACCAAAATTAAAGCACAATTCGTACTAGAGCAAAAGCCAAACATCATATGCAAAATTGGACCCAAAAAAAAAAATCATATGCAACCGAAAGCTACTGTGAGATAGTTATTCACTCGATTTGGCAGTTGCTCTTGCTTATATATTACCAGAAACATCTAGTACACTCAAAAGGTAAACACAAGACAAAATATGAATCTCAAAAGAGGGAGGGAAAGAAGATAGATTAAAGCCCTTATGAAGACCAAAATCAAGACAACAAGAGAGATACAAAATAAATCATCGACTAGCTAAATGGTACCAGAAACATAACCTCTATTTTACAAGCAATAAATCCAGAAACATGTAAAATCCCTTCAGATTCATTAAGGGCCAATTTCAACCATACTGACAAAAATATACAACCTCAATGCAACAGCTGTAGGAGTAGAGATACAAGAAACAGGGAGTCAACTTTCCTCAGCCACTGCATCATTTCCACAGATAATGTGCCATAATGCTTCTTTATGAACACAGCAAGAATCCAGATGAAAACCCGAATCTGGTATTATTCCGAAGGGCTAAACAGACCAAACAGAATTTTCACCAAGCTAATACTAAGAAGACATGATGGTTAAATGACAAAGGAACAATGTTCACATACTATTCATACAAAGATATCGGAAAGAAAGTTAACAAGCTGAACATGCTCTGTGCATGGTTTCATCAATATCATATTTAAGGATCCTACCTCTTTCACATTTCCATAAAAATAACTGAAGTTAGAGATTAACTTATGGTTTATGTAAGCTTCATATTCACATACGCAGTAAATAGAGAGCTAATCAGTAATAAAGAAGCTGAACTTACTCGTTTTGTATAACAAGAAAGGCATGGGAAGAAGTCAAACAAATGTAATGTATCTAACACAAGACGGTCTGCCATTGCACAGTCCAAAATTAGTTGAAACAGAATTTCGTTCTCAGTACCCCAAAAGATTGAGAAAACAATTCTGGCATCAGCCAATCAAGTCATAGACCACACAACTGACAAACTTTTGAATGGATTAGAAGTGTCCATCACATCTGATTTTCTTCATTTTCTCTACAAAGTGGTGTTGCCGCCAAGAGACTTAAACTCAAACAGCTCATACCAGCAATGAACACTGTAAAGATCAAACTCACGTCAAGGGTTCTGCGAGCATCAATTTTCTTAAATGTCCTCTCAACAGATAGTGAATAGGCATTACCCACAGAAGAGAAAACTTTACAGTGATCCAGCATTTTTGTCAATGGATACTGAATTTACTCAATACTAATGGTAGATCACGGTATGTTTCCTCAGATTTGTGTCGGAAATTTTGGTTCATAATTCGGCTGCATTCTTGGCACTACAACATTCTGATTGGACAGCCAACAATAGCACAGTGAAATATCTTGATTCCAGACAAGGAAACAGTGAAAGAAAGAGAACAGAGACAGCACTCAAAGGAAAATCTACAATCTTTCAGGATTAGCACACAGATACAACTGTAGGTGTCCACGCTCCACATTGCCCTTGTTATATGGAAGTCACTGATCTGCCATCGGAAGATCACACATCATACCACCAATTCTCTTTGGTAGGGTATTCCCAAATTATACTAAGAGGACAGAATGTATCTCAGGAGAGGACAGGAACGAAAGGTTATTCAGGCCAATCAGCACTTGAAACTGCCAAAAGCTGAGCCAATCAAACAAACTCAAATGCTAAATCACAGATGGTACCACTCCAGACTGACAACACAAAATTTGCGAGAACTGATCCCTGAGGCAGAGCTGATTCTCCTCTCGGACGGACAAAACAGATCTGATGAGTCTCAATATGGCTATCAAGCAGCTGGACGTAAACCTAACATGGACAGCGGTTGATGAACATATACTGGGTTGCATTAGTATCCTTGTATTGCAGCCCATGCAGGAAGATTTCTTATTACATCCTCAGCTTCTAAATGAGCAACCAAATCATCAGGGTCTAATTTTAAGTTTCCTTATCCATGAAAAGTTTGATATCAAAAAGTTATATGTTAATCTCAATCAGTAATCAGCATTAGCAATCAATCTTTGATCTCCATGGAGCTTAAAATGAATCTTCTCACCATCCCTCCTCGCAAATGGACAAACAGAGCCATTTGACTCTGCCTACAACATATTTTCCACAGAGTAACAGATCAAGGATCGGCAATCCCTCCCGATTTACACTGAATACTGAACAGGCAACGAAATAACTGATTCTTTAGATTCTCAGGACACTAAAAGCAAGCAAAGTACTTTCTCAAGATTGGCGAGGAAACTGTTGATTTACTCTTACTTCAACTGAACTTCCCACGTCCTTTAGTTCTGTACCGTTGCTTATATGTAGATCAATGGAAAAAGGTGACGAGGAGCATATTTGGCCAAAAAGGAAATGGTTGATATCAGAAGCCAATCACTCTAGCAGATATCTCAATCTAGCCTCAAACACATTCCCCTAGCAGCCAGGAATTGTTATCCAACATATCCTCACCAAAAAAGAATGGTTAAAGTCGGTGTATCTCTTCCAGCTGCAAAGTTACAGTTGATAAAATCATAAATCCCCTGCTCTGACATCTCCAAAGATAACATGTGAAAACTCGAAACAGAGATCAGAAGCCCTGAACTACTAAAGAAGGAGGCAAACCAGCAAACCGCATCCCATTTCCACAGAAGGATGATACAGGAAGGCATGGATTCTAAGCCTCTCGTATCAAGTAACTTCTAGGAACCAGGCATCGTTTCTTCATCTCAAAGAAAAAAAAATGGCACTTCCATCATGCAAAGCAACTTTGCACTGTCTTTGTGCAGAGACTGGGAAAGCAAGCTACCCAGAAATCTCTTCTGCTGCTAAAACATTTGCTTTTCAAGTAATTCCCACAATTCTACGTGCTACTCTCATTTCAAATGTGTGACCATCATTAGCCGCTGTGCCCAAGTATGGACCCTTTCATGAAGACTCTTTCATGCTTAGTCAAAAATATAGAGATTCCTTCCACAAAATCGCATACCATCCACTGAGATATAGAGAAGATTGGATTACATACATCAGCCATGTCTTAGTTCATTGAAATAGCCTTCTGGTATACTCTACTAAATGAGCCTCCAGAGATTCTGCAATTAAACTGAGCAATAGCATCTCTAAAACCATCTACAGCATCTCAAAAAACCAAACCAGCATCCAGCAGCAAAAGAAATGAACCATCATTAATATAGTACTAAAATATTTGAATATAGAGATAGCCAATAGCCAAACCAGCATTTTGAAATAACATGAAACAATGATTCCCAAAACAAAAAAAAATTATCTATGAAGATTTTGACCATTTTTCCTTTACTTGTGTCGTGCACTCCACTTTTCCCCCACATAGTCATGCTGTAGAACCATCAGTACAAATGCAATAACTGTATCATGAAACGAAAGGAGAAAGCATCTGACTAGAGCCAACGCTCCTGAACCCTTTCATTATTATTCACATCTTTACTCAAAATGGATATTTGGCAATTCATCATAAATTTTTGCTATTAACTGGCCTCATGAATGCCCATCTAATTAAAAACATAATTAAACAGGAGAACAGAAGAACTAAGGACCAACGGACTCCACTTTTAGTAACATCGACAGCAAACACAGTAAAAAACCAGCATTTCTCTCTTGAGAAATGCACCCAAATTATTCCAGTTGGATCGGCACTTCATATTAACACAGTAAACTTCCAAATACTGCCAAAGTTACAAGATTTACCAAGAAAAAGAACAGATAAACTTTTTAAGATGCCTAATGCTAGGCACCTATTAAGCCTCACCGGTCCTTGAGAAAAAAAAAAACACAGTTTCTTACGCGAATTGTCCTTTTCCTTTATAAAAGAAAAAGAGTTTCGGCGTACGAAAACCTAATTTACACCCAACTAGGTTTGCATACCCTTCTTCATGTCGAAAATTTTACCCACGACAGATTCAGGTAAAGAAACCCAACAAAAATCAGTCCCCAAGTGCCTCACCAATTTACAGTGCCAAACCAAACCTAGCTTTCTTCTCCAACAGAAGAAAATTATTTCAAAGGTGCTTCACATGAACCAAAGAAAAAAAAAAAAAACAGAATTTCCTTGAATGCCCCCCAATTTCCAGCCCTAGATGCATGCCCACCGACACAAAAAAAAAAAAAAAAAACCAACTTGAGAGAGAAAAACACCCAAACGCGTCCAATTTCCTCTCGAGAATGATTTTTATTTTTTATTTTTTATTTTTACCTGAGCCTCGATAACCTTGCCGAAACGGCCGAAAGCCCTCTCGAGCTGCCGCTCGGTAATGTCCCACGACAAGCCGCCCACGAATATGCGATAATCCTCCTTCACCATCTCCGCGCCCTTCTCGCTCAATCGCCTGAAAGCCACAAAAAAATCCAACACTCAATGGAACCCTAGAAAAGACACCGCGCGCCAGCCCTGATTTCGCAGACGCCGTCCGCAAAACGGAAACGGCGAGAGGAGAGCGGCGACGTCGCTGCATACCTAGCTGCTGCTTCGTCTTCTTCCTGGGTGTTTCGGAAACTGCGAAAAGGGGAGAACTTTTTTTTTTTTTTTTTTGAAAAACCCTAGCGGATGGATTTTCGGGAAGGGAAGTGACGGTGGCTTCGTCTGTTTCCTGCGGGAGCGCATAAATATCTTCGTAGCGAGTCCGCGACTCAGTGGGTGACTCGTTCCCACGTCGGAGGAATCGAACCGTTCTGATGTCCGCAAGGCCCTTTCTCGGTCTCGGGGTCACGTGTACGTTTTCAACAGCACAGACAACCTAAATTGTCTGTCAATTTTGGGCCCAATTCGCAATTTTGTCCCCAACATTTTTAATTTATTCCATTTTATGTGATCTCTAAATACTTTATTTAAGCCCGATATGTAACGTTGTTCATGAATTTTTAACATATTTAATTTAGTCTGTAGACTGTATGAATATGTTTAATATTGTTCCTGAATTTGAATGAGTGAAACGATAACTCGGATGTTTTCATAAGAGATGTGGAGAAGCGATTTTTCATTTCTTTGCTTTTCTTTATATTTGATTATTTTCGATTTGGCATTCGACCGGGCCCAAATAATTTTTATCCCATCCCTATGTAAGATGAATAATACGGTTTACATATGGATTTTTTCTTGACATTATACATTTTGAAGGTTACAAGACTCTAGTTAAGATATAAGTCGTTCTATTCAAACTACTATAAATTGGCTTCTAATAACAGCACATAATAGCATGTAGTTATCCAAAAAGAGTTAATTATAGCAAGTTTTCACATCATGTGACATCGAGTCGTGTAAAATTTGTACCTCTACATATTACAAGCAACATAGCTATTTGTAGCATCCTCCATGATTCTTTATGTTGCCTCGATGTGGTGGAAAAAATTACAATTCGAAATGTGAAAGCAAACTTCACACTTTGAAGCTTTTGAGAGACATTTATCATGAATTTCATCACTCCATAATGGTCAAACTTTTCATGGGAATCATTTGCACATATGCAGAACCTCTTCTGATATGAATTGTTTGTTGCTGGTGTAGAGAAATCATTTGCAGAGAAGCCAGATGACCACTTGAAAGCGAATGTTGGAAGTTAGGACATGGAGACAGGCTAAAAGGCCCGTCTAGGAGAGCCTAGGAAGGACCAAGGGGATCAGGAAAGCGAGAGGGAGAGGGAAAGGCAAGAGGCTGGCGACCTGAAAGTAGGCTGGTTGGGCGAACCGTCGGGAAAGTTCAAGTACCATGTCTGGTATAACAGGCCGGACTGTGATCTGAGTTTGAAGGACGTCAAGTCGACGGGCTGGGTGGATGACCGAGAGGCCGGCTGTGGGATGATGGCATAAATTGGAGAGACAACCACAAGAGTTCATCTGCCTATGGCCAGGCCAATATGACGCTTAGGAATTTTTCATGAACCTAGGGTAAGAAGAAGACATCAGAGCCAATTGGCAGCAACTCTACATTAGTTATTTAGTAAAGAAAGCATCGACACAAACTGAGAGCATGGAGACTCTGCAAACTCTATTTGGATAAAGATCTAGGCAGAGATAAATGCGCTCGATCAGTTAGGATGACTAAGGCTTGCATCTTCAAGTGAACATCATTAAAACACGATCATCTATCGCCTTTCACTGGACATGAAGACCAGAAAGAACATGATCATCCATCGCCATTCACCAGAGATGAAGACCAGAAAGAACAGATAACATACGACTTGCCTCCACTTAGATAGTTAATCATGTAAGGAAGGTGACCTTCATTTAGAGGCTCTTTATTTCCAACTGAGTCTCTTGAGCTGAGACTCATCCTTCCAAAGAATTAATGGTTATTAACATTTTAGCCTTCCCATGTAGCCAAACAATTTGACCAACTAGGGTGTAATAATATACATGACTGTACAAGACATGGCACGTACCCAAATTACTGCTACCCTATTATCAGTCAGAGACAAGGGTTGGGTTACTCGGGTAAAAGAGGCAGCTTGGTTACACTCGTGCCTCCGCCGCCGCTGCCTCCATTAGTCAACGATTTAGAGCTCATTTCCTTTCGTCCGCTCGAACCAGACTTCGAGAGCTTAGAAGTTTTCTTGTTTATCTTGAGCGGAAGAATCTGCAATCTGGGGTTCAGCTCAGTGCCTGAATTTTCTGCAGTTAGCTGATAGCTTTCCACCAGCTTGAGCTGTCGAGCGACTATCTCAGAGCGTCTAGGGAGAAGTTCTACTGGCTCTCCACCAGGAATGACGATGTACTCGATTGCAAGACGGACCTCCTATCATACAATCAAGAAAGTTAACAGGAAAGATCATGCGAAACAAACTATATTTCCTTTTGTCACTTAGAAGCAGAAATAAAAGATACGTAGATATGAGACACAATGTCTTTTCAGGGTGCAGCGAATAACTGAGCACTTACTGCAAATCTAAGCTAACAACGGTGACCAGATTACGGGAGAACTAAGCTAATAGCGCAAGAGACAGACAAAAATGCAATGTCAAGTCACTTTCTGGAGACTTCAGTCCACAAAGTTAGGTTATCATGAGTTGACCATTCTGCGAGGAACAGCAGATATTTGTTCAAGAGCACATTTCTCCAAAGAAAAAAATTATTTTGAAACAAATCAAAACATATTAATTATTCACATCTTTTTACTTTCTTAGATCTCCTAAAGAATAAGCCTTATTGCATAGAACATGTAATACATATTCCCTGGTGTGAAAGCACGAGCCCATGTAGGCTTTTGCCTAATCTAAGGTAGATGGGTAAAAAGGCTGGACACCACAAATTTCTGTAAAGAATAATGCATGACAAGCAAAAATTGACCAGAAATTTCTACATCTCTGTTAGAGTAGTGCACGAGCATATGTTTAATGTGTCAATGCAGGACAAATATTTTTTTCTAATCGATACAACACGTGAATGATTGGATCTTTCTTTACTTCTTTCAAATAGCAGATGGGATCTTTCTGAATCAAGGCTTCAATCAAATGCTTTATCCTCATTTCCCTAACTGAGGAAGAAGAAAATTTACCTCCAGTGCATCAATCTCCTCAAGGGACGGTTTCTGTGTTGGTGCATCATCTTCAATTTCAACATCCATATAGTTTTTGACAGGCTGCTTCCGTGAAGAGCTATATGACTCCATTCCGAGGATCATACGGACTGCCTTGACCATCTGGGCCATGGTATTTGACTGCGATACCAGAGAAATAACATTTTATTTAGAAGCATGCGACATAAATGTTACTGGAGAAGAGAATGGGTTCAGATATACCTTGATAACAAATACTGGCAACTGGTGAAACTTAGCTACACTACGGATCCAAGGGTTCTCCTTCATTTCAGCACTGCAGGCAAGAATTGCATCTGCCGTTCCAATGTCATCGGTTACATCCATCTCATCTTCAAGCCCCATCACCATGGCCACTTGTAGTAGATCAGCTTCAAGAATCTGGATCACACCGAAAGTCAGGTATAAATGTTCCAATATCATCGGTGGTGCCATAAAAAGTTCACATGACTAGCTTGAGATCAAAAGAGGGAAGAATACAGATCTGGTATTCGACAGAAGTGCCCTGGTGCAACGGGGTAGAAATGATGAAAATTGTATTATAATAGGATGAACAGTCGGAATATTTACCTTGTAAGTATAAACAGAGACTGGCAAGCTTCTCTTTCTTGGAGAGCGATTAGTGCTATGACTTTTAGCCTTACTGGAATGATGATCCATATCTTCCTCATCAGACTCTATATCGTTACTTAAGCCTGTATTATCAGCCGAACTGTGCTCTTCTCTGCTTTCCTCCTCAAATGGTGGAGTAGATTTCAGAGGATCATTGGCCTTAAATTGCATACGACGGATTTCAAACAGGGGAGATTTTCCTACAACACAGAAATGTTTTTTCATTAGAGAAACTGTCGTTTGGAAAATCATATTGAGAGACATAGTCCTTCGACAATGTTGGAAGGTAGATATAATGAATAGGTCTCACTTCAATCTTCAAACTGAGGAGGCATAAGTACCTGCCAGTATAGCATCAACACTCGCATCCAATCGGTGATGAACGCGGCACTCTGCTTTAGATATCATCTCAATAGCACAAGTAAATGTAGGGGGGCCTTTCCTCTCAAGAATCGTCTTCTGCACTTTCCTTTTCCTTGCTTCCTCGTCACCAAGTGTGACGCTCTGTTTGAAAGGTAAATTTTCAGGCTTAATTTACCATAGAATCCTAAGGACTGAGGCTTAAGATGGACCGCTTTTCAACTCTCAAGGAAATTAGGAACATTTTCAGATATACTTTTGCCAATATCCTTGGAAGACTACGCAACATTAAACATTAGAATAAAGAAACCTCAAGATACATGGACACCAACCCACATCAGCAGCCAAGGGTGCCAAAAAGCACCTCCTCTATACACTATCATGTACTGGGACTGTGCAGGTTCATATCTGGCTGATTGTGAGTTTATTCGCCAAGATGAAATGAAGGAACGGGAAGAGCAATTGGTAGCAGTAGATCAGTACAAACTAATAGATAACTGCATCGCACCTCTATGCCCCCGACGAGGATCTGCAAAGATGGGTTTTTTATTACGTTATCAATTGTCATTCCATGTGCTGTGCCGACAAGTTGAACTCCTCTTTGAGCAATAGTACTGGCTGCTAGTGCTTCAAGTTCAGTTCCGATTTCATCAATTATGATTGTCTCAGGCATGTGATTTTCCACGGCTTCTATCATAACCTGTATAGAAGACACATGGTTTATAGCACGTCTGAGCAGAAACTACAAGAGCTTATAACCTAGTTAGAGTCAAAGCAGTGGTGAAAAGCTATATTAAAATTAAAACCTACATTATGTTGCATATGGACATTGGGCACTTGCATTCTCCTTGCCCGGCCTATTCCTGAATGAGGGACATCTCCATCACCTCCAATCTCATTAGATGTGTCTACTATGATGACGCGTTTCATGTGCTCATCTGCCAACATTCTAGCAATTTCTCTGTCAAAACAAACTCCGTTTAGATAAACCAGCCATTCCAGCACCGAGAAAAATAAGAAATAAAAATGAGCTAAATAGCAACAGAAAATGCCTAAACACGACTTTAGGTTAAAACAATCTCAGTTGGAAGCTATACTGGAGGAGAGAAGTACCTAATTAAGGTAGTTTTTCCAACTCCAGGTGGACCAATGACCAAGATCGAGCCTCCTCCCTCAATCAAATCACAAATTGTCTCAGCACTCCCAGATATAGCTCTCCCAACTCGGCAAGTTAGCCCAATAACTTGCATTTGACGGTTTCGGATGGCACTTATACGATGCAAGGAACTATTGATTCCCGATCTGTTGTCATCAGAAAACTCTCCAACCTGAAGAGAGAGAAGCCAACATAATGTAAAGCCAAGTAATTTCCATGTCATCACAAATTTTCTTTCTTATGTCCAGATGATCAGAATTATCAGAGACCAGGTAAAATTGCTCAACTATCTAATATTCACTGTAAAGAACACAGTGTGGACATCACATCCTAACAATATGAATCATGAATTTTTTCATATAAAAAGTAACTGATCCAATGCCCGACTTCTTGTAGCTCAACAGTCAAATAGAAAGGATTTTCAAGCGCCACAATCACATCATCTATCCTATTCATCAATTCGTGACACCCATGCAACTGCAATACGCAGTTCGATTCTCGCAACGGAAAGCTGTTACTGCAAAATACAATTCAGCAACAGATTACAAACTTTGCATCAGTCCTGTTCACTTAATATATTCAGGGCTGGCTTCATCAACATAGAAAATGATAACCCAGTAGCTTGATCTCAGACACTTTTTCCTCAAACCAAGCAATTATAATTATCTACAATGTCTAGCTACAACAACCGACTTAAAAAGATCACCTTGGATATAGCATGCCTCAAATCATCCAACTTAATCGGCTGCTCGGATATCACCCAGTCGCCCGACGGGAACCTGGCGAGCGGCTTCCTACCCAAATCCATCACGACCTCAATCAACGCCCCGATCTCCTCGTGCTCGTACAGCTCACTCCTCATCCTCAAAGGCAACAGCTCAAGAAACATCTCCAGCTCCGAGTCCGCCGCGGCGGACCGCGACGTCGAAGCCGCGCCCGACGGCGGGTTCGGCGCCGACCCATTTCCCCCGAAGAGCCGGTCCGACGGCCGCCGGATCTCCGGGGACGGAGCCGACGGGGCCCGCGACCTCGGCGACGCGATCCCTCGGCGCCCACGACCCGTTCGACGGAATGACGAAGAGACCGCGGGGGCGAAGGTGGAGCCTCGGAGGCACGTGAGGCTGGAGGTGGGGATCTGATTGGCCGAGTGCCATGAGGTCTTGAGGTCAATGAGCAGGAATTCCGAGCACGACGCTCTCATCCTTCGCTCAAGCAGTAAACTCTGCAGTACTCTGCGATCTGGGTATCACTTGCTAGTGCTTTTATGTGGGTTTTGGGCAGAGACAGGGAGGTTGAAGATGGAGGAGGAAGAGGGAAGGAAGGAAGGGGAAGGGGAAGGAGAAGGAGAAGGAGGAGAAGATTCGAAGGGATCTCCTATGGCATCGGAGGAGAAGTGGGAGGCCACCACGAGGGGAGCGGAAGGGGACAAAGCGTTAACGACCATGGAAAGGTCGAAACGGGAGCTGAACTCGAGACCACGTGGCGGCTGCTCGCGAGCGCAAGTGGGATTGCGTCTTGTCCACGTTGGCATGTCCGTGATAACTTGGAGTGGGATTGTTCTACAAGTCAAGACCGGAAGAGTCTCATCGTCGGTGGCCATCTTGATTTTTGATTGCTCATGAAGAAGACAAGATCAGGAAAAAGGGGAAAAAGAAGAAGAAAAGGACTTCTATTTCGCATTATTGATTGAGTGATATGACGAGACAATAATTGTATGCGATTATAACTTCACTTATCTAATTTGATAACGAAATTTATTATCAATGTTGAGTTAGATGAATTGTAACCAATAATTTTCTTGTAATCAAGACGAAAGACATGCTCTATCAATCTAATCTCTGAAGTTTGTTTTCCAATGCTATAATTCCACATTCCTTAACCATCTTTCAAAAGGAAAATTACATAATTTAGATTCCATGCTATATATATATCACGAGGAATGTTCATTACCTAATTGTAGATTGTTTTTAGGAAGGAAAAAATATATTGTTTTTCTTTAAATTCCAGAATCTTAGTTTTCAACTTTAAGACCAAAAAAAAAGAAAAACAAAGAAAAGTCATGGAATGAGTTTTCGACCAGGAGAAAGAAACTTCTATATTCAATAAATAAAACCCAAATTTCTGATTTGCTTTCTCAACCTTCCCTTCCTCCTTGTCCTCTCTCTCTAAAATTTGCATGTGCTTCCTTTCCTTTTCACAAACAAGAACATTAATTCGTCCTAGTTCTAGTTGACCAAACCCCAAATGAATCTTCAAAACAAAACAAGACGTGACGCCAACGTGAAAAGAAAACTAGGCAAATGACAAACCATCACGCGCCCCATGCACGCACTCCGTCTTTGACCGCCGATTATCTCCCTTGTTCCCAGCCACCGGCCTCACCGAGCCGCCAGCTCAAACGACGCCTTTCGGTTCCTCGAGAAACGACTCCGTCTTAGCCAACTCCAGTATCTCTACTCCATTATAACCGAGAGTCTGGGACATCTTATTATATTGACAGTTAACGCTTGTTACTTAAAAATACAGAGAATAAATTTTAATCATTTGAGTTTCGGACTTTGAAGAATAGATAAAGATTAATTATGTGTTATTGACTATACTCGTGAGTATCATGGCTAATGTGTATGCGTGAAGGACCGATGATGGTGGTCAATTGCTTCCCCGTCTTAATCAGCTACCTCAACCATACCCACCCCACCATCCCCAACTACGACGCATCGGAGTGGGACTAGTTCCGGGGAGCGCTCCCCACGGCGGATCGTAACTACAGCGTCCACGACGGGGTCTTCAACCATGCCTCACTATCTCGCAGTGGAGGCAGCTCAAGCCCTTAAGCCCTCAAGCTCGTCCTCGGCTTGTAATGCCCGGTCGACACCACCCCCATCGCCGAAGCTCTCCGGAGGGAGGTCAGAGAGTGCCTTTACGCGGAGCAAGACGTCGGCGGCGATGATGGCGGGTCGCAAAAAGGCCTTTTGGTTTAAGAACAAGACCTGAGTTGTGCACATGGTCATGTTTGCAAGAGTGCTGAGTGTCCTTTAAAATTTGTGAGCCGTTTAAGATACTTTCGTGATGATTCTTTAAAAATTGTTGATTCAATTAAGTGATGCATGATAAACTTTGATACTTGAAGATACGTTTGAATGTGTTGAGCATCAACTTAATCGAAGGTACTGTAGGATTAAATGAATGCATGGGATCATGTGTTCAATGTACAGAATATGAATGTTTAATGAATAAAGTCTGTATAGAATTAGGAAACTTTGTCGCCTGAAGAATTGTAGTTTAGATTCTTAGTTTTAATTTGATATAAAGTTCATAAATTTTGAATGTCATTAAGGTTGTGAAAGTCTAGTTTGAAAATACTGAAGTAGCCTAGAGTTTGATCTGAAAATTTTGTCTCCGAGTCAATTAATTTCGTTTCGCAAATAAGAAATAGTTTGAGGGCTAGTTTACAAAAGCTCAAATATGAAACTTCTAGGAGAGGTCCTAAACTGCAAATACCCAAATTTTCATTAAATTTTAGCAAGGATAAGTCGGTCAATTTGAATGGATAAGGTCAAAGTGGGAATTGACTTACAAAATTGATACAGATAGAGTCATTGGGGGCAAATTGCATAATTTCAAATAGTTAGAGGGCTATTTTATAAAAGTTTAAAAAATAAAGTTGTAGAGTGCGTAATGAGCAGTTTGTCCATTTGGTGGTCGTTTAACATTTTTTTTTTTCGAGTTTTAAAGAACCTGGTTGAAATAGGGTCAGATTTAGAGCAATCCGGCTAAAATCGAACTTTTTGTATCAATTGGGCCACATTAAGAAGAAATAATTTTAACGAGTTGAAGAGGACATCCTAAGCTTTAATTGGTAACTAGAATCACTTGATTTGGAATACGTTAAGGCCTTCAATTGAATTAAAGCTTGGAAGGTCAAAATCAGGGAAAAAACAGAGAAATTGACCTATTGGTCAACTAATTCATTCGATGATTTCCACGGCTATTTAGCTTTAATGCATGTCCATTTGATTTTGTTTGAGATTGAATTGATTATGGATTGCCATGACACCTTCGGTGGATAGTTTGATGATGGGGATTAGATTTTAATTAGGCGCTTTGTGAGTTCACCCTATCTGAGGAATTTTCAAGTGGGAGTTAATAATCACTTGGCATTAATCAATTAACCCCTAGTTAATTATTAGGCAAATAGATAATTGAATCGCATGTCGTTATTCAAATGTCAACTTGAACTCCTTTTCTTTGGCAATTAGTAAATTGAGTGACTAATCTAAATAACCATGCTAAGTAAAGACATGAAGATGAGGCCTCATGAAAGATGGTTGAGGAATGTGGAATTATAGCATTGGAAAACAAACTCCGGAGATTAGATTGATAGAGCGTGTCTTTCCTCTTGGCTTTCACCATATGTTTTTCCTCGAAATTAGCGATTTTTATATGTACGTTCTATCTCTTTTGCAAAAAATGATGATTTAAAAAATATATTTCTTAAAAATGATCGTTTATATCGTTAGAAGTAATTAATCTATAAAAAATATTGTGATTATCGATAATATTTATGCTTAAATGTTTTGTGGAAGATGGTAATATTTTTTATATATATAATAATTTTTTAAGCGATAAAAATTTTTCTATTATTTTTCAAAAAAAAATTTCAAATCATATATTTTTGTGAAAAAAATGCATCCATAATTTCAAAATACTTTCTTTGGGAAAGAAAGTTCTTCAATTTCAATACTTTGAAGTCTCGTTAGTTTTGCTTTGAAGGACGATGAGCATTAATATTCATTACATAATTGTGGATTGTTTTTAAGAAGGAAAACATATAGTGTTTTTCTTTAAATTCCAGAATCTTAGTTTTCAACTTTAAGACCAAAAAAAGAAAAAAAAAAGAAAAAAAGAAAAGTCATCAAATGAGTTTTCGAGCAAGAGAAAGAAACTTCTATATTCAATAAATAAAACTCAAATTCCTGATTTGCTTAATGCAAATATCTCGTCTTCGCGCCCAAACGCGGCTGTCAAAGAGAAAAGGGGAAAGCCCTAAGAGAAGAGAAGAGGAGAAGAGGTTTCCTCTCTTGTTGCGCTGCTTCCTTCTTCCTGCGTCGATCTTCTTTCCGGTTTTTGGCGGAAGGTCTCTCGCTTTCTTCGCGTCTCGCCTCACTCGCCTCTACCCATCGGCGTCGGAGGGTCGCAGGTATGGGAATTTCGCTCCGCCGTTGCAAATTTCTGCTTTGCTTTTGTGGGTTGGGTGCGACTGCGGCAATGTGATGAAAACCCACCTTCTTTCCCCCCCCCCCCCCCCCCTCATTCGCGATTGCGTGACATGGTTGCCCGGACAGAATCCATGGTGGACAGTGGTCCGTCTTTGATTTTCTCGTTGTGGGTTTGGAGATTTCGTGTCTTTTCGTGATGTTGCCTCTTTTTTTTTTTTTTTTTTTCTTCTCTTTTTATGAAAATCTCTGCATGTATTGACTCTTTAAAAATATGCATACGTTTTGGGTCAAATTTCCTGTTCAATCGTCCTGATGGTGGTGGCCAGAGTTGTTCTAACTCGCATGCTTAGTTGGTGGTAATGTGGAAGTTTGTTCCATCCATGATCTCACTCTTACTAGATAATCTCGGCGCTCGCAAGTTTGTTCTGTGAATCGGGCTGTCTTGTTTCTAGTAGTAATCTGTAAATATTAAGTTCTGAACTTGCAGACATTGGAAATCTCCTGCCATGATATCATATGGCTAGAGCCTTCCTTTTGATCTACCGGCTTACCTTTCATTACTACACCTGATTTTGCCATTTTGCGTGGATTAGTTGTAAGTTAGTGATTTGCCAGCTTGATCTTTTGGTGATTTTATTGCGAGAAATTCATTATTTGTTTTGGATTTGTGACCGTAAGAAGAGATCACCCTAATGAGTACCACTCTCTTTTTGATATTTGCAGTTTGTGGTAATCTTTCCGGTAGCAACGGATGAAGAAAGGTTCTCGTCGAGCAAGGGAAGATGATGAGAGGAGAGATGGACCGGAAAGAAGACGGAGGTATGATAGTGACTCGAAGCAGGATGAGATAGAGGGAAAGGGAACATATGGTGAGAAAGAGGGAATAGATGGCAGAAACGCCGATAGTTGGAGATCAGAGCGACCAGCATCGTGGGAAGGTAGCATGAATACTGATGCATCAAACTTGGGCAGAAGTGGAGGAATTTACATTCCTCCATTTAAGTTGGCCCAAATGATGAAAGAGGTGGAAGATAAAAACAGCATTGAGTATCAAAGGTTGACGTGGGATGCTTTAAGGAAGAGTATAAACGGATTGGTCAATAAGGTCAATGCAACAAACCTGAAGCATATTATTCCTGAACTTTTTGCTGAGAATCTCATCCGTGGAAGAGGTCTGTTTTGCCGTTCGTGTATGAAGTCGCAAATGGCTTCTCCAGAGTTCACGGATGTTTTTGCCGCATTAGTTTCTGTCGTCAACTCAAAGTTTCCAGAGGTTGGCAACCTTCTACTGAGGAGGATTCTCTTGCAGCTCAAGAGAGCTTTTAAGCGGAATGACAAGGTACGACCACACACCTTTAGGTTAAGATTTCTTAGTTCATGAGCATCTCTTTGGTTATTCAAACTTCTGATTTTAATTTCGTTTGGTTGTATTCTGAACAGCCTCCATTACTTGCTGCTGTTAAATTCTTGGCACATCTAGTCAACCAGCAAGTGGCTTATGAGATTGTTGCTTTGGAGCTGCTCACTGTTCTGCTGGAAAATCCTACAGATGACAATGTGGAGGTTGCTGTTGGTTTCGTGACCGAGTGTGGTTCCATGCTGCAAGACCTATCTCCTAAAGGACTACATGGTAGGTATATGTGGTGAAGTTTATATATATCCAGCTTGTTGCTCTTCTTTTTTTGATTGTCTGCATGTATCATCATTGTAGAGGGGTCTACTCTGTTGTATTTGTACTTGCAGTGTTTTATTGTGTTAGTTGATAGAATTAATATGTTTTTACCCTTCAAATTGTTAGGCAATCTATTGGAGAGTTCTCTTTAATGGTTGCCGTAGACTTTATCAGATCAGACTTGGAGATGATAAAGGAGATGGAAGTGTTAACCTATATCATTCATAAATGAAGTGTCACCATGCTATATCCCAAGGCTTTTTATAGACATGTCGTATCTTCCAAACTATTACTTGTATGTAGTTAAGGAGATTATTTATAATATTTAGTGTGCATGACCAGGTAATGATGCTGGCAATCCTTGCTTTTATGTTTCCGTCAATAATTTCTTGTGTCATGGCCTCTTAATTCTGATAATTTCTTCAGGTATCTTTGAACGGTTTCGTGGAATTCTTCATGAAGGTGAAATAGATAAGCGAGTTCAGTTTTTGATTGAAGGCCTCTTTGCCATTAGAAAAGCTAAGTTTCAGGTCAGTATCTCCAATCTCTCGATAGGGTGAGAAAATACAATTTTTGGTACGGAGAGGCTACTTGAGCGCGCATGCCTAAGCCTTATACTATCAAAACTTAAATTTCCTTGTGTACATGCAGTCTGCAGTTCGTCCAGAATTGGACCTTGTAGAGCAAGAAGATCGACTAACACACAAGACATCACTCCAGGAGGACATCGATCCAGAAATAACTCTTGGTATCTGTTTGCCTATCCAGTCACATGGAGCTACTTGTAATCCCTAATCCGCATATCCAAGTGTCTGATTTTTGTTTTATGTCATACTTGTTTCTGTACCAGACATATTCAAGCCTAATCTGCAGTTTGTGGAGAACGAGAAGCGTTATGAAGAATTGAAGAAAACCATCCTTGGTGATGAGTGTGAGGAGGAAGAAGATTCTGAAGAAGGCTCAGAAGATGGATCTGCTGAGGAATTTGACGAAGAAGAGGATGAACAGATGAAAATTCAAGATGACACAGAGACAGATTTTGTAAATCTCCGGAGAACAATATATCTAACGATTATGTCCAGTGTCGATTTCGAGGAAGCAGGGCATAAGTTATCACAAATTAAACTAGAAGCTGGACAAGAGGTGAGACAACATTTCATTTCTTGCTGCCAAATTTGAGTACCTGTCTTCTTTCTTGCCCTTGATTTCTAGGAAGGTTGATCACTCATGTCCAGTGATTTTGAAAATATAAGTAAATATTGCTGATTTTTGTCCTTTGTCCCAAACCAGCGATGAAGTTAGATGATTATAATTTTTCTTTTGAACTTGCTTTTATGCCTGAACTTTTAGAGCTTTTTACTTGCATGTTTTGATTCATCTGTAAACAAGGATAGACTCGTGTGGCTTTTGTGCATTGCACCGACTTTGAAACTGCAGCAATTCTAAATCTTTATATCATTTTTTTTTTTTTTTTTTGCATGGATGCAAAAATGGTGCTTTTGCTTTTCCTAATTTGTCTCTGTATTTCATATGCGTATATGTATGGTTATTGGAAGACTTTCTTGTGCGTTACTTGTGCCACATGAGTTTTGACTAGATATGGAATAGATGAAATATTGAGATCTTGTTGACACTTCTGGTTTTTCATCTCCTTACTATATTTGTGCTTCATCATTTTTATTTGACTCGGCTGATAAGGCATACGGCAGCTTAGACCAGATAGCTTGAAAGTAGAATTCTTTTATTCGGAAGCATTTAGTGCTTCACTGTTTCTGCAGTTAGTATGATAGCTTGGTTGCATGACTGAGTGTCTGGGGTTTTGATTCTGCAGAGTTTAGAGATTTCTATAATTGACTTGTTCATAGCCTAACAGGGGCGAGAGCTTTCAAGAGGGATGCTAAGCTTATTCTAAGCTAGACAATAGTGGACTCGGTTGAAATCTTTGATTGCAACTTTCATCGATGACCCTAATTGTAATGATTTATGTGTTGCTTGTAGTTTCTCATGCTAATTACATTTTGCCTTCTTCCTTTTTGTGTTTTTGCCTCCTTACATGATGGAATGCTTTTGGAATTCTTATTTTAGTCCATCAGCTGCTTCATTGGCTGTCCTTGGAACTAGTTGTCTTCTTTACTTACTGCCTTGTTTTCTGGGCTGTGCAGATGGAGTTATGTATAATGATGTTGGAGTGTTGCAGTCGAGAGTACTTACCTCCGCTACTATGGTCTGCTGGGGCAGCAGTTTTGCATGATCAACAAAGTCTAACAAGAGAACTTTGAGAAGTGCTTCATTCAGCAGTACTCAATGATTCACCGTCTTGAAACCGACAAAATGCGAAATGTGGCAAAATTTTTTGCTCACTTACTTATAACAAATTCTCTAACATGGCACATCTTGGCCCATGTACGATTGACTGAGGAGGACACCACTTCATCATCACGAATATTCATCAAAATCCTCTTTCAGGTGAGTGAAAACCCTACTGATAAAATTTTAGACTTACTGTTGGTTTCTTTTACTAAATTACAATGGTAGAAACAACTCGTCAATGCTTTAAAGAAGACTATTTGTTTTTACTTACTTTGGTGGAAAGAAATTACTGATGGTCAGGTCTCTCCTCTTTGATTTTGGCACAATATGTATATGGCCCAAGAAATAAGTTTACGTGGCATGTTTCCTTTTAGTAATTAAGAATATTTTATGCTGGGTGGAACGTGCACTCCTGATCACTGGGCATTTTTTTCCATCGAAGTTTTAGATAGATACACCACAGAGATGGTTATGTTTTCCGGTACTCCTTTATGTATTTGCTCTATTCGTTGGCAAATGTCAGTACTCCTTATGATCTCAAATTAAATACTTCTGACTGCTAACATAATTATCGTTTACTGAGACAGGCTTTCATTGACATCACTTTCCCTCTTGTAGGAACTGTCAGAGCATCTGGGGATCCATTTGCTTAACGAACGCCTGAATGATCCATCGATGCAGGACTCTTTTGAATCAATTTTTCCTAAAGACAATCCAAAGAACACAAGATTCTCCATCAACTTCTTCACATCCATTGGACTTGGCGGCATTACTGAGAACTTGCGTGAGTATTTGAAGAACATGCCGCGCCTCATCATGCAGCAGCAGCAAGCATCGTCAAGCTCAGATGATGAGTTGGGAAGTTCAAGCTAATTTTCTTCTGAATCATCTGGAAGTGAGAGGGATAGGAAACGCAGTAGATAACATAGTAGGGGATACGTTTGTTTTGCTTGGGCTACTGATGTAAATAGATTAATGTGTTGTTGTCATACTTAAATTTCCTTTACCCTTGTTATCTACTCTAGAGGCACTCCGGTTGATCTTAATGAGCAAAGTTATGGGGATTTGCTGAAAGAAAAGAGTTTCTTCTCTTTAATGTTGACAGTGAAGACATATGGTGGCATCATCATGCAGCAGCAGCAACCATCGTCAAGCTCAGATGATGAGTTTGGAAGTTCGAGCTCATCTTCTTCTGAATCATCTGGAAGTGATAGGGATAGAAAACGCAGTGGATAGAGGACATATGAGGTGATGCATTTGTTTTGCTTGGGCTACTGGTGTAAATAGATTAATGTGTTGCTGTCATACTTCAATTTCCTTTACCCACGTTAGCTACTCTAGAGTTACTCTGGTTGATCTTAACGAGCAAAGGCATAGGGATTTGCTGAAAGAAAACAGTTTTTTTTAATCTTAAATGTTGACAGTGAAGACATGGAGGCGGAGTAGATGGATAGGATATGCTGAAAGCTCAGTCTAGTGCTGTGCTTGATGAATTTGTGCATCTTACTTAGCATCTCAACTACTCTAGAGGCAATCTTCTTGATCTTAATGAGCAAAGGTATAGGGATTTGCCGAAAGAAAACAGTTTTGTTCCCTTGAATGTTGACAGTGATGACATATGGTGGCAGAGTCGATGTATATGATATGCTAGAAGTTCTGTCTAGTGCTTTGGTTGATGAACTTGTGCACCTTGCTTAGCATCACTTGTTAACTACCCTAGAGGCGCCCTGTTTGATCTTGATGAGCAAAGGTATGGAGATATGTTAAAAGATCACAGTATTTCTCTCTTAAATGTTGACAGTGAAGACACATGGTGGCAAAATATATGGATGTGATAAGCTAAAAGCTCTGTCTAGTGCTGTGGTTGATGAACTTGTGCATATCTCACTTAGGTGGGCATTGGCCAAATTGCAAATTATCAGATTTCCTTGCTTTCGTTGGAGGATGATAATGGGTCTCACATATGAACAGACTTCTCAACGCGATGGTCTTTTCAGCCTTAAAATTGCCTCTCCAACCATAAAGAAGATCGAGTCTCTTGGATGAAAAACTCCCACGGGAGCAAACATTTCGAATCTAATTGGTATTTTCTTGGAACTTTGCTTGCATTTTACGTACTAGGACTGATAATGTTCGAGATTATGCAGGAGTACAAAGTGAGGGCAGAAAGACCTGTTCAGAAATCCGTTAAATGCTTAACTCAAGGAATCATCTTGCTGACCGAAGCTCGGCTCCGAGAATTAATCGGCAACGCAAAAATCCGGGTTAAAGCCTTCTGGGTTTAGGACCGGGATCGGGCCTCCGGTCGATGGGAACAGAAGAGAGAGAGAGAGTTCAGAGTAAAAGCAAATGTGCATCACATCACCGTCCATTGCGGTTGAAAGTTATTACAAGATGATAATAAGGTTGTTTTTATTCGGCAGATGGCATCCGTCTTTGACCGCCGTCTATCTTCCTGTCCCCGGCTCCCGAAATAGCCGAGCCGCCGGCTCAAACGATCCCCTTCAATTTCTCGAGCAACAACTCTGCCTTAGCTGGCTCCTGTATCTCCACTCCATGATAATCGCCTTCGCCGCCGAAAAGGCCTACCACTTCCACGCCCTTCGCCTCCAGCTCCGCCACCAACTTTGCCGATCTATTAGCGGGTCTCCTCCGCCGCCCGCCATCACCACTCGCCACCCCTGCATTCTCATCCTCTCCCACTCCCCCAATCTCTCCCCAGCCGTCGGGTTGCAATACTCGCGGTCGCGATCGGCGCTGGCCGGTAGTGCCAACTTCCACATCAGGTCCGCCACGTTCATTGGCAGGATTTGATTGTTGAACAGTGATGGGTTTTTTTATATATGATGATGGGCCTAAGTAGGGCCCGTCTGCCCATGTTGGGCCTAAAAGCCCGGCCCGCAAGATAAGGGCCCATGAATGAAGGGTTGAGATATGAAGATGTGTTACGTTGATGGAACGCGTCTTTTTTGGAGAGACGCTTTTTAAGGAAGGAAAAGAAAGAAAACAGATACGACGTACGTACGTTTTCACTTTCTCCTTCTCTCAAAAAGAACGTAACTTTTCTCCCCCTTATAACAACAGTACGCTCCTCGGTAGAACGGGATCAGGATTCTTCCTTGAACTTCAACATTGGCGTTTAATCTGTGGACAATAAAGTACGCTCGATTCCGTGGTGTGTCTTTAATCGGTGATACATGTTATTATTGGGCTCGTCTTCTGCATTCGTTTTAGGGGTTCGATTTAGTGTCGAATCCATTTTAGGGAATCCGTTATTCCCAACAAATAGTCTCACTTCCGACTCGGTCCTTTGGGACCCACCGAAGAAGGGGTGGTGCAAGATCAGCCCTCTGATCACCAGAGGCTCCAGGTCGGCCGCAGTGGCGCATGCGCGCAGGCCCACGTGGTGCGATGTTCCCCCCGGCGCTCGTGCCCATCAGGTAGCACCGCGAGAAGTCAACGCCCTCGCGAAGCCACTCCTCGTCAGTGGTCCTGACCCAGCGGAGGGCCTCCACAGCATCGTCGTAGGCCGTGGGGAGGGGGTGCTCTCGAGCGCGGCGGTAGCTGGCGGAGACGACCACGGCCCCGAGCCTCGCCGCCATGAGGGAGCAGAAATTGTGGTTCGCCACGGAGGCCGGGGAGAGCAAGATGAAACCCCCGCCGTGGTAGTACACGATGAGCGGCAGTTTCCGGTCAGGCGGGGGTGAGTGGCGAGGCAGGTAGATCCGAGCCCAAGTGTTGCGGGTCGGGTTGAGCGGGACGTCCTTGGAGCGGACGGCAAAGGGCTGGTCGGGGTTGGGCACGGCGGGGACAGTCGGATCGTCGAGGCCGCGCGTGACCGTGCCCGTCTGGGTGGAGGACGAGTTTGATGTAGTCATAGGCGTCGACGGCCGGAGCTGGATCGAGATCCGTATGTTGACCGGCCATGTTTGCTCTGCTCGACCTCGAAGTGGGACTGAAGAAACGGGGAAACCGTTATTTATTGACCTGTAGTCAATGATTACACTTTAGAGGCACACGAGGTCCATTATGGCGACGTAATAATGGAGTTTCTTATTAACCTCTCAGCAATTGAGAACAGCTTACATTGGGATCCAACTAATTCAACACTTCACTAGATTTATATAAAGGATTAGGCACGGTTGATGCCACGATGTGAGAACAATAAAAAATAAATTAAAACAATACCTGTCGAAAGAATAAAAGGAATATCCGTCTAGGCTTCATATAAAAAAAGAAAAAGAGAGAAAGGAAAAGAAAAACAAATTGTCCATGAATTTTGGCCAAATATGTAATTTAATTGCTAAATTTTTAATTTGTTTAATTTGATCCTTGAATTTTAACCCGGTGTGCAATGTTGTTCCTAAAGTTTTAAATTATTCAATGTGGTTTATGAATTTTTAGTACATGTTCTATTTTGTTCCTGAACAATATGAAAATGTAGGATATTATCCCTGATTTTTTTTTTTTTTTTTTTTTGGTGGCTATCCGAGTTCTCTCAAAAGTCAAGAAGTCAGATGCAATCTAGCGCAACAGCCATGATGAGGATTTACACACAGACATATATTGGTTCACCTGTCTATTTCCCCATTTGCTCGTCTCACGTTTTTTCCTTGTCACTTCAGTCATTACATGTTTTTCGCCTCTTCATATCCTTGAGTGATAGTTGTCACCTCTTTTTATTAATGTAATTAAGTACAATTAACATAATTAACTGAGTGATAATTATCACCTCTTCATATCCTTGCGCCATAATCGCCCACCATTAGGGTAACAACATTGATGAAAGGATGTTATAAAAGCTAAGAATGAGATATGGGAGACAAATTTAAGCCAAGCTCTCTCGTAAAGGAAAAACACGTCAAGTTGAGAAAGAATACTAAATTAGTGGTGCCCATTTTTTCGGGTCAAAACTTTGCAAATTCAATTTCAAGTGAGCTTAATCAATGGCTGGAGGTTAGTTACAATTCATCTTATTTTTTCCACGTTTGATTCATTTATGCACGAATTTTTGTTCTTCAATGCATAATTAGTCATACATAGTTTTAACATTTGGTATCAAAGCCATCGTATTGGTTTTTTTTTTTTTTTGTAGGGTTTAGTAAATTAAAAAAGAAATTCATTTTACCCCCTCGCTTGCCACCATATAGAAAATATTTTTGCAAGTGAAACTATTGAGAGACTAGTTTAGTAATTGTTTTAAGTATTATTTAGTCACTATTACTAGTTAGATATAATCACTATACCAAGAAGATTTTCAATTTAATCCTCCGTTTGCAACTTTCCAGAGGTATAGGATTTACATGAACTATTTAATTACTATGTAGTCAATGTTTGCAGAATATTTTTTGCATGAATTAAAATATCTAATGATCAATATATATTTTAATTTAATTAGAGATTAGCCACCACATCTTCAATTTTATTAAATTATATATTAAGAGCATTTAGATCACATATAGAAAATTACATTCATTGTGATTAACACAATGAATTTATCCCGTTTGAATTTTCATTATATTAATATGATTAATTAGGATAAAATAGCATATTATTATTATTTTTGATTTATCCACGGGAATTAGCAAAAGGAATTATCAATATATTTAAATTAGAAACTTAGCCCACATACGGTTTTTATATGTTATTTGATTCATAGTATGTAACATGATTTACATTGGTAAAACATGATGTATGTTTATTTGCCTCAAATTTTGTGACATAATTATGTATGTTTGTTACGTAGTTTTACAACTTGTGATTTCTAATTCAAACGCGATGTTCCCGAATTGAATGGTGAAAAATATAAATTTTGGAAGGAATTAATCAATCTTCTATCAGGGTGTATAGACATTAATTATGCTATTCGGAAAAACGAACCACTTGCTCCTATTGATACTAGCACTCAAGCTCAAATTGCACTTTATGATCAATGAGAGTGGTCCAACTGCTTTAATGTAATGTTCACAATGACTAAATTTTTACTAGTACTCGTGGTTCAATTGTTCAACATAACAATGCCAACACATTGTTGAAGGCAATTGACACAATATTTGAGACTTCAAAAAACACATGCCTTGACTTTGATTATAAAGTTTTTTTTTTTTTGAAGCTCACTAGTCTAAGAGATGTGCGTCGGCATGTCTTGAAAATGCGAGATATTGTTGCTCAACTTAAGAATGTTGAGGTTGAGATATCTAAGTCCTTCATTGTGTACTACATTCTAAAACTCTTGCACAATAATATGCACCTTTCAAGATCTTTTTTAACACACATAATAGTAAATGATCAATTAATGAACTCATGACCACGTGTGTTTAAGAAGAAGAGAGGTTGCTTATAAAATTGGGAGAGAGTGTTCCTGTGACAACACAAGGAAAGAACAAAGGGCAAGGCAAGTAGAAGGGAAAGGGTAAAATAACCCCTCAAGCCAACACAAAGAAGGAATCCAAATGTTTTTTCTATAAAAGAGGAGGCATCTGAAGAAGAATTGTACAAAATTTAAAACTCGATTCAAGAAGAAAAGTAATCAAATTTCGTGTGTTTTTATGAAACTAATATGATTAATGTAAGTCAAAACACTTGATGAATTGACTTTGGATTTATAATCCATATTTTGAATTCCTTGCAAGGTTTTCAAAACCATAAGAAACCAATGAGAAGTAAGTAATGCATCTATTTAGGAAACAAGATGTGTTCTTATGTTAGAGCTATTTGGGACATGCGGGTTAGCTCTAAGCAGTAGTTTTGTTTTGAATTTAGAAATGACCTTTTATGTTCCAAATTTTTCTACAATTTTTATTCAGTTTTAAGACTTGTACAATTGGATCATTTTTTAAACTTCTCATATGCAAACTTTAGTTTGTCTTTTAAATCTAATATAGTTGGGAATTTTATTTTGTCTAATGTTTTTTTTTTTTAAATTAATTTTCAAGATAGTGCTTTTTATAATGCGATGCATATTCATGATATCGCTGGTATAAAGCGATGTGTTGTGAATGAAGATTCTTGTATGTTGTGTCATGAGATTATTACACTATGCCTAGTTCTCCAAACCAAAATGGTATAGTGGAAAGAAGAAACTGAATTTTGTTGGACATGGCACAAAGTATGCTTAGCAGCTCCAAACTTCCTAAGTCCTTGTGGATCAAAACTCTTAAGATAACAATGTATATATTAAACTGAGTTTCAACCAAAGCTATTTCAAAGATGCCGTTTGAGTTAATGAAATGTTGAAAATTGAGTTTGCGACATGTATTCGTTTAGGGATGTCCATACAAGGTGAGATTCTACAGTCCACAAGAAAATGAATTGGACCCAATGATTATAAGTGGGTATTTTATTGGATATGCTGAAAAGTCCAAACGATACAGATTTTATTGTCCATCTCATATCATCAGGAATGTGGAGTCAATAAATGCTAAATTTCTTGAAAATGACTTGATCAGTGGGAGCGATCAATCCCAGAACCTTGTTCTTAAGAAAAATCATTTTGATATTTAACCTTCCACCTCAATTATTAGATTGGTTGTTGTTCACAATGCCCTTTTAATTTTATCTGCTATTGAATAACCAATCATTGAAGTTTCACAACTGGCTAATATTGGTATGGTAAATTTAGTTGTTCAGTAATTATCAGAATTTGTCAAACAATTAGTTGAAAAACATGCTCCTCAAGAGAATATAGAATTTAAGAAGATATGCTAGAATGAAGAAATTAGCAGTTTCTAGTGATTACATTATGTATATGTAAGAAGCCAACTACAATATTGGAGCTAAGAATAATTCTAAAACATTTTTATAAGCCATGAGTTGCAATGTATCTAATTTATGGTACAATGCCATGAAGAAAAATATGAGCTCTATGACATTTAATGAGGTCTGAATTTTGGTTGAGTAGCCCAATGGAGTGAAGGCTATTGGTTGTAAATGGGTTTTTAAAACAAATGATGACTCATTGGGCAACATTGAGAGACATATAGTTAGACTCGTTGCCAAAGAGTTTACTCAAAAAAGGAATCGATTATATAAAAACCTTTTCTCTTATATTTAAGAAAGACACTCTTCGTATCATCTTGACATTGGTTGCCCATTTTGAAATGAAATTGCATCACATAGATGTAAAAACAATGTTCCTCAATGGGGATCTAGAGGAGGAGGTTCGGTTATCCAAAAACATTTTCTCCCGCATCTAAGGAAAATCCTCTTTGTATTCTTTCGGCATTGGATGTCCATCTTGAATTGGAACTGCATCAAATAGAGTGAAAACAACATTAATCAATGGGCATCTTAAAAAGGAGGTTTACATAGAACAATCGGAACGATACTCCTCTAATGATGGTGAGCATTCATACGCAAGTTTAAGAAATCTTTATATGGATTGAAAATAGCATCCTCCCAATGGTATTTAAAATTCCATGATATCATTTCTTCATTTGGTTTTGTATAGAACGTCATGAATTGATGTAGATACTAGAAGGTTAGTGGGAGCAATTTTTTTTTTTTTTTTTTTTTTTTTGGTGGTATATAAAGATGGCAATTTACTTGCAACTAATAATAAGGGGTTATTACATGAGGTGAAACAATTCCTCTCCAAAACTTTTGACATGAAAAATATGGATGTGGCATCTTATTTTATTAGCATTGAGATTCATATGGATAGACCTTGAGACGTTTTAAGACTATATCAAAATACCTACATCTGGTAAAGTGTTAAAGAGATTTCAAATTAAAATTATTTACCAAGTACAACACCTATCGTGAATAGTGACATGTTTAATTTGAACTAGTGCCCAAAGAATAATCTAGAAAAGGAATAAATGAAGAACATTTTATATGCTTCTGCTGTTGGACTAGATTTCACAGTTACTAATCTATTAAAGGACTGATCTATGGCAATATGCGTGGCTTACTCTTTGCTCTATTTTCTTCTCTTCCTCTTCCCCGAAGAGGACCGAATGGGGGCTTTTGCCGATGCCTACGGACCACAGCGAGACCGCAAAATGAGGGGCCATCGAGAGGTTGTATTTTATATTCTCAACGCGCTAAAGCTTTTACCTTTCACCACATTCAACTGAACAGTGTGATGGAATTGAAGTGGTAGGCCGCGAGCAATCTTCCATAACTCGACTCCAATGTGTGGTTTGCGCCACGCATACTGATTCGAAAATATCCCACTTTTGATATTGCGATCCCACTTTTTCTTGTCTCATGTTTTTTCCTAGTCACTTCAGTTATTACACGCCTTTGCCTCTTCATATCATTGAGTGATGACTGTGACCTCTTCCTATAAATGTGAATAATTACAGTTAATGTAATTAATTGTGTGATAATTATCACATCTTCACATCCCACCATTAAAGTGCAACATTGATGGAAGGATGTTATAAAAGTTAAGAATGAGATATGGGAAATAGATTTAAGCCAAGCTCTCTTGTAAAGAAAAACGCACCATCAAGTTGAGAGAGAATATTGGATTAGTAATGCCCTTTTTTTTGGGTCAAAATTTTGCGAATTCAGTTCTATCTGAGTTTACCAATGATTGGAGATTAGTTACAATTTATGTAATCCGTGTTTGATTCTTTTATGCTTGGATTTATGTTCTTCAATGCATAATTAGATCATATTTCGTTTTATTATTTGGTATCAGAGCCATCATGATACATTTGCTTTGGTGTTTTTTTATTCGTAGGGTTTCAATAAATTAAAAAAAAAAATCGTTTTAGCTGTTCGCATGCACCATATATATATATATATATATATATATATATATATTTGTAAGTGAAACTTGTAAGAGACTGGTTTAGTAATTGTTTTGCGTACTGTTTAGTCATTAATACTTTGTTAAAATTACTGTTCAGTCACAATTCTCCGCTTGCGACTTTCTAGAGGTATAGAATTTACATACACTATTTTGGTAATGATTTAATTACTATGTGGTCACTGTTTGCAGATTTTTTTTTTTTGTGTGCAAGAATTTAAATGTCTAGTGATTAATATATATCTTAATTAATTGGAGATTAACCACCACATCTTGGATTATATAAAAATATATATTAAGAGTCTTTGGATCACATGTATAAAAAATGACATCAATTGTGATTAATCACATTAACACAATGAATTTATCCCATAGGAAGTTTTCATTATATTAATATCATTAATTAGGATAAAATATCATATTATATTTCCTAATTTACCCACGGGAATTAAGGAAAGGAACATAATTTGATAGTTCCTTCATAGAGAAATTATCAATCTATTTAAATTAGAAACTTACCTCACAGGCAGTTTTTATATGTTATTTGATTCATAGTTTGCAACATGATTTAAATTGGTAAAACAGATGTATATTTATTTGCCTCAAATTTTGCGGCATAAGTATGTATTTTTATTATGCAGTTTCACAACCTATGAATATTTATGATTTCAAGAGTGATGTTCCCAAATTATATAGTGACAATATAAAGTTTTGAAGGAATTAATCAATCCTCAATGGGGTACATAGAATTGACTATGCTAATCGGAAAGATGAACAACTTGTTCTTGCTTATACTAGCACTCAAGCTCAAATTGCTCTTTACAAGCAATGGCTGTGATCCAGCTGCCTCAATAAAATGTTCATAAGAACTAAAATTTGTACTAGTATTTGTTGTTCAGTTGTTTAGCATAGCAACGCATTAGCATTGCTAAGGGCTATTGATACGATATTTGAGACTTCAAAAAAATGTATGTCGTAATCCTGATTGTGAAGTTTTTATCTTTAAAGCTCACTATTGTTAGAGGTGTGTGTCGACATATCGTGAAGATGAGAGATGTTGTTGCTCAATTGAAGAATGCTAATGTTGAGATATCTGGATCCTTCCTTGTGGACCACATTCTAAACACTCTTCCACAATAATATGCACCATTCAAGATCTCTTATAATACATAATAAATATGGTACAAGTGTCAATACTTTCGTATGGTGCTTACTTAAGTGCCAAAATTTTTTTTTCACTCACTTGAGTGCCACAAATTTGAAAAATCAATCTCTTGAGTGCCACTTCCGATTTGACCTGTCGGAAAAGCTACCGAGGCATTAAAATAACATTAAACTTGCCAACATGTCTCGCCGACGAGTTGAGTCAGCAAATGAGATGGTAAACGATGTCGTTCACCTATGTAATTATAAGAAGTGAAGCAACTTCACAAATTGGGACAAAATCTTAATTTCATTCTTCATGAACCCTAACCCTAACCTTAACCTTCGATCCACAAACTCTCTTTAATTTTAAGACAAATCATCTCATCATATTCAGAATGGGGAGCAAAAGCAGGAGAAGCGGTTCATGAATTTCCGAATAAAGTGAAGATGAAAATTAGTATTGTGCTTTACCAAAAAAAAAAAAAATGTATTTGTGCTTTTGTGGACTGTGAAGTCCAACAAGTTTCTTGGACGAGAGAAAATTCTGGGAGAATGTTCCATGGATGCACTAAGTATAAAGAAGGCTACAATTAATATTTCAAGTGGGTTGATGTGGAATTTTTGAATCGAGCAGTGAAAGTCATCTTGGATCTCCTTCAAGGATAACATGGATTTGCACTTGTAATGAAAGATGAGTTGGACGATGTCAACTCTACGTAAGCAAAAATAAAGGGTATGAATCTTTGGTGAATCATTTGAAAAAGGAAGTTTCAAAGATGAAAATTCAAAGAGATATTTTTCGAGTGTTGTTTGTCTTAATGTTGTTGGGTTGGGTTTGGCTTATGGTCATATGTAATCTCAGTAACAAGAGGAAGTTATTGAGTCTACCATAGTTGAAAAACAATGAAATATGTTGTTGTATTTGGTGCAATGACTTTGTTTTTTTTAATGATATATGTGAGTGGGTTACTGGTTTTATGTTGACTTGAAGGTTGAATGGCCTGGTGGATTTTGGTGGACGTTATGTTTTTTAATGCAATTTGAGTCCTATTGTTGATTTATACAAAAGATAGATGGCTTGACCAGCTTGTAGTAGCTAGAGCAAGAGAAATGATGGTTTTGCATTTTGTGGTTGGTTTTGGCTTTTCTACATATGTTGAAGGACAATTGAAGTTTCAAATAACTTTACGAATAATCGTTTGAGTGCCAAAAAATCTTTTAAGTAAACACTTTGGTTCATCAACTTTTTAAAAATTATAACTTAGGTTCCTTAACTTTTTAAAAGTTGATGACTTTGGTTCCTCAACTTTTTAATTAAGTTATTGTTTTCAATTTTGTCAAACACATGTTGCATCATTTAATAACTTAAAGCAAATTATCATTCTATAACAACATATAAAATTAGACTTATTTCAACAAATAACATCAATCATGGCATGGTTTAACCTGAAATAGCATTACACCATACACATTGCACCAGAAGGTCTTTTACATCAACATTGATGTAACAATAATCTGAAACAAAATAATCTCAACCGCCTTATAAATTCAAAACAAAACAACACTCTCCCTAAGCACCCATCCATTCAAAATGCAACAATAATATGGAACAACTAACAATGTTGTTAAACATATCACCAGTCAAAATACAGTAATAATCTCAACCGCCTTACAACAAAATCCTAAAATCTAGACATTGACACCTAACAACAAACATAAAAAGACAATATCCACCCATCAATCAATCTGAAGAATCTCATCACTTCATTTTTTCTTCTTCAATGGCTTCATTTGATTCATAAATCTTGTACTCTTTCGAACTGGAACTCTAGGTACATCATTCACTCATGTACCTTTTCTCACCGTCTTATCTTTTGGAAGATCCAATTTTTTTATTTGAGCTTTGTGTGCTTTAATATTGTCTATTGTTGAAGTTCTTGTAATTGGTATTGGCATTGCAGTAGAAGGTTACGAATTCCCAAGATCATTCATTTGAGATGGACTTGATGTTGAAGTCTTCTTTGGAGCTGCCATTGGTTGCTTCTTCAATTGTGTTCGAGTTACCATTGGTTAATTTATCGATTATTGCCCTTTGCTTCTTCTTGTAGATGTAATCTGTGACATCCCGATTTTCCAATTTCTATTTTCAGTAAATTTATATGGGCATTTCATCTTTGCAAATATAGTTCATTTCCATGAGTCGGCCACTCATGTAAAAACTAGTCTATCAGGTGAAGCCGTTAAGAAATTCTAATGCATCAGACTCGAGAATTTGACCAGGAAGCGACCTCTCGATCGAGCAAGGGTCATTACGGCACAATTAAAAATTGATTAGAGACCGGAGATAGGTCGACTCGACAAAGACATGTGATCAAGTGTAGGTGATTCCACCAGATCGCACTATTCTTGTTGATCGGCACTAGATCGGCTTTTCTGTCAATTGGGTATTATGTGCCCGTATTTGAAACCTTGAGGTTACCCCGACAACCAAGAGTTGCCAATGTGTCAGAGATGTACATCGTGGCTTGAAAATAATCAACCACCGGTCAATTGCATGAAAATTTCTAAAAGCTACCCGGTAGGTTAGGACGCGCTAGTATCGTGCCAGAGTGAAATTAACCGTGAAATTATGATTGAATTAAGAAATTGGAAGTCCTGTGGTGTCACATATCTTATGAGGAACATTGATTAATTTTATGGACTTCAATTGAACTCAATTGAAAGAGGATTAAATGGAATTGAAGAAATTTTGGTACAAAATTCCATGCCACGGTGGAAAAGGAAATTGGACCTATTGGAATATGTTGTGGAGAATTGGAGATAGTGGATCATGACATCATCCGATATCATGGTTGGAAGCCCAAGAGAAGAAGATCTTGACACTTGGAGGGTGGGGATGTGCTCTTGGAAAGGTGGGATGTCACCTCCCCCCATCCCCATCATCTTCTTCATTTTGAACTTGGAGGAGAGAGAAGGAGTGCTGCTCGTGCGAACCAGGCCAGCCCGCACGCCGACCGCCCCTTCGCCAGCTTGCCGCCGCACGTCGCCGTCGTCGTCGCTGTCGCCATTGCGGTCGTCGCCCGTCCGCGCGCGAAGGCCCGCGCACGCCTCGCCGGCCAACCGTCGCGCCGTCTCCGCCCGAGCAGCCTCCATCCAGCCTTTGCCTCCGTCGTCCAACTATAGCCGCCGTCACTTGGCCGCCGGAGCTGCCGCTAGCCACCGCCCGAGCTACCGTCGCCTTCTCCGCTGTTCCTCCGCCCGAGTGACCGCTGAGCGGCCTCCGTCCGACCAACTCAGCCACCGGATTTCCAGCTCACCCTCAACCTTCAAGGCCCGTTTTCGAGCTCTTCCGGTCCCCCTTTGGCCTTGCCCCGAGGAGGTTTGTCGTCAGGCTCGCTGTCCTCTTCGCCGGGAACTCATCGGAACGCGATTTCGGTGAGTTTAGCTCACTAAACCTCGATTAGAGGGTTAATTATGCTTTAGGTGTGCTTAACTTAAGTTAATTGAGCTTAGGTGGTTAGTTTAATTTATTTAAGTGTAGATTAGATTAAGATGTTTAATTAACTTAAGGTGTGTTTAATTTAGGATTAAATGAAGGTTTAAATTAATATAAGCCTTGATGTGACATAATAGTTTTTATTTTTGATTTATTTAAATGTTTCGAAATTCTGGAATTTTTAATAATTTATTATATTCCGAAAATTATTTAAAAAAATAAAATAAAAAAAATTCAAAAAAAATTATTTATGACCTCAATTGCTCAGAATTTTGTGTTGATCGCTGCTGTGCATTTAGAATTTGAATTTGATGAATGGATGTGGCAAATTGAGTGTTGATTGTGGTAAATAGGGATTTTATTCATAAAAACCCAAGTGTCGGGTTTTGATGCAAAAATTGGATTTTAATGATTATATTAAATAGTGAGGTTTGAAAAAGTGAGATATTGGCTTTCTGGTTCGAAATTGACGTGTCCCCATGCACGTGATAAATTTCTGGAATATTCTTATTATAAAGAAATGCCGGGATCACTATTTTAATTGAAGGTACTGATTGAAAGTCAAAGTATCCCGGGCCGAGTATGATTTGATTATGTGATAATTAAGAGGAATTCGTCATGGGTTGTTGAGTCGGACTTGCCCCTATATGGGATGCTCACGTAGTGGTTGCGAGTCGCAGTTGATTCTGGGCCCATGCTCCTTCGGGAACGCTGTCGAGGTACTGACGAAGCCGTGCTCCAAGGTGGGGAGACGATGCCTGGCTATATGCCAGTGGATAGCCGAACCGTGAGTAGGCTATGTTCTTGTGTGGAATTGAATAAAATGAGATCGTATGCTGTGGTTGTGATTATGTGAAATTGATTGCGTTTCATTTGTTCATATTCCTAATACTACATGCAATTGAGTGATTTGAAATGTACTAACCTACATGAAGGAAATAAGTCGAGGTAAGTTTTCTGTGTTGTGTGGCTAGGCCAGCCCGGGATGTATTATCTTTCTAATAGGGGTTTAGGAGGGGTGAACTTGCTGAGACAATGTCTCACCCCGTTGTGGGAAATTATTACAAGGCCGTAGATGGCAGGACCTCCGGAAAGGAATGGCATTCCAGTGCACATTGTCGAGCAGGTGCATAGTTCTCCTGACCTTGGAAGTCATTGGGTGTACGAGCTGATCAAGTCCACTGTCTGGATTCAGGTGTCAGTGGATGTCAGGGTGCCACATAGGTTTAAGGCATGGTTCCGTTTTGGAGCCGATGGCTTTAGGTTTGATCCACTAGATAGTTTTCACATTCCACTTGCTGTGGTGGATGCCATTTTGGGTGAAGGGTAGCTGACCTTCCTGATGGTGGAGTGGATAATCCATCGTCTCCGGACCCCGTGCAGTCAGATGTGGAAGATGTGGGATCGACGAACGAGTCCGACTAGTAGTCATAGGACTGTTCCTCTTTTTGGTGGACCGATCCCTGTTGTGCAAACTGACCCTTTTTGATGCACATAGACTCTGACCCATTTTTGGATGTATGTAAACTCTGGATGATTATATATGAAAGTATGTTGGTTTGTTTATTGATTTGATTTTCCTGCTGTCCTATCTCGTGAGTTTTTGTCAGGGATTTTATAACATGTTCCGCATGCGCATAATAAATTAATTGGGTCGGCGACACTACCTGGGAATGTCGCATATGCATGACCATGGCGGGTTGTTCACGTGTCTCGGGGTTCGGGGCGTGACATAGTCAATTCTTGATTTGGTCCTCCTTGAGATATCAACACTACCAAACTTCTCAAAGGCTACAACCATATAAATTTCATTACTTACCATGTCAAACAAATTAAATACATTAAATACATAACAACTAAAAACTTGACATTCAAAAATATCATATCAGTATTCATATCTGAAAATAATCCGTAGCCATATTCTCTTATCATTTTCCTAATTGCACCATATGTATGCTGTGGTGCAAAATTTTCAAAAACTAAAATATCGTTACTTTTTCTTTTTCTAACTTGTAAAATGACATAACAAAATATGAATTTATTATACAAAGAAGTACATACAATAGAAATAATTATAAAAAAATTTACATGATAGTTACTTCTCTATTATACATTATCAGGCTTAGTTGGTCTTGTAGTTGGTTCTGCATTGCTTTCTGTGTTGCCCGAACATGTCTTTGCATCACTAGGCTATGTTGTCATTTACTGCTGCTGCTATTATTGCTTCTTAGTTGGACAACAAGTCTTATTGTGCCTTTCCTATAGCAATGTGAGCATCGAACCATTTCACTGGCCATGCTCATTGTATTAATGCTACTCTCAATTTCTTGCATTTTTTTTTTAAGCTTGCCAACTTGCTTCTTCAATGGTAGATGCTCTAGGGATCAATGGTTTGTTTTGCCAGAAACTTACTACTCTTCAAAGGTTACAACATAAATTGGTATGTTGCAAGAGAATTGTTAATTTTGTCATAGTCTTCCACATAATCCTTTAAATTGAATTGCTTCAATTGGATGGCACAAATTGCATGTAAGCAAGGTATTTCATTTAACTTTTTTTTTTTTGGTATCCAGGGAACCTTCGTACGCCGCTTTGCGGTGGAGTAAACCTTGGAGGAGCAGTAGAGTCACCACCACCCTTGCTGCCTTGGGTAAGTCGTGGGTTCCTTTCTCGCAAGGCAGATGACGCAACGAATCGAACTCAGGACCTCTCCCGAAAGGAACCTGCGATCAACCAATACGCCGCCACCACGGGTTATTGTATTCCACTTAACTCCATGCTCGATAGGAACATTTTTTTTTCTCTCCAAATGAACAACATACTTGTTGCCATCATTCATGACCTCAAATCCATTATCTCCATTCCAAATTGAATGACATAACCTATTAGCAGTAATGTTGTCTTCCAATTTTTTTTTGCAATCTTGAGCCCATATTGTCTAAGCCACTTCGAACATTTACTCTCTGTTTTCACAATCTTGTTATTACCATAAATTTGATGTCTTCAAGTATACTGACAATTAATTTGCACCTGGCTTCTATAATCTTGTTGTTGAAAGTTTCACAAAGGTTGCTATTAACATTATCATACTTAAATTTCTCACTAAAAAAAACTCTATTACAATGCTTTGCTTTACTTTGGAACAATGTTTGATAAGCTTCAGTTGATAATGCATGTAGAGCTTATTTGTGAATTCTAAAATCTGCCATATTTGAATTCTTTGCAATCAACCAAAACTATTTCTGCAGTTGATCATCTTTATATATATATAGAACAACATTTTAAGCATTTATCTACTTTCATAAAAATAATCATACAAAATGGTCTTGTAGCCTCTCCTACTAAAATTGCACTCTTCAAAACCAAAATTAGGTTCTTGGGTCATTACATCCACTTAAACACTATAACTCCCATAGAAAGATCATATATATATATATATATATATATATATATTATATATATATATATTTTCGCCCAATTCGCATATATGTACCGAACACACTATCTATACTCAGCATATTACATCAGCTCGGTTATGGCTAGAACAAATTCTTGTAAAATCAGCAAACAGTTATAAACTACATGAATGATATGGCAAGACATAATGATATTAGCAAAACCAGTAAACATTACCGATACCTTTTGTTGATCGCTTCTAAATGCTAAATCTCTTCCATTAGTTATTTCAAAATCAGCCATAAGATTTTTCAAAAATCAGAATTAATTGTCCTTGTTTTCTATCTTTACCATGGTCCAAGTTATTGAAAATATTTAGTTGTTTTTATATCTCCCGACAGTAGCTAATAATTCTACATGGCATAATCCTTTCAAAAAACACCAAACTAATCCAATCACTTTTCTATAGCTAACTAAAAATCATTTTCTACATGCATTAAAGCATATGTACATCCTATCAAATTGTATCCCTTGATCAGGAAAGGGCTTTTCCACAACCTCTACATAAATTCTGTTAAGTGGATTTTGTAACCTACATTCCATAACATAGTCTGAAATCTTTACATATTCTTTCTTATAAATACTTATCAACATATTTATAACCTTGTACTAAGCCCATTTGCACTGATTGTGAGAAACATTTACACATACCTCATCTTTCACTAGTTATTTCAATTGAGGACCTTTGATGTTTGACATTACTTTAATGATGTTGAATAAGTGTTTAGTCAACCACACATTAGTTACTTTTTTTTTTTCTTAAATACAATACCACATGTATGCTTCTTTTGTAGTGACCAGATGGAATGAGCTGCTCTTATTACTCAATGCACCATATATTATCCATGGATGATTGTCTTGTGCACATTTCGCTTTAACAAAATTATTGGTATTTCTAACATATTTAATATTTCGTTATTGAGAGATTGAGTACCTTAATAGCATCTCTGAATTGCTTGGCATCATCAAATGTCATTGATACATAAAAGGCAGGATTTATACCAATTTAATCATAAGAAGGATACTGACTTCCCATTTTATGTTGCGTTACACCATCTTCATCATCATCCTCATGGTTGCCGCCGTTATTACGGTAGCTAACGGCAACTTTCCCCACAAACAAAATAATTACCATCAATTTTAGGAGCTCTTGCATCTTTATTTACTGCACTACGGTCATTCATTGACCTAAATTGTGTTTTTCTCCTTTATTCGAATGCCTGACCTCTTCCCTTACTTGTGTGATATCCTCATCGTCAACATCACTTATGCAAATGGTATGCACAAATGTTTCATAGTCTTCGTCGCTCGATAATGCAATTTCCTAAGAGTTTGGAGTTATTCTAGTTGATTCTTCAACAAATGTATCTTCACCATTAGACATGCCTCCAGTATCCTTAAAATGCTGAAATATCTCTAACATAGATCATGGATGCAAATCTATGGCGTCCTCTACTCTCACATGTCCCTCCAAAATAGCTTCAACACTAGTTTGTGTTTCAATAGTAGTTTCCAATACTGTTTACTCATCTTTTTCATCGCAATTATGTTCAACATATACATAAACATCATGAGCATACAGAAAATGGTAAACAAGATCCCTCACCTCATTATTGTCATGCAAATATATTAAATTATCTTTAAGAGACTTAACGGGTACCTGCTAATATAATTTCCCTATTTTGCATCCCAGTCGGTCTACTATATCCCTTCTAAAATTTATAAATGACAGTTAACTTATATTGATAAGAACAACGGTGACTTGCCCACCAATGTATTCCTTCTCTTCCCTAATTATCCTAAACTCTACTATAGCAAACTTTAATGGGCGCACTTGTATCGCCCATGTTAACACTATACCAAATACGATAAAATTTATTTTTATATTAGGGGACCACAACATAGATAGACAATAATAGCAATCGATCCCCACAACTCAAGCAAATAATAATATTAAATCGGACCCCACAACCACAATAAACAATCAGTCAACATATCAAGCAAATAATAATATTAAATCGGTCCCCACAACTGCAATAAAATATTTTAACTATTGGCCAGTGGACACTAATTGACAAAATTTAAGCACGAATGAACTAAAGTACTCATCTTTACACTGCCCGACCCCTAATATTTGCCCTCCAATATGTCGCATTTTCCTACACTTTGACTCTGTCAAACAACACTCAATTCACTCACATTGTTGGTTAGTCAACACAAAACAACAAAAAACCACTAACCTTTACTCTTTGTCGACAATGATTTTCTACGTCACAACCCTTAACTTTTCCCTCTAAGTTGTTGCCTTTTCAGTCCCTGTCCAACGAGTAAGAATGACATGCAACAGTAAACTCGAAACCCTGATTTGCAATTTCAGAGACAAATCACAGGTTTTGGGCGTGCTGAAATTTAGAGTGGGGTCGATGAATCAATATCGAGTCGATGAAGTGGGGGGTCGATGAAGATGCAGTTTTGGACAAAAACCCTAATTTTGCAAATAGGGTTTGAAATCAAAGAGAAAGAGGTCTTCAACCTCGTATGAGATGAGAAGAGAAATGATGTTGTTTTTGGTTGTTGCACACCGTTTCTCTTGAGAGAGAGAGAGAGAGAGAGAGAGAGAGAGAGAGAGTGCTTGTATGAAATAATGCCATTTTAGGCAAAAGAAATGGTGTTGTTGCTATTAAAGAGAAACTCCGCTTGTTTTTTTAAATAACTACGTCGGAATCGAAAATTTCGGCTTATTTTTCTAAATATCCATGTCATAATCGAAAATCATTAAAAAAAATGGAAAATCATGAAAAAAAATCCACGTAGGACGTTTGACTGGAAGTAGCATTTAGGTGAGCAATTTTACTTTGATTTGGCACCTAAATGATTTGAAAAAGGTTTTGGCACTTAAGTGAATGCCGTATGAAAGTATTAACACTTATACTGTATTTTTCCCCTTATAATATATATAACAATAAACGATCAATTAATAAACTTATAACCATGTGTGCTCAAGAAGAAGAGATGTTACTTATGGAATTGGAAGAAAGTGTTCATTTGATAATGCAAGGAAAGAATAAAGGGCGGGGCAAGACAAGTAGAAAGGAAATGGTAAAACATCCCCCTCCCTGAGCTAACATAAAGAAGGAATCCAAATACTTTTTCCATAAAAAGATGGGGCATACAAAGAAGGGTTGTGCCAAATTTAAGACTTGATTTGAGAAAAAAAAAAGTAATCCAATCTGACATGTTTTTATGAATCTAATATGATTAATATAAGTTATAACACTTGGTGGATTGATTTTGGATCTATAATTCATATTTCAAATTCTTTAAAAGGTTTTCATAAAAACTAGTGGGAAGTAAGTAGTGCATCCAATAAAAAAAGATGAGTTTGCATATGGGAGCTATTTGGGACATGCATATTAGTTCTAAGCCGTAGTTTTGTTTTGAATTTGGAAATTACCTTTTATATTCCAAGTTTCTCTATAAATTTGATTTCGGTTTCAAGATTTATACCATTAGGTCATTTCTTTAATTTCTTAAATGCAACCTTTGATTTATCTTTTAAATATGATATAGTTGGGAATTATATTTTGTTTAATGGTTTTTTTGGTATTAATTTACAAGATAATGCCTTTTGTAATGCCATGTATGTTTATGATAATGCTGGTATAAGACGATATGTTGTGAATGAAGATTACGACATACCTCCATGGAAAGAATTAAATGATTAGTAATTAATGGAGTACTTAGAACTTTTGGATTTTACTAATTATGACACTTATGTGGATTGCATAAAAGTAAAACAAACCGACAAGATAAAAAAATGTGCCAAAAGGAGTACGGAGAAATTAGAAATCATACATACAAACATTTATAGTCCGCATTTAGATTCGTATGGTTAGAAGTACTTCATCTCTTTCATAAATAATTTACTCGCATTTCGTGTATCTCTACTTACTTTATAATAAGCTCGAAACATTAGATACATTTAAGGTATTTAAAACCAAAGAAGAGAAACAAAGTGGGAAGATCCAAGATCCAATAAAAGGGGGGAATATTATGATAGGTACGTTGAAGACGGACAAGTACCTAGTCCATTTGCAAATATAATGATAGATACATTGAAGATAGACTAGCGCATCAATATCAAGTATTTAGCCATATAACAATTGTCACTTTCACTGAATTGATAATTGCTAATCTTTTAACTAAAGACACATCATCACTGAGTTATAAAAATCATGTAATTAGGATAAGGCTTGGTCCTACCATGTGATTTTTCATTGTATGTTTTTTTTTTTTTTTAATGAAACTCTTATTCATTTATAATGTTTTTCTCAATTTGGGGGGGTGTGGATATCGCAAGTGCCACAACTTGGCATAAGAGGACACTTAAGTGTCGAAAGTTTAAAAAAAAAATACTTAAATACCAAAATTAGAAAAGAATGGAACACTTAAGTGTCAATGGCGAGAAATTCCAACCAAACAACTTACATGGCATTTTTTGGCGACTTTTTTTTTACTAACATGGCAATTTTTTTAGAAAACTATCGACGTTAGTAAAAAACCCTCATATAAAATTTAAATATGAATATTAATTAAAAACAAATTAAAAAACTGATTTTTTTATTAAAAAAAAAAAAAGGAACAACAAATTTGACAAGGGCCTCCATAGCCCTCGCCGCCGCCGTGCCACCATTGTCGGAGAGGGTTGGCGACCGTGGGCCGAGGGTCGGCCGCTTTTTCCCGCCATTGGGTAGTAGTCGGCAACCTTGGCCAACCCTCTTTCAAACCTAGCGAGGTTAGCGGCCAGCGGCCCTCGGCCCCTTTGGGCGAGGGCCGGCGACCCTCACCCTAGATCTGGGCGAAGGCCTAGAAGCCCTCGCCGGCCACTACCTAGGGGCCAACGACCTTGGCCGACCCTTGCCCCACCATTGCTGACCCTTTCTGACGATGGTGGGGTGGCGGCGATAGCGAGGGTTGTAAAGCCCCTCGTCAAACCTGTCATTCACCTCCTTTTCTAATAATTTAGTTTTTTAATTGATTTTTAATTAATATTAAATTAACAAATTTATGGGCAAAATGACGTCATTTTGCACGTTCATTGCTAAGTAAGCATTTTGGTGAACCACGTATATCACTTATATTATTAATATAAGCCATGTAGAATTTCCAGTTGCCCTTGTCGGCATTGGCACTTAAGTGTCCTAATTTTCAAAAAAAGTAATACTTAAGTGTACTTTTTGGAAGTTTTGGCATTTAATTGTTCACTCATGCCAAATTTTGGCACTTGCGGTGTGCTTTCCCCCTCAATTTGGTGTACACATGCATTTATTTATGAGAATAACAATTATTTTGGGACTTGACATAATATAAGGTTTATTCATTCAATTATGTTATCACATATAAGCTGACATTAAAGATATAGAGTGCATTACAATAAATGCAAGATAAAACTCGTTCTTAGAGGATGTATCATCTTGTTTCATGTATTTTGTTTTTTTCCTTTTAAGCATAAATTTTTTGTAGATTTGGTCTAATAATTCGTATGATGATGTTAAATCAAGTGGGAGAATGTTATTATTTTGATATGATGATCCCACGTTTTCTTGACCCATGTTTTTTTTGTAATCACTTCAGTTATTCCACGTTTTTCACCTCTTCATATTGTTGTGTGATAATTGACACCTCTTCCTATTAATATGATTAATTACACTTAACATAATTAATTATGTGATAGTGATAACTGGCATTTTTTCCTATACATGTGATTACTTATAATTAATGTAATTCATTATGTGATAATTATCACCTCTTCATATCCTTGTGTGATAACTGCCCACCGTCAGAGTAACAACCTTGATGGAAGGATGTTATAAAAGCTGAGAATGGGATATGTAAAACATGCCTAATCCAAGCTCTCTCGTAAAGAAAAACGCACAATCGAATTGAGAGAGAATATTGGATTAGTAGTGCCCATGTTTTATTCGTCAAAACTCTGCAAATTGAGTTCCAACCGAGCTTAGTCAAAGGCCGGAGGTCAGTTACGGTTCATGTTATTTTTTTCGCATTTGGTTCTTTTATTCATGAATTAATGTTCGTCAATGTATAATTAGATCATGCTTAGTTCTATCAGATTCCACAGTTGCTAATCTATTGAAGGACTGATCTATGGCAATATGCATGGTTTGCTCTTTGCCCAACCCGGTTGAACCACTAGCAACATGAGCGAACTTTAATGAGAATCTGAGAGAGGCGATGCTGTACATCGACGTGATTGCTAACGAAAGCTCGAAAGGACTTCTTAGACTGCAAGTTCTCTTTTCTCTCTTCCTCTTCTTCCCTCTGCTTTTTATTTTCGCGTGTTCTTTCGCTGGAAGAGGACTCAATGGGCGTGTTCGCACATGCATGAACGGGGGGGGGGGGGGGGGTGTGATTTTGCCGACGCGGATGTCGCACAAGAGACCGCGAAAAAGGCAGGCTATTGAAAGGTTCTATCTTATACTCTTGATGTGCTACAGCTTTTACCTTTCATCGCATTGAACCGAACAGTGCGATAGAATCAAAGTGGCATGCCGAGAGAAATATTCCATAACTCGACTACAATATATGGTTTGCGCGACTTGTATCAATTCAGAAATCTCCCGGAAGGTAGAAGCTGTTGATTCTAAAACTTAAGGACCATCTTGCCGACCAAAGCTCGGGTCCAAGAATTAATCGGCAATGCAAAAATCCGGGTTAAAGCCTTGGGGGTTTAGGACCGGGATCGGTCCTCCCGTCGATGATCAGAACGGAAGAGAGGAGTGCAAAGTAAAAGCAAATGTGTATCACATCACTTTCTATTGCGGTTGGAAGCTTTTATGCCTTTTTCAATGGCGGAGATGAGGATGATGTATGAGAACACGTAATGCTACTCAAACTTCACTTTCTTACAAGATAATGAGGTTGTTTTCATTCAGTAGATCGCATCCGTTTTTGACCGCAGTTTATCTTCCCGTCCCGGCTGCAGGAATAGCCAAGGCGCCCCCACGAAGGATAGCTTTCAGTTTCTCGAGCAGCAGCTCCGCCTTAGCCAGTTCCAGTAACTCCTCATGATGATAATCGCCTTTGCCGCAGAAAAGGCCCACGACTTCCACGCCGTTCGCCTCCAGCTGTGCTGCCAACTCCCTCTGCCGATCTATCGTTGGATCTCGGCCGCCACCCACCACCACCACCCGCCACCCCATCGTTCTCATCCTCTCCCACTCCCCCGGTCTCTCCCCAGTCATCGGGTTGCAATACTGGTGGTCCCGGCCGGCGCCGGCCGGCAGCGCCAGCTCCCAGAATAGGTCCGCCACGTTCATCGGCAGGATTGGGTTGTTGAACAGCCTAACTTCTGACTCGGTCCTCTGGAGTCCGCCGAAGAAGGGGTGGTGCAAGATCAGGGTTCTGATCACCAAAGGCTCTAGATCGGCCACGGCGGCACACGCACGGAGGCCCACGTGGTACGCGATGTTCCCCCCCGCGCTCGTGCCCATCAGGTAGCACCGCGAGAAGTCAACGCCCTCGCGAAGCCACTCCTCCTCGGTGGTCCTGACCCAGCGGAGGGCCTCCATGGCGTCATCATAGGCCGCAGGGAGGCGGTGCTCCGGCGCGAGGCGGAAGCTGGGGGAGACGACGACGGCGCCAAGCTTGGCTGCCATGAGGGAGCAGAAAACGTGGTTTATATCGTGGGCCGGGGAGGAGTATACGAAACCGCCGCCGTGGTAATATACGATGAGCGGCAGTCTCTGGTCAGGCGGGGGTGACAGGCTAGGCACGTAGATCCGGGTCCAGGTGTTGTGGGTCAGGTCGACCGGGACGTCCTTGGTGCGGACAGCGGAGGGCTGGTCGGGATTGGGGTCGGCGGGGATATTTACTATGTGGAAGCCGCGTGTGACCGTGCCGTCTGGGTGCAGGACAAGATTGAGGTATTTACAGGCGTCGATGGCCGGAGCTGGATCGCGATCCGGATGCTGATCGGCCATGTTTTGCCTTCTGCTCGAGCTCGAGGTGGGACTGATGAAGAGAGAAGTGGGAAAACACGGTTCTTTATAGCCCGAGCTCTCCCAAAAGTCAAAAGTCAAAAGCAGTCGAGGGCAACGGCCAAGGTATGGATTTACCTACTTTTATTTAATTATTTATTTGTTTATTTTATTTTACGACATGCATGTGATAGCACGCCTGTTTATTTCCCATTTCTTTCTTTGGTCCCCACCTCGAGCAAAGACGAAACACGGCCGGCCGCGACCGAGGACGTTGATGATGCGCGTGACTAACCTTGAAGCCGTCACACGCACCGCGAGGCTGTCCCCTTCGCCATGATCCTTTAAACTAAGTCGCACCGACACGCGACACGGTGCGCGATACATCATTTTTAAAAAATAGATAATTTCGATATTTTGGAACACGTTATATATGAATATTGTTATTTTTAATTAATTTAATTTAAATTCACAAATAAATAAATAATGAAAAAGAGCCTATAATGGATTTATACTAATAATATTAATAAATCTATTCATAGGAAATTCAAAAGATATATTCATAGTTAATGCATATCCATGTTTAAGGACATGTTTCTAACTTTAACGAAAATTATTGATGAAGCTATTGATAATAAGAAATTAGAATAAACTTATTTAAATAAATCTATAACATTCTACAATGATAAAAATTTATCTTTATTTAACATTTAGTGCTCTTTTTTTTTTTTTTTTTTTTTTCCAAAATCACTTTTTAGCCTCACTTATTTATTTTTCTGATAAAAAAATAAAAAAAAAATCAAAAGGAAAAAATCACTCCCTCGTTTCCTTGAAGATGCCCGCATTTTCTTTTATTCTCTTCTTATTTTTTTCTTTCTCTCTTTCGTACTTTATATTTTTTTTTACTAGATATTGAATCGCAAGTTCAAAGAAGAACAAAAAAGGGCCGCCGGAAAGGAATTTTCCAAAATAGTATGAATGTGATGAATCTCCCTCTTTTTATTTCCTGAATTGTCCCCCTTTCCCTAAAAAAAAAAAAATCATTTCTCTCATTTCTTTTCCCCAACCCCTCTCAGGCCCCCCTCCTCCCCAGAAAGATATTTTTTCCCCTCACTCCTGTCAGGCTATCATTTCCTCTCTTGAAAATTGTATGCTAAGTCCCACCAGAAACCCCTTTTTTTTTTTTTTTTTTTTTTTTTTTTTTTTTTTTTTTTTCTACTATTCCTGCTAAAATTATAAGAGGAAGAAGCTAAAAAATCTAGCCACCGCCGCCTCCTCCTCCTCCTCGCACAACCCTCTTCCTCTCTCTCTCTCTTGGTCGCCTGACTCACCTCACAATCGCTCGCCTTTAGCCCTTCCTTTTTTGCAGCTGCAGCCTCGCCTCCGCCCCTCCATCGCGAGGTCCCACTCGCGGCCGTCAGGGTCGCCTCGATCTCTTCTCTTCCTATGGCCTTCCCTTGCAGTCGCGGCCTCGCCGTCGATTGTGGCCTCACCTCGCTCCTTCGCCGTCGCCTTCACCCTCCATCATCTTCTTCAACGATTATCTCTCCCTTCGCACATGCAGACCCACCCTAGAAACTCACCATGCCTCGAACACACGTGTCGGGAATAGTTGACCATGTGTCGAAAAATCCGACACGTGTTGACCGTGTGTTCAAGCGTGTCCAAGCATGTTGAACACGATGTGCTTCATAGCCCCAAGGATTGCTTGAGTAGGCGTTTTGGGCCATGGTGAGGATTGGGCCAGCCTAAGCTATATCTCGGGCATCGTCATCGGCTCAATCGAGACAGACCTAGCCGGGCCGAGCAATGTTGTGATCATGAGCTTGGCAGACCTCGTCCATGGTGTCTCTTGGTAGGCAGTGGTATATAGCTTTCGATTATGACAAAATAACAAAGTTTAGTCAAAGAAATTCAATTTGAAGATCTTTTTTACTTGCCGGTTAAGAGTAGGAGACAATGAATAACTTCATCATTATTCTTTAAGCTATGACTCAGAAAATAAGGCAATGAGTAGTTTTTTAAATCCAACTAGCAAGTGCACACGAATTTATTACTAAGAACAATCAATGGTTCTAAATTAAAGCAGGCCAAATTTGGGATTTAAATGAAAATTTTTGATTTTTTTCAAAACAAAAAAAAATTTGGGGTCATACTTGTCACTCGATTTAAGGTTGATGCTTTTTTAAGAGACAAAAGAAGGTTGGGGTTAGAATTGTCACTTGATGATGACAACGACGATGATGACGACGATGATATTATTATTTGCATTAACCCCATTTTTTTACTACATTCCTATTTGCTCAATGATCTCCTCATGCTACGCAAAATTAGTCGGTTCTTTAAATTTTTATCGCAGTTGAGGACCTCAGGAGTTTAAAGGACAATTTTTCTTTTTTACTTTAGTGTTTTTCTTTCCTCAAATTTCCAGAATTTGATTTTGAATTTTGAAACTCCTCTATTAAATACGTGAATAACGAAAAAAGCTCAAGTGCACAAATCATACAAATTAAATGACTTGATCAAACAACTTAAAAGACGAAGGCTTCGATCCTCAATTAACAAAACTTGTAGCCCCAAAATGGAATGATCCTTGTTTACAAGATCCTCAACATGAATAAAGTATTCCGAGCACGATTTTGCAAGAATGCTGCATATTCATGGCGACAAAAGCGACACAAGAATCAACCTTGCCAAAAAATAGTAAGGAGAGTTGAAACAAAGTACCTTTTTGATTGCCTCAAGAAAGACTTTATATGTTGACTCCATGAGATGTTAATCTTGTTATACTCTCCTAATCAAGCACCTAATGTCAACAGATTATGTTGGGAATATATGATGAATGATTGGGAAGAATAATGAAATTAGACTTTGAGGCGCAATATCATTTTCATTAAAAAACTATTTGCCCCACAATATTGTTAATAGTTACTGGCAAATTTCATCTAGAATACAACAAAGTCTTGATTGATAACACTAATAGCAATTTTAGTATTTCTCCAAGATATCTCAAGGGAAACGATTGAAAACTATGATTGTATATTTTTGAAAGGAGAAATGAAATTTGTGTAAAGAAATGAACATAAATGTTAAATAAATATATCTAAACGGATACGACCTTTCAAAGATAAAGAAGTTGTGTCCAAATAGACACAACCTACAAAAATAATAAATTCGAAATTTAATAATTAAAACATAACCATCACTCTATTATAAATAGTCACATTGTTTTAACATAATACATTGTTGATTAATGTCAAATCTCGTCCACGTGTGCACTCATATCCCTTCGATGTGGGACAAGGCACCTCTTAATTTGTTTTACAAACAAATTACCAACAATCACCCACTTTGTTTGTAAAACAAATTTACAAAAATAAAATGTTAAAAATATATTGTCAAAATTTCCGTGAGATTAATATACATATATAAAGGTCTTTTTCAAGTTAAACCTTTACTTAATGCAAGTATCTCAAAATTCTATAAAAGTAATAAGTAGCTAGGCTTAAACTCGTACTTTAAATAAAAGAATCAGACATACCGCCCATATATTAACCTCTTGTTTTAGTGGCATGTTCTATTTTGCTTAACACTATCATGGTCTTGTGCTTATACTTATTTCATGAACTCTCTAGAAAGTAACCCTAACTTTTGTAAGAAGTAGCACTACTTCTAAGCTCACATAGATAAAGTATCTACCATACGTTTCTATTGCTAATAACACATTACTAGTTTGTATTATATTTCATTAAGAATTCAATTCAACCTAAACAACATAACAAATGATTCTGACGTCTCATATCAGGGCTAATATCAGTACTAAACAATCACTTTCAATAATTTGTTTTTACCCATTAAACTTTATTAGTAATGATATTCTAGAATAAGGTTAAGTTACTATTACTAGTGATTTTAAATAAATGGTTTCAGCCTCATTTCTTGTAAGGTCATATTTCCCATGTCTCTTGATAAAACTTTATCAAGGGATCATCTAGATTCTTACTTGACCTCATATAGACAATTGTTATGGTACAATCTTGAATCAATTGTCTCATGTCATAAACCATTATGTCTAGACTTAGCATTATAAGTGCTACTATAAGCTCTTACCAAAGTAGCCTAACTATCACAAGGGATATAAATAGAAGGCATAGGACTAGGCCATAATTTGATATCTAACAATAAATTTTTAATCCATTCAACATCTTTCTTAGATAATGCTAAAGCAATAAATTTAGATTTCACCGTCTAGTGGGTCATGCATATTTGTTTCTTGCTCATCCAAGGTACAACACATCCGTCTAATGTGAAATCCACCCAAAAGTGAAATGTTTATGACCTACACTTAAAATCCAACTAGCATTGGTGTATCTTTCTAATGCAGCCGGATAATTATTATAGAACAATTATAAATTTTTTTAACCAAAAATTCGAGTAATAACTTTCTAATGTTCTATACTTGGATTACTAGTATACTTATTCAATTTGCACACAGAATAAGTAATGTTGGGTCTAGTACAATGGATCACATACATTAAAAACCTTATAACACTCACTCGTTCAAGTTGTGTTACTGCTCTTATTTTTTAATTATTTAATTTCGAATTTATTGTTTTTGTCTAATGGTTATTAGTCACTCTTAGAACCTTTGGAAGATTGTGTCTATTCAAGCACAACTTCTTCATCTTTGAAAGGTTGTATTCATTTAATTATATTTATTCAATATTTGTATTCAATTCTTTGCACAACTTTCGATTCTCTTTTCAAAGATATACAACCATAATTTTCAATTGTTTTCATTGAGAGACCTAGATAAATACTAGGATAACCATCTAATATTCCAATCAAGATTTTGTTGTATCTTAAAGAAAATTTATCCATGACCATTAGTAACGTTGTGAGGCAACAAATTCCTTAAAGAAAGTAATATCAAGCCTTAAAGTCTGAGTTCATTATTCTTCGCAATCGTTTGTCATATTTTCCCGACAACTTTTATACTTATAAATTCGAATTTTTAGAAATGAGAAATATGATCGTTGATTAGTATCAAATCTCGTTCACACATGTATTCACATCTTTTCGACTTGGGACACGTGTCTGGTCCCTTTCCCTTGCGGAATCTCCAATTTTATTTCGTTCCATCCCCTCTTTCTGGGTTCTCTTGCTCGGCCCGATCGAATCCGCTATCTCCTAGATAAAACTTCCAAGAATAAAACAAAGTGGGATCCTTCGCTGCCCATCTGCTCCTTTTTATAATGTTCTCGTTTTTCCCTCCCCCTTTAAGCTGCGGATCTGGAAGGTCCAGAGCGGAGATTAACACAGTCGAACAGAGCGAGAGAGAGACAGACAGAAGCAATGGGGATCTTGCAAGCGTATGAGGATGCGGTTCAGATCAGTGAGTCGGAGAAAGACTCTGCCAAAAGGCGGGCCATTGAAAGGTTGTATTTTATATTCTTGATGCGCTAAAGCTTCTTTCGCCAAAGTGGCATGTTGTGAGCAATCTTCCATGACTCGACTTTCGATATATGTTTTGCGCGATGCATATCGATACAGAAAAGTCCCGAGACGTAGAAGCTGTTGACGCTAAACTTAAGGGACCATCTTGCCGACAAAAGCTCGGCTCCGAGAATTAATCGGCAAGGCCAAAATCCGGGTTGAAGCTTCCGGGTTTCGGATGCGGATTGGTCCGCCCATAAATGATTGGAAAGGAAGGGAGAAACAGTGCAAAAGAAAAGCTTGTGTGCATCACACATCACATTCATTGCGGTTGAGAGAAAGTCGTGCCTTTTATTGGTGGAGATAAAGATGATGTATGGGAACACATTTATGCAACTCAACTTCACTCTTAGATAGTAATATAATTGCTTTCATTCGATAGATGGCATCAGTCTTTGACCGTCGTTTATCTTCCCGTCCCCGGCTGCCGGAATATCCGAGCCGCCAGCTCAAATTATACCTTTCAGTTTCTCGAACAAAAGCTTCGCCTTAGCCGGTTCCAGTATCTCCACTCCATGATAATCGCCTTCACAGCAGAAAGGGCCCACCACTTCCACGCTCTTCACCTCCAGCTTCGCCGCCAACTCCCTCTGCCGATCTATCATCGGATCTCCGCCGCCGCCTGCCACCACCACCCGCCACCCCGACTTTTTCATCCTCTCCCACTCATCCGATCTCTCCCCAGCTGTCGGGTTGCAATACTCATGGTCCCGGTCGGTGCCGGCTGGCAGCGCCAACTCCCACAACCGGTCCGCCCTGTTCACCGGCAGGGTTGGGTTGTTGAACAGCCTCACTTCTGACTCTGTCCTCTTGGACCCGCCGAAGAAAGGGTGGTGCAAGATCAGGGTCCTGATCACCAAAGGCTCCAGATTGGTTGCGGCAGCGCACAAGCGCAGGCCCACGTGGCACGCGATGTTTCCCTCGGCGCTCGTGCCCATGAGGTAGCACCGCGAGAAGTCAACGCCCTCGCGAAGTCAAACACAGCGAGCGCAGCAACCGGTCCCAGTCGCCCCTTCGCCGTGCTCCCCACGGATGGCCCGAGCTAGCCGTTTTGGGCCGTGATAAGGATTGGGCCAGCCCAAACTGTATTGGGCTGGGAGGGCCGAGTGATGTCATGTGGGCCGTGATAGAACTAGCTCAAATGCATAAGAAGTTTGCAATTTCTTTTATCGATTGGGTGATATGACAAAACAATAATTGTATGCGATTATGACTTCACTTATCTAATTTAATAACGAAATTTATTATCAGCGTTGAGTTAAATGAATTGTAACCAATAATTTTCTTGTGATCAGATTGATCTAAATAATTATGCTAAGTAAAGACACGAAGATGAGGCCTCATGATATATATATAGTCTGGGATCTAGATTGTGTAAATTTCCTTTTGAAAGATGGTTGAGGAATGTGGAATTATAGCATTGGAAAACAAACTCTAGAGATTAGATTGATAGAACCCGTCTTTCCTCTCGACTTTCACCATATGTTTTTCTCTTTATGATAACTTACATCTCAGAAATTAGCGATTATTATATGTACGTTCTATTTGTTTCGCAAAAAATGATGATTTGAAAAATATATTGTAATTATCGATAATAATTTATGCTTAAATATTTTTGTGAAAGATGGCAATATTTTATATATTCATTTTTTAAGTGATACAACTTTTTCTATTTTTTTTAAAAAACATTTTTCAAAACATATATTTTTTTATGAAAAAAATGCATCCATAATTTCAAAATACTTTCCTTGAGAAAGAAAGTTCGTCAATTTCAATACTTCGAAGTCTCGTTATTTTTGCTGAAGAACGATGAGCATTAATATTCATTACATAATTGTAGATTGCTTTTAGGAAGGAAAAAATATAGTGTTTTTCTTTAAATTCCAGAATCTTATTTTTCAACTTTAAGACCAAAAAAAAAACAAAGAAAAGTCATCAAATGAGTTTTCGAGAAGGAGAAAGAAACTTTTATATTCAATAAATTTTCTGATTTGCTTTCTCAACCTTCCCTCCCTCCTTGTCCTTCTTTCTCTCTAAAATTTGCATGTGCTTCCTTTCCTTTTCACAAACAAGAACATTAATTCGTCCTAGTTCTAGTTGACCAAACCCCAAAATGAATCTTCAAAACGAAACAAGACGTGACGCCAACATGAAAAGAAAACAAGGCAAATGACAAATCATCACGCGCCCCATGCACGCACTCCGTCTTTGACCGCCGAGTATCTCCCCTGTTCCCGGCCACCGGCCTCACCGAGCCCCCAACTCAGACGACACTTTTCAGTTTCTCGAGAGATGGCTTCGCCTTAGCCAGCTCCAGTATCTCCACTCCATTATAACCGGGACATCTTATTACATTGACTGTTAGTGCTTGTTACTTAAAAAGATGGAGAATAAATTTTAATCATTTGAGTTTCGGACTTTGAAATGTGTTGTTGACTATACTCGTGAGTATCATGGCTAATGTGTATGCGTGAAGGACCGATGATGGTGGTCAATTGCTTCCCCGTCTTAATCAGCTACCTCAACCATACCCACCCCACCATCCCCAACTACGACGCATCGGAGTGGGTTTAGTTCCGGGAGCTTTCCCCACGGCGGATCGCAATTACAGCGTCCACGACGGGGTCTTCAACCACATCACTATCACCGGTGTCGTCCGCCACCTGTTCCTTGCCATGCCTCACTATCTCGCAGTGGAGGCGGCTCAAGCCCTTAAGCCCTCAAGCTCGTCCTCGGCTTGTAATGCCCGGTCGACACCACCCCCATCGCCGAAGCTCTCCGGAGGGAGGTTAGAGAGTGCCTTTACGTGGAGCAAAGCTCTCCGGAGGGAGGTTAGAGAGTGCCTTTACGTGGAGCAAGACGTCGGCGGCGATGATGGCGGGTCGCAAAAAGGCCTTTTCAGGTATAAGAACAAGACCTGAGTTGTGCAAATGGTCATGTTTGCAAGAGTGCTAAGTGTCCTTTATATGTGAGCCATTTAAGATACTTTCGTGATGATTCTTTAAAATTTGTGATTCAATTAAGTGATGCATGATAAACTTTGATACTTGAAGATATGTTTGAATGTGTTGAATCAACTTAATCGAAGGTGGGATCATGTGTTCAATGTATAGAATATGAATGTTTAATGAATTTATGGAAAAGTCTGTATAGAATTAGGAAACTTTGTCACCTGAAGAATTGTAGTTTAGATTCTTAGTTTTAATTTGATATAAATTTCATAAATTTTGAATGTCATTAAGGTTGTGAAAGTCTAGTTTGAAAATACTAAAGTAGCCTAGAGTTTGATCCGAAAATTTTGTCTCCGAGTCAATTAATTTCGTTTCGCAAATAAGAAATAGTTTGAAGGCTAGTTTACAAAAGCTCAAATATGAAACTTCTAGGAGAGGTCCTAGACTACAAATACCCAAATTTTCATTAAATTTTAGCAAGGATAAGTCGGTCGATTTGAATGAATAAGGTCAAAGTGGGAATTGACTTACAAAATTGATACAGATAGTCATTGGGGCAAATTGCATAATTTCAAATAGTTAGAGGGCTATTTTATAAAAGTTTAAAAAATAAAGTTGTAGAGCGCGTAATGAGCCGTCTGTCCATTTGGTGATCATTTAACATTTTTTGTTTTTGAATTTTAAAAGAACCTAGTTTTTTTTTTTTGTCAAAAAGAACCTGGTTGAAATAGGGTCAAATCTAGAGCAATCCGGCTAAAATCAAACTTTTTGTAAGGAAAAGACCACAAAAAACCCCAAACTTTGCCCAAAGAGACAAATTTACCCTTTTTTTTTGCGATATGAAAAACCCCAAACTTTGCAAACTGTGACATATTTACCCCATTAAGGGAATTTTTGCCTTATTCTTTTTCTTTTTTCTTTTTTTAGGGTAAATATGTCACACAAATGAAAGTTCATGATTTTTTGTGTCACAAAAAAAAAGTTTGGGTTAAATGTGTCACGGTTAGCAAACTTCGGGGTTTTTCATATCACAAAAAAAAGTTTGGAGTAAATTTGTCATTTTAGGCAAAGTTTTGGGTTTTTGGTGGTCTTTTCCCACTTTTTGTATCAATTGGGCCACATTAAGAAGAAATAATTTAAATGAGTTGAAGAGGACATCCTAAGCTTTAATTGGTAACTAGAATCACTTGGTTTGGAATACGTTAAGGCCTTCAATTGAATTAAAGCTTAGAAGGTCAAAATCAGGGAAAAAACAGAGAAATTGACCTATTGGTCAACTAATTCATTCGATGATTTCCAAGGCTATTTAGCTTTAATGCATGTCCATTTGATTTTGTTTGAGATTGAATTGATTATGGATTGCTATGACACCTTCGGCGGATAGTTTGATGATGGGGATTAGATTTTAATTAGGCGATTTGTGACTTCACCCTATCTGAGGAATTTTCAAGTGGGAGTTAATAATCACTTGGCATTAATCAATTAACCCCTAGTTAATTATTAGGCAGATAGATAATCGAATCACATGTCGTTATTCAAATGTCAACCTGAACTCAGTTTCTTTGGCAATTAGTAGATTGAGTGACTGATCTAAATAACCATGCTAAGTAAAGACATGAAGATGGTTGAGGAATGTGGAATTATAGCATTGGAAAACTAAGTCAAGAGATTAGATTGATAGAGCGTGTCCTTTCTATTGGCTTTCACCATATGTTTTCCTCTTTATTATAACTCACATCTCGGAAATGAGTGATTTTTATATGTACGTTCTATCTCTTTTGTGAAAAATGATGATTTGAAAAATATATTTCTTAAAAATGATCATTTATATCGTTAGATATAATTAATCTATAAAAAATATTGTGATTATCGATAATAATTTATGCTTAAATATTTTTGTGGAAGATGGTAATATTTTTTATATATATTCATTTTTTAAAGTGATACAACTTTTTCTATTATTTAAAAAATATTTTTTTTTCAAATCATATATATATATATATATTTTTTTTTTTTTGAAAAAAAATGCATCCATAATTTCAAAATACTTTCCTTGGGAAAGAAAGTTCAATACTTCGAAGTCTCGTTATTTTTGCTGAAGAACGATGAGCATTAATATTCATTACATAATCATGGATTGTTTTTAGAAGGAAACAATATAGTGTTTTTCTTTAAATTCCAGAATCTTAGGGCCTGTTTGTTTGTGTTTCTTTTTTTTCTGTTTATGAACAGATTTTTTGTTTTTTTGTTCCCGGGAACAAAAAAAGAACAAAACACGTTTGTTTGCGTTTTTGTTCCAAATCTGTTTTTTTGTTCCGGGAACAAGAAAAGAACGAAAACAAGAAACAAAAAAAAAAAGTTGTTTTCTTGTTTAAGGAACAATTTTTGGGAACAAATTTTCTCTCTCCACTCTTTTCTTTTCTTCTTCTTCTTCTTCTTCTTCTTCTTCTTCTTTCTTTGGCCGGTCGCCAACCGCGGCCATTGCCGGCGACCGGCCGTCGAGGGCCGGACCTCGCCGGAGCGTCGCCGGCCCCACGCGAGGCTCGGCCTCACCTTGGCTGGGCGGCGGCGAGGCTCGGCCTCACCTTGGCCGGGCGGCGGCGAGGCCGAGCCTTGCCGGTGGCTGGGCGAGCTCGGCCTTGCCGGATCTGGGCGAGCCCGAGCTCGCCCGGCCAAGGCGAGGCCAAGCCTCGCCCAACCACGGCGAGCTCGGCCTCGCCGGGGCCGCGAGCCTCGCCGTGGCTGGGCGAGGCCGCCGGCCATGGCCAAGGCCGGCGACCAGCCAAAAGAAGAAAAAAAGAAAAAAAAAGAAAGAAAAAAATGAAAAATAAAATAAAAATATTTAAAAATTGAAAGAAATAAAAAAAGAACACAAATTTACCAAACATGTTTCTGTTCTTTTTTATTCTAGGAACAAGTTTATCAAACGCGTTTTTTTGTTCAAAAACTATTAAGAAAAGTTTTTTATTTCTGTTCCCTGGAACAAAAAAAGAACAGAAACACAAACAAACGCACCCTTAGTTTTCAACTTTAAGACAAAAAAAAAAGTCATCAAATGAGTTTTCGAGCAGGAGAAAGAAACTTCTATATTCAATAAATAAAACCCAAATTTCTGATTTGCCTCACTCGCCTCACTCACCTCACTCGCATGCCTAAGCCTTATACCATCATAACTTAAATTTCCTTGTGTACATGCAGTCTGCAGTTCGTCCAGAATTGGACCTTGTAGAGCAAGAAGATCGACTAACACACGAGATATCACTCCAGGAGGACATCGATCCAGAAATAACTCTTGGTATCTGTTTGCCTATCAAGTCAAATGAAGCTACTTTATAATCCCTAATCCGCATATCCAAGTGTCTGATTTTTGTTTTATGTCATACTTGTTTCTGTACCAGACATATTCAAGCCTAATCTGCAGTTCGTGGAGAACGAGATGCATTGTGAAGAATTGAAGAAAATCATCCTTGGTGATGAGTGTGAAAGGAAGAAGATTCTGAAGAAGGCTCAGAAGATGGATCTGCTGAGGAATTTGACAAAGAAGAGGATGAACAGATGAAAATTAAAGACGAGACAGAGACAGATCTTGTAAATCTCCAGAGAAAGATATATCTAACGATTATGTCCAGTGTCGATTTCGAGGAAGCAGGGCATAAGTAATCACAAATTAAACTAGAAGCTGGACAAGAGGTGAGACAGCATTTCATTTCTTGCTGCCAAATTTGAATACCTGTCTTCTTTCTTGCCCTTGATTTCTAAGAAGGTTGATCACTCATGTCCGGTGATTTTGAGAATATAAGTAAATATTGCTGATTTTTGTCCTTCGTCCCAAACCAGCGATGAAGTTAGATGATTACAATTTTTCTTTTGAACTTGCTTTTATGCCTGAACTTTTAGAGCTTTTTACTTGCATGTTATGATTCATCTGTAAATGAGGATAGACTCGTGTGGCTTTTGTGCATTGCACCGACTTTGAAACTGCAGCAATTCTGACTCTTTATATCCATTTTTTTTTTTTTTTGCATGGATGCAAAAAAAAGTGCTTTTGCTTTTCCTAATTTGTCTCTGTATTTCATATGCTCCCCGTATTAAAATTACTGATCAATTTGTACATATATGTATGGTTATTGGAAGACTTTCTTGTGCTTTACTTGTGCCACATGAGTTTTGACTAGATATGAAATAGATGAAATATTGAGATCTTGTTGACACTTCTGGTTTTTCATCTCCTTAGTATATCATGCTTCATCATTTTTATTTGACTCGGTTGATAAGGCATACGACAGCGTAGACCAAATAGCTTGAAAGTAGAATTCTTTTATTTGGAAACATTTAGTGCTTCACTGTTTCTGCAGTTAGTATGGTAGATGGCATATAAAGCTACATTAGTGAAGTTTTGCTTGGTTGCATGACTGAGTGTCTGGGGTTTTGATTCTACAGAGTTTAGAGATTTCTAAGATTGACTTGTTCATAGCCTAATAGGGGCGAGAGCTTTCAAGAGGACTTGTTCATAGCCTAATAGGGGCGAGAGCTTTCAAGAGGGATGCTAAGCTTATTCTAAGCTAGACAATAGTGGACTCGGTTGAAATCTTTGATTGCAACTTTCATCGATGACCCTAATTGTAATGATTTATGTGTTGCTTGTAGTTTCTAAGGCTAATTGTTGTGACCTACCCCTTGGGGGAGGGAATAGGTTTAGGGGTATTGCCTAAAGGATGGGCCTAAGGTTCATGATTAGGCGCGGACTCTCCCAAGCCCATACCTCATGTGACATTGGGGTATTTTTAAGAATTTCACAAAAAGGAGTCGCCATTAGCCACTTTGCCTTTTAGTTCAGAGCCTAGAGACACTCAGAGATGCCAGGATGGTAACATTTCTAACTATCCGAGCTCCATTTCTTAGCGAATCCTACCAGGCTAGAGAAGAAGAAGAGTTTAGAAAGACATTGAGAGGTTTACAAACACTCACTTTACTTCAAGGGAGTCTACGCAACACATTACATCCTCCTTGCCTTTTATATGCAATAATATGTCACACACAAACAAGGACCATGCTCACGGGTCTTGAAACAAACAGAGACACCGGAAACTTCTGGTAGGGAATTATTTGTACGGTATGAGCAATGACAGTGAACAGTGATTTCCCTTACCTACTGCTATAGTAATGCTACAGTGACTTGCTACAGTGATATGCTATAGTCACCGGTCTCGTCCATCACGAGCATTGCCAGAAGATGTTCTTCATATTTTTGCTCAAGTCCTACAAGTGAATCTAATGAGAGTAAAAATTGAAGCTAGTCTTGTTCTGTCACCGATTGCCACCAATGTTTGAGACTTCTCGTAAATCTTGTGACAAAATAAAAAATGATATCATATTTGTCCTGATTGGTAAGAGCTTGGATATTTAGCCAAGTATGGAATTCCTTAAATCTTTTTGGCCATTTAGAATATGGAATATCGTCAACAGTGAAAAATTGTTTGGAGGAGGTAGACACATTCTGAGAAGGGTTAGTTGGTTGAACAACCTCTGGTTCAGAAGGGTTAGATTCCATATATTGGTTCGGAGGATCGGCCATGAATATCGATGAGGTTATCGGCACAATAGGGAAAGAATCAATATCAGGTATTGAGAAGGATGAAGAAGATGGGAGGGATACTAATTCTGACTTGGTATCAGAGTTATTTGGAAAAGCTGGTTTTGCTAGAATTTGATCTTTTGTAGTGACAGGATCAAGTTGTTCTTCCTATTTGCTTAGGTCTTTTAGGAATGATTCTAGCGGATTTGATAGCATCATCTGGCCTGGCTTATTCTAGTGGAGATTCTTTAGGCATCTTCTCATTTCCCTTTTCTTTCCTTATTCGATCCAGTTCTTTGAGACGATTTCGCATGTCTACCACATCTGCCTTATCTTGTCTGATAGGAACATCTGTGAGGGCAGCAAAGATAGACGTGTGGGGGTGGTGGAAGCGAATGCTCTGTCCGCAATGTTGTTGGAAATGGATTGAAAGGATTGAACCTTCCTTCTTCAAGTAGTTGGATCTGTCTTTTGAGTTTTTCTATTTTCGCCTTGGGGCTTTCAAGATGATGATATCACAAATGTTGTCCAGATTCCAAGGCATGAAGCCTTTTTTGGAAGTCCGAAAGCATTTTTTGGTGGTTTCATCATACTTTCGAAGATCTTGTTGCACATCCACAATTTTGGAGTCAATTGCTTTGAAAGCATTGTTGTTTGCTAAAAGAGTCTACGATTGCCAATTTAGAACGGCCTCAGCAACAGGAGTTTTTTTTTGTCTTCCATGTTCATCCACATCAGTGGGGGCAGATATCTTGGGAACATGTCAGTATTTGCCTTGTGGATCAATGAATTCTTCTGGACTAGGGAATGAAAGTTTCGAACTTTCATGTGTGAGAGGAGGAAAATCTGCCTCTCGGAACATAGAAATGGAAGAACTAGGTGGTGCTGCTTATGGAGTCTCAAGTGGATATGAATGCTTTTTCGCCCACTTTAATATTGGCTTATAAAATGGTGAAATGGCTGGTTTTTTCTGAGAAGGAGGTGATGGTGGTGGATCCGGTGAAATGGAATGTGGAGCCGTAAACTCTGGTGGTGGAGCTAGAGCATAAGAAACCATAAATTAGAATTTATCGCACTCACCAAGAGTATCAACGGATGAGTCTCCATTCAAGTACCTATGGTACATAGTATCTTTTGGCTTATTGTGTTTCCATCGAGGCTTTGCATCCGGATCTACCTCGTCGAGAGAGTTTGTGCAATATGAATATTGACAAAAAGGATACCAGAATCAATGACCATACTTGTCCTTGTAGTAATGGACAGGGTTTCCATTTCTCTGGAAATACTGAAGAAGTTTTTTAGGATCTAGCTCGGAAATTGATTCAGGAACACATGGTTCGATCATGAAGAGGGTTTGGAAGATAGAAGGACCTTCTTCCTTTTCCTTGCCAAATTTGATGGAAATAGTGCCATCTTTCTTCCTAACAAATTCGGAGTCCGAAGACTGGAAAAAGGCTTGTTGTTCTGATGTAGCTTTTCATAGTTGGTGATCCATGTCTCCGGAAGGAGTTTGGCCAACTTTTCCTTTGGAATTTACCTAGGAATATGAATGCAGGATGCTTGGTCATTCTGCATAGAGATGAATAAGACATCTTCATTTCCATTGTGAAAATTCAAGTTAAGAGCATGGTTCTACACTTGATAAACCATCTAATAGTGCAGTGTTGCTACAACAGAATCAGCAGTTTAGGGGGCTCCAGTGAGCTGGACTTGGACTTTTAGAAAGGAAAGCAATTGTGGATCTGAAAGAGCAATATTGAAGTTTGGATACAGAGTCACAAAGATTGTTCCAGCATTCAAAGTGGTTTGGACAGTACCATTACAAGCATGCTGGTATTCTAGGAACTGAGTATCTAATAATGCAATTCTTGCCACAATCGGTAAACCCTTGCGGCCATGAAAAGTAAGAGCAAGACGAACAGCTTCATAATGGACATGAGAATATCCTTGTTGAGTCCATTGCTTGGGAAACTCTGGAGGAATTTGAAGAGTAACAAAATATTCCTTCTCAGTGGTAGGATTAGAATGTTGATCGAACTTGGAGGATTGGACGTACTCATTTACTTCATTCAGAGTTTGGTGGATGAGTTATATGATAGAACAGATGGGGGAAAACAATGAGGTGGGTTTAGCAAAAGTGGAGTAAGGGTTCATAAGAGGGAATTGGTTTCAAAGATTTTGGTTTCATCACTAAAAGAGACTTCATAGATATAGTCGATCTTAGAGGCATTGGACACACAAAAATCTGAAGGGGTTGAGGAAGATGGAGATGAGACGAGAGAAACAGGTGCTTCAAGTATTTCTGGATCAGTCATGATGTGAAAAGATCTTATCAACACTGGATTCACCTACTGAACACATGGAACGGATCATATTAGAAATGAGACCATGGCTCTGATACAATTTTTTCATTGGAAAACCTTTTGATCTTCATGAGCTTAAAAGGAGAGAATTTTTTGAAAGAAAATGCTGCTCTCTCCAGAAAATGCACCTTGATAAACATTATCGAGAGATGCTTAAACTTTTTTATGGTATTGGAGCTGATCCAAATCTGAAACAAGTTTTTTTAACTTCCATCCCCAAAGAATTGTCCCAGCAAGTTGAAAGAGCTTTTCTCAACAGACAAAGAAGAATTGTGAACATTCCAATAGGAGAAATACAACAAGAAATTCATTTGTGCCTTGATGATTTGTGCTTGAAGCACGAAATGGTCAAAACTTATCTCACGGACAATAGAGAACTTGACAAAGCTTGTTCTCGCCAGGCGCTGAAGATTAAATGCTCCAAAAAAAACTGTGATGGTTCTTGTGGAAAGTCTTCTAGAAAAAAGAGAAGCATTTCAAGAAATTATGGATAAAGAAATCTAGACATGAATTTAGACATGGATCCAAGCACTTTCGGATAAAGAAGAAATGACGATTTCTACGCAAAAGAAAGATCGTTCAGAACATTCAGGCCACAAGAAGTCAACTCAATGTTTTATCTGCAACCAAAAAGGGCATTTTGCCAAAAACTATCCCCAAGCAAGAAAATGTCATAATCATTTGATACATAATGTAGAGAATAAGACAGGTATTTTACTTGAAAATGATGATGTCGAATCTCTATTCTTTGTGGATGAAGATCTATATGAACAAACTCTTTGTGTTATTCCTTATTACCAAACTCCTAGTGAAAATGATTCAAATTCAAAACCAGATTCTGAAGACCTTTTTCACATATCTCTTACTTTTCCAGAATAGAGCCCTAACATATTTTGAAGCCAACTCCATTGTTCCCGTTTCCCTATGAAAATCTTCACTTTAAAGTTTTCCAAACCCATCACTGTCATCACTCTCATAGATACTGGAGCTAATTGTTCAATCTTAGACACTAAAGTTCTTCCTGAAGAATATTGGACTTCCTGTGTTCGATATTTTAATTCTGCCTCAAGAGACACTTTTTCCACTAATGTAAGAACCACCCTAGTAACTATCAAGTTCTTTCCCTAATGTAAGACCTGATCATTGGTTGAGATATTATGACTCAGATTTCTCAACTTCGTATCTTTCCTGGAAAGGATCTTAAGTATAACGGCCAATTCTCTGAATTTGTCAATATTCAAAGACTTTTTTCCATCCAAATGAGTCTATTAGACCCGATCATGTAGAAGTTGTTAGAATCCTATTTAGAATCGCATTCTGAATTCTCTTAAAAGTGTTCTCATCCTTTGTGGAAAACTCTAGAATTCTTTGTTCGCCTTCCCTTTAAGAAAAATGAAGACATCAATCCAACCAAGGCGAGTCATATGGGAATGAACCAAGAACATTTAATTGCTGCTCAAAAGGAATGCTTGGAACTGTTGCAACAAGGCCTTATTGAAATTTCAAACTCTCAATAGGCTTGTGAAGCATTTTATGTCAATTAACATGCCGAGCAAAACAGAGGTAAGATGCAACTAGTGATTAACTATCAACCTCTTAACATTTTTCCTCAAAGATGACAATTTCCTTTTACCTTCTAGAAATTCCCTTTTCATCGGATTGTCAAAAGCCCACATTTACTCCAAATTTGATCTTAAAGCCGGATTTTGGCAACTGTGCATCCACCCTGATGACAGACCCAAAACTAAGTTCTGTATCTCGAACTAGCATTTCCAATGGAAAGTTCTTCCTTTTGGCCTAAAAGTAGCACAATCCCTATTACAGAAGGCCATGTGTCGAATTTTCCAACCAATTTTGTCAAGTGCAGCAATATATATTGATGATATTCTACTGTACAGTCCTGATGAAGAATCTTACTGCCAACTTCTTGGGCAATTTGCAGAAATCGTGAAAAAATATGGGATTATTCTCTCTCAAAGAAAGATGAATATTGCCCAAATAGAGATCGAATTTCTTGGTATGCATCTTAACAAAGGAACATACTATCCAGGGCCACACATTGCTCAGGAATTGCTAAAATTTCATGAAGAGAACTTCACGATAAAACAAGTTCAGCAATATCTTGGATAATTAATTATTTCAGAGACTTTGTTCCAAACATTACTAAACTGCTGATTCCACTGCAATCAATGCTGAAGAAGAATCCCCCACCTTGGGGCAAATCTCGACCAAAGCAGTCGCTGAACTCAAAGAGATTATGCATACTCTTCCTCCATTACAAATCCCATCAACAGGGAAGATAATTCTCAAGACTGACGCTAGTGATGAATACTGGGCAACCATCCTATTCAAAGAAATCAATGGTAAAAGACATCTGTGTGCCTACAAAAGTGGAAAAATTTTCCTAGGCTGAAATGCATTATCATTCCACCTTTAAAGAGATCTTGGCAGTAAAAAAATGGAATAAAAAAGTTCGAATTCCATCTCATTGGCCATCACTTTCTAGTAAAACTAGACATAGCATCCTTTCATCGATGACCAAGTTCAAACAGAAGCAGATTCCAAATTCTCAATTGCTTCGATGGGCTAAATGGTTTTCTAAATACTATTTTGAAACCAAAAACATTGCTAGAAAGACGAACATGCTTGCTAACTTCTTGTCAAGACCAAAGGTACCAACAGAAATCAACATGTACATCATAAGGCATGCTTTCCATACTCTTCATTACAATGAAATGTATAAGATTGAAAGAATACAAGATTGGCCAAGTTGGCGATACCCCCAGGAGATTGTTGAACAAATCCAGAATGATAGTCTCACTGAAAATCTAGAAAACCTCATGTGGCAATGCCACACAGACCTATTCAGATTTCATGGAGGTTCAAATCTTTATCCTTTCGGGTTAAATTCAGACTATTTGTTCATACATCATTTAATCTGGAATGAAGATGACTTCCCTGATCAACTTCGATGGTTATTATGGTACTTGATCAATAAGTACTTAATAGCTATTGAAATTCCAACCAAAAGATTCATTGCCAACCTCACCAGGATATTCGGACTTGGCCGAAACATCGAAAGAGAGAGTGACAGGAATCTCTTAGCATTCCTGAATTGGTTTTATGCTCCTACTCACTAGAAACATCTCTTGCAACAAGAATTAAGAATTGTCCAACCAAACCCTGAAGTCCACACCATCTTATTCTTTCGACGTCCATGGGCTTTTGTCACAAATAATGGTAGCGTTACCAAAGCCCCGCAAATTATAGGTACCATATCTTATAAACCTCAACCGCACAGTGCAGAAACTCGCATTTACAAATCTTTTTCAAGACCCGTTGGTTGTTGTGAACACCAATACCGAGAACTCCAAAGAGTTTTATGCCAAGAAAATAAAACCATCCTGAAGATGCGTGGAACTATAATGTACCTACTGTATGGAATCATTATAGCCTTACACCGACAGCCAAAAAAGCACTCGAGGAATTCAGACAAGCTGCATCTTCACAGGAGCAAGAAATGGCAGACACAGATGACCCTACGCAGTCCTCTCAAGACCCCTATGCACAATGGAGAGGTCTTATTTTCTAAGACCCCTACGATCAATGACCTTTGTCTTTATCTCTAGGTATTGACACATCCTATTATGCTCAGCCATCCAATTGGCCCTAGCCAAGCATTCCTGCTGACACTATAGGTTCCTCCCGGAATCAAGAGGAAGCATCCTCATCAAATCAGATTCTCTCACTAGATTCACTTGCAGGACTTGAGCAAAAATATGAAGAATATCTTATGGCAATGCATAGTTCGGATGACTTAGACTACGACTACAATGCTTGCGATGGACAAGACTGTGATTGTAGCAGATCACTATGGCAAGTCACTATAGCGTTACTGTAGCAGTAGGCTAGGGAAATCACTGTTCAATGTTACTGTTCATACCGTACAAATAATTCCCTACCGGAAGTTTCCGGTGCCTCTGTTTGTTTTAGAACCCGTGAGCATGGTCCTTGTTTGTGTGTGACCTCTTATTGCCTATAAAAGGCAAGGAGGATGTAATGTGTTAGGCAGAGTCCCTTGAAGTAAAATAAGTGTTTGTGTAAACCTCTTAATGTCTTTCTAAACTCCTCTTCTTCTCTTGCTTGGTAGGATCCGTTGAGAATTGCAGCTTGGATAGTTAGAAATATTACCATCCTGGCATCTCTGAGTGTCTCTAGGTTCTGAACTAAAGGGCAGAGTGGTTTTCTGCTAAAAGACTATCTCTAAAAGGCTTGAACGGGAGTTGTTCGCCTATTGTGGGAAAGTATACCTGCAGGAAACTGACTCCGTCTTTCCTGGTTCTAAGTCTAAGTCCATTCAATGGTATTAGAGCCAGAAACCAAGTGAGGTACCGGAGTATGCCACACTTCCTACGCAACCAAAGAATATAGGGTCGGGGACTTGATTATACTAATTGACTAATTAGTACTCTTTCGATACTTAATCTTGTTCAATTTAGAAGAAAATATTTTTGTCAAACAGTTTGGATTGATTTTACACCTATCCACTAACATGCGATATGATTATGCGGGTGCACAATCATTAAAGTAACAATCATAGCTACCAAGATACTAATTGCAATAAAATTAAGCACATACAATTAAACATAATTAGATACGCAAATTCGTTATAATCAATATACGAGCAAATAAAGATCTAATTACACTAATAATGCAAGACAACAATTCCTAACCAAACCCTACATTTTTTGGATTTTCGAAATTTTTTAAAATAATAATAATTAATTATTTTTTTTGCCGGATCGGATCGGACCCGGTTTGACCCGACCGGTTCGGCCCGGTCGGTGCGGATTGGGTCTTGTCCGAGATTGGACCCTGGTTCGGTCCGATTAGGGGGGCCGGACCAATCGGCTCGCCCGAAAGACAAGGCCTGACTAGCCTTGGTCGAGTCTTTCCTTGATTTGGATTGGGCCCAACCAAAGGGCCCAATCTCCTGCAAAAAGGCAACCCACGCACGCAGGCCCAGTCTGGTCTAATATTTTTTTTTTTTTTTAACAAATGAAGTCCAAAAGCCCACGTCCTAAACCAGCCCAAACCCAACCCTGATATACCCGGCCTAAATTGTTCAAAACCCTACTTGGTTCGTGACCCGCGCCGACCCGAATTCCAACCTTCTTCTCTAGGGCTTCTTGGTGGCGCTGATGAGGGACGGTCGGGATGTCACCGGGCGGACAGGCGGCGACGAGCTTGACGGCGGCAACGACACGGCGGTGGCGGCAAGGACGCGGCGGGTGGCGGCGGCGACGCGGCGGCGGCAACGACGACGTTGATGTCTACAAGGACAGGCGACAACAATGTGGTGCTGGAGTTCGGTGGCGGCATAGGCGACCCCTCCGGCTAGGGTCGTGACGACACCGCCTCAACTAGGCGAGCGGGGGCAACATTTGACCTCTGAGATCGGGGTTCTAGCGGCTGCGGCGAGGACGTGGGTCGAGGCCGGCGTTCCGCCGGCCCGGCCCCTGTTTTGTGGCTGGCCGGTCACAACAAGGGAAACGGCGCCGATGACCGGCGCGAGTGATGTCCGGCTAAGGGGTGATGCTTCTGTTTCGACTAGGCAAGGGCAAGGCTCGGCTTCCGACTACACCGCGACAGTGCTCTGACGATTGGGTTTTGAAGGGGTTAGAGGCGGCAGCGAGGGTCGATGGCGGCGGCGGCGGCGGCAATGCCGGAGACTCCGCTTCTCCTCTCTGGTCCTCTCTCCCTCCTCTGTTTCTCTCTTCTGCTCCTGTTCTCTCTGCTCACCTCCTGCTATGACCTCCCTTCCCTCTGTTTTTTGTTGTGCTCTCTTTCTTTTTTGCTTTTCTGCTACCTTTTGCAGGTCGTGTGTGGAGGATGGCCAGGAGGAAGAAGGTTGGCGCGGGCCTAGCCGAAGGGGAGAAGGGCCAGGCTCATGCAGGGAAGGAAAGAAAGAGGAGGGCCGGGCCAAGGCGGGATCCGGCCTGACTCGGCCCCTTCCACGTTTTCTCTTTTCATTTCTTTTCTTCTTTTTTTTTGATCAATTTTTTTTTTTTTTTATGACGAATTTTTTGGAAGAAATTAAGAAAAGACCATTCAATGTGCAGTGCAATAGTGAAAACACAATATCTTTTTAATGATTTTTTTTATAACTAATTTTTAACTTTTAATGCTATCGAGTCTTAAGTAAAATGACGAAATTTAGGTATCAACACTAATTTGTTAGAGAAATTAATCATATTATGATTCTTTTCGACATTTTGCCTTCTTCCTTTTTGTGTTTTTGCCTCCTTACATCATGGAATGCTTTTGGAATTCTTATTTTAGTCTATCAACTGCTTCATTGGCTGTCCTTGGAACTAGTTGTCTTCTGGGCTGTGCAGATGGAATTATGTATAATGATGTTGGAGTGTTGCAGTCAAGAGAGAACTTACCTCCCCTACTATGGTCTGCTGGGGCAGCGGTTTTGCATGATCAACAAAGTCTATCAAGAGAACTTTGAGAAATGCTTCATTCAGCAGTACTCAATGATTCATCGTCTTGAGACCAACAAAATGCGAAATGTGGCAAAAAATTTTGCTCATTTACTTGCCACAGATTCTCTCCCATGGCACGTCTTGGCCTATGTACAAGTGACTGAGGAGGACACCACTTCATCATCTCGAATATTCATCAAAATCCTCTTTCAGGTGAGTGAAAACCCTACTGATAAAAATTTAGACTTACTGTTGGTTTCTTTTACTAAATTACAATGGTAGAAACAATTCGTCAATGATTTAAAGAAGACTATTTGTTTTTACTTACTTTGGTGGAAAGAAATTACTGATGGTTAGGTCTCTCATTGATTTTGGCACAATATGTATATGGCCCAAGAAATTAGTTTACGTGGCATGTTTCCTTTTAGTATCTAAGAATATTTTATGCTGGGTGGAACATGCGCTCCTGATTGCTGGACATTTTTTTCCATCTCAGTTTTAGATAGGTACACCACAGAGATGGTTATGTTTTCCAGTACTCCTTTATGTATTTGCTCTATTCGTTGGCAAATGTTAGTATTCCTTATGATCTCAAATTATATACTTCTAACTGCTAACATAATTATCGTTTACTGAGACAGGCTTTCATTGACATCACTTTCCCTCTTGTAGGAACTGTCAGAGCATCTGGGGATCCATTTGCTTAACGAACGCCTGAATGATCCATCAATGCAAGACTCTTTTGAATCAATTTTTCCTAAAGACAATCCAAAGAACACAAGATTCTCCATCAACTTCCTCACATCCATTGGACTTGGCAGCATAACTGAGAACTTGCGTGAGTATTTGAAGAACATGCCGCGCCTCATCATGCAGCAGCAGCAAGCATCATCAAGCTCAGATGATGAGTTGGGAAGTTCAAGCTAATCTTCTTCTGAATCATCTGGAAGTAAGAGGAATAGGAAACGCAGTAGATAACATAGTAAGGGATACATTTGTTTTGCTTGGGCTACTGATGTAAATAGATCAATGTGTTGTTGTCATACTTCAATTTCCTTTACCCTTGTTATCTACTCTAGATGCACTCTGGTTGATCTTAATGAGCAAAGGTATGGGGATTAGCTGAAAGAAAAGAGTTTCTTCTCTTTAATGTTGACAGTGAAGACATATGGTGGCATCATCATGCAGCAGCAGCAACCATTGTCAAGCTCAGATGATGAGTCGGGAAGTTCGAGCTCATCTTCTTCTGAATCATCTGGAAGTGATAGGGATAGAAAACGCAGTAGATAGAGGACATATGAAGTGATACATTTGTTTTCCTTGGGCTACTGGTGTAAATAGATTAATGTGTTGCTGTCATACTTCATTTCCTTTACCCATGTTAGCTACTCTAGAGTTACTCTGGTTGATCTTAACGAGCAAAGGCATAGGGATTTGCTGAAAATAAACAGTTTTTTTTTTTTTTTTTTATCTTAAATGTTGACAGTGAAGACATGGAGGTGGAGCTCGCCGAACGTCGCCCAGCCGGTCGCCGGTCATGGTGGCCGGCCAAAGAGAAAAAGAAAAAGGAAAAATATAATAAAAATATTAAAAAAATTAAAAGAAACGAAAAAATTATACAAGTTTACCAAACGTGTTTCTATTCCTGGAGTAGAAATTTTTTTGAAGTTACCAAACACGTTCTTATATTCAGAAATTGTTCCTTGGAACAGAAACAAAAAAAAAAACTATTTCTGTTCAAAAATTGTTTCCTAGAACAAAAACGTTACCAAACGCGCCATAATATATTAAATGACTTATCTATGGCAATATGCGTGGCTTGCTCTTTGCTCTATTTTCTTCTCTTCCTCTTTTCCAAAGAGGACCAAATGGGGGCTTTTGCCGATGCTGATGGACCATAAAGAGACCGTAAGAAGGGGGGCTATCGAGAGGTTGTATTTTATATTCTCGACGCGCTAAAGCTTCTACCTTTCACCGCATTCAACTGAACAGTGTGATAGAATTGAAGTGGTAGGCCGCGAGCAATCTTCCATAACTCGACTCCAATGTGTGGTTTGCGCCACGCATACTGATTCGAAAATATCCCGAGGCATAGAAGCTATTGATGCTCGAAGCTTCCGGGTTTCGGATGTGGATTGGTCCTCCCATCAATGATTGGAAAGGAATGGAGAAAGAGTGCAAAAGAAAAGCTTATGTGCATCACACATCATAATCATTGGGGTTGAAAGAAACCCATGCCTTTTCATATTGTGGAGATAAGAATTACATATCAGGACACATTTATGCTACTCAACGTCACTTTCTTACAAGATAATAATGTTACTTTTATTCGATAGATGACATCCGTTTTTGACCACCGGTAATCTTCCTGTCCCTGGCTGTCGGAATAGCTGAGCCGCTAGCTCAAATGATACCTTTCAGTTTCTTGAACAACAGCTTTGCCTTAGCTAGTTCCAGCATCTCCACTCCATGATAATCGCCTTCGCTACCGAAAAGGCCCACCCCTTCCATGCCCTTCGCCTCCAGCTCTGCCACCAACTCCCTCTGTTGATCTATCATTAAGTCTCCCCCACCGCCAGCCACCACTACTTGCCACCCCAGCATTTTAATCCTCTCCCACTCCTCTGATCTCTCCCTATTCGTTGGGTTGCAATACTCGTGGTCCCGGTCAGCGCCGGCCGGCAGCACTAGCTCCCACAACAGGTCGGCCCCATTCACTAGCATGCTAGGGTTGTTTACTAGCCTCACTTCCGACTTGGTCTTCTGGAACCCACCGGAGAAAGGGTGGTGCAAGATCAAGCCTCTGATCACCAAAGGCTCCAGATCGGTTGTGACATCCTAAATTTTCAACCCCGTCTCGAATATATAAAATGGGCATTTTGTTGACGCGCCTATGGTCATTTTTTTTTCTTAAGCTGATCACTCACGAGTTAACTAACCTATTAAGTGAAGGCATTAAGGGATATAAACGCGGCAAACTCGAGAATTCGATCGAAAATCGATTGCTCGACCGTAATAATCGGCAAGGGTCAATACGACACCATTATAATCGAATGGTGATCGGATATAGGTCGATTCGACTGAATCACGTAATTGAATTGCGGGTGATTCCGCGTGATTGCAAAATTCGCGTTGAACGGCACTGACTCGGTTTTTATTGATTTTATACTTGGTACCCGTAATTGAAACCTTGCGATTTTTATGACAACCGAGAGTTGACTACGAGTCGGAGATACACAAATGTGGAGCGAAAATTATCGACCACAGGTCAAACACGATAAAATCCCTAAAAGCTACCGATAGGTTATGTTGTACTAAAATCGCGTTCGGTCGATTTTAACCACGAAATTGAATTCGATTTCGGGATTTGAACATTCGAGCATGTCAAGATTTATTTTTAGGATCTCGGCTCATCTTTTGGAAAAATTATGTGAGCCCGAAAATTTGTAAAGAAATCGAATTTGGGACAAATAGGAAATTAAAGTGAAATTCGGATGGGCTCTTTAAGTGGGTTATTTGGCTGCCAAAAGGATTTTATTTGTGAGGGAATTAGAGCTAAATGGCCATTGGATGGGTTCTTGACTTTGGGGGACAAAGAAGATGAAGCATGAAGACTTTGAAGGCCAAGTGATGAGTGTTTGATATTTTATCAAGGCTTTCCATTGGCTACTCCCTTGACTTTCATTTTTCCCTCTCTCTCTCTCTCTTCCCTTTCTATCTCTTCATGCGTAAGACTCCCCCTGTTGCAGCCGACCAGCCCCCTTCTCCCCCACACCTCTCTTGGTTCTCTTTCCTTCTCATTTTAGCTACCACAAAACTGACATTCAAAAGTATCATATCAATATTCATATTTGTAAACAACTAAAACTGACATTCAAAACTATCATATCAGTATTCATATATATAAACAACTTATAGCCATGTTCTCTTATCCTTCTCCCAATTGCACCATGTGTATATCATGGTGTAAAATTTTATGAAACTAAAACCTCTTTACTTTTTCTTTTTATAACCTGAAAAATGATATAACAAAATATGAATTTATTTCATGAAGAAATACATAATACAACAACAATAACTATAACAAACAGTCTTGCTATGCCATTTCCTATAACAATGTGAGCATTGAACCATTCCACTAGACCTACTTATTGGATTAGTGCTACTCTCAATTTCCTACTTTTTTTTTTGCTTTTTAAGCCTATCAACTTGCTTCTTCAGTGGTAGAGGCTCTAGGACCAATAGTTTGTTTTGTCCAAAAACTTGCTACTCCTTAGAGGCTATAGCATGAATTGGTATGCTGCAAGATAGTTTTTTTTTCTTGTCACGGTCTGCCACATAATCCTTTAAATTGAGTTGCTTCAATTAGATGACACAAATTGCATGTGAGCAATGTATTCCATTGAATTGCCATGTTTGATAGAAATATTTTGTCTCTCTAAATGAACAATATATTTGTGCCATCATTCACGATCTCAAATCCATTGTCTCCATTCTAAATTGAAAGACAGAACCTACTAGTAGCAACATTGTCTTCCAATTTTTTTACAATCTTAAGCCGATATTGTCTAAGCCACTTCGAACATTCACTTTTAGTTTTTATAGTCTCGTTATCACCATAAATTTGATGTCTTTAAGCATACTGACAATTGATTTGCACTTGACTTCTATAATCCCGCCATTGAAAGTCTCGCAAAGGTTGTTGTCAATATTATTGTACTTGAATTTCTCATTAAAAAAAAGCTCTACAACAATGCTTTGTTTCAATTTGGAACAATGTTTCACAAGCTTTAGTTAACAATGCATGTAAAGCTTATTTATGAATTTTGAAATCTGCTATATTTGAGCTCTTTGCAATCAACTAAAACTATTTCTGCAGTTGGTCACCTTTATACTTCTTCACCCCATTTGCATATATATGTCGAGCACACATTCTATACTTGGCATATTGCATCAGCTTAGCTATAGCTGAAACAATTCCCTGTAAAATCATCAAACATTTGTAAATTACATGAATAATATGGCAAGACATAATAATATTAGCAAAACCAGCAAACATGACCAATACCTTTAGTTAATCGGTTATAAATGGCAAACCTCTTCCATCAGTTATTCTAAGATCAATCATTAGATTTTTCAAAAATCAAAACCAATTGTCCTTGTCTTTTATTTTTACCATAGTCCAAGTTATTGAAAATATTTGATTGTATCCATCCCTCCTAACAGTAGGCAAAAACTCTCCCTTGCATAACCCTTTCAAAAAATACCCATCTAATCTGATCACTTTTCTACATCCAACTAAAAATCATTTTCTATAAGCATCAAAACATATGTACATCCTATCAAATTGTGTCCTATGATCAGGTAAGGGTTTCTCCACAACCTTTACATGAATTCTGTCAAGTGAATTTTACAACTTACATTCCATAGCATAGTCCCAAATCTTTGCATATTCTTTCTTATAAATTCCCATCAACGTATTCATCACCTCGTATTAAGTCCATTTGCACTGATTGTGAGAAACATTTACACCTACCTACTCTTTCATTAGTTATTTCAATTGAGAACTTTTGATGTTTGACATTGCTGTGATGATATTGAATAAGTACTTAGCCAACCAAACATTAGTCACTTTTTTATTCTCAAACACAATACAACATGTATACTTCTCTTGTAGTGATCGAATATGGAATGAGTTATTCTTCTTACTCAATGTCACTATATATTGTCCATGGACAATTGTCTTGTGCACACTCCGCTTTAACAAAATTATTGGTATTTCTAATAAATTTAGGATTTCGTCATTGAGAGATTGAGTACCTGACAATAGTATCTCTAAATTGCTTAACATCGTCAAATGTTATTGATACACAAAAGACAGGATTTATACCAGTTTAATCATAAGAAGGATATGACTCCCCATTTTATGTTGTGTTGCACCATCTTCATCATCATCCTCATGGTCGCTACCATTATTACGACAACTTTCCCCATAAATAAAATCATCACCATCAGTTATAGGAGCTCTTGCATCTCTATTTACTGCATTGCCTTCATTCATTGGCCTAAATTGTGATTTTCTTCTTTCTTCGAATGTCATGACCTCTTCTCTTACTTGTGTGATGTCCTCATCGTCAACATCACTTGTACAAATGGTAGGCACAAATGTTTCATCATTTTCATCGCTGGACAATGCAATATCCCAGGAGTCTAGGGTTATTTTAGTCGATTCTTCAACAAATGTATCTTCACCATTAGATATGCCTTTGGTATCCTTAAGAGGTTGAAATATCTCTAACACAAATCATGTATCCAAATCTATGGCGTCCTCTGCTCTCAAATATCATTCCAAAATAGCTCCAACACTAGCTTGAGTTTCAATAGTAGTTTTCAACACTACCTGTCCATCTTCTTCATCGCAATTATGTTCAACATATACATAAACATCATGACCATGCAGAAAATGGTAAACAAGATCCTTCACCCCATTATTGTCGTGCAAATATTTTAAATTATCTTTAAGAGGTTTAATGGGTACCTGCTAATATAATTTCCTCATTTTGCATCTCAATTGGTCTACTATATCCCTTCTAAAATTGGTAAATGACAGTTTACTTAACTGACAAGGACAACAGTGACTTACCCACCAATGTATTCCTTCTCTTCCCTAGTAATTAATGTAGCAAATTTTAATGGGCATATTTGTATCGCCCATGTTAATACTATACCCAATACAATAAAATTTATTTATACATTAGGGGACCATATCACAGATAGACAATAATAGCAATCGGTCCCCACAACTCAAGCAAATAACAATATTAAATTGGACCCCACAACCACAATAAACAATTGATCCTCACAATATTAAGCAAATAACAATATTAAATCGGTCCTCACAATCACAATAAAATATTTTCACTGTTGGCCGGTGAACACCAATTGACAAAATCTAAGCATGAATGAACTAAAGTACTCACATTTACACTACCCAAACCCCTAATATTTTCCCTCCAATATGTCGCATTTGCCCACACTTTGACTTTGTCGAACAACACTAAATTCGCTCACATTGTTAGTTAGCCAACACAAAAAAAACAAAAACTACTAACCTTTACTCTTTGTCGATAATGATTCCCCACATCATAACCCCTGACTTTTCCCTCCAAGTTATTGCCCTTTCAGTCTCTATCCAACGAGTAAGGATGACGTGGAACAGTAAACTTGAAGCACTAATTTGAGATTCCATATATAAATTGCAAAGGGGTTTTGGGTGTACTAAGATTCAGTGTGGGGTCGATGAATCAATGTCAAATTGATGAGGTGGGGGGTCGATGAAGATTCGATTTTGGACAGAAACCCTGATTTTGCGAATAGGGTTTGAAATCAAAGAGAAAGAGCTCTTCAACCTCGTATGAGATGAGAAGAGAAATGATATCGTTCTGGTCATTGCACGAAGAGAAACAACGTCCTTTCTTGAGAGAGAGAGAGAGAGGAGAGAGAGAGAGAGAGAGAGAGAGAGAGAGAGAGAGAGAGAGAGAGAGAGAGAGAGGGTGCTTGTATGAAATGATGTTGTTTTAGGCAAAAGAAATGGTGTTGCTTCTATTAAAGAGGAACTCCGCTTGTTTTTCTAAATACCCATTTCGGAATAAAAAATTTCAGCTTATTTTTCTAAATATCCATGTCATAATTGAAAATAAAAAAAATGGAAAATCATAAAAATATCCACGTAGGACGTTTGGCTAGAAATGGCATTAAAATGAGCGATTTTACTCCAATTTGTATTTAAGTAAGCGAAAAAAAAAAAAAGTTATTGGCATTTAAGCGAACACCATGCGAAAGTATTGACACTTATATTATATTTACCCCCTTATAACACGCATAACAATAAATGATCAATTAATGAACTCATAACCATGTATGCTCAAGAAGAAGAGATGTTGCTTATGGAATTGGAAGAGAGTGTTCATTTGATAACGCAAGGAAAGAATAAAGCGCGGGGCAAGACAAGTAGAAAGGAAATGGTAAAACACCCCTCCCTGAAATAACATGAAGAAGGAATCCAAATGCTTTTTCTATAAAAAGATGGGGCATACAAAGAAGGGTTGTGTCAAATTTAAGACCTGAGTCGAGAAAAAAAGGTAATCTAATCTTACGTGTTTTTATGAATCTAATATGATTAATATAAGTTATAACACTTGGTGGATTGATTTTGGACCTATAATCCATATTTCAAATTCCTTGAAAGGTTTTTATAGAAACTAGTGGGAAGTAAGTAGTGCATCCAAGAAAAAAAGATGGGTTCACATATGGGAGCTATTTGGGACATGCATATTAGTTCTAAGCCGAAGTTTTGTTTTGAATTTAGAAATCACATTTTATATTCCAATTTTCTCTAGAAACTTCATTTCGTTTTCAAGATTTATACCATTAGGTCATTTCTTTAACTTCTTAGATGCAACCTTTAATTTATCTTTTAAATATGATATAGCTGGGAATTGTATTTTGTTTAATGGTCTTTTTTGTATTAATTTACAAGATAATGCCTTTTATAATGCCATGTATATTTATGATAATGTTGGTATAAAATGATATGTTGTGAATGAAGATTTCTCTATGTCATGTCATCAAAGATTACGGCATACCTCCATAGAAAGAATTAAAATTAGTAATTAATGGAGTACTTAGAACTTTTGAATTTTACTAAGTATGACACTTATTTTGACTGTATGAAAGGAAAACAAACCAACAAGATAAAGAAAGGTGCTAAAAAGAGTACGGAAATATTAGAAATCATATAGACAAACATTTGTAGTCCGGATTTGGATTCGTATGGTTAGAAGTACTTCATCTCCTTCATAAATAATTATTCACATTTCATGTATCTCTACTTGCTTTATAATAAGCATGAAACATTAGATACATTTAAGGCATTTAAAACCAAAGTAGAGAAACAAAGTGAGAAGATCCAATAGAGGTGGGGAATATTATGATAGATACATTGAAGTCGGACAAGTACCTAGTCCATTTGCAAATATTATGGTAGATACATTGAAGATAAACTAGCGCATCGATATCAAGTATTAGCCATATAAAAACTGTCACTTTCACTGAATTGATGATTGCCGATCCTTTAACTAAAGACACATCATCAATGAGTTATAAGAATCATGTAGTTAGGATGGGGCTTGGCCTATCATGTGATTTTTCATTGTATGGAAAAAAATTTATGAAACTTTTATTCATTTGTAATGCTTTTCTCAATTTGGGGGTGTGGACATCGCAAGTCCACAACTTGGCACAAATGGACACTTAAATTCTAAAAGTTTAAAAAAAAAAAAAAAGTACACTTAAGTGCCAAAATCAAATAAGAATAGAACATTTAAATGCCAATGGTGAGAAATTCCAGCCAAACAGCTAATGTGGCATTTTTCGACAAGCTCTTTATAAAATTTTAATATAAATATTAATTAAAAAAAAATTGTTGACATCACTAAAAAGCTCTCTTATAAAATTTTAATATAAATATTAATTAAAAAAATTGAATTTAAGAAAAGGGGGAACAACAAGTTCGACAAGGGCCTCCATAGCCCTCGCCGCCGCCGTCCCACCATCGTTGGAATGGGCCGGCGATGGTCGGGTGAGGGTCGATTGAGGTTGCTGGCCATTGGGTAGTAGCCGACAACCCTAGCCAACCCTCTTCTAGATCTGGTGAGGCTAGCGACCAGCGGTCCTTGGCCCTTCTAGGCGAGAACTGGCAACCGTCACTAAATTTGGCGTGGGCCACAACCGTCACCCTAGATCTAGGCGAAGGCCTACAAGCCCTTATCGGCCACTACCCAGGGGCCATTGACCCCAGCTGACCCTTGCCCCCACTGTCGCCGGCCCTATTGACAATAGTGGGGCGGCGGTAGCAAGGGCTGTGGAGCCCCTCGCCAAACCTACCGCCATTCACCTCCTTTTTTAATAATTTAATTTTTTTAATTAATAGTAATTAACAATTTATCGGCAAAATGACGTCATTTTGCACGTTCATTGCTGAGTAAGCATTATGGCAAATCGTGTATACCACTCATATTATTAAAATCAGCCACGTCAAATTTCCGATTACCCTCATCGGCGTTAGCACCTAAGTGTCCCAATTTCCAAAAAAAGTAACACTTAAGTGTACATTTTGGAAGTTTTGGCATTTAATGGTCTACTGGTGCCAAGGTTTGGCACTTGCGGTATACTTTCCCTCTCAATTTGGTGTACACATGCATTTATTTATGAGAATAACAATTATTTTGGGACTTGACATAATATAAGGTTTATTCATTAAATTATGTTATCACATATAAGCCGACATTAAAGATATAAAATGCATTACAATATACTACTTGTTCTTAGAGGACATATCATCTTGATTCATGTACTTCGTTTCTTTTCTTTTAAGCATAAAGTTTTTGTAGATTTAATCTGATAATTCATATGATGAAGATGCTGAATCAAGTGGGAGAATGTTATTATTTTGATATGATGATCCCACGTTTTCTTGACCCATTTTTTTTTTTTTTGTAATCACTGCAGTTATTCCACGTTTTTCACCTTTTCATATACTTGTGTGATAATTGTCACCTCTTCCTATTAATATGATTAATTACAATTAATGTAATTAATTATGTGATAGTGATAACTCTCACTCTTTCCTATAAATGTGATTCATTATAATTAATGTAATTAATTATGTGAAAATTATCACCTCTTCATATCCTTGCGTGATAACTGCCCACCGTTAGAGTAACAACCTTGATGGAAGGATGTTATAAAAGCTGAGAATGGGATATATAAAACATGCCTAAGCCAAGCTCTCTCGTAAAGAAAAACGCACAATCGAATTGAGATAGAATATTGGATTAGTAGTGCCCATTTTATATTCGTCAAAACTCTGCAAATTGAGTCCAACCGAGCTTAGTCAAAGGCTGGAGGTCAGTTACGGTTCATGTTATTTTTTTCGCATTTGGTTCTTTTATTCATGAATTTATGTTGTCAATGTATAATTAAATCATGTTTAGTTCTATCAGATTCCACAGTTGCTAATCAATTGAAGTACTGATCTATGGCAATATGCATGGTTTGCTCTTTGCCCAGCCCGATTGAACCACCAGCAACATGAGGGAACTTTAATGAGAATCTGAGAGAGGCGATGCTGTATATCGACGTGATTGCTAACGAAAGCTCGAAAGGACTTCTTAGACTGCAAGTTCTCTTTTCTTCTCTTCCTCTTCTTCCCTCTGCTTTTTATTTTCGCGTATTCCTTCGCTGGAAGAGGACTCAATGGGCGTGTTCGCGCATGCATGAACGGAGGGGCTTTTGCCGACGCGGATGTAGCACAAGAGACCGTGAAAAAGGCAGGCTATCGAAAGTTTGTATCTTATATTCTCGATGCGCTAAAGCTTTTACCTTTCATCGCATTGAACCAACAATGCGATAGAATCAAAGTGGCAAACCGAGAGCAATATTCCATAACTCGACTACAATATGTGGTTTGCGCGACTTGTATCAATTCAGAAATCTCCCGGAAGATAGAAGCTGTTGATTCTAAAACTTAAGGACCATCTTGCCGACCAAAGCTCGGGTCCAAGAATTAATCGGCAATGCAAAAATCCGGGTTAAAGCCTTGGGGGTTTAGGACCGGGATCGGTCCTCCCGTCGATGATCAGAACGGAAGAGAGGAGTGCAAAGTAAAAGCAAATGTGTATCACATCACTGTCCATTGCGGTTGGAAGCTTTTATGCCTTTTTCAATGGCGGAGATGAGGATGATGTATGAGAACACGTAATGCTACTCAAACTTGACTTTCTTACAAGATAATGAGGTTGTTTTCATTCAGTAGATCGCATCTGTTTTTGACCGCAGTTTATCTTCCCGTCCCCGGCTGCCGGAATAGCCAAGGCGCCCCCTCAAAGGATTTTTTTCAGTTTCTCGAGCAGCAGCTCCGCCTTATCCAGTTCCAGTATCTCCTCATGATGATAATTGCCTTTGCCGCCGAAAAGGCCCACCACTTCCATGCCATTCGCCTCCAGCTGCGCTGCCCACTCCCTCTGCCGATCTATCGTTGGATCTCGGCCGCCACCCACCACCACCACCCGCCACCCCATTGTTCTCATCCTCTCCCACTCCCCCAGTCTCTCCCCAGCCATCGGATTGCAATACTCATGGTCCCGGCCGGCGCCGGCCGGCAGCGCCAGCTCCCAGCATAGGTCCGCCACGTTCATCGGCAGGATTGGGTTGTTGAACAGCCTAACTTCTGACTCGGTCCTCTGGAGTCCGCCGAAGAAGGGGTGGTGCAAGATCAGGGTTCTGATCACCAAAGGCTCCAGATCGGCCGCAATGGCGCACGCATGGAGGCCCACGTGGTACGCGATGTTCCCCCCCGCGCCCGTGCCCATCAGGTAGCACCCCGAGAAGTCAACCCCCTCGCGAAGCCACTCCTCCTCGGTGGTCCTGACCCAGCGGAGGGCCTCCATGGCGTCATCATAGGCCGCAGGGAGGCGGTGCTCCGGCGCGAGGCGGAAGCTGGGGGAGACGACGACGGCACCAAGCTTGGCCGCCATGAGAGCGCAGAAAGCGTGGTTTATATCGTGGGCCGGGGAGGAGTATACGAAACCGCCGCCGTGGTAATATACGATGAGCGGCAGTCTCTGGTCAGGCGGGGGTGACAGGCTAGGCACGTAGATCCGGGCCCAGGTGTTGTGGGTCAGGTCGACCGGGACGTCCTTGGTGCGGACAGCGGAGGGCTGGTCGGGATTCGGGTCGGCGGGGATACTTACCATGTTGTAGCGGCGGCCACGCGTGACCATGCCGTCTGGGTGCAGGACAAAATCGAGGTAGTTATAGGCGTCGAAGGCCGGAGCTGGATCGAGATCCGGATGCTGATCGGCCATGTTTTGCTTTCTGCTCGTGCTCGAGGTGGGACTGAAGAAAGATGTGGGAAAAACTGGTTCTTTATAACCCGAGAAAAGTCAAAAGTCAAAAGTCAAAAGCAGTCGAGGGCAACGGCCGTGGAATGGATTTACGTACTTTTATTTATTTATTTGTTTGTTTATTTTATTTCACGACATGCATGTGATGGCACGCCTGTTTATTTCCCATTTCTATCTTTGGTCCCCGCCTAGCAAAGACTAAACACGGCCGGCCGCGACCGATGACGTTGATGATGCGCGTGACTAACCTCTAAGCCGTCATGCACACTGCGAGGCCGTGCCTGGTCCCAACTTCCCATTCGCCGTGGTCCTCCAAAGCTAAGTAGTACTAGCACGTAACATATCATTTTCCAAAAATAAAGAATACCGACACTTTGAGACGTGTTGTATATTAAACGAATATTTTTATTTTTAATTAATTTAATTCCAATTCACAAATAAATATAATGAAAAGGAGCCCATAATGAATTTATACTAATAATACTAATAAATCTATTCATAGGAAATTCAAAAAATATATTCATAATTAATGCGTATCCATGTTTAAGGACATGTTTTTAATTTTAACGAAAATTATTAATAAAATTAATGACTAATAAGAAATTAGAATCAACTTATTTAAATAAATCTATAACCTTCAACAATGATCAAAATTTATCATTATTTGACATTTAGTGTTTTTTTTTCTGAAATCACTTTTTAGCCTCACTTATTTATTTTTCTGATAAAAAATAAAGAAAAAATCAAAAGGAAAAAATCACTCCCTCATTTCCTTGAAGATGCCCACGTTTTCTTTTATTTATTTTTCCTCCTTTATTCTCTTCTAATTTTTTCTCTCTTTTCGTACTTTATATTTTTCTTGTACTGGATATTGAATCGCAAGTTCAAAGAAGAACAAAAAAGGGCCTCTTTTTTGTATGAATATGATGAATTTCCCTCGTTTTATTTCCTGAATTGTCCCCATTTCCCCCAAAAAAAAAAAAAAATTATTTCTCTCATTTCTTTTCCCCCACCACCGTCAGGCCCCCCTCCTCCCCAAAAGGAAATTTTTTCCCCTCACTCCTGTCAGGCTATCATTTCCTTCCTTGAAAATTGTATGCTAAGTCCAATCAGAAACCCCACTTTTTTTTATTTATTTTCTTCTCTTCTTGCTAAAATTAAAAGAGGAAGAAGCTCAAAAACCTAGCTGCCACCTTCTCCTCCTCCTCGCACAACCATCTTCCTCTCTCTCTCTTGGTCGCCTGACTCGCCTCACAATCGCTCACCTTTGGCCCTTCCTTTTGTGCAGCTGCAGCCTCGCCTCCGGCCCTCCATGGCGGGGTCCCAGTCGCGGCCCTCAGAGTCGCCTCGATCTCTTCTCTTCCTCTAGCCTTCCCTTGCAGTTGCGGCCTTGCTGTCGATTGTGGCCTCACCTCGCTCCTTCGCCCTCGCCTTCACCCTCCATCATCTTCTTCAACAATTCTCTCTCCCTTCGCACATGCAGACCCGCCCTAGAAACTCATCATGCCTCGAACACATGTGTCGAAACATGTCAGGAATAGTTGACCATGTGTCGAAAAATCCGACACGTGTTGATCACGTGTCCAAGCGTGTTTAAGCATGTCGGACATGATGTGCTTCATAGCCCCAAGGACGGCTTGAGCAAGCGTTTTGGGCCATGGTGAGGATTGGGCCAGCCTAAGCTATATCTCGGGCATCGTCATAGGCTCAATTGAGACGGAACTAGCCAGGCCGAGCGATGTTTTGAGGGCCATGATAAAACTATAGCTCAACTCTTCATAAAGACTAACATTAAATGATTAAATTAAGAATATCAACATAGATTCCGTGGTTTATCATTAGCATTACACATGGTTTGATCTTTGCTTGACCCGATCACAATCACCCGCAATATAAACGAAAGAGGAAAATTGTCCAAAAAGTCATAAACCTATTGGACTTTTGTTGATTTAGTTATAAACATTTCAATTTTATCAATTAAGTCATAAACATTTTTGTTTCTTGCCAATTGAGTTCATTTGGCTAATTTTAGCCAGAAATTACTAACATAATCGGTTGGCGCTAATGTCGTGCTTTTTAATAATATATTAATATTTTTTGTTCTATAAAAAATCACAAACTTTCACCATTATCCCAAATATGGACCTCATCGTTAACTCTAAGTCAACCTTGTTTTAGGGAAAAAAAAAAAAAAGGTTCTAATCATGAGCTTGGCAAACCTTGTCCATGGTATCTCTCGGTAGACAGTGGTATACAGCTTTAGATTATGACAAAACGGCAAAGTGTAGTCAGAGAAATTCAATTTGAAGATCTTTTTTACTTGCTAGTTAAGTGTAGGAGATAATGAATAATTTCATCATTATTCTTCAAGCTATGACTCAGAAAATAAGACAATGAGTAGTGCTTTAATTCCAACTAGCAAGTGCACACAAATTTATTGCTGAGAACAATCAATGATTCTAAATTAAAGGGGGCCAGATTTGGGATTTAAATGAAAATTTTTGATTTTTTTCAAAACAAAAAAAGTGGGGTCATAATTGTCACTCGACTTAAGGTTGATGTTTTTTTAAGAGACAAAAGAAAGTTGGGGTTAGAATTGTTACTCGACGATGATGATGATAATAATAATAATAATAATAATAATAATAATAATAATAATAATAATAATAATAATAATAGCCCCATTTTTTTTACTACATTCCTATTTGCTCAATGGTCTCCTCATGCTATGCAAAATCAGTCAGCTCTTTAATTTTATTGCAGTTGAGGACCTAAGGAGTTTGAAGGACAATTTCTCTTTTTTACTTTAGTGTTTTTCTTTCCTCAAATTTCCAGAATTTTATTTTGAATTTTGAAACTTCTCTATCCATTATCTCTTTTTTTCAAATGTTTAAACTTGCCATATTAGCCGTGACAATCAGTTTCATTAAATACGTGAATAACGAAAAAAGCTCAAGTGCACAAATCATACAAATTAAATGACTTGATCAAACAACTTAAAAGACGAAGGCTTCAATCCTCAATTAACAAAACTTGTAGCTCCAAAATGGAATGATCCTTGTTTACAAGATCCTCAACATGAATAAAGTATTCCGAGCACGATTTTGCAATCCCGGCTAGGCCCATCCCGACCGAGCCGACGACGATGCCCAAGATACGGTTTGGGCTGGCCCAATCCTCATCATGGCCCAAAATGCCCACTCGAGCCGTCCTTGGGGGAGCACAGGGAAGGGGCGGCCAAGATCGGGCACGGTGGTGTGTGACGACTTCGAGATAAGTCATTGCAAGATTGCTTAAACCGAAAAAAATTAAGTTTCAGATCGATATACAATATCGTCTCTCTCTGATTTTCTCGTTTGATTGTGACCGGGTGGGGTGAAGGGCAAACCATGAGCAGCGGCAGAGATTAGTCCTTCAGCAGTTGAGGAAACCATGGAATCAATACGTGCCGATATGCTGCGTCGTTAGTCAAACCTGTTTGTTTTGTTCTTAACCGTGCCGTTAACGCTTTACTTAATCCTTCATATAAGTTTTTGTTTCAAGAATTGAGCTAGTTCTATTACGGCCCACGTGATATCCCAATACGACTAGCTCGGGCCATCCATGGGGAGCACGGCGAAGGGGCGGCTGGGACCGGCTGCCGCGTTCGCTGTGTTCGACTTTTCGACTTTTCGAGAACTCGGATGGCTACAAAGAGCGGTTTCCCCATTGCGTTCTTCAGTCCCACCTCGAGCTCGAGCAGAGCGAACATGGCTGGCCAACATCCGGATCTCGATCCAGCTCCGGCCGCCAGCGCTGATGACTATGTCAAAATCGTCATCAACCCAGACGGCGCGGTCACGCACGGCCATGACATTCCGAATACCCCCGCCGACCCCGATCCCGACCAGACATGTGTCCCAAGTCAAAAAGATGTGATTACATATGTGGACCAGATTTGATACTAATCAACGATCATATTTCTCATTTCTAAAAATTCGAATTTATAAGTATAAAAGTTGTCGGGAAAATATGACAAACGATTGCGAAGAATAATGAACTCAGACTTTGAGACGTGATATTACTTTCTTTAAGGAATTTGTTGCCTCACAACGTTATTAATGGTCATGGGTAAATTTTCTTCAAGATACAACAAAATCTTGATTGAAATATTAGATGGTTATTCTAATATTTATCTAGGACTCTCGATGATATATTTATTTAACATTTATATTCATTTCTTTACACAACTTTCGTTTCTCCTTTCAAAAATATACAACCATAGTTTTCAATCGTTTCTCTTGAGATATTTTGGAGAAACACTAAAATTGCTATTAATGTTATCAATCAAGACTTTGTTGTATTCTAGATGAAATTTGCCAGTAACCATCAATAATGTTGTGAGGCAAATAATTTTTTAAAGAAAGTGATATTACGCCTCAAAATCTAAGTTCATCATTCTTTGCAATCGTTTGTCATATTTTCCCGACAACTTTTATACTTATAAATTCGAATTTTAAGAAATGAGGAATATGATCGTTGATTGGTATCAAATGGTCCACATATGTATTCACATATTTTCGACTTGGGACACATGTCTGGTCCCTTTCCCTTGCGGAATCTCCAATTTTATTTCGTTCCATCCCCTCTTTCTAGGTTCTCTTGCTCGGCCCGATCGAATCCGCTATATGATGATAAAACTTCCAAGAATAAAACAAAGTGGGATCCTTCGCTGCGCATCTGCTCCATTTTATAATGTTCTCGTTTTTCCCTCCCCCTTTAAGCTGCGGATCTGGAAGGTACAGAGCAGGAGATTAACACAGTCGAAGAGAGAGAGAGAGAAGTAATGGGGATCTTGCATGCGTATGAGGATGCGGTTCAGATCAGTGAGTCGGAGAAAGAGACTGCCGAAAGGCGGGCTATTGAAAGGTTGTATTTTATGTTCTTGATGCGCTAAAGCTTCTTTCGTCAAAGTGGCATGCTGTGAGCAATCTTCCACGACTCGACTTTCGATATATGTTTTGCGCGACGCGTATCGATACAGAAAAGTCCCGAGACGTGGAAGCTGTTGACGCTAAACTTAAGGGACCATCTTGCCAACCAAAGCTCGGCTCCGAGAATTAATCGGCAAGGCCAAAATCCGGGTTGAAGCTTCTGGGTTTCGGATGCGGATTGGTCCGCCCATAAATGATTGGAAAGGAAAGGAGAGACAGTGCAAAAGAAAAGCTTGTGTGCATCACACACCACATTCATTGCGCTTGAGAGAAAGTCGTGCCTTTTATTGGTGGAGATAAAGATGATGTATGGGAACACATTTATGCAACTCAACTTCACTCTTACAGAATAATATAATCGCTTTCATTCGATAGATGGCATCCGTCGCCGGCTCAAATTATACCTTTCAGTTTCTCAAACCAAAGCTCCGCCTTAGCCGGTTCCAGTATCTCCACTCCATGATAATCGCTTTCACTGAAAAGGCCCACCACTTCCACGCCCTTCGCCTCCAGCTTCGCCGCCAACTCCCTCTGCCTATCTATCATCGGATCTCCACCGCTGCCTGCCACCACCACCCGCCACCCCGGCTTTTTCATCCTCTCCCACTCATCCGATCTCTCCCCAGCTGTCGGGTTGCAATACTCGTGGTCCCGGTCGGCGCCGGCCGGCAGCGCCAGCTCCCATATCCGGTCCGTCCCGTTCACCGGCACGGTTGGGTTGTTGAACAGCCTCACTTCCGACTCGGTCCTCTTGGACCCGCCGAAGAAGGGGTGGTGCAAGATCAGGGTCCTGATCACCAAAGGCTCCAGATCGGCCACCGCGGCGCTCAAGCGCAGGCCCACGTGGTACACGATGTTTCCCCCGGCGCTCGTGCCCAACAGGTAGCACCGCGAGAAGTCAACGCCCTCGCGAAGCCACTCCTCCTCGGTGGTCCTGACCCAGTGGAGGGCCTCCATGGCGTCGTCGTAGGCCGCGGGGAGGTGATGCTCCGGAGCGAGGCGGTAGCTGGGGGAGACGACGACGGCGCCGAGCTTGGCGGCCATGAGGGAGCAGAAGACGTGGTGCACCGAGTTGGCCGGGGAGCACCAGATAAAGCCGCCGCCGTGGTAATACACGACGAGCGGCAGTTTCTGGTCGGCCCGGGTAGGAGACGGGCGAGGCAAGTAGATCCGGGCCCAGGTGTTGTGGGCCGGGTTGAGCGGGACGTCCTTGGTGCGGACGGTGGAGGGCTGATCGGGATCGGGGTCGGCGGGGGTATTCGGAAAGTCGTGGCCGCGCGTGACCGTGCCGTCTGGGTTGATGACGATTTTGACATAGTCATCAGCGCCGGAGCTGGATCGGGACCCGGATGTTGGCCAGCCATGTTCGCTCTGCTCGAGCTCGAGGTGGGACTGAAGAACGCAATGGGGAAACCGCTCTTTGTAGCCATCCGAATTCTCCGAAAAGTCAAAAACTCAAACGCAGCGAGCGCGGCCGCCGGTCCCAGCCGCCCCTTCGCCGTGCTCCCCACGGATGGCCCGAGTTAGTCGTATTGGGATATCACGTGGGCGGTGATAGAAATAGCTCAATTTTTTAAACAAAAACTTATATGAAGGATTAAGTAAAGCGTTAACGGCATGGTTAAGAACAAAACAAACAGGTTTGACCAACGGCGCAGCATGTCAGCACGTATTGATTCCATGGTTTCCTCAACTGCTGAAGGACTAATCTCTGGCGCTGCACATGGTCTGCCTTTCACCCCACCCGGTCACAATCAAACGAGAAAATCGGAGAGAGACGATGCTGTATATCAATCTGAAACTTAATTTTTTTTTTCGGTTTAAGCATTTTTGCAATGACTTATCTCGAAGTCGTCACACACCACCGTGCCCGATCTTGGCCGCCCCTTCCCTTTGCTCCCCCAAGGATGGCTCGAGTGGGCGTTTTGGGCCATGATGAGGATTGGGCCAGCCCAAACTGTATCTTGGGCATCGTCATCGGCTCGGTCGAGATGGGCCTAGCCGGGGTGAGCGATGTTGTGTGGGCTATAATAAAACTATAGCTTGTCTCTTAAATATAATATAAAGGTTGTGTTTATCAATCAGGATTAAATTCAAGATAGGTTTAAATTAATCATATCCTGTGTTTGGTACTTGCTCAATATAGGATAAAGTTAAACATAAGGAAATATAAACCAGATAAAATCATTTCATAAGGAATGTGGGATAAAATTACCTTATGGTGGAGATGGGATAAAAATGGATAGGATTTCTAGCATCCACAACAATAAAGTTGTTTTTCAAGAATAACAAACTTCTTAAATTAATAAAATTAAAATTATATTTAATATATATAATATTTGAATTTTGATATAAGAAATTCAAAATAAAAAATAAAAATTTAGTTATTTTAACTTAATCTTATTTATATTAATATGTTTGAATTGAATTCTATTTTGTAATATAAATCCAATATATAAATATAAATATAAATTATATTTATTACATATTTTAGGTATATTAGTACAATTTACTATTTAATAAAATTTTATTAGAGAATGGTGGAAGGGGAAGAATGAAATTAAAAAAGAAATTAATTAAAAAAAGAGAGGAAAATAAAATAAAAAGCAAATAAAAATAAAGTAAGCAACAGTGTCATAAGAGATTTTTATCATATTCGCTTATAAAATTTTTGGTTCATTTAAACTAATTACGATTTATATAAATCAATGTACATTATATGATGTAAATGTATCTAACTTTTTTACTGTAATCACAAAATAGTAAATATGATATAAAAAAATTCATATATTTTATATCTTATTATATATAGTTCTATTTTGGTGTAAAATCCGGACAACCAAATGTAGGCAAAATGATTAAATTAAGAATAAATCAAACAGGTTCGACAAATGGCGCAATTTATCAACATAGATTCCATGGTTTCTCATCTGCCAAAGGACAAATCTGTGGCACTACACATGGTCTGGTCTTTGCCCAACCTGATTGCAATCACCTGTAACATAAGCAAAACTTTAATGAGAAAATTTGAGAGAAAGGATGTTATATATTGATTCGAAACTTAGTTTTTTGAATTTAGGTGTTTTTCAATTTAGTCCTCTTGCTTTTACTTTGTGCAATCAAATCCTCTAATCAAGTGGTTTGTTTACCTATTGCAATTTCTTTTTGGGCAAATACCACAAAAAAACTTAGATTATGTCAATTGCGATGCAAATACCTTAATTTTTTTTTTTTGCATCACCCAAAATTCTAAACTTGCTCAGTGTGATATAAATATTCCCAACTTTTTTTGTGTCACAAAAAATCAATTTTATACATGTGTGACATATATACCCTTTATTTCAAGTCCATGTGGGGTATATTTGTCAAATTGATATACATTTGAGATTTTTTATACATCACAATGGATAAATTTAGAATTTTTAGTGACACAAAATAAAATTCAGGGTAATTGTGTCACAATTTATATAATTTGAAAATTTTATACTATTAAAGGACTTGATTAAACAACTCCAAAGTCGAAGGCTTCAATCCGCAATTAGCATAAGTTGTAGCACCAAAACGGAATGATCCCTTTTGTTTATAAGATGCTCGACAAGAATAAAATATTCCGAGCATGATTTTGCAAGAATCCTGCATATTCATGGCGACAAAAGCGACACAAAAATCAACCTTGCTGAAAAATAATGAGGAGAGTTGAAACACAACACCTTTTTGATTGCCTCAAGAAAGACTTTACATTTTGGCTCCATGAGATGTTAGTCTTGTTAAACTCCCCATATCAAGCACTTAACATCAATATATTATGTTGGGAAGAATAATGATATTAGACTTTGAGGCATGATATCATTTTTTTAAGTAATTATTTGCCCCACGACATTGCTAATGTTCCCCGACAAATTCCCTCTAGAATACAACAAAATCTCGATTGAGAATACTATATAGCAATTCTAGTATTTTTTTAGGGTCTCTCAAAGAAACAATTGAAAACTATGGCTATATATCTTTTAAAGGATAATTGAAAGTTGTGTAAAGAATTGAACACGAATGTTGAATAAATATATTTAAATGGATACAACCTTTCAAAGATGAAAAAAAATTGTGTCTGAACAAATACAACCTTCCAAAGGTTGCAAGAGTAACTACTAACCGTTAGACAAAATAATTGCCATTTTGTTATAAACAGTCACACTACTTCAATAGGATATAAGGGTTATTTTATAATTATAAATTCAAATTTTAATAAATAAGAAATATGATCATTGATTAATGTCAAACCTCGTCTATGTGCGCACTCACATATCTCCAATGTGAGGCAAAGCACCTATCAATTTGTTTTACAAACAACCTATCAACAACCCCATTTGTTTGTAAAACAAATTTACAAATATAAGACGTTAAAATATATAGCCAAAATTTCCATGAGATGAATATGTATTCATAAATGTCTCTTTTGAGTTAAACATTTACTTAGTGTAAGTATCTCAGAACTCTACAAAAGTGACAAGAAGCTCGATTTTAAACTTGTACTTTAAATAATAGAATTGGACATATCGCATATATACTAATCTCTTGTTTTGACAAGAAGTTCTATTTTAATCGGCACTATTATAACTTTGTGCTTGTACCTTTTCATGAGCTCTCTAGAAAGCAACTTTAACTTTCATACGAAGCCACACCACTTCAAGCTCATATATGTGAAATATTTACCATTTGTTTCTATTACTAATATCACAATACTAATTTGTATTATACTTCATTAAGATTCAATTCGACCTATACAATGTAACAGATGATATTGACTTCTCATATTAGAACTAATATCAATACCAAACAATCACACTCACTAACTTATTTTTACCTATTAAGCCTTGTAACTAATGATATTCTCAAAAAAAAAATAAAAAAAAAATTGGGTTACATTACTAATAATTTGAAAAAAACAAAAGGTTTTAGCCCAATTTCTTGTGAGGTTATATTTACCATGTCTCTTGATAAAACCTTTGTTGAGGGATAAGCTAGATTCTTACTTAACCTCGTATAGACAATTGTTATGGTACCATCTTGAATCAATTGTCTCACGTACTCATGTCTAAATCAATATGTCTAGACTTAGCATTATTAGTGCTACTATAAGCTCTTACCGAAATAGCCTAACTATCACAATGGATAGAAATAGAAGGAATAAGATTATGCCATAATTTGATATCCAACAACAAATTTCTAATACCTTCAACCTCTTTCCCAATCGATGCTAAAGCAATGAATTCAGAGTCTATCATTGAGTGGGTTGTGCACGTTTATTTCTTGCTCGTCCAAGATACAATGCATCCACCTAATATGAAACCTACCCAAAAGTGAAATGTTTATCACCCTCCCTTGTAATCCAACTAGCATCATTTTATCCTTTTAAAACAGCTGGATAATTATTGTGGAACATTTTCAAAATTTTCATTCTTTTAATCTAACAAAAAATTCAAGTAACAGTTTTCCAATATTCTATACTTAGATTATTAGTATACCTACTCAACTTACACACATAATAAGCAATGTGAGGTCTAGTACAAGGCATCACATATAGTAAGGACCCTATAACACTTGCATATTTAAGTTGTGCTACTACTCCTATTCTTTAAATATTTAATTTCGAATTTATTATTTTTGACTAATGGTTATTAGTCACTCTCACAACCTTTGGAAGGTTGCGTTTGTACGAACATGACTTCTTCATTTTTGAAAGGTTGTATCCCTTCAAATACATTTATTCAACAAATATTCTTTACATAACTTTCGATTCTTCTTTCAAAGATTTAGAATGATAGTTTTCAATTATTTCTCTTGAGAGATCTTGGAAAAATACTCGGATAGCTATCTAATACTCTTAATCAAGACTTTACTGTATCTCAAAGGAAATTTGCTAGTGACCATTAGTAACGTTGTTGGACAAATAATTCTCTCAAAGTCTGACTTCATTATTATTCCCAATCGTTCGTCATATTTTCCTGACAATTTTTATATTTATGAATTCGAATTTTAATAAATAAGAAATATGATCGTTCCATCCCGTCTTTCTTGCTTCTCTTGCTTGGCTCGATCGAATCCGCTCTTCCCACAATAAAACAAAGCGGGATCCCTCACTGCCCATCTGCTCCTTTTTATAATGTTCTTGCTTTTTTCTCCACCTTTGAGCTGGGGCACCGGAAGGAACAGAGCAGGAGATCAACAGAGTCGAACAGAGGGAGGCAATGGGGATGCGGTTCAGATCAGTGCGTCGGAGAAAGAGACCGCGAAAAGGCGGGCTACTGAAAGGCTGTATCTTATATTCTCGAGGCGCTAAAGCTTTAACATTTCGTCAAAGTGGCCTGCCGTGAAAAATCGTCCATGACTGGAATTCAATATATGATTTGCGCGACACATATCGATTCAGAAATGTCCCGAGACGTAGAAACTGTTAATGCTAAACTTAAGGGACCATCTTGCCGACCAAAGCTCGGCTCCGAGAATCCGAGAATTAATCGGCAATGCAAAAATCCGGGTCGAAGCCTTCTGGGTTTAGGATGCGGATTGGCTTTCACATAAATGATTGGAAAGGTAGGGAGAAAAGAATGCAAAAAAAAAAAAAAGCTTAAGGGACCATCACACGTCACATTCATTGCGGTTGAAAGAAAGCCATGCCTTTCCATGTGGTGGAGATAAGGCCTGACGTATGGGAGCACATTTATGCTAATCAACACCACTGATAATGTATGGGACGCATTTATGCTACTCAACTTCACTTTCTTACAATAGTAAGGTTGTTTTTATTTGATAGATGGCATCCGTCTTTGACCGCCGTTTATCTTCCCAGTCCCGGCTGCCGGAGTAGCCAACCTGCCGGCTCAAATGATACTTTTCAGTTTCTCGAACAACGGCTCCGCCTTAGCCGGTTCCAGTATCTCCACTCCATGATAATCGCCTTCGCCACCGAAAAGGCCCACCACTTCCACGCCCTTCGCCTCCAGCTTCGCCGCCAACTCCCTCTGCCGATCTATCAACGGGTCTCCACTGCCAGCCACCACCACCACCCGCCACCCCAGCTTCTTCATCCTCTCCCACTCCTCCGATCTCTCCCCACCCGTCGGGTTGCAATACTCGTGGTCCCGGTCGGCGCCAGCCGGCAGCGCCAGCTCCCACATCTTGTCCGCCACGTTCACCGGCAGGGTTTGGTTGTTGAACAGCCTCACTTCCGACTCGGTCCTCTGGAACCCGCCGAAGAAGGGGTGGTGCAAGATCAGCCCTCTGATCACCAGAGGCTCCAGATCGGCCGCAGCGGCGCACACGCGCAGGCCCACATGGTACGCGATATTCCCCCCGGCGCTCGTGCCCATCAGGTAGCACCGCGAGAAGTCAACGCCCTCGCGAAGCCACTCCTCCTCGGTGGTGCTGACCCAGCGGAGGGCCTCCACGGCGTCGTCGTAGGCTGCGGGGAGGCGGTGCTCCGGAGCGAGGCGGTAGCTTGGGGAGACGACGACGGCGCCCAACTTGGCCGCCATGAGGGAGCAGAAAACGTGGTGCCCCGCTTCGGCCGGGGAGCAAATGACGAAACCACCGCCATGGTAATACACGACGAGCGGCAGCTTCTGGTCGGGCGGGGGCGACGCGCGAGGCACGTAGATCCGGGCCCAAGTGTTGTGGGCCGGGTTGAGCGGGACGTCCTTGGTGCGGACGGCGGAGAGCTGGTCGGGATCGGGGTCGGCAGGGGTATTCGGCATGTCGAGGCCGCGCGTGGCCGTGCCGTCGGGGTTGACGACGATTTTGATGTAGTCAAGGGCATCGACGGCTGGAGCTGGATCGACATCCGGATGCCGGCCGGCCATGTTTTGCTTTCTGCTCGAGCTCGAGGTGGGACTGAAGAAAGGAATGAGGAACTCGCTTCTTTGTAGCCGTCCGAGTTCTCTCAGAAGTTAAGAAGTCAAAACGCAATTGAGTGCGACTGCAACGGCCCTGATGAGGATTTATGAACAAACATTTGTCGGCTCGCCTGTCTGTTTCGCCCACCTCAAGCAAAAGCAAACATGGCCGGCTGCGACCGTTGATGATTACGCCCATGACTTTCCTCGAACCTCGAAAGTTGTCCTCGACCGCACGATCACCCGCCGCCTCGAAGATTCAACAACCCTAGCCGCCCCTTCGCCGTGCTCCCCAAGGACGGCCCGAGCAGGCATTTTGGGCCGTGATAAGGATTGGACCAGATCAAACTGTGTTCCAACGGCGGGGACTGGGCTGGGTGGGCCGAGTGATATCATGCGGGCCGTGATAGAACTAGCTCAACACTTAAACAGACTTATTTAAAGAATTAAGTAGAGAATTAACGACGCGGTTATGAATAAATTAAATAAGCCTGATAAATGGCATGATAGGGGTAAGCATCAGTCTAGAGTCAACCTTGAATTGGCCTTGGATTAGCCCAACCCGATTGGTCATGGTCCGATTCCCAGGAGGATTGAGCCAGTCAGTGATCCTAAGACCTTTGAACCCTGCACTGTTTGAGTTGGTTCTTGATCATAGGGTTTTAGGGTTGGTTCGGGTTGAACCAACCCTATACTCATATAATATATATTATATTATATTTTGTCTACTATATACCTTAGTGCATTTGCTGCTACTCATTTTTATGCAGTTTTGCTGTGTAAATTAAAAAATAGAAACCTAGCCTATATTTGACCGAAAAAGAAAAAGTAGTAACCCTCTTTGCTTGTCTCGCTTTGTTCGCTCGCTTTACCTTGCTTGCTGCTCTCCTCTATTCGCTCACCTCTAGCCTCTCCTTACTCACCTCACAAGTGTAGATTAGCCGATGAAATCGTTTGCCTCTCTTGGCTAGCCTCACAAATGCAACTTAACAATAGAAAACTGATCGATTGCTGGACGAGGCCCATAAAGTCGATCATCAATCCCAAGTTCAATAGAGTTGGTCTTCGGTCCTAAAAATTGGAGACTAATATTGTGCGGATTGGTTTCTGGATTATATGCTAGATCAATCTAATTCGGACCATGCTCACCCCTACGGCGTTGCATATCGGCACATAGATTTCATGGTTTCTCATCTGCTAAAGAACTAGTCTCTAGCACCATACATGGTTTGGTCTTTGCCCAACCCGATTGCAATCACCTACAACATAAACGAACCTTTAATGGGAAAATATGAGAGAAACGATGTTGTATATTGATATGAAACTTAGTTTTTTGGGTTTCGGTGTTTTCGCAAGTTAGTCCTCTGGCTTTTACCTTATGTAATCAAATCCTCTAACTTTTCTAGACTTATCAAATCAAGCGATTCATTTACTTATTTCGATTGATGCCATTGAATTACAATTTTTTTTGGGACAAATACCGCATAAATCTCAAATTATGCTTACTCTAACACAAAAATCCATAATTTTTTTTTTTGTGTTACTCAAAAGTCAAAACTTTACCCCAAACCTTTTTTCACGCCACATAAAAAATATAAACTTATACATACATGACATATATATAATCTATTTCAATTCCATTCACGATATACTTATCACACTAATATAAGTTCGATTTTTATTTATTTATATATTTTAGGATAATTGTGTCACAATGGATAAATTTATGATTTTTAGTAATGCAGAATTTTTTTTTTTTTGATATTTGAGTCACAATAGACATAATTTAAAAAAAAAATTATGTTATTAATTCTCTGCCTTTTCTCTTAATCTTTCCCGTCTATTTGCCAATCATCTAGTGCGGAATTAGCATCGCGCGTCGTTTGCGCTCCCAGAAGCAATGCCGCCCCATTATGAATTAACGAGGGGACGTGATTTTATGAATTTAGAAACCCCAACGCCGCTTTTCGTGTCGTCCAATCCAACATTGGAAAGTCCGAAAAATGTCGGCGTTCTTCATTGGCCGGGCTGCTTACGGACACTCCACTTTTTCTTATTTTCTCCTTTGTTTTTCCTCCTTTTTAAATATTAGTTAGAGAAATCCCACCGTGAGATTCGAAAAGAAGCGACGGCCCGTGACGAGTCACAGGTGGCGGCGCCTGATTGGAGGGAGGCCGAGGGGAGGGGGAAATTGTCGTGGGACGCGTCGTTACTCGTTAGGTGATCCGCTTCCCACCGAATTTCTCGTGGGCTTCCAATTTATCGCGAGAGATTAAGACATCGCGATTTCTTCTCTTCCAAAGTGTCCGGGCAGACAGAGGCGCGCCGAGGACGGACACCGCAACGAGAGAAAATTACATTTTAAAGTAGGAATTTTGTTTATTTCGCAAAAAAAAAAAATTTAATGATTTAAAAAAAAATTCGAAAACTAATTGTTTGTATCGTTTAAAATAATTATTCAATTATAAATACTTTTATTATTGATAATAATTTATGTCTAAATATTTTCACATATAATGAAATTATTATCCATTTATTAATTTTTGTATGCATATAAGCGATCGTTTTTAAAAGATGTTTTCTAAATTATTATTTTCTGTCGAATAAACGGGGCCCAAGCCAAGAATGTAAATTTGTTTTCTTTTCCTTTGTCATATATCCCTTGATCGCTAGAGCAATCCTTAATCGGTCCTGTAGATAGACAATGTTAAATGACGAGATTGATGGCATCATTAATAATTTAAGTGCAAAATTATTTGGCGAAGTAATTTGCTTTTGCATTAAACTATGCATTACAGGTAAGAATAGCAATAACAATAAAATAATAAGCGAAAGCATCTTTTGAGTTTTTTAGATTATTTTAATATAGATCTATTCCTTTTGAAAATAATAATAATAATAATAATAATAATAATAATAATAATAATAATAATAATAATAATAATAATAAATGTCAATCCCGATTTAATATAGTATTAGAATCATTTTGAAATTTTGTACACGTGGGTTTTGTCTTTCTATTATTATAAGGTGAATCCAAAAATAAATCTCATCTCGTATTTTTATCGATAAATTCCAAGAAAAACAATATACATTGACAAAATGAATCACAATTGCAAAGTATTAAATGAAGGATGAGATCGTGATTCGCATATAGTCAAGATAGTAATAAGGCGACTTCTTAAATTTGAACCAAATTTTCAATTTTTAACATATGATTTTTAAATAAGCTAAGTGCTTGAATAGTTTTCTTTTTCCTTAAACTTAGTTTTATCTATATTCTTGCCACGTGTAGTAAGTTGTGGTACACAAATGATTCAAAAATGTAAGGTGGCACTAAACATTACAATAGTCCGACTCTAACTTCGACGAAGTATCTTTGACTAGATTAGATAGGTAAATTTAATTTATCAAGGCAATCCCAATACCAAGAAAAAAGAGTGAAGACAATAACCACCATTAATTATTTGCTTTATCGAATTTATCAAAATGATATAAAGGCAATAATCCCTCGTTTTGGGCATGATTTATCAATCAATGACAATATTCTTAAAAAGAAAAAAAATCTATTTTTGGTAAATGAATGTAGATTTATATTGTTACCATATTATTGGAAAAAAGGTTAGGCTAGCCTAACCCTATCAAGCTGTTCTTTGAACCTCAGCAGGATTTAATTCCTTGGAGGGAATCAAGACACGTGGTGCATTTAATAAAACATGTGAAGAATCATTAGATTAATTATGGCAGCCAAGAAATTAAGATGTATCTATTGCCGAGAGGGAAAAAAGGGGGTGGAGGGAATAGAGTGGGAATTTGAATTTCCTTCTCTCTCTCTTTTTTTTTTTTTTTTTACCTAAGCATCTTTATAAATTAGATGTAATTTCCTTAACAGGAAAGAAAGAGAAAGAAAATAAAAAGAAAAGGAGGTTGCTCCATATCGACACTTCTTAGTGAGCAAGCAACTTTTCCCCTCCACGAGAAAGCCAAGTGATAAAGGAAAATTAAGGAGTTCACAGCCAAATCAACAAGCATGATCAGTCAGCATTGACCAACTTTTACTTTTCTTGAGTCAGCAAAAATTAAATGCATCAAGCGAGTAAAGAACAGCCGGCACAGTTTGTCATTGGTAAGAAAGTGGAAAAAGGAGAGATAAAAAGGAGAGAAAAAAGGGGAAGATTCCTTGCCACTTCTGACCCAAAAACTAGTGGGTGCACAAGTCAAAGATGGACTGCCCCCACATGATTTATAAATTAAATTTCAATCACTAATATTATTCTAATTTGAACAAAGTAGTTGAGAAAGATGCATGATTTGAAAATTCCTTTTGTTTTTGTTTTTGTTTTGAGATCGGATCGCGAAATCGAGTCATTTAATCTATGTAATTTATGCAATCAGGTCTTTTTAATACCGGCGTGGTAGCTAACATGGCATGCTTAAAATATCAAAAAAAGAGAAGAAGAATGTATATACTTTACAATCAAAATACAATTCTAACAAGTTGAGAGAAAAAAATCTGAAAGAGAAAGTGATGGAAAGGGAGTGAGATTGAGAGAGAAGAGGCGGGCGGCCATTGCTGGTAGTGATTTGCACCACTAACTAGCTATGCCCGAGTAAGTCTTCATTGAGGTCACATGACCCAAGTGGGTCTCGTGGTCAAATCTTGCCTTGGATGAACTATGATAGAGATTTCGGGGTGGGGGGATTATTTTAATTAAATTTTGAACAGTCGCTCATTCAAAATCCCAAACAAAATTCAAGATTTCGAGTCTCATATTTGTAAATCACTCTGGCATGTTATTTATTTATTTTTTTAATACATTCCTATTTGCTCAATAATCTCCTCATGCTGCACAAAATTAGTCAACCCTCTAATTTCCATTGCGGGCAACGACCTCACAAACTCGAAGGACAATTTGTTCTCCAATCGAAGGCTTTAGTTGCATGAGACCCTCATTCCTTCACTTTCTCAAACTCACTCCCTCTCTCTTTCTCTTTTAGTTTAGTATTTATATTTTCTCAAATTTCTTGAATTTTATTTTGAATTTTTAAATATCTCTATTCATTATCTCTTTTTTTCAAATATATAAACTTGCCCTGCTAGCATCCACAATCACTTTTATTAAGTATGTCAATAACGCAAAAATTCAAGTGCACATATCATACAAATTAAAGGACTTGATCAAATTTGGACCAAAAAAAGGACTCGATCGAACAACTTAAAAGATGGAAGCTTCGATTCGCAATTAGTAGAGGTTATGGTACCAAACAGGAATGACCCCTTTTGTTTAGAAGATGCTCAACACGAATATAATATTCCAAGCACGATTTTCGTAAGAATCCTGCATATTCATGGCGACAAAAGCGGCACAAGAATCTACCTTGGCGTAAAATAAATAAGGAGAGTTGAAACAAAATACCTTTTTGACTGCTTCAAGAAAGACTTTTAATCTTGTTCAGCTCTCCATATCAAGCACTTAACGTCAACAAAGTATACGGCAACGACGAGAACTTGAAAATAGCAAGTGAGAGATTGAGAGAGAGAGAGAGAGAGAGAAGAGATAAGGAAAGCAGAGGCCTGCGTTCGTGTCTGATCCCTCACCCTTGCGGAGTCTCCAATTTTACTTCGTTCCGTACCCTCTTCTTGCTTCTCTTTGCTTGGCCTGATCGAATCCGCTATCTCCTAGATAAAAACTTCCAAAAATACAACGAAGTGTGGGATCCTTCACTGCCCTTCTGCTCCTTTAATAATGTTCTTGTTTTTCCCTCCCCCTTTGAGCTGGGGCACCGGGAGGAACAGAGCAGGAAATTAACAGAGTCAAACAGAGAGAGAGAGAGAGAGAGAGAGAGAGAGAGAGAAGCAATGGGGATCTTGCATGCGTATGAGGATGCGGTTCAGATCAGCGAGTCGGAGAAGGCGAAGGGCACGACCGTGATCACTGTGAGCTGTCCCGACAAGACTGGGCTGGGATGTGATCTCTGCAGGGTCATCTTGCTCTTTGGGTTGAGCATTGCCAGAGGAGGTGAGCTCTGTTTTGGCTTCTTGTGGTTTCTGGGTTCCCTGCAGAGTGTTGTCCGGATGGGCGGGATAGATCTGTGTTTTCGTGAGTCGTGGGTTGTGCTTTATCCGGGATTTATTGTTCATTAGGAAAAAAAAAAAGAAAAATGGGTCATTCAAGATTTTAATATTCTCTCTCGAAGTTTTGGTTTTTCGGAAACAAATTGGGTTTGAGGGTTGGAGTAGAATGAATGCATGCCATTGTGGATTTTGTTTCGAACTTTTCTGGGGACCTCTGGTAAAACCAAGGACGATGAGGAGAAAATCTCTTACTTCTGCAAGAGTCTTCAGATTTCCATTTGTAGTACACATGCAGAAGCAAAATCGAGTATATGTCACCGGGAGAACAAGATCTGATATTTTGCAGCACCAGGAGCGATTCTTTTGTTTTCTAATTTCCTTTTCCGTTGCACATTCTGGTTTTGCAGATATGTCAACGGATGGGAAGTGGTGCTACATTAAGTTCTGGGTGGTGGGGAAGCCAACAGCAAGTTGGAGTTTGTTGAAGAAGAGGCTGTTGGAGGTGTGCCCTTCGTATATTTCTATGTCGGGAATCAAGTATGACAGACCAGAGATGGATCAGCCCAAGTTACATGATGTCTTCCTCTTGAAATTCTGGTGCTCTTGTGACCGGAAAGGTCTATTACATGGTGAGATACCTCTTCCCCTATGTCCCTTTCTGCTTGATGTAAATTATATTTCAGATCTAATCAGTCACACCTTTCTAATTAGTTATCAGATTTTGGTTCTACTGGAAAGTATGCTAGGTTTTAAAGTGCACTCCTGTTTCCACATGGGTACTGTTAATTTGCATTTTCAAGTTGAGAGTTTCTTTCCATTAGTTCAACAAAGCAAGTTATAGTGATCTGTGTCCGTATATAATGTGCATGATAAGAATCTTAGTATGTCTCCGACAATAAATCAGACCTGAAATGTTAATTAAGATGTGAGTCTGATCGGGAAACTAAATACGCAGTAGTATAACATTTCAGTCCGTTGAAACTGTTTTGCAAGTATATGGATTGATGATACTGTTTCTTTCCAGCGTCTGGCTCTATGCTACAATGAAGCAAATGCTTCTTGTTCTTGCCATCTTCACATTCCTTTCGCTATCGGGTTAACATATTTAAAATGCTAATTTATGGTAAATTCAAATTCGGAGATTTTGTAATCTATTTCTCCATTTCAACTTTTTCATGACAAAGTTGGCATTCTGAACAAATGTGTCCTCTCAAATACATTATTAATTAGTCTTTGACTGCATCATTGCTGCATGTCAACTTCCCTTTTCTTCCTATATTCGCTGGCAAATAATTCTGTTTCTGCACTTTCTGTCTCCAATATTAGATGTAACAAGGGTCCTCTGTGAGTTGGAGCTAACAATAAAGAGAGTGAAGGTGTCCACTGCTCCAGATGGGAGGGTGATGGACCTCTTCTTTGTGACAGACTCCAGGTTTGGCTTTTGTTTTATCTTTGATCTTGCGTTCTTTTTCATGTCCTGTTATAATGAAACCCTTTATCTTCTGTTTCTAGCGCTGCTTGTGCCTATTCACTTTCTAAAAAACCTCAATTCCCTATTAATGATTGAAGAACACCTGAAGAAAGTTGATTCTATTAATGGGAAGTGGACAATTCCCACACTATAAGAGCTTGAGCAAATTGAACTCCTTGCTGAAAATATTCAAGAATCCCATCTCTGACCTAAGTTTAGGCATTGTGACCTAGATGTTTGGTTGATTAAGTTTGCTGTCTTCAATGAGTGGATGGATAAGAGGTTTAAATGATTAACTAAAGAACCAGATGTTGGGACCCTAATGTAGTAGAATGGTCTTCTTAGTTTTATCAAATTGATGTATTCAATCAGCTACATTGCCAAATATTAGGCCATTACCATTGTCCAAGTTTGCTGTTGCATCACTTATATGTTAAGTAGGCAAAGTCTATTGTGTGGTGTCGTAACACTCCATTTAGCAAAGGGTTCACTTATTATTGGTTTTATACTAAGTACTGCATGCAATTTGACTGAAAGAATATAGATTTTTTGGTAGAGCTCTTCTTTTGGGCACTCTATGATCTGGCTATAATCAATAATGGTGAGACCACTTGTCATAGAGAGAATACTAAGAGTTTAAATACTCTTCTATTGCTAAATCAAGGACACTTAACCACTGAGTTTGATTGATTCAGTTGTGTCTCTCTCTTGTCCGAGATTATGTACTAGGCTTTGATATGCTATCGCTATCATTACGTGCTGGGGCTTTGAATGGATTGACCTTTATTTGACAGTAGTAATCTGATGCGAGATCAAGTTACCTTTCCCTTCTAATACTTATGAATTGATTGTCTGCTAACTTGGGCAGAGCACTTCTTCATACTCAGCAGAGACAGGAGGAAACAATACGTCGTCTCAGAGATGTACTAGGGGGCTCCATTCTTAGTTGTGAGATTGAAATGGTTGGCCCTGAAGTCACTGCCTGTTCACAAAAATCATTGTTTCTGCCATCTGCAGTTGCTGAAGACATGTTTAGCTTAGAACTATCGAGTGAAAACCCAACCGGCTCTCTTTTCTCTAACCCCCTATCTACAATCATGGACAACTCCCTTAGCCGCTCGCACACGCTCGTTCAGATCCTTTGTCAGGACCATAAAGGCCTAATCTATGATATTATGAGAACATTGAAGGATTATAACATCCAGGTAGGTATACATACATTTCCAGATAGAAATTGTGCATTTTGGAAGCCATATTTAAAAGGCTTGAGAGTTTGTAGACGCAACTCCACATTAGTCCTCGTGCTTTAACTTGATTTGATACTTTTCCCGCAGGTTTCTTACGGAAGGTTCTGCACGAAAGCCAAAGGGAACTGCGAGGTAGAGTTGTTCATCATGCAAGCAGATGGTAATAAGATAGCCGATCCTAACAAAAAGAATGCATTATGTTCTCGTCTTAGAATGGAGCTCTGGCGCCCTCTTAGAGTAGCTGTCGTGAACCGTGGTCCAGACACCGAGCTGCTAGTCGCTAATCCTGTTGAATTGTGCGGAAGGGGTCGACCGCTTGTGTTTCACGACATTACGCTCGCTCTAGAGACTCTCAATACTCAGATCTTTTCGGTACTTTCCTATTCCCTTTCCAGAGCTCTCGAGGAATGACTCATGGTATCATCCTTATGACCATACGCATACCCATTGCCCATTTCTTTTTCCAGGTCGAAATCGGGAGACACATGGTATGCAACCGGGAGTGGGAAGTGTACAGAATCTTGATTGACGAAGCCGATGGCTTGCGCGTGCCCGGAAAGAAGATTGAGGAAGGCGTGAGGAACAAATTGATGGGGTGGGAGTAGGTTGAGATGTTTATTAGTCAGTGTACAGCAAATTGCTTTCAGTTTTAGCATACAAATCACATCTAGGTCATCTAACAAGGCAGTCCCCGTATATCATGAGAAGCTGGGGGGAACAGATCTTGTCTAGTTGCTTACCCCCAACTAAGGCTACAATTTCCGTCAGAATACCAGCATTCGCTTTTCATTGATGTGTATATATGTATCTCACCAAAGCGTCGACAGCCAATTTCCTGTGCCATCCTGATCCACATTCATGGGTACAGATTTCCTGTGCTGGAATGCACTATTTACTTTCATGGCCATTCAAAGTTCCACTCAGTACCTCATGATACGACCAGTTTCAACTTAGATCAGAGAGCACGTAGAATTCAATATGAAATCCCCCGTTTCATTTAGTAGATTACCACGAGATACTTTCTAACCAAAGCGTGAAACTATGATTCTCCAAACCATTCCCTTCGAGCAATCCGGACATCGTCGCCCTATCCCGGTACTGGTATAAGTAGGGTCGGGATTATCTGTCGTCATGATACAGTCGAAACGAAACAAGATTTCCTAAGATTGAGGAAAGGAAGTGGAATTTGAGAGTGAGTCCGTGCGTCACTAGACTAGCCCCGTCGACGGCGATGACGCGAATAAGTCGAAGCGACATTATCAATACGGAAGTCGTCCCTTTGACTCGCTTTACTCCTCGAAGAAATCGTCAAAGCCTGAACCGCCAACCTTCCATCTGGATTCGTGGAGCAACAGCGGCTCAACCACGTAGACTCTGCTGAAGTCGCTCCCCCTCGTGCATGGATGCCACGCGTCCTCGTCACCGTATCTTGCTTGGGAAGATCTTGCCAAGAAGTAATGTTGCAGCAAGATCTCTTATTTTCTTTTATATCGCCCAAAGATCATAAGCTGAAAGCAACCAGCGATGGACTTAGCCTCGCCCCGACCTTTCTGGTGACTGAGAAGTGAAAGAAAACGACCCTCCTCTTCTTGGCCTCTTCCCTCTTCGACCCTGCACACAGAAAGCCAGGAAAAAGATCGACAACCATGTCGCTGCTCCAACCCAACCCACCTCTATCTCGCGCCGTCGCCGTCATCGCGCTGGCGCTCTCATTCACCCTCTGCTCGTCGTCGCCGGCTATCTTCCAGGTCACGGAGCACAACCCTCTCCTCACCACCGACCGCAGGTTCCATATCTTCATGCGCAAGTACGGCAAGAGCTACTCCACCCGGGGGGAGTACGCGCGCCGCCTCGGTATCTTCGCGGCGAACCTGGCACGTGCTGCCGAGCACCAGGCCCTTGACCCCACCGCTGTCCACGGCGTCACCCCCTTCTCCGACCTCTCTCCCGAGGAGTTCGAGATGCTCTACACCGGCGTCAGGGGTGGCGGAGGTAGCCTAGGCTCCTCCTCGAACGGCGTCGCCTCGGCAGTGGCGACGGAGGAGGAGGTGAATGGATTGCCGGAGAGCTTCGACTGGCGAGAGAAGGGAGCTGTCACTGAGGTCAAAATGCAAGTGAGTGTGTTTCATCTTGGAATAATACGTGTTATATATACCCTCATTCTTTTTAATTCTTAGTTATGGCTTTTGTATGATTAATTAAACATACTGAGTTGAAGAAGGCTTTGTTAAAGAGTATGGGATTAAAAGGCCAATTTCACATTCATGGTATTGCAGATGCAAACCTTGATTGGTATTATAGTCAACTGATGCTGTAATCTTTTGCAAGTATATATCAAATCTATTAAATTTCAGGTACATTTATATGGTGTGATCTTGGAGGAAAAACTTCTTTGGTAGATGCAAAATAGCAAATTGTCGTTGCTGTGGTGTAGTGGTTATCACGATAGTCTTACACACTAAAGGTCCCCAGTTCGATCCTGGGCAGCAACATGAACCTGCACAAATTTCCATTGCCATTTTTTATTTTCTTTTTTGGGTGTCCGCTCTTTCCGTGTTTTTTGTCCGTTTTATGTCGTGTAATAATGATATAAACATATGCAATATGGCGATTGCAGGGTGTGTGTGGTGCATGCTGGGCCTTTAGCACTACAGGAGCTGTCGAAGGAGCCAACTTCATCGCCACCGGGAAGCTTCTCAATCTTAGCGAGCAGCAGCTCGTCGACTGCGATAGCACGGTTAGCTCTTAACTCCCAATTGACACATGCGAATGATGTTGGAGAGAGATTCTGTGAAATCAATTGATTGGTGTCGTTAGTTGTACTTGGAATGACTGCTGACATTTTTACTGCGACTTGTATTTTTGTCTGGATTTTTTTTTCCTCGGAAGTGCGATTTGTCGGACAAGACGGCATGCGACAGCGGCTGCCACGGAGGTCTTATGACGAACGCATACAGGTACTTGATTGAGGCAGGTGGGCTGGAAGAGGAGAGCTCGTATCCTTACGCTGGGAAACGCGGGGAGTGCAAGTTTGAATCGGATAAGATAGCCGTCCGGGTGATGAATTTTACCACCATCCCCATCGACGAGGACCAGATAGCAGCGCATTTGGTTAAGCATGGTCCCCTTGCAGGTTCGGAGTTCCGATTTAAGAATCTCTCTATCCTCCTTTTCCTTCCTTTATTTGCTATTCATTCACGTTTGCGCTCAAAACATCTGGCAAAACTATAGTTTCTCACATTACTAAAATCTAACCCGCATGGGCGATGCCGTTTCGCGGTATTGGTAGGTTTTTCCATGACTAACACGGTTTGTGTCGATCGCAATCTGATTAGAATTTCTTGGAAGGTCTTCAAATTTACTAAAATCTAACCCGCATGGGCGATGCCGTTTCGCGGTATTGGTAGGTTTTTCCATGACTAACACGGTTTGTGTTGATCGCAATCTGATTATAATTTCTTGGAAGGTCTTCAAATTTACTAGGATAATCTTTCTGGTATGCGGGAGGAATTGTCTATAGTCTGTCTGTTTTTCGAATTAGTTCAATTGTCAACTTCATGAATAAACTTACCTCGACTTGTAAGTATGCTGCTCTCACGACGATCATGCGAAAAGCCCGCTAATAATCGGCTAAGGGCCTTACGAACTGGCGTATAAACAGCTTTACTGATGAGTTCTTGGTTCTGATCACAGTGGGGCTGAACGCGGTCTTCATGCAAACCTACATCGGGGGCGTCTCGTGCCCGATCATCTGCGGCAAGAGATGGGTCAACCACGGGGTGCTCCTTGTCGGCTACGGGGCGAAGGGGTTCTCCATCATCAGGCTCGGCAACAGGCCGTATTGGATCATAAAGAACTCGTGGGGGAAGCACTGGGGAGAGCACGGGTACTACCGGCTTTGCCGCGGGCAGGGCATGTGCGGGATGAACACCATGGTTTCTGCTGTTGTGACCCGAGCATTCTAGGGCTTGAGAGTATCTCTTTTTACACTTCTTGAGTATGCCCTTTGTTATATACTCGCATAAGATTATATGGAAGATTTGGCTGTGATGCTGAATAAAATGCACAAGGGAAGAACGTAACTTTGATCATAAACTCATTGGAAAAATGAATTTAGCCTAGCCATCAAAATGATATGGAACTGAAAGCTGGCGTCAAAAAGAAAGGGAAGAGTTCGGGAGGAATTTAGAAATGATATAGGTAGAAGCGATGAAAGCCTATATGTATTTGTTAATATTCAATCATGTCAGAAAGCTAATTAGGAAAGTTGTAAAACCAGTATCTAAAACGTTTCGGGCAACGAAACACTAATTCCAATAAGTAACATTTTCCTAAATTCATCAGAAGTAATAAGAAATCTCCTAATAGATAGTAAATAAATGATCAACAGCTGAGATCAAGGAATAAATATCCATTCTGCGCCATCTGCGCATTGCATCGTGAATATGCGATACGTTGGTGAGAGGAAATGTAACTAGTCATGTTAATATACAGGAAAACATCTATCGAAAATCACAGCAAATTCTCTTTTCCTCTGAAATGTTTCCAAAGTACTCCCTGAGGTTGTTTTGAAGTTGGGATAGAATAACATAAATATGCAACTCATCAGTCTAATTAAATTGAGCAAGCTCATTAAAAAAAGTCTGAGTTTACCAAGCTACTTCAAAACAAAAAGGTCTAATTAGCAATCAAGAGAGGATGATGGTCAAATTCAACTCTTGGAAGTACTTGAACTGTCGCATAACGAATAACAAATGCCAAGAAAGATTACACAATTCTCTATCAGTCGATTATATCCATTCAACTTTGGGCCCACGCTATGTAAATTTCATTTCCATCTAATCAAGAACATGAAGAAACACAAATAGCTTTCTGGAGAAAGTTTTTATATTTTCTGTATTTTGTACATCATTTATTTTACAATGCTTTCGAGTATATATACAGAGAAGGGAGTTAATTCTAATAGTCAATCTTAATCAAGAAACAAAATAGAAAGTAGATTGACTTAAATTCCTATATTATCTCTAATTGATTACAAAAAATTAACTTGAATTCCCATATTATCTCTAATTGACAGCTCATGTTAACACTTCCCCTCAAGTGGGTGAAAAGATATTTTCGATACCCAACTTGACAAATGAGCTATGAAAGGTCTTGCTTGACACAACCTTAATAAGTATGTCCAACAATTGATCTTCAGACCTAATAAAAGGAAACCAAACCACCTTGGCATTCGACCCTCACCCAGGCCTTGCTTGACCACAACGAGGGCATCGTGGCTCTAGGCGAGGGTTAGGAAGGGCTTGGGCAAGGGCTTTGGTGAGGGCCACAATGCTCTCGCCTGTGGGCGATGACCCTTACCGACTTGAATAAAAAAAGATAAAGAAAATAAAAAAATAAAAAAATAAAAAAATATTAAAAGCATCCAAGTTAGTGCTAACTATGCCTTGTAGGATGCCATCATTTACTTTAGTCATTTCCGGTCAAAAGTGATTGGATGGATTCAATTGGCAAAATGTGAAAATATTTATGATTTAATCGGCATAATTAAGAGGTTGATGACTGAATTGACAAAAATGTAATAGTTTTATGAAATTTTGGGTAATTTCCTCCTATTAAAAAGAAGTAGAAAAAGATGAGGCGATATGCTCAAATCTCTCCAGGTCAATTGGCCTTCTCAACTTTAATCAATCTCCAATACTTCGATTCTTGGACAAAATTTCAGCCAAGGCATTAAACGGAGCAACGCATCATTTAAAAAATTGAAAAGTGCTTTCATCTGCCAACTAAAAAGAGTCCACTTTTGTCATATATTCGGCATCGACTTTGTTCGAACTGTCGGTTCAAGGATCGACTAGAATGCTCGAGGGTTCATTTTCACCCACAACGAAAGAAGAAAGCGAAACCTGAGCCCACATAGATATACTAATTTGACTTACCTTCAAACGACTTTGCACGACTAAGAAAATATTAAATTTGTCGTCTCTCGTAAGTGGAAAAGAGACTGAAGATCAATTTCATTCTCTAACTACTACATTTTGGCCTGATAGCTTTGGAGTTCGTCCACATTTTTCATGTCTGAGTTGGAAGTTTCTATCCCCATTGTTCTCCTTCGATAGAATCAATATATATTTATCTAAATTGCATATACTAAAATACTCTAGGTTTGACTTTCACCCACAACCAAGGAAGAAAGCGAAACCTGAGCCCACATATAGATGTACTAATTTGACTGGCCTTCAAATGACTTTGTACGACTAAGAAAATATTAATGGTGCATTTGTTTCACGGAAAACTCAATGATAAAAGGGAAAGCATTTTCCAAGAATATGATTTGTTTTCTTTTGTTTGGTGATGTATAATTGAAAATGTTTTCTGCCGTTTGGATCATATTAAAAAATAATTTTGCACTTCATCGCAAGAAAAAAATGAATTTTTAATTTTAAAAAATTCGAATTTTTAATATTGTTGTTTTTTATTTACTTTTATTTTCTTTCTTTTTATTTCCTTTTTCTCTTTTCCTTCTTCTTGTCCTTCACTCCTTAGCTTCTTCATGCCATCCCTTTTACTTCATCTGGTAGTTCATTCCTGGTTGGCTTACAAAGGGTGAGCTCCAGCTGTCGTCGGAGGTGACGAGCTCATCAGCTGGCCGCCAAAGGCTACAAGCTCGCCCAATCTGTCGAGGCTTGAGCCTCATCGGATGGAGGCCAAGTGATCTGGCGAGGCTTGAGGCTCATCGACCTCGGGCAAGCTCAAGCCTTGTTGTCAAAGGCCATGAGATCGACCAATCTGGTGAGGCTAGAACTCACTGGCCATCTTTGTGGGCAGTGACTAGTGGAGAAGAAGTAAAAAGAAAAAGGAAGAAAAGAAAAGAAGGAAATTTTTTATTTTTATTTTTATTTTTATTTTTAAAACGTTTTCCGAATTTTAATTTTTTTTTTAAAATTCAAATTCAAATTTAAAAAAAATACATTTTTATAAGAATAATTGTTTGTAAACCAAGCATCAAATCTAAATTTTGGTAGATTCGGAAAACGTTTTCCAGTCATTTCAAAAGGGAAATCATTTTCTTGAATTTAAGCTTTGTTAGGAAAACGTTTTCTGTTGACTAGGAAAACGTTTTCCGTTAACTCATTTTCCTGAATGAACCAAATGCGGAAGATGAGGAAAATATTTTCCCCGAAAATATACTCCGCGAAACAAACACACCCTAAATTTTGTGGTCTCTTATAGGTGGAAAAGAGACTGAAGATTAGATAGCGTTGGAAGTTCTTCCACATCATTCACGTTTGAGTTGGAAGTTTCTATCCCCTCCGTTCTCGTTCGATAGAATAGATACTTTTATGGTCTTGGTCAAAATTTTTTTTTTCTTCTTGAATCCGCTGTCTCCATTTGTACATGTAAACCGGATGGTTGACAAATATCATGTATGACTCCATGGATAGGATGACGGATATGATCCTCTTGGATAAATCTAAGTTGGAGATACTTGAATTTGAGCGTGCAATCTATTGTGTCCAGACCAAGCGCCTAATTAGTCCATCAATCCCTTTTGGGTCGAGTGTTTGTGTATTATTGAACTACCAAATCCAAAAGCTACGAGTGACATTTTCAAGCGAATCATATCTCGTGCATGAGATCGAATTGACCAATTGTAAACTAAATCGTGAATCGAACCTCGGGCTGTGAGATCTGATTAATGATTTTGCAAGCGATTGCAAGTCGAATTTCGAGCGCGAAAATAAGACTCTCAATCCCTAATTTGAGAGACTATTTTACGTTGGAATCTTAATCATAATAATTCCACTAAAAAACAAATAATAATAATAAAAACAATAAAATAAAATAAAAAATCTACCTAATTAGGGTTTTGGCCTCCTAAACTAGGGTTAGCCGGCCGTTAGATGGGTCGCCGTTCAATGCTCCGGCGAGGGCGGACCGCAGGGAGAGGGTGGACTGGCGGCGTCGGCAGGGACATCCGGCAGAGCAGGGGGGCTCGGTGGACGACGGAGCGGCTGCTGACGTCAGTGGCAGAGGAAGGCGCGACGCCGGTTAGGGGACCTGCTGGCGTCGGTTGGTTGCTGGGTCGAAGGGCGGCAGCTGCCGGTGAACAGAGAAGTCGACAGCAGGGAGCCCAGCGTCTGGCGAAACGGTGGGCTGGTGGAGCGGCGGGCTGGTGTCGGGTCGCTGATCGGAGGCGCTGCAGGTGCGGTGGTCGCTCGGGTCGTCGTGGGTCGTCGCAGGGCCGGCAAGGGGAAGCTCAGCAGCAAGGTGCTCGGCGGGACGTGGCGGTATGGCTGGATCTCGGGCGGAAGGCACGACGAAGGGCTTTGCGGGCTGCACGGCCGACGAGGCGGAGGTTGACGGAGCAAGAGCGGAGGCTGCGTCGCGGATAAGACAGAGGCGGAGGCGCGCGACGGCTAGGCGACCGGCTTTGGTGTTGCGGAAGGGTGCTCGTGGACAACGATGCCGCGTGACGGCCGGCGCAGCGAAGCCTCGCGCGGCCGCGGAGGCGTGACGGATCGGCGGCGAGGGAGTTCGAGCAGCAAGGTCGGACCGGCGAAGAGTCTTCTGAAGAAGAACAATGACTTTGCTTTTTTTTTTTTCCTCTCTTTTTTTCTTCCTTTTATGTAGGGGTGAGCGCGGTTCCCGAGTAGAACCGGGAACCGGAGAACCGAACCGGAGGTTGGTTCCCGGTTCTTAAAGAACCGGTTCCGGTTCCGGTTCCATTTTTCCGGAACCGGCGATCCCAATTCCAAGGAACCGGAACCGGAACCGGAACCGGAACCGGTCGCGGAACCGGAACCGGAACCGTCGCGGAACCGGTCGCGGAACCGGTTTGGAACCGGTTAGGGTTCCAAAAGAACCCCTCCCCGCTCGGTGCTCTCCGCTCTCCCCTAACCCTTTCACTTTCGCACATACACGTCGTCGGACGCCGCTTTGAGTCACGCCGGACGCCGCTCGCCCTCAAGGCCACCGCCGGACGCCGCCGCCCTCAAGGCCACCGCCGCGCTCACGCGAAGCCCCGACGACGCCGATTTTGCTGTCTCCCGACTCTACGCTCGCGACCCACCGCCGTTGCTCGCGACCCACCCACCGACCCACCGCCGCCGCTCGTGACCCACCGCCGCTGCCCTTTTGGAATAAACCATTATTCCAAGCTCGGAAAGAGATAAAGAGAGATAATTCGGGAGGTGGGTTTACCTTTTGGTTATCTTTTGACCCGGACTTGGTGAGGATCATCCTCTCGAGATGACAGCTCTTTCAATTTACGAGTCCATCTGCTGGAACCAAGTTTTTCCGATGAACTTCGGCATCGGGTAATAAGAGGTCCGGCCATGACAAAGAATGCGGTAATTTGGTTAAGGCCGATCGGTTTGGTTACGTGAAAAGGGCCATGCATGGCACACGGATGTTATCTACCCAGGCTGTGAGGTATGGTTTATTTATACTATAGGGTCCATTGACAAATTCAAAATCAGTAGGATGGTTGCCTTTCTTTGTTAAGTGACAATTTATGTTGGAGAATACAAGTCAAACGATCATATCTGGCATATGAGCACATTCAGTGGGCTATTATGTCTCCAATATCTATAGAGACACTGCAGGGAACTAAAGAAACTAAATATGGCTCTTTCAGGCAGATTATCTAGATTCGGCTATAGGCGTGCCTTATGATTATGTCACAAGTATCAATCCTCCTAACTTGGATTTTAAGTTGGCTCCATAATTTTGGACTCTCTCTTCTGCTATAACTTGATCGTATTTCGACATCTATTCGCTTTGACTCATTGAAGTGAGATTTACGGGAGGGAACCGATGGATCTCGGGAAAGAAAGTCGATGGGTGTTCCTCAATACGCTTTTCTCCGTCTTAGAAGCTATGGCTTATATGCAAGTAATTTCTGCAATGATCATCTTACTGTCTAATCTTGTGTTTGAATATTATAAAGCAGCCATCTGTTTTCGGTTGGAAATATTATTGTCACTCTTCTTCAGCGCACTGAATGTCCTATTTTCCTCTGTTTTTGTCCTTTACCTGGGTAGAATTTGTGTTGTTGGCTGAATCTGCATTTTCCCATTGATCTCACTGCTTCTGCTTCTCTCATTATGTTGAACTGTCGATAGCTTGTCCATTTTCAACACCTCTCTTCTTGCCCCCTCCCCCACTTTTTCGCTTTTATAGTACTGAATGACTCTTGATTCCTTGCCTAATTTGAGAGGCAAACTTTTTTCCTAATACAAAACACTTGTTAACATACCTTTTGGTGCTACTAGATGGTTGATAGATTGTTTCCGTTAAATTTTATCATTTTCATTTGACTCAGCTGATAAGGCATATGACATATGGCAAATGTGACGATTTAAGCTTTAGTGCACATATATTGACATATGTGGGCACAATAATTATAGTTAATCAAGCATCTCATTTCCTCTTTGGAAACTTCTTATTAGTTTTGATTATATATGTCCAAATTCTTGGCAGTCGGCATTGGTATGTTTGCTAAGATGTGGGAAGTTACCGTAGAGTATGCGCGTACGTTATATATATTTTTTTTTTTTTTTTAAAGTTTTTTTTTTTTTTTGCGCGTATGTCATAGTTCAAATATGAAAATAACCAAAAAAAAAAAAAAAAAAACTGTTAACTTGGGCTGGAACCGACCTAACCCGCTTGTGACGGGATAGTTCCTGTTCTCGATTTTGACGGGTAGGTTCCAGGGCTTCCAAAAAACCGAACCTAACCCTAACCGCTCACCCCTATTTTTATGTACGGCTTGTTTTATGTACGGCTTGAAGGAAATTTTTCTTTCATATCTTTCGAGAGACATATGGGATCAAAAAGTCAAAATAAATGATTTTAGCCCTCTTGCTGGCCTGTCCCCTCGCGTCTTTTTCCTCTGCTGCACGTTGCTGTCTTCTCTCTTGTCGGCAGAAGAAAGTGCCTTTTTCTTTTTCCTTTCTTCAGCTTTGCTGTCTTCTCTGTTGTCAGCAGAAGTTGCTTTTCTTCTTCAAAGGAACCAAAAAGAACAGCAGAGCTCTCCTCTCTTTTTCGTGTTTATTTTTTCTTTGCCCTAGCAAATCGAGAGAAGGACCTCAAGGAAAACTTTTCTTCTTTTTCTTTTTACTTAAAACTCGAGAAAAGGTCCGTGAACCCTACTATTTATAAGTCACGAATTAGAGTTTTAATTTTTTCAAATCCATATTCACAAAGATTCTTTTTCCAAACGCAATATTCGTTTCGCCGAACACAATATTTGCTTTTCCACTTGTCCTATCCAAAAAAATTCAATCATATCCCAAAAAATTTCAAATTCTTATTTTTCACGAGATAATCTTCGATTATTAAAAAAAACGGGTTTTGGTCAATTTGCTCGCTTCATGGATTTAGTCCGGCCTGTTAATTTAAAGCTCAAAATTATTAATTTGAATCCATCTGTCATCGATCCAATAAATGTAAAAATGCAAATTAAGAATAAATGTACCTAAATCTACATGCCATGTAATTAATTAATTTTTTTCAGAGATAAAATTAACTCTTAATTTTTTAATGCAATAAATATCTAAACGAATTGTCAAAATTTAGGTGTAAGTACAACTTTTTAATCATCACCAGTTCCTTATAAGCACCACCAATGTCATTGGATCCTCCCATTACAAACCATCCAAAAATTCCTCTCCAACCTCAAGCTAGTTCTTAGTCATGGCTGACGGGTAAAACTCTCGCTCTCTCCCTCCCTCCCTCTCTCTCTCTCTCTCTCTCTCTCTCTCTCTCTCTCTGAGCTCATTCTCTGCTTCTCTTGCTTGCCCATGGAACAGCAAACCACTAGATGAAGAGCAAGTGGGCGAGAAGAAGTACTTCCAGAAGTTGCTTGACGACGTCGTGAGCCTCAACTGCCTCTTCACTGTCGCCGTCTTCATCGGCCTCAATTTCGCCCAACAGGGCGAAGTTCAGACCCTCGGGGATGACCCCCCCTGCCTCCCGGACCCCATAATACCCAAGCGGCTCGTAGCCTATGAGATCGCTTCCTTCAGCTGCTTCATCTTTGCCGGCTTCCTCGCCAAGACCGTCAAGGTCTTCCTCTAGACCTCTGAGAATGAGGATGCCATACACAGGAAACAGAAGGCATGCCGGGAGAAGGAGGAGCCGCACCGCAAGTGGAAGAGCCTCGTCGGGTTCTTTTTGTCAATCTATGGGACCATGATTGGGTGCTTGCTGCTGCTCCTGGCCATGGTCGACGTCACCCAGATCAAGCTTGGCCGGCTCTCATGTCACAGCAAGTTCGCGGTCATCACTGTCTACGTCATGGTCAGCACCATCGGCCTTAGCCTGCTGATCTTCTTCTTCACAGTGACCCACGGCGTGAAAATCGCCCTCGAAGCCCACGACGCCAGAAAAAATATGAAAAAAGAAAAGGAGTGCCTCGTCGGGTCGGCGGTTGAGAAGGTGTGACGATAAGAGGTGAAAAGTCGATCAATAAGGCAGCCTAAAATATGCAGGAACTATCATATAACATATATCCGTTGAGACGTGCTTTATCAGACGTAAGTTGTGTAGTGCTCCATATATCGCTGGTCCATGTAATGTTTTAAGTCAAGGTGTCATCTTCCAGTGCATTCCATGTTTCTTTTGAGTGTTTGAGTGAGTTTCGTTTGACAATCCATATTGACTTCTTACCAAGTTCATATATGAACGGAAAGTCCGACCTCTCACTCGATGGTGAATCTGTTCACTTACTTCATATGTTCATTGAAAAAAATAAGATATAAACCATCGGGTATAAAGTGAATTTTGCACGAGCAATCTTATTCACTCTTAATTTGAAAGTTAAAATTACTCACTCTTTCAAATCAATTATATACAAGATCGGCAGTTTAATTTTTCTTTTTTTTACACTCGCAATATATTCTATAGTTACTGTACAGTTAATTCATTCGGAAAAATAAAACATTATTTTTAAGACTCTGTGTCCTTTCTTTTTTCCGTCCATACCCAGAGAGAGCTGATGATTAATTCTATAACCAATGGGAAGAAAATGTTGATGTTAAGACTTAGAGAAAAAGTAACGACAAAGTGTTTATGGTAGCTCAACTCTAATTAAAGTTGTACGATATGTATTTATAAGAATGATTAATTACAGTCAAGTTAGAGCTGTAAAGATAATTACAAAAAGACTTCTTAATACATATAAATTACACATTCATAGAGAAGCAGGGCAAATGCTGTCTCCACGAAGGAAGGGATGTGCTAGATAACTTTCCGGCCTAATCCATTTCGTGCAACCATCCTATAGCCTTTTGGGTTTTTCTTTTTTTCGACCATAAAAATGAGTTACCCTTCTTACATCTCTTTCAATCTTTTTCGACTCGGTTAGAAGATTTTTACCTTTACAATCAATCAATTATAAGTAGCTAAATTAACAAGAGCAATATTAATTACATAGGTTAGGTTGCAAAAATTGACTTCTTAAGAAGAAAAGGTCTAAATGTGTTGTTAAACAAGCAAGAATTGTGAGGAAGTAATTGGCTTTTTTCAAATGTTGGATTTTCAAGAGAGACACTGATAGTATAAAGAAAACCTTTCACATATGGACTTAATATGTCGGCATGTCACTAGTATTATAGTGAAAGAAAATATTTTTTGTGGCGGATACACTTCATGACAATAACTTCGACCAACGCATGATATGTGGTGTTCATTAATATACAGTGCTAATGTCAGCATCTTTTTCACTTGATCGATTGAAGCCAAAAAAGAAGAAGAAAAAACTGTAGTTTTGCAAAATTTGATATCTTGAGCTGCAGACGTTCGAAAGTTGTTAATATGCAATGCAAAACTTTTTTTCGCTCTTCTAATTACACAGATTTCAAAGCTAGAAAAGATCCACAGAAAATATGATAAATAATCAAATTTTCAGCCTCAAAATTAGGGTTTGTAATTGCTAACAAACAGAACATTCCATTTATACCAAATTTCGTATTGGTTATTCCAGGATTTCATATCCACCAGCCATATGAATTCCGTGCATCAAACAATCGTTTACGAAATAAGTTGTTCCACACCAAAATTGTTCCGAAAAAAAGTCTTTTAATCATATACAAAAAAAAAAAAAAAAAAAAAAACTGGCAGTATCGCAAAGCAGAAGTCATAAAATCAACCTCCAAGCTCTATTGGGGAGAGGGAGAGGGAGAGGGAGAGAATTGTGGTCGTCAAGTGCGTTGTTGCCTATGGTGCTTTGCGATTGTGGAATGATCAACAAGAGTAATGTGTATCCTAACCATATGAGCCCAGCTCACATCAACCATTAGATCATGTGGGTGGCTTATAGCTAGGGTTTTCTCCAAGATGAGCATTCCCCCATAGGAACTCCATTCCTTCAAAGCCCAAGCCACATAAACACAATGGAAAATTTTTTCGGTCAATGTCAGCGTATAATCACACAATTTATTCAATTACCGTATGAGAAATTTAACTTGTGGACACTTATGACCCTGAAAGACCAGAAAAATAATAGGGCGACAATTAATCATCGTAGTGATTCCGGGGAAAAAAAAGAAGTCGTTCCGATTTTATTAGCGGAAGGCGAGGTTTTAACCTCATTCTTCATGTTCTCGCACTTTGGAATATGAAACAGATATATTTTTCCATTTCATAGATGATTAGATGATACCCAATCTTAACATGCTTTCAGAAGATGAGGTGATGTTCTCAAATCTCTACAGTTCCTTAGTTGACCATCTCAACACTTCAAATGTTAGATCAAATCCCAACGGAAGCATCAAAGTGACCACTACATCGTTTAAATATTCGAAAGTGTTTCACCTACCAACTTAATTTCTTAAATAAGTACATGGTTGTCATTTATCTGGTATCGACTTACTTAGACTGTCGGTTCATGGATAAACTTCATTGACCTAGGATTTCATTTCACCCAAAATCAAAGAAATGAAAAAAAATTAAAGAGACTAAGGATATGTTACGTGGGTGGTAGCGCTAGCCCCTAGAACTTGATTATATTAAAATTGCAATTTTGTTATCTTTTTATTTGTGGAAAAGAGACGAACATCAATGTCATTTTCTAGATAGTAACTGTGGCCTAAGAGCATCGGAAGTTTCTATCCACATTATTCACGTTTGATATAGACAATACTTTTATGGTCTTGGTCTACTCTTTTTTCTTTTCCTGTCTAGAGAGATATAGGTAAACGTCCCCTTCTCAGATTTCTTATAAAATTGTACTTATAAGATCATAAGTATGGCCTTTAAAGTTACTCTAAATGAAAAATGCATGAATTTGAACATACAATCTATTGTGTCCAATCTAAGTACTGAATTACTCGACCAATCCCTTAGGGATGAAGTCTAAGTCTGTTATTGAACAATCATATCGGATAGATATAACGAGCACCATTTATCTCACGAACCATGTTGATCAACTTTGGCTGAGTTATTTCTAGATGTATATTGCAACACAAAGTGATTTTAAGAACTCCCAAATCAGTTAATTGAATATTAAGCAACTAGAGTGCATGCGGCAGATTTGATGATCAAACCAAAAGGTGTTCCGTTCAGGCTTATTTCGAGAACTCCACCTATTGCTTTGTGAGTGAAGCATTATAAATGTTCGCTGAGAGGACAATCTCCATTGTCCAACTAAACTTCCAATATCCACCTTAACTAACCTATTTATAGCTCCTCTTCTTCTTCTTCTTTCACTTTTACTGAAATATTGCATAGGGTTTGAAAAGGCTTCAATCCCATGTTGCCACAGTTGATTGGAGCATTGAGAGATTTCTAGATCAGGATCACTCATTCAGATTTGCATCTATTGTTTGCAAAATTGGTCTGGTTACTTGCATATGTCAGTTCAAGAGGCTAGCAAGGCATTTTGTGACCTTAGGTAGCCGGGACTTCACACTTGTATGTTTGGAATATATTAAGAAAAAAGGCCTCCTCTAGCACGGTTACTGATAATCAGAATTACTTAATAATTTTTAGTATGATTAGTGACAGGAAGATAAACTGGATTGGGACATGAGTGAGAGGTTTCACTGGTGAAAATCTATATCAAGCATAGACTTTGGGTAGAAAAAAGTAGAGTACCATAGGCAATGAAAAAAGATCATTCTTTTTAGCGTTGGTTATTGCCAGTTCTAATAAAGACATAGTATGAGTTGGATTTTGAGGAATAGATTTATTAATCCACTAATTCTTCCAACTTTAGTATTGGCTTGTCGTTTTCTCTCGAATGAACTTAGTGGCTCAAATTAAATACCGTGACTTAGGTAAATGACAGCCACCATTCTTCTGGCATGGCTCTTCGAGAAGTTCAAGCTGTCTACTTTTCCCCTGTAATGTCACAAATACCGAAACCTCAAACTTACTTGAACTTCGACGAAATTTGGGCTCGGCTTCATGGAAAATGAATTTGCTGGAAAATAAATTTGAAAGAAATAACTTTCAAGGATAATGATATCAGTTTTCTATGTTTGGCTGTATTTTGCAAAGAACAAGGAAGTCCTTTTCCTACGTTTTGTTGTAGAAAAATTATGAGACCCACATTTGAGAGGAAGTCTCAACTACAAGCCTAAGCGAACCTCGGGTGTAGGAGATCCGGCTCGGGTGTCGGGGGCTTAGGCCTAGCCTCGGGGAACTGAGCCCGATAGCTAAGAGTCCCGAGTCTGGCCTTGAGGGACCCAGGCTTAGCCTCGAGGGACTCAGGCCCGAGCGTTGATATCCTAAGCTCAATCATTGGGGTCCCCATCGTGGGAACCAAGATCTCGAGCTCGGTCTTGAGGCAGCTGGGCCCAGCCTCAAGGCTTCGGACCAGGCCTTAGGGGACCCTAGCCCAAGTACCAAGGTCCTGAGCATGGCCTCGAGGGACACTGGCCCAGTTGCCGGGGTCTAACGGTTGGCCTTGGGGACCTAGGCCCGGTTCGGTGGGAACTTGGACCTAGTCACCTGAGTCATTTGCATGGGCATGTTCTCGGCCTGGCTTTTGAGGAACTGGTCCCAATAGGAGTCCCAGGTCGGAGGTTGAGTCCAATCGAATTTTGAAAATGATATTTGATTTTTTTTTTAAATAGAGGAATCTCTTTTTCTAAAGTTAAGTATATGTTTTTTGTTAACAATGAAAAGGTACATTGATAAGTCGTAAAAATGTCTATGACTAAAATAACACAATTAAATATTTAGGACTAAATTTACCACTGTGTAGAAAAGTTTGAGATTTTGTTTTGGTAATTTTGCTCCCACCGGCCTCAGCTTGCTGATTTAATTCATTAAAGTTACCTACGGCTTGGTGTTCACCGCAAAGAAAGTTGCGAGAGAGTAACGCAAAGAGGCTGAAGGTGTGATGATGAGAGGTGAGAAGCTAATTAGTCGGGCAATCTAAAATACGCTGGAACTATCCGCATAATTACCCAAAAAGTCTTAAAATTATTGCACATAATTTGCCTAATATAGTCCTAAACATTAGAATAATTTGCCAGTTTAATTTACTCGGCCAATTCTGGTTAAAATCGCTGACGTGGACGTTAGCCATCTTACGTGAACAACCGACGCTAACGTAAATAATATTTTTATGTATTTTAATTTTTTAATTTTATTTTTATTATGGCTGGTGAGGGACAAGCTTTATAGGAGAGGGCCACGAAGCCCTCGCCGGCATTGGGTGAGGCTCGTGATCCTAGCCTGGCCTTGCCTAGACCATCATGGCTACGGGTGAGGTCGCCGTCACTCGCGATTGGCGAGACCATGGTGAGGCCAGCCTTGCTCACGGCTGATATGCCCTCGCCCAATGGCCGACGGGCTTCAACGACCCTCATTGATAGTAATAAAAAAGAAAAGGAAATACAAAAGAAAAAAATGAATAAAAATTTCAAAAAAAAAAATTTTAAAATTGAAGAGTTGACCGTCCTAAGTTCATCTCAATAATCTCTAATCAAAATTAGTCGAATTAGCTACGTTGGTAAATTGTTAAAAATGTTTAGATTAAATTGACGAAATTGAAATGTTTATGATTGAAATGACGCAAACGTAATATGTTTAAGATTTTTTTTTTGATAATTTTGTTGGAACTATCACGTAACATAGTGATACGTGTTTTAGTAGACGTAGGTTGTGTGGTGCTTGACGTATGGGAGGTCCATGTATGTTGTGTTTTAAGTAAAGGCGTTACCTATTGTGCATTCCTTAATATTTGCGCGTCCTTGGTGGGAGTTTCGTCCAATAATCAACATTTGTTTACAAAGTTTATACATCAATTGGGGACAAAGTACAATCTAAGTGCCAAAACTTGGCACGGAGGGACACTTAAGTGCCAAAAGTTAGAAAAGTGACACTTAAGTGTCATTTTTTTTTTTAAAAGTAGGACACTTAAGTGCCATCTCCGGTGAACCCCACCGGAAATCCCACGCGGCAATTTTTTATTATTTTTTTCGTTTACGTGGCTTGACGGAATTCTGACTCAACAAACAAAGGCAAAAACAACGTTGTTTTTAAGCGGATTCAAATGTTAATATAAAATTAATTTAATTAAATTATAAAAATAAATACTTATTATTATTTTAATAAAATAATATAAAATATTTAAAAAAAAAAAAAAAAAAGGGGTGGGGGAGAGGAGGTAGCGGTTGAGGGCTGAGCCCTCGCCGCCGTTGCTACCGCTACCGCCGCCCTCGCCGCCTTGCCGCCTTGCCGTTGGGAAGGGTCGGCGGCGAGGGCTCGCTTGTCTCCACCCCCCCTTTTTTTTTTTTTTTTTTAAATATTTGAATTTGTATTTTTAAATGTTTAAAATAAATTTAGTTTTAAATTTAATGTAATTAAATTTTATATTAAATTTTTACCACGTCGAGAGACGAATGACGTCATTTTTGTATTTTTTAGCCACATTAGCGTGCAAAACGACGTCGTTTTGCACTTATCTCGTTGAAAAATCGCCATGTTAGCATTTTAACCGGATTAGCACTTAAGTGATCCATTTTGCTCTGATTTTGGCACTTAAGTATCACTTTCCTAACTTTTGGCACTCAAGTGTCCATCTGTGCCAAATTTTGGCACTCCAGGTGTCCGTGCCTCCATCAATTGGATGTCACAAACTCTCATGGATTGCGAAATTGGTTTGCCTCCTTAAATGTTCTTGGAAAAAAAAGAAGTAGATGTCGGGAAAAATTATCTAAAAAATCCTAAATCTATTACATTTTTGCCAATTCAGTCATAAACCTTTCAATTTTATCAGTTGAGTCTTAAATTTTTTCATTTTTTGCTAATTAAGTCTATCTAGCCAATTTTTACCTGAAATTGCTATTGACGGGCAGCGTTGCCATGATACTTTTTATAATAATAATAATATTTTAATAATAATTTAAATTTTTTGTGCTTTTTTTAAAGAACTTTTTTTAGGGTTTTGGAGAGAGGACCGACAAAGGTGGTCGACGGACCCTTGCCAATCTTGGATGAGGGCGTCAGGGCCCTCTCTGGCCAAAGCGAGGGGACCCAAGTGTTGGCCTATAATCAGTTTGTGTGCCCTTGCTTTGGCTGGCAAGGGCATCATGGTCCTTGCCCAGAGCTGGCGAGGGCCCTGATGCCCTCCCCCAAGGTAGGCGAGGGTCAGTCGACCCTTGCCTATGGCTGGCAAGGTCATCGGCCCTTGTTTGTTGTCGGCGAGGGTTCGCCGACCGCCCTCACCGACTCTCTCTCTAAAACCCTTAAAAAATAAAAAAAGTCAAAAGAAGAAGAAGAAGAAAACACAAATGATTCTGTTTCTGCACTTTCTGTCTCCAATATTAGATGTAACAAGGGTCCTCTATGAGTTGGAGCTAACAATAAAGAGAGTGAAGGTGTCCACTGCTCCAGATGGGAGGGTGATGGACCTCTTCTTCGTAACAGACTCCAGGTTTGGCTTTTGTTTTATCTTTGATCTTGCGTTCTTTTTCATGTCCTGTTATAGTGAAACCCTTTATCTTCTGTTTCTAGCGCTGCTTGTGCCTATTCACTTTCTAAAAAACCTCAATTGCCTATTAATGATTGAAGAACACCTGAAGAAAGTTGATTCTATTAATGGGAAGTGGACAATGCCCACACTATAAGAGCTTGAGCAACTTGAACTCCTTGCTGAAAATATTCAAGAATCCCATCTCTGACCTAAGTTTAGGCGTTGTGACCTAGATGTTTGGTTGATTAAGTTTGCTGTCTTCAATGAGTGGAATGAGTGGATGGATAAGAGGTTTAAATGATTAACTAAAGAACCAGATGTTGGGAACCTAATGTAGTAGAATGGTCTTCTTAGTTTTATCAAATTGATGTCTACAATCAGCTACATTGCCAAATATTAGGCCATTACCATTGTCCAAGTTTGCTGTTGCATCACTTATATGTTAAGTAGGCAAAGTCTATTGTGTGGTGTCGTAACACTCCATTTAGCAAAGGGTTCACTTATTATTGGTTTTATACTAAGTACTGTATGCAATTTGACTGAAAGCATATAGATTTTTTGGTAGAGCTCTTCTTTTGGGCACTCTATGATCTGGCTATAATCAATAATGGTGAGACCACTTGTCATAGAGAGAATACTAAGAGTTTAAATACGCTTCTATTGCTAAATCAAGGACACTTAACCACTGAGTTTGATTGATTCAGTTGTGTCTCTCTCTTGTCCGAGATTATGTACTAGGCTTTGATATGCTATCGCTATCAGTACGTGCTGGGGGCTTTGAATGGATTGACCTTTATTTGACAGTAGTAATCTGATGCGAGATCAAGTTGCCTTTCCCTTCTAATACTTATGAATTGCTTGTCTGCTAACTTGGGCAGAGCACTTCTTCATACTCAGCAGAGACAGGAGGAAACGATACGTCGTCTCAGAGATGTACTAGGGGGCTCCATTCTTAGTTGTGAGATTGAAATGGTTGGCCTTGAAGTCACTGCCTGTTCACAAAAATCATTGTTTCTGCCATCTGCAGTTGCTGAAGACATGTTCAGCTTAGAACTATCGAGTGAAAACCCAACCGGCTCTCTTTTCTCTGACCCCCTATCTACAATCATGGACAACTCCCTTAGCCGCTCGCACACGCTCGTTCAGATCCTTTGTCAGGACCATAAAGGTCTAATCTATGATATTATGAGAACATTGAAGGATTATAACATCCAGGTAGGCATACATACATTTCCAGATAGAAATTGTGCATTTTGGAAGCCATATTTAAAAGGCTTGAGAGTTTGTAGACGCAACTCCACATTAGTCCTCGTGCTTTAACTTGATTTGATACTTTTCCCGCAGGTTTCTTACGGAAGGTTCTGTACGAAAGCCAAAGGGAACTGCGAGGTAGAGTTGTTCATCATGCAAGCAGATGGTAATAAGATAGCCGATCCTAACAAAAAGAATGCATTATGTTCTCGTCTTAGAATGGAGCTCTGGCGCCCTCTTAGAGTAGCTGTCGTGAACCGTGGTCCAGACACCGAGCTGCTAGTCGCTAATCCCGTTGAATTGTCCGGAAGGGGTCGACCGCTCGTGTTTCACGACATTACGCTCGCTCTAGAGACTCTCAATACTCGGATCTTTTCGGTACTTTCCTATTCCCTTTCCAGAGCTCTCGAGGAACGACTCATGGTATCATCCTTATGACCATACGCATAGCCATTGCCCATTTCTTTTTCCAGGTCGAAATCGGGAGACACATGGTATACAACCGGGAGTGGGAAGTGTACAGAATCTTGATTGACGAAGCCGATAGCTTGCGCGTGCCTGGAAAGAAGATTGAGGAAGGCGTGAGGAACAAATTGATGGGGTGGGAGTAGGTTGAGATGTTTGTTAGTCAGTGTACAGCAAATTGCTTTCAGTTTTAGCATACAAATCACATCTAGGTCATCTAACAAGGCAGTCCCTGTATATCATGAGAAGCTGGGGGGAACAGATCTTGTCTAGTTGCTTACCCCCAACTAAGGCTACAATTTCCGTCAGAATACCAGCATTCGCTTTTCATTGATGTGTAAATATGTATCTCACCAAAGCGTCGACAGCAAATTTCCTGTGCCATCCTGATCCACATTCATGGGTATAGATTTCCTGTGCTGGAATGCGCTATTATTTTCATGGCCATTCAAAGTTCCACTCAGTACCTCATGATACGGACAGTCTCAACTTAGATCAGAGAGCACGTAGAATTCAATATGAAATTCCCTGTTTCATTTAGTAGATTACCACGAGATACTTTCTAACCAAAGCGTGAAACTATGATTCTCCAAACCATTCCCTTCGAGCAATCCGGACATCGTCGCCCTATCCCGGTACTGGAATAAGTAGGGTCGGGATTATCTGTCGTCATGATACAGTCGAAACGAAACAAGATTTCCTAAGATTGAGGAAAGGAAGTGGAATTTGAGAGTGAGTCCGTGCGTCACTAGACTAGCCCCGTCGACGGCGATGACGCGAATAAGTCGAAGCGACATTATCAATACGGAAGTCGTCCCTTCTGACTCGCTTTACTCCTCGAAGAAATCGTCAAAGCCTGAACCGTCAACCTTCCCATCTGGAGTCGTGGAGCAACAGCGGCTCAACCACGTAGACTCTGCTGAAGTCGCTCCCCTCGTGCATGGATGCCACGCGTCCTCGTCACCGTATCTTGCTTGGGAAGATCTTACCAAGAAGTAATGTTGCGGCAAGATCTCTTATTTTCTTTTATATCGCCCAAAGATCATAAGCTGAAAGCAACCAGCGGTGGATTTGGCCTCGCCCCGACCTTTCTGGTGACTGAGAAGTGAAAGAAAACGACCCTCTCTTCTTGGCCTCTTCCCTTTTCAAACCTGCAAACAGAAAGCCAGGAAAAGATCGACAACCATGTCTCTCCAACCCAACCCACCTCTATCTCGCGGCGTCGTGTTGGAAATTATGATACATTTTGTCTAAAAATTTCTAGAAACTTCAAGATTGATATTAGCTAGAAAAGTCAAGAAAAATCCTTAAAAAAGAAAATCTAGCTTAGGTGGCAAAGAAAAATGTAGAAGCACATATGTAGAAGTCTCTAGAAGAAGAGTGGCTAAACTACAATCTAGAATTTCCTAAATGAAGCCTAAGTGGACAGCATTCTACACAAATCTAGAATGCTGTACTTAGTCGGTGGAAATGCTTATAAAAAGGCCGTAACCCATTGATGTAATAGAGTGAGAGGAGCATGAGAATATACTCCATATTATGAAACTCCTCCACCAATACTTCCTACAATTATTGTAAAATTATTTTCATAAACTAGTGAATCCCATAAAAATTTGTGTTTATCCCTTGAACTATCCTATGTCATCCCTTATCCATCCTCTACAAACCATATCATACACTTGCACACATTACTAATCAAAAACTATCATCAATACCAAAACTCTGCTTCCGCATGCACACATCCAAAATTTTTTAACATGGTATTAGAGCCAGATGCGCCCAAGTTCGTAAATGAGCCAGGCATAAGGGACCATGAAGCCAGAGCTAGGCATACTTGGATGGAGTTTTGGGCGTTTGTCCTCACCATCCTCAACTAAAAAAGGCCAGAGCCCGAGCGAGAGCCAAGAGAGCCGGAGCCTACGAGAGCCAGAACTTGAGCCCGAGATAACAACTACAACTAAGAGCATTTTGATGGCCCAAGACATATGGGACATCGTTGAAGAAAAGACATGCACATTCAAAGGCAAGTGCAAGTGTTTCGACAAGAGAATGCAAGGGATCGTGGAACGAAGAAAGAATAAAAGACATGGGACAAATTACAAGAAAAATTTCAAGGTGTGTCCGAGACTTTACAACACAAGTCCGGATTATCCCAAAAATGAATCAAGGGGGAGTGTTGGAAATCGTGATCCATTTTCTCTAAAAATTTCTCGAAACTTCAAGATTGATATTAGCTAGAAAAGTCAAGAAAAATCCTTAAAAAAGAAAATCTAGTTTAGGTGGCAAAGAAAAATGTAGAATCACGTAGAAGTCTCTAGAAGAATAGTGGCTAAACTACAATCTAGAATTTCCTAGATGAAGCCTAGTGGACAGCATTCTACACAAATCTAGAATGCTGTACTTAGTCGGTGGAAATGCTTATAAAAAGGCCGTAATGTAATAGAGTGAGAGGAGCATGAGAATATACTCCATATAAAGCTCCTCCACCAACACTTCCTACAATTATTGTTAAATTATTTTCATAAACTAGTGAATCCCATAAAAATTTGTGTTTATCCCTTGAACTATCCTATCTCATCCCTTATCTATCCTCTACAATCCATATCATACAGTTGCACACATTACTAATAAAAAACTATCATCAATACCAAAACCCTGCTTCCGCATGCATACATCCAAAAAATTTTAACACGTCGCCGTCATTGCGCTGGCTCTCTCATTCACCCTCTGCTCGTCGTCGCCGGCTATCTTCCAAGTCACGGAGCACAACCCTCTCCTCACCACCGAGCGCAGGTTCCATATCTTCATGCGCAAGTACGGCAAGAGCTACTCCACCCGGGAGGAGTACGCACGCCGCCTCGGTATCTTCGCGGCGAACCTGGCGAGGGCTGCCGAGCACCAGGCCCTTGACCCCACCGCTGTCCACGGCGTCACCCCCTTCTCCGACCTCTCTCCCGAGGAGTTTGAGATGCTCTACACCGGCGTCAGGGGTGGTGGAGGTAGCCTAGGCTTCTCCTTGAACGGCGTCGCCTCGGCAGTGGCAACGGAGGAGGAGGTGAATGGATTGCGGGAGAACTTCGACTGGCGAGAGAAGGGAGCTGTCACTGAGGTCAAAATGCAAGTGAGTGTGTTTCATCTTGGAATAATACGTGTTATATATACCCTCATTCTTTTTAATTCTTAGTTATGGCTATTGTATGATTAATTAAACATACTGAGTTGGAGAAGGCTTTGTTAAAGAGTATGGGATTAAAAAGGCAATTTCACATTCATGGCATTGCAGATGCAAACCTTGATTGGTATTATAGTCAACTGATGCTGTAATCTTTTGCAAGTATATATCAAATCTATTAAATTTCAGGTACATTTATATGGTGTGATCTTGGAGGAAAAACTTCTTTGGTAGATGCAAGATAGCAAATTGTCGTTGCTGTGGTGTAGTGGTTATCACTTTAGTCTTACACACTAAAGGTCCCCAGTTCGATCATGGGCAGCAACATGAACCTGCACAAATTTCCATTACCATTTTTTTTTTCTTTTTTGGGTATCCGCTCTTTCCATGTTTTTGTCCGTTTTATGTCGTGTAATAATCATATAAACATATGCAATATGGCGATTGCAGGGTGTGTATGGTTCATGCTGGGCCTTTAGCACTACAGGAGCTGTCGAAGGAGCCAACTTCATCGCCACCGGGAAGCTTCTCAATCTTAGCGAGCAGCAGCTCGTCGACTGCGATAGCACGGTTAGCTCTTAACTCCCAATTGACACATGCGAATGATGTTGGAGAGAGATTCTGTGAAATCAATTGACTGGTGTCGTTAGTTGTACTTGGAATGACTGCTGACATTTTCACTGCGACTTGTATTTTTGTCGGGATTTTTTTTTTCCTGGAAGTGCGATTTGTCGGACAAGACGGCATGCGACAGCGGCTGCCACGGAGGTCTTATGACGAACGCATACAGGTACTTGATTGAGGCAGGTGGGCTGGAAGAGGAGAGCACGTATCCTTACGCTGGGAAACGCGGGGAGTGCAAGTTTGAATCGGATAAGATGGCCGTCCGGGTGGTGAATTTTACCACCATCCCCATCGACGAGGACCAGATAGCAGCGCATTTGGTTAAGCATGGTCCCCTTGCAGGTTCGGAATTCCGATTTAAGAATCTCTCTATCCTCCTTTCCCTTCCTTTATTCGCTATTCATTCACGTTTGCGCTCAAAACATCTGGCCCTGTCCGGTGTGAGATGCAAGGCCTCCGGATCTCATAGCTTATTTGAAGGCAAAACTATAGTTTCTCACATTAGTAAAATCTAATCCGCATGGGCGTTGGCGTTTTGCGGTATTGGTAGGTTTTTCCATGACTAACACGGATCGTGTCGATCGCAATCTGATTAGAATTTCTTGGAAGGTCTTCAAATTTACTAGGATAATCTTTCTGGTATGCACGAGAATTGTCTATAGTCTGTCTTTCGAATTAGTTCAATTGTTAACTTCATGAATAAACTCACCTCGACTTGTAAGTATGCTGCTCTTACGACGATCATGCGAAAAGCCCGCTACTAATCGGCTAAGGGCCTTATCGAACTGGCATATAAACAGCTTTACTGATGAGTTCTTGGTTCTGATCACAGTGGGGCTGAACGCGGTCTTCATGCAAACCTATATCGGGGGCGTCTCGTGCCCGATCATCTGCGGCAAGAGATGGGTCAACCACGGGGTTCTCCTTGTCGGCTACGGGGCGAAGGGGTTCTCCATCATCAGGCTCGGCAACAGGCCGTATTGGATCATAAAGAACTCGTGGGGGAAGCGCTGGGGAGAGCACGGGTACTACCGGCTTCGCCGCGGGCAGGGCATGTGCGGGATGAACACCATGGTTTCTGCTGTTGTGACCCGAGCATTCTAGGGCTGAGAGTATCTCTTTTTACACTTCTTGAGTATGCCCTTTGTTGTATACTCGCATAGATTATATGGAAGATTTGGTTGTGATGCTAAATAAAATGTACAAGGGAAGCACGTAGCTTTGATCATAAACTTACTGGAAAAATGAATGGCGTCAAAAAGAAAGGGAAGAGTTCGGGAGGAATTTAGAAATGATATAGGTAGAAGCGATGAAAGCCTATATGTATTTGATTAATATTAAATCATGTCAGAAAGCTAATTAGGAAAGTTGTAAAACCAGTATCTAAAACGTTTCGGGCAACAAAACACTAATTCCAATAAGTAACATTTTCCTAAATTAATCAGAAGTAAGAAGAAATCTCCTAATAGATAGTAAATAAATGATCAACAGCTGAGATCAAGGAATAAATATCCATTTTGTGCCGTCTGCACATTGCATCGTGCATATGCGATACGTTGGTGAGAGGAAATTTAACTAGTCATGTTAATATACAGGAAAACATCTAGGGAAAATCACAGCAAATTCCTTTTTCCTCTGAAATGTTTCCAAAGACATTTTGATTCTACTCCGTGAGGTTGTTTTGAAGTTGGGATAGAATAACATGAATATGCAACTCATCAGTCTAATTAAGTTGAGCAAGCCCATTAAAAAAAGTCTGGGTTTACCAAGCTACTTCAAAACAAAAAGGCCTACTTACTTAGCAATCAAGAGAGAATGATGGTCAAATTCAACTCTTGGAAGTACTTGAACTGTCGCATAACAAATAACAAATGCCAAGAAAGATTACGCAATTTTCTATCAGTCGATTATATCCATTCAACTTTGGGCCCATGCTATGTAAATTTTATTTCCATCTAATCAAGAATAGAAGAAACGCAAATAACTTTATGGAGAAAGTTTTTATATTTTCTATATTTTGTACATCATTTATTTTACAATGCTTTTGAGTATATATATATACAGAGAAGGGAGTAAATTCTAATCGTCAATCCTAATGAAGAAACAAAATAGAAAGTATATTGACTTAAATTCCTATATTATCTCTAATTGACAGTTCATACCAAAGATTAACTTGGATTCGCATATTATCTCTAATTGATAGCTCATGTTAACATTTCCTCTCAAATGGGTGAAAAGATATTTTCGATACCCAACTTGACAAATGAGCTATGAAAGGGCTTGCTTGACACAACCTTAATAAGTATGTCCAACAATTGATCTTCAGACCTAATAAAAGGAAACCGAACTACCTTGGCATTGCGGCCCTCACCCAAGCCCTACTTGACCACAACGAGGGCATCATGGCTCTAGGCAAGGGTTAGGAAGGGCTTGGGCAAGGGCTTTGGTGAGGAGCACAATGCTCTCACTTGTGGCTAATGACCCTTACCGACCTGAATCCAAAAAAGATAAAGAAAAGAAAAGAAATAAAAGAAATAAAAAAATTAAAATATTATTAAAAGTATCCAAGTTAGTGCTAATTCTGCCTCGTAGGATGCTATCATTTACGTTAGCAATTTTCGATTAAAAGTGGTTGGATGGATTCAATTAGTAAAATATGAAAATATTTATGATTTAATTGGCAAAATTAAGAGGTTGATGACTGAATTGACAAAAATGTAATAGGTCTATGACATTTTGGATAATTTCTTCCTATTAAAAAAAAGAAGAAAAAAGATGAGGTGATATGCTCAAATCTCTCCAGGTCAATTGGCCTTCTCAACTATAATCAATCTCCAATACTTCGATTCTTGGACAAAATCTCAGCCAAGGCATTAAACGGAGCATCGCATCATTTAAAAAATTGAAAAGCGCTTTCATCTGCCAACTAAAAAGAGTCCACTATGGCATCGACTTTCTTCGAACTGTCGGTTCAAGGATCGACTAGAATGCTTGAGGGTTCATTTTCACCCACAACGAAAGAAGAAAGCGAAACCTGAGCCCACATAGATATACTAATTTGACTTACCTTCAAACGACTTTGCACGACTAAGAAAATATTAAATTTTGTCGTCTCTCGTAAGTGGAAAAGAGACTGAAGATCAATTTCGTTCTCTAACTACTACATTTTGGCCTGGTAGCGTTGGAGTTCGTCCACATTTTTCACGTCTGAGCTGGAAGTTTCTATCCCCATTATTTTTTTTTTTTGGTAACTGAGGATCTGCCTGAGCCCCCTTTCACTTATGCTAGTCGGGGTCACACGGCCCTTCGGTGCCTGGTGGCACCAGCGGACTTTGCCAAAGCTATTTGGACGACTATACCTCGGGAGAAGCTGGCCCAACAACTCACCGCTAAGGCCCCCCACTTAAATCGCGATAGCAACGCGGGGATTCGAACTCTCGACCGCGTCGAAGCAGGAGAGAACTAATACCAACGTGGCTGCCCACGGGTGGGTTCTATCCCCATTGTTCTCCTTTGATAGAATCAATATAAATTTATCTAAATTGCATATACTAAAATACTCTAGGTTTTGCTTTCACCCACAACGAAGGAATAAAGCGAAACCTGAGCCCACATATAGATGTACTAATTTGACTGGCCTTCAAACGGCTTTGCACGACTAAGAAAATATTAAATTTTGTCGTCTCTTATAGGTGGAAAAGAGACTGAAGATCAATTTCGTTCTCCAACTACTACATTTTGGCCTGATAGCGTTGGAAGTTCATCCACATTATTCACGTGTGAGTTGGAAGTTTTTATCCCCCTCGTTCTCGTTCGATAGAATCGATAGGTCTTGGTCAATTATCTTTTTTTCTTCTTGAATCCGCTGTCTCCATTTGTACATGTAAACCGGTTGGTTGACAAATATCATGTATGACTCCATCGATAGGATGACGGATATGATCCTCGGGATAAATCTAAGTTGGAGATACTTGAATTTGAGCGTGCAATCTATCCCCTGTGTCCAAACCAAGCGCCTAATTCGAACCCGTCCACCAATAAAGTAAGAATAAAGTAAAGGGGTTGTGTCCAAACCAAGCGCCTAATTAGTCCACTAGTCCCTTTTGGGTCGAGTGTTTGTGTATTATTGAACTACCAAATCCAATAGCTACGAGTGCCATTTTCAAGCGAGCACCCTTTATCCCATGAACTATGTCGATAAACTTTTATCGAGTAATTTCTAGACGTATTATGCAACTCAAAAGTGTTTTTGAAAACTCTCAAGAGTTAGTTGAATAACTAAGCAATTAGTTTGTAATGACGTATTCCGTTTAGAGCGATTTTGAAGGCTACACCCATTGTCTTTTAAGTGAGTCTTATACATGCATGCATTTTGATAGACTAGTATTCACAATTCCTAGAAGTAGTCGAATTTGGAAAATTTTGTATACCACATCTCACAGACAAGAATTGCTTCTAAAATTTTTTTCGTCCCCATATATGATTAATCAAATATAAATCTGAAGTAAGCATAAAGAATTGCTCATATAATAAGCACAACATAGATGGACGCAAGTTGGCTTTCCTTAAGACGACTTTGCACGAAAAGGAGACAAACTGTCATATTTTAATTACTCTATGGGGCCTAAGAGCATCGACAGTTTCTATGATAGTTTCTATCCACATTATTCACGTTTCATATGGTCGATGCCTTTAAGGTCTTGGCCTACAATTTGTTTTTTCTTGAATCTGCTGATTGACATATATACACATACGTGTGAACCGGCAAGTTTGTTGGAAGATATTTTCAAAAGAACTAATTTTGAAAGAAAATGATTTCAATTTCTTATGTTTTCCTCTATTTTGGAAATGCTAGAGCAGTGATTTTTCGACGTTTTGTTATTGGAAAATTATCACACATTTGAGAAAAAAATCTTAAGCATAATCTTAGGTCCTAGCTTCGGGCACCGGGGACTCGAGCTCTAGTGTTAGAGACTTGGGTTAGGGTGCTGGGACTAGGGTCTAGCTTTGGTGGAATCGAGCCTAGTCGTTGGAGTCCCTAGCTTGCCCTGGGGGGTCTCGTGCTCAGCCTTAGTCCCTAGCTTGCCCTGGGGGGTCTCGTGCTCAACCTCAGGGGACTCGAGCTTGAGAATCGATGCCCTAGACTTGATTGTCAGGGTCCCAAGCCTCGAGTGCAGAGGTCTTGAGCCTAGCCATAGGGGACCAAGGCCGAGGTTGCGGCATATCTGGGCCTAGCCGTCGGAGTCCTTGGCATGGGTGCGGGGATCTGCAAACAACCATCAAGGTTTCTGTCCCCGCCCCACTAGACTTAAGCCCAAACATTTGAGTCCCTGGTCAAGCATTGGAGTCCAATCATATTGGAAAAATAACTTTTTAATTATAATGAAAAAAGTCATTTTCCTACATTTAAGTGTAAGTTTTTATTGACTATGAATAGATTTTTGTTGACTATGAATAGATTTCTGTTTAAACTATGGAAATTGATAAAAATAAATAGAGACACTAAATTCTTCATGAAACAAATGAACCGTTATCTTCTTCAAAAGAAAGTTACCGTGAATTTAGCTTTAGGAGGACTTTAGAAGGATTGCCATTGTTTTGGATAACTACTAAGTTTAGGTACCACCACCTATGACAACTAGAGAAAATATTACTATACCATCGGTTATTACTAAGTGCCAACTTTCCAGCCAAATTATTCTTCACAAAAAAACAAAAAAGTAAAAAGAAGAGAATTACAATTGTTGAGAAACAATCACTCACTATAGAAAGACTACTTATTGCCATTTGAGAATATTGCAGAATTTTTAAGGTTATTTATTACAACCATTTTGTGAGAATTAATTCTTTATTATAGAATTGCTTCACCAAAGTCAACAAGTAAGTCAACATTTTTTAATCGTCATCAGTTCTTTATAAGCACCACAGGATCCTCCCATAACAAAGCATCGAAAAATTCCTCTCCGACCTCGAGCTAGTTCTTACTCATGGCTGACGGGTAAAATTCTCTCTCTGGCCCCCTCTCTCTCTCTCTCTCTCTCTCTCTCTCTCTGAGCTCATTCTCTGCTTCTCTTGCTTGGCCACGGCAAGAACAGCAAACCACTAGATGAAGAGCAAGTGGGCGAGAAGAAGTACTTCCAGAAGGTGCTTGACGACATCGTGAGCCTCAACTCCCTCTTCACTGTCGCAGTGTTCATCGGCCTCTCTTTCGCCCAGCCGGGCCAAGTTCAGAGCCTCGAGGATGACCCCCGCTGCCACCCGGACCCCAAGATACGCAAGCGGCTCGTAGCCTATGAGATCGCTTCCTTCAGCTGCTTCATCTTTGCCGGCTTCCTCGCCAAGACCGTCAAGGTCTTCCTCTACACCTCCGAGAATCAGGATGCCATACGCAGGAAACAGAAGGTATACCGGGAGACGGAGGAGCCGCACCGCAAGTTGAAGAGCCTCGTCGGGTTCTTTTTGTCAATCTATGGGACCATGATTGGGTGCTTGCTGCTGCTCCTGGCCATGGTCGACGTCATCCAGATCAAGCTTGGCCGTCTCTCATGTCACAGCAAGTTCGCGGTCACCACTGTCTGCGTCATGGTCGGCACCATCAGCCTTAGCCTGCTGATCTTCTTCTTCACAGTGACCTACGGCGTGAAAATCGCCCATGACGCCAGAAAAATTATGAAAAAAGAAAAGGAGGGCTCCGTCCGGTCGGCGGTTGAGAAGGTGTGACGATAAGAGGTGAAAAGTCGATCAATAAGGCAACCTAAAATATGCAGGAACTATCATATAACATATATCCGGTGAGACGTGCTTTATTAGACGTAAGTTGTGTAGTGCTCGATATATCGCTGGTCCATGTGATGATGTTTTAAGTGAAGGTGTCATCTTCCGGTGCATTCCATGTTTCTTTTGAGTGTTTGAGTGAGTTTCGTTTAACATTCCATATTGACTTCTTACCAAGTTCATATATGAACGGAAAGTCCGACCTCTCACTCAATGCTGAATCGGTTCACTTACTTCATATGTTCTTTGAAAAAATAAGGTATAAACCATCGGGTGTAAAGTAAATTTTACACGAGCGATCTCATTCACTCTTAATTTGAAAGTTAAAATTACTCACTCTTTCCAATCAATTATATACAAGATCACTTGTGTAAAATTTTTTTACACTCGCGGTATATTCTATAGTTATTGTACAGTTAATTCATTTGGAAAAATAAAACATTATTTAAGATCCGTCTCCCTTTCTTTTTTCCATCCATACCTGGAGAGAGCTGATGATTTATAGTCAAGTTAGAGCTGGAAAGATAATTACAAAAAGACTTCTTAATACATATAAATTACACATTCATAGAGAAGCAGGGCAAATGCTGTCTCCACGAAGGAAGGGATGTGCTAGATAACTTTCTGGCCTAATCCATTTCGTGCAACCATCCTATAGCCTTTTTGTGTTTTTTCTTCTTCTTTCTTCCGACCATAAAAATGAATTACCCTTCTTACATCTCTTTCAATCTTTTTCGACTTGGTTAGAAGGTTTTTACCTTGACAATCAATCAATTATAAGTAGCTAGATTAACAAGAGCATATTAATTACACGGGTAGGTTACAAAAATTGACTTCTTAACAAGAAAAGGTCTAAATATGTTGTTAAACAAGCAAGAATTGTCAGGAGTGATTGGCTTTTTTCAAATGTTGGATTTTCAAAAGAGACACTGATAGTATAAAGAAAACCTTTCACATATGGACTTACTATGTTGGCATGTCACTAGTATTTTAGAGAAAAAAAAAATTGTGGCGGATACACTTAATGACAATAACTTCGACCAATGCATGATATGTGGTGTTCATTAATATCCAGCGCTAATGTCACCATCTTTTTCACTTGATCGATTGAAGCCAAAATAGAAGAAGAAAAAATTGCAGTTTTGCAAAATTCGATATCTTGAGCTGCAGACGTTCGAAAGTTGTTAATATGCAATGCAAAGCTTTTTTTCGCTCTTCTCATTACATAGATTTCAAAGCTAGAAAATATCCACAGAAAATTAATAAACAACCAAATTCAACGGTTTTTGACTTTTTTACGTGAAGAAGAAAGTGAAGAAGAGCAAAGGAGTCAAAAAGCAACCTAAGAAAAAGTCTGACAAGCCACGGGAAGGGAAGGGGAAGAAAATTTGCTCAAAGTACTGTAGCAAAAGCACTGTTAGATACTGTTCATATAGTATTTGGCATTACATCAAACCAGTCTGCAAAGCATCCTAAAGGTGCTCTACATTATTAGGTCATTACAAAGTCTATAATGCCCCCAGGCATTACATCAAACCAGTCTGTAAAGCATCCTAAAGGTGCTCTCCATTATTAGGTCATGACAAAGTCTATAATGCCCCCAGCATGCGTTGTATGAAACAAACTTCCGTCAGAAATCCTATTAAGAGTTGGTTAAAAGAGTCGATTCCTGTACGCACTCTCCAATAATTTTCTAAATCTGTTTTCTTTTTCTTCTCAATAAGAAATTGACTCGACTTAAAATTCTTTTAAGACACAAATATTTCTTAATAGTAGACGGATTTCAAACAACTTCTCTATTCCTATAGTCATATAACCTCCAGTCATGCCAAAAAAAATCCATCATCAAAGACAGGATGAATAAATTCTTACCGAGTGAAGTTTCCAAATGATTGTCCATGTGATGTCACTGGGAGCGATGCACTGTTTTTACTATCCAGCACCAAGGAATGTCTTGGCGTACCATTGATTCTGTTGTCCAGGATGACGAACTAAACATGGATTGCACGAAGAAACCACGGTCACGGTTCTTGCTTCCACTTTGGATACTTCTACAGATACTGGTTATACTAACATTGAAGACAACAACATAAAGCAAATTAATTCAATGAAACAACGGTAAATGGTTTTCTTTTTGCCAGGGAAGATGATAGATTACGAGAGATTACCCTCGACACGCTTGACAACTCGCTTGACTTTCTTGGTGCATCCCTCGCAATGCAAGTCCGCCTTCAGCACGACGATGGCGGGGCCGCCGGCCTCTGCAGCCTTCTTCTTCTCGCCGCCGTCCTTTTTCTGCAAAAACAATCACCGTGAAATCACGGGGGTCAGAGCTCAAGAAGGGAACTTCATCGAGACAACCAAATTCAAAAATCACAAGCTGCGTCTCCCTCCCTTTCTCTCTCCCTTCCTTCCTCTTGCCGTTTCATCTTTTGGCAATAAATTGACGGAGGACAATCGAAAGTGGAAATCAAGAGAGAGAATCAGAGCCAGAACAGGGCCGCGACAACAAACGGGGGAAGAACAAAGAGAACCCACCTCGCCCATCGGGACTCGGCCTGCTAGGAAGAGGAATCGTGCAAACTGGCTTACGACAGGAGAAAGTGAACTAGAGAGAGAGAGAGAGAGAGAGAGAGAGAGAGAGAGAGATGAGGTCAGAGGACGAGGAGGAGGGATGGGAATTGGTGAAGTGTCTGGGCAGATGGTTCTCGGGGGGTAATTATATAACCAGCCTCTTGATTCCCGCTTTCGATTGTCCTCCGTCAATTTATTGCCAAAAGATGAAACGGGAAGAGGAAGGAAGGGAGAGAGAGGGAGGGAGGGAGACGCGGCTTGGGATTTTTGAATTTGGTTGTCTCGATGAAGTTCCCTTCTTGAGCTCTGACCCCCGTGATTTCACGGTGATTGTTTTTGCAGAAAAAGGACGGCGGTGAGAAGAAGAAGGCCGCGGAGGCCCACGGCCCCGCCACCGTCGTGCTGAAGGCGGACTTGCATTGCGGGGGATGCGCCAAGAAAGTCGAGTGAGTTGTAAGCGTGTCGAGGGTAATCTGTAATCTATCATCTTCCCTGGCAAAAAGAAAACCATTTACCGTTGTTTCATTGAATTAATTTGCTTTATGTTGTTGTCTTCAATGTTAGCTGTAGAAGTATCCAAAGTGGAAGCAAGGACCGGGACTGTGATTTTCTCGTGCAATCCATGTTTAGTTTGTCATCCTGGACAACAGAATCAATGGTACGCCAAGACATTCCTTGGTGCTGGACAGTAAAAACAGTGCATCGCTCCCAGTTGACATCACATGGACAATCAGTTGGAAACTTCACTCGGTAAGAATTTATTCATCCTGTCTTTGATGATGGATTTTTTTTTGGCATGACTAGAGGTTATATGACTATAGGAACAGAGAAGTTATTTGAAATCCGTCTACTGTCGAGAAATATTTGTGTCTTAAAAAAGAATTTTAAGTCGAGTCAATTTCTTATTGAGTTACAACAAAATAATAAATGGTCAATTTCTTATCCAAAGCTTTTTTTTCGCTCTTCTAATTACATAGATTTCAAAGCTAGAAAAGATTCATAGAAAATTAATAAACAACCAAATTTTCAGCCTCAAAATTAGGGTTTGTAATTGCTCACAAACGGAACATTCAATTTATACCAAATTTCGTATGGTTATTCCAGGATTTCATATCCACCAGTCATATGAATTCTGCGCATCAAACAATCGTTTACGAAATAAATTTTTCCACATCAATATTGTTCCGAAAAAAAAATCTTTTAATCATATAAAAAAAAAAAACTGGCAGTATCGCAAAGCAAAAGTCATAAAATCAACCTCCAAGCTCTATTGGGGAGAGGGAGAGGGAGAAGGAGAGAATTGTGGTCGTCAAGTGCGTTGTTGCCTATGGTGGTTTGCGATTGTGGAATGATCAACAAGAGTAACGTCTATCCTAACCATATGAACCCAGCTCACATCAACCATTAGATCATGTGGGTGGCTTTATAGCTAGGGTTTTCTCCAAGATGAGCATTCCCCCATAGGAACTCCATTCCTTCAAAGCCCAAGCCACATAAACAATGGAAAAAATTTTCGGTCCATGTCAGCGTATAATCATACAATTTATTCAATTACCGTATGAGAAATTTAACTTGTGGACACTTATGACCGGGAAGGACCAGAAAAATAATAGGGCGACGATTAATCACCGTAGTGATTCCGGGGAAAAAAAAGTTGTTCCGATTTTATTAGCGGAAGGCGAGGTTTTAACCTCATTCTTCATGTTCTCGCACTTTGGAATATGAAACAGACATATTTTTCCATTTCATAGATGATTAGATGATACCCAATCTTAACATGCTTTCAGAAGATGAGGTGATGTTCTCAAATCTCTACAGTTCCTTAGTTGACCATCTCAACACTTCAAATCTTAGATCAAATCCCAACCGAAGCATCAAAGTGACCACTACATCGTTTAAATATTCAAAAGTGTTTCACCTACCAACTTAATTTCTTAAATAAGTACATGGTTGTCATTTATCTGGTATCAACTTACTCACTGTCGGTTCACGGATAAACTTCATTGACCTAGGATTTCATTTCACCCAAAATCAAACAAATGAAAAAAATTAAAGAGACTAAGGATATGTTACGTGCGTGGTAGCGCTAGCCCCTAGCACTTGATTATATTATAATTGCAATTTTGTTGTCTTTTTATCTGTGGAAAAGAGACGAATATCATTGTCATTTCTAGATACTAAATGTGGCCTAAGAGCATCGGAAGTTTCTATCCACATTATTCATGTTTGATATAAACAATACTTTCACGGTCTTGGTCTACTTTCTTTCTTTCTTTCTTTTCTTTTCCTGTCTAGAGAGATAAAGGTAAACGTCCCCTTCACAGATATCTTATAAAACTCTACTTATAAGATCATAAGTATGGCCTTTAAAGTTACTCTGAACGAAAGATGCATGAATTTGAACATACAATCTATTGTGTCCAATCTAAGTATTGAATTACTCGACCAATCCCTTAGGAATGAAGTCTAGGTTGTTATTGGACAATCATATCGGATAGATATGACGAGCACCATTTATCTCACAAACCATGTCGATCAACTTTGGCCGAGTTATTTCTAGATGTATATTGTAACACAGTGTTTTTAAGAACTCCCGAATCAGTTAATTGAATACTAAGCAACTAGAGTGCATGCGGCAGATTTGGTGATCAAACCAAAAGGTGTTCCGTTCAGGATTATTTCGAGAGCTACACCTATTGCTTTGTGAGTGAAGCATGTTCGTTGAGAGGACAATCTCCATTGTCCAACTAAACTTCCAATATCCACCTTAACAATCTTCTTCTTCATTCCGTTCAGGATTATTTCGAGAGCTACACCTATTGCTTTGTGAGTGAAGCATGTTCGTTGAGAGGACAATCTCCATTGTCCAACTAAACTTCCAATATCCACCTTAACAATCTTCTTCTTCTTCTTCTTCCCAAACTTACTTGAACTTCGACGAAATTTGGGCTCGGCTTCATGGAAAATGAATTTGCTGGAAAATAAATTTGAAAGAAATAACTTTCAAGGATAATGATATCAGTTTTCTATGTTTGACTGTATTTTGCAAATAACAAGGAAGTCCTTTTCCTATGTTTTGTTGTAGAAAAATTTTGAGACCCACATTTGAGAGGAAGTCTCAACTACAAGCCTAAGCGAACCTTGGGCGTTGGAGATCTGGCTCAGGTGTCAGGGACTTAGGCCTAGCCTCAGGGAACTGAGTCCTGAGTCTGGCCTCAAGGGACCCAGGCTTAGCCTCGAGGGACTCAGGCATGAGCGTTGATATCCTAAGCTTAATCATTGGGGTCCCAATCCCGGGAACCAAGATCTAGAGCTCGGTCTTGAGGCACCTGGGCCCAGCCTCAAGGGCTTCGGACCAGGGCTTAGGGGACCTTAGCCCAAGTACCAAGGTCCTGAGCATGGCCTCGGGGGACCCTGGCCCAGTTGCCGGGGTCTAGGGGTTGGCCTTGGGGGACCTTGGCCCGGTTTAGTGGGAACTTCGACCTAGTCACCTGAGTCCTTGGCATGGGCATGTTCTCGGCCTGGCTTTGAGGAACTGGTCCCAATAGGAGTCCCAAGTTGGAGGTTGAGTCCAATCGAATTTTGAAAATAATATTTGATTTTTTTTATAGAGGAATCTCTTTTTTTCTAAAGTTAAGTATATGTTTTTTGTTAACAATGAAAAGGCACATTGATAAGTCGTAAAAATGTCTATGACTAAAATAACACAATTAAAAAATTTAAGATCGAATTAATCACTGTATAAAAAAGTTTGAGATTTTTTTGGTAATTTTGCTCCCATCGGCCTCAGCTTGCTGATTTAATTCATTAAAGTTACCTGCGGCTTGGTGTTCACCGTGAAGAAAGTTGCGAGAAACGCGAAGAGGCTAAAGGTGTGATGATGACAGGTGAGAAGCTAATTAGTCGAGCAATCTAAAATATGATGGAACTATCTGCATTATTATCCAAAAAGTCTTAAAACTATTCCAAATAATTTGACTAATATAATCCTAAACATTAGAACAATTTGCTAGTTTAATCCACTCGGCCAATTTTGGTTAAAATCGCTGACGTGACGTTGGCTATCTTACGTGACACAACCGACGCTAACGTAAATAATCTTTTTAAATATTTTAATTTTCTTTTCTTTTCTTGACTATGACTGGTGAGGGACATAGGAGGGGCCATGAAGCCCTCGTCAGCCTCGGGCGAGGCTCGCGATCTTGGCCCGGCCTTGCCTAGACCATTACGGCTACGGGTGAGGTCGCCGTCACACCCGATTGGCGAGACCATGGTGAGGCCAGCCTTGCTCGCGGCTGATATGCCCTCGCTTAACGACCCTCGCTGACAGTAGTAAAAAAGAAGAGGAAAATACAAAAGAAAACAATAAATAAAAATTTCAAAAAAAATTTTAAAATTGAAAAGTCGACAGTCCTAAGTTTACCTCAGTAATCTCTAATCAAAATTAGTCGAATTAGCTACGTTGGCAAATTGTTAAAAATTTTTAGATTAAATTGACGAAATTGAAATTTTTATGATTGAGATGATACATACATAATATGTTTAAGATTTTTTTTTGATGATTTTCTTGGAACCATCACGCAACACAGTGATACATGTTTTAGTAGACGTAGGTTGTGTAGTGCTTGATGTATGGGAGGTCCATGTATGTTGTGTTTTAAGTAAAGGCGTTATCCTATTGTGCATTCCTTAACTCTTGCGCGTCCTTGGTGGGAGTTTCGTCCAATAATCAACATTTGTTTACAAAGTTTATACATCAATTGGACGTCACAGACTCTCATGGATTGCTAAATTGGTTCACCTCCTTAAATGTTCATTGGAAAAAAAAAAAAACAGACGTCGGGAAAAATTATTTAAAAAATCCTAAATCTATTATATTTTTGCAAATTCAGTCATAAACCTTTCAATTTTATCGCTTGAGTCTTAATTTTTTTTTCACCTTTTGCTAATTAAGTCTATCCAGCCAATTTTTACCTAAAATTGCCATTGATGGCCGGCGTTGCCGTTATACTATTTAAAATAATAATTTAATAATTTTTTGAATTTCTTGTGCTTTTTTTTTTAAAAAACTTTTTTTAGGGTTTTGGAGAGGACCGGCAAAGGTGGTCGAAGGACCCTTGCCAACCTTGGATGAGGGCGTCAGGGCCCTCTCTAGCCAAAGCGAGGGGACCCAAGCCTTGGCCTAGAATCAGCTTGTGCGCCCTTGCTTTGGCTAGCAAGGGCGTCACGGTCCTTGCCGTGAGCTGGTGAGGGCTCGACGCCCTCCCCGGGGTAGGCGAGGGTCGACTAGCCCTTGCCTATGGCTAGCAAGGGTCATCGGCCCTTGTTTGTGGTAAGCGAGGGTCCACCGACTACCCTCACCAACTCTCTCTCCAAAACCCTTAAAAAAATAAAGAAAAGTAAAAAAAGAAGAAGAAGAAAACACAAAAAATTCAAAAATTATTAAAATATCATTAAAATATTATTAAAAGTGCCACGTTAGCATTGACAATCAACATCAATAATTTCAACCTAAAATTAACCTAATTGACTTAATTGATAAAATGTGAAAATATTTAGAACTCAATTGGCAAAATTGAGAGGTTTATGACTGAATTGATAAAAGTACAATAGGTTTATGATTTTTTTGTCTCCACCATCTGTGTATAAGAAAGTTTACACAAGCTACCTCATTCACTCTTGATTTAATATGAAAACTATAACTGCTCACTCTTTATCAAAAATAGTTTCAAGTGTTTGACTAGTTATAAGTAGAGCTATTAAACGAGTGGGTCGGGTCATAAATGGTCCGACCCAAATTGACTCATTAACCCATTTATGACCTATTTATACCTAATGTAAATTTTTTGACCCATACCCGACCCACTTAACTAAACTTAAAAAAGCTTATTCTTATATATATATATATATATATATATATATATATATATATATAATGGTATTGCTAAAATAGTTTTATACAACACAAATTTAATGGACAATTTTTATAATTTTAAAATAATTAGTTTAAAAAATCGAATTTTAATTATTTTTTAAATTAAATTTTTATTATTTTTATTTTTTTAAATATAATTTTATTTTTTCTTTTTGTTCTTCTTCTTCTTTGGCCGGCCGCCGTTGGCGAGCCGATCCGGCGAGCTCGAGCTTGCCCCTCGTCGGACGTCGGCGAGGCCTCCGCCTCGCCGAGCCGGGAAAGCTCGAGGCTTGCCGGCGTCCGGCGAGCTCGAGCTCACTCCTTGCTAGACATCGGTGAGGCCTTTGCCTCGCCAGATTCGGTGAGGCGTCGGGCGAGCTCGAGCTCATCCCTTGCCGGATGTCGATGAGGCCTTCGCCTTGCCGGATCCAACGAGCTCGAGCTCGCCCAACGTTGGCGAGCTCGAGGCTCGCCTGGCCGGTTGCCGGCCATCGCCGTGCCGGCGACCGGAGGAAGAAAAAAGAAAAAAAAAGAAGAAAGGAAAAAGAATATGGGTGCATTGGGAAACCGCTGTGTCCCTATAAAGGGGTTGATAAATGTGTCTTAAATGGGTCCGAGAGCAGACCCATTTAAGACCCATATATCTCAAATTTCTTTGTTCTTAAAACCCATTATGGGTGCATTGGGAAATAAGCTTGACCCATTAACGACCCATTTAAATAAATATGGGTCCATAAATGGGTTAATGACCCATTTTGACACATCTAGTTATAAGTAACTAGATTATAAATGTGATTTCTTACTAAGAAAAGATCTAAATGTGTTATTAAACGAGCGAGAATCGTGAGAAATTGATTGGCTTTTTTTAAATGTTGGATTTTTAAAAGAGACGATGCAAGTAGAAAGAAAATCTTCAGCAGATGGACTTCAACTGTTGACATGTGGTGGGCATTTAAGTAGATACTTACTGTAAAAACATACGGTTGAGATGACAGTAGAAAAGCAGTTTATGTGATGGATATATTTGTGGCAGCGACGACATGGTGCGGTCGACCTATCACCATTGCTCATGGATATAAATTCTATCCTACTTGACAACATGTATCTATTCATTTTACTCTTGATTGGATGGTTACATCACATGTCATTGTCATATGACGCATCCATCACATTAAATACATTCTATGCAATCGTACCCCGCCTATGAAGACTAAAAGAAAGAAGATATTTCGGCTGGAGGTTTATGCTGTGAAGCAATGCTAGCAATTCTTCATAAGGTAGCCGTCCAGGCGGTAAATTTCACCGCCATCCCCGCCAACGAGGACCCGATAGCACCGCCTCTGGTTAAGCAGGGGTCCGCTCGAAGGTTCGGAATTCAGATTCAAGTATCTGCTTTCCCCTTTATTCTTCCTTCATTCGCTATTCATTTACGTCTGCGCTCAAACCGTATCGCCTTGCCTGGTGAGAGATAATCTTTCTGGTATGGGCTATGGATTGTCTAATTTTCCATGGTCTCGCACTGGTGATGACTATCAGGACATTTCAATTTCGGTTAACATACCAAGTTTCTAAACTCAGCTCCGGCTTCTGACTTGTACGAATGCTCTTGAGATGATCCTGTGAAAACCCCCTGCTACTAATGCGCTAAATGTCTAATCGAACCGGCATATAAACAGCTTTATTGACAGGTTCTTGGTTCTGATCACGGTGGGGGCTAAACGCGGTCTTGATGCGGTATTGCATTGGGGGAGTCTCGTGCCTGATCATTCGCAGCAAGAGATGGATCGGTCGATCACGGGGGTGCTCCTCCATCGGCTACGAGCGAAGGTGGTTCAAGACTAGCAACGGGCCGTGTTGGATCATCAAGGATTGGTGGGGGAAGCGCCGGGGAGGACACTGGTCGTGGGCGCGGCATGTGCAGAGTGAACACCATGGTTTCTGCTGTCGTGAATTCTGGGGCTGAGCTTTTATTTATCTCTCTTTTGACACTTCTTAAGCAACTTTGTTGTATAATCGCATTGATTATGGGTTGGTGACGATGATTATGGGGTGGTGTCCAGTGACAATATGGAACATTTGCAGGTCGTATAACGTGAGAAGGGGCAAGCACATCTCGAGTGCTCCCTGTCCTACATGACTTCTACATTAATTGACGGCTTGGATTCGATACTCCTCAATCCAATGAGTTATTGCCAATCACATTGACAATTTCACCTAATCTTTTACATCTAGGCCTTCTTAACACAACTCACACGTGCCCTCAATGTTATCCTCCAGTATCTGAGCTGTATTAGCTATGCTCCACTTTAATCCAAATAGCATTTTGGACTTGCATATCTCTAACTTAAGGCTTCACTTCATTGCTATTAACGGCCACTTCTTCTCAATAATTGTGTGGAACTCATGATATTCATTTCTTTAGAAATCTTATTAACACCGATCCACACTAGAGGCATACCAATTAAGCATGAGCTATGGTACTTAAAAAAGACACTCGGATCCCTAGGGTGCAAAAACTTAGCATAGGGGGCCACTTAGGGTGCGAATTGTAACATTTATGTTCCGGAAAATAGTTTCTTTGGAGAAATAGTTATTTTCTATTTTTACTCCCTAGAACAATTTCTAAGTAAAATAATATGTTTGGTAACTATAAAAAATTTCTATTATCGGAATAGAAATGTGTGTGACACGATTCATAAATTTTTGTATTTGTTCGTTTTTTCTTCTTGCTCACAGACCGCCAAATGCCGATCGCCTACCATCGCCCATCGTTGCACCACCGCCGACTGTTGATCGTCGCTGCCGGACCGCCGCCCACAATCCACTGACCACAACCGCACGACCGCCACCGAAGGTGGACAGGCGGCCGTGGGAGGGGGCGGCAGTCAGCGGGCGGTGGTCGATGACCGACAATCTAGGGCGGCGGCGGTGGTTAGTGTCGGTCATCGGTCGGTGGGCTGTAGGCGGCGGTCGTGCGGCGACGACTAGCGGTCGTGTAGTGGCGGGCATAGATCAACGATGGCAATGGCGGTCGGTGTCGGTCATCGGCGGCAGCGGCGGCCGGTGGGCTGTGGACAGCGATCGTGCGGTGGTGGGCGGCGGTGACGGTCGGCCGGCCGATGGCCGCAGTAGCGGGAGGTGGCTGACGGTTGGTGGGTGACCGGCGGTGGCCGTGGCAAGGAAGAAGAACAAAAGAAAAATAGAAAAGAAAAAAAATGGCTTATTTTGCTTTTGGGAATAAGAAACTATTTTTTTTTTGTTTCTTATTTCTGTTCTAAATCTATTCCCTAGTTACTTTTCTATTTTGGGTAATAGAAAAATAAATTGGCGTTGTTAAACGGATTTTTGTTCTATTTGTTTTTTTTTCTTTTTAGGGAACAAAAGAATAGAAATAAGGAGAAACAAAAACATTATCATGCAGGCCTTTAATGTCAAAAGTTAAGGAAAATGATACTCAAGTGCTATAATCGAGTAAAATGAGTCAGTTAAGTGCAAACGGTGAAAAAATCCAGCCAAAATACTGACGTGACAATTTTTTGGTGAGATAAGTGCAAAATGATGTCATTTTGCTAACGTGGCTACATAATTAATATAAATATTAATTAAATTAAATTTAAAACTAAATTTATTTATTTATTTAATTAAAAAAAGAGGAAGAAGATGAAGGTTGCAAGAAGTTGAGGGCTCAGCCCTTGCCGTTGCCTCCCCGCCGTCGCCGAGAAGGATTGACAAAGAGGGGGGGAGGGTTGACCGGGGTCGCCAGGCCTTGGCCGCGGCCGATGACCCCGGCCAATCGGTGATGAGGGCCTACGAACCTTCACCTAGATCTGGGGCGAGGGGTTGCGACCCTCCCCCAAATCTAGCGAGGGTCGCTGGCCCTTGCCTAGTCGGGCCAGGGCTGCCGCCTGCTAAGGGGTCCCAATGACGGTGGGGGTGGTGATGGCGAAGGTTGAGTCCTCGCCTTTTGTCTCCTCCTCCTATATAAATATTTTAATTAAGTTGATATTTATATTAAAATTCAAAAACATCATTTTGGTCCTTCTTTGTTGACTTAGCTCTTCGACGTGCCACGTAGTTGAGTTATATTATTAAAAAATATCACATAAGATTTCCGATTATCTTCGTTGGCCTTGGTACTCAAGAGTCCCATTTTTCAAAACAAGTGATAATTAAGTGTTATTTTCGTAACTTTTAACACTTAAGTATCCCCGTACCAAGTTTTGATACTCCAAGTGTTGAAGAGATTTAGCTATGATACTAAATAATGGGGAAAATTACCAAAGATGTCTTAGACCAATTAAAAATCTTTGAATTTAACCAATTTAGTCATACACCTTATAACAATTTGTCAATGTACTCCTTTAGGCCAATTTTGGCCGATAATTACCGACATGACGCCGCTTGTGCAGTGTGGCACGATTGATTTTAACATGGACAATTATTTAAAAACATTTCTTAATTTATTTTATATTTTTTGCTTTATTATTTATTTTTTGCATTATGGCCAACGAGGGCTGCAAAGGCCTTGCCGGCCATTGTGTGAGGACCTGCAAGCCCTCGTTGGCTGTGAGCGAGGTCGCCAAGGCCTTGCTGGCCATTGGGTGAGGATCCTCAAGCCCTCTTGGCCATGAGCAAGGGCTCATGAGGGTCGCCAAGGCCTTCCCGGCCACTAGGTGAGGACTTGCAAGCCTTTGCTGACTGCAAGCAAGGGTCGCCAAGGCCTTGTCGGCCATTGGGTGAGGACACGCAAGCCCTCGCTAGCCACAAGTGAGGGCCACGATCCTTGCTAGCGGCCGACAAGGGCTTGTAGGCCCTTGGCGACTACAAAAAATTCACAATTTTTTTTTCTTTCAAGAATTGCAAAAACTTGTTCGTATCAACTTTAATTATGCCTTGTAAAACGGCCCACACCCACGTCGGTGAATTTCGCCAAAATTGGCCAAAATAATTTTATTGGCAAATAATCAAAAGTTTAAAACTAAATTGATCAAATTAAAAGGTTTGGAATTAAATTAATATATGTAAAACATATTTATGACTTTTTTTTGGTAATTATCCCCTAAATAATGCATAATTGAAGCACATAGCTTTGATCACAAATCTATGGAAAATGAATCCAGCTTCGATATCAAAACAATGTAGAATTGGAAGATTGGCATTTGAGAAAGAGGGGAGGGGGAGTCCAGGAGAAATTTCCTAAGGATGGATAGAAGTATTTACATAGAAGAAAGGAAACTTGATATTTGATTAACATCAAATCATGACAAAAGCTAATTAAACAAGTTGTAAAGATAGCATTTTTAAATGTTATCAGCTACTACGCCCTCATTATAATAAATATCATATTTCCTAAATTAACTAGAAATAACATTTTTGTATCATCTACACATTGCATCATGATTATAAATTATCATAATTAGTGTGAGGAATTTGGGTCGCGTGGGCCTAGAGAAAGAAATGCCTGCCATTTGATTGGGTCTCTTCTCCTCCTCAAGCCCTTTGGGCCCTTCTATGTGATGAGACCCCTTGTTTGGGCGACGTTGGCTAAATCTAGTTTATGATATCAATAAGAAATCATATTATGACAAAAAAAAAACTAGTCACGTCTTAATTATTTACTTTAGAGCATTGATTAGAAAGGAGAAAGTAGAATTGACTTAGGAACTCTAAACATGTTTTGATTGAAAGAAATAAAAACAAGATTATCCTTAACATTGGATCCCTAGGCTCGTCCCCATTATGATGCCAAATTCTGATCAATTATGGTCCCAAAATTTTTCTAGTGCAAACATTTCCTTCTCTGGCAGAAGAGTACAAACAGGTTGATCAAGTGCATTCGCATCGTGGTCATCTTATAGAAATAAGGTTAATACCCTGAAAAACCCTAAATTGGTACATTTATGACAAATTTACCCAAAACTAAATTTTTTACAATAAAAAATTCAAAACCAGTACACTTTTGACAAATTTATCCCAAACTAGTATACTTGTGACGAATTTACATTTTTGACAAATTTATCCCAAAGGATAAGCTGTACCAAAGATACTTAAACGAAGATTCCTCCGTTAATACTCTTGGTGAGAGTGATAAATACCAGTTCATGGTCTCTTATGCACCACCTCCATCACCAAAATGCAGTTCTATACCCCAAGTTTCATCAGATCCACCAGGATCACCCCCACCATCTCCTCCTCAGAAGAAACAAACTCTCTCCCCGTTCTATAAGCCAATTCTAAAGTGGGCCAAGAAGCACTCCTACCCACTAGAAGCTCCAGCAGAAACACCACCCATTTCCTCCATTGCCATGTTCCATGATACTGACTTTCCCCCTCTTGTTGGAGAAAATTCTAAACTCAGGTTTCCTGCTCCAGAGGAATTCATTGATCCACAAGGTAGATACCGCCATGTTCCTAAAATACCTACCCCCACTGATGTGGATGAACATGGGAGACAGAGGAAGACCCCGCCGCTTGAAGCCGTTCTAAATTGGCAATCGAGACCCATTAGCACAAAACAATGCTTTCAAAGCAATTGATTCCAAAATTGGAAATGTGCAACAAGATCTCGAAAGTATGATGAGACCACCAAGAAAATGGTTTCGAGTTCCGAAGAGGCTAAATGCCTTGGAATCGGGACAACGGCTAGGGTATCATCACCTAGAAAGCCCGCAACCGGAGATAGAAAAACTCAAGAGACAGATTCAACTCCTTGAAGAAGGAAGGTTCGACCTTTTGATCCATTCGCACCTCCGAAGAACTGGGTATTTACCTCCACCACTCCAGACATCCATTTTTGCTGCCATTCCAGAAGATTCTTTCAGAAAAGAACCAGATATGGCAGAAGTACGAAATCGCCTTAAAGAGTTTAATCGAATCCAAAAAGAAAAAGGAAAGGAGAAAGCTCCTACAGAATCATGTTCGGTTGTCATAAGAGAAAAGCCAGATAAGATGATGCTAGCAAATCCATTAGAATCATTTCTAAAGGATTTGAGTGTTCAAGAACATCCTGATCCAATCCAAAACCCTGATCCTACCCCTTCAAATGATCGATTCTATTTCCGCCGAACAAGTCATTACTACCACTTCGATCTTCAATCATATTCAACATCCTCTTCATCCTTTTCAATTCCTAAAGTTGATTCCCTTCCCATTCCACCAGTAACTTCATCTATAGTCATGGCTAATCCTCCAGATCAGGAAATAGAATCAAATTACTTTGACCCAGAGATTGTCCAAGACAATGCAAAATACCATGTGTCCATGGCATCAAAACCGTTTTTCACCATCGATGATATCCCCTATCATAAATGGCCAGAAAGACTTGAAGAATTTCATACTTGGTTGAACACTCAGTCCCTAACCAACCATGATATAAATGATGTCCTTTACAATTTTGTCACGAGGTTCACAGGAAGCCTCAAACTTTGGTGGAAATCAGTGTCAGAACAAGACCAAATTCATTTTCTGATGTCACCAAATTTTAGCCATGCTATTACTCTCTCTTATCATTTCTTTGTAGGGAAACCCATTGACCTCATAGAAATGAAAAGAAGAGAATTCTTTGAAAGAAAATGTTGCTCCCTCCAAAAGAAACACCTTGATAAGCATTATCGAATAATGCTTCAGCTTTTTTACCAAATTGGAGCCGATTCAAATCTGAAGCATGTTTTCCTGACTTCCATCCCTAAGGAACTTTCCCAGATGGTTGAAAGATCATTCCCTTGGGAGAAAATACATCAAGAAATCCATCTATGCCTTGAAGAAATTTGCCTAAAGCGCCAGATGGTCCGTACCTACATCACAGATGACAGAAGCCTCGAGATGGCCTACTCTCGCGGAAGTTAAAAATCAAATGTTCCAAGCAAGACGTGATGGAACTTGTGGAAAGTTTTCTCGAAAGAAGAAACATTTCAAAAAATTATGGATGACAAAGTCCAAACATGGCCACAAGAACTTCCGAAGAAAGAAGAAATGGAGATATCTATGCAAAAGGAAAGACTGCACATGCCATAAAAAGTCAAATCGTTGCTTCATCTGCAATCAAAAAGGACATTTTGCCAAAAACTGTCCCCAAGCCAGAAAAGGTCAGCATCATTTGATACATCAAATTGAGAATGAAACAGGTATTTCTCTTGAAAATGATGATATCGAATCAATGTTCTCTACGATGAAGAACCATCGAACAAACCCTTTGTGTCATTCCATGTTACCACACTTCCGGTGATACTAATTCGATTCAGAATCGAAGACATTTTTCACATATCACCTACATCTCGCAGAACCAAGTCTTGACATATTTTCGAGTCAAACTCACTTGTCCCCATTTCCCGTGAAAATCCTCACTTCAAAGTTTGCCAAACCTATCAATGTCATTGCCCTCATTGATACGGAGCAAGTTGTTCAATTTTGGATACCAAAATTCTTCCCGAAGAATATTGGACTCCTTACGCCCGATATTTCAACTCGCTTCGGAGACACTTTCTCCACAAATGTGAGAACCACTCCCGTGACTGTTCAGTTCTTCCTCGGTGTTCTATAACCACAAAATTCTTTGGGTCCAATCTTCCCAACAAAGACCTAATCATTGGGTGGGATATTATGACTCAAATTTCACAACTTCGTATCATTCCTGGAAAAGGTCTTAGGTATAAAGATCAATTCTCTGAGTTTGTCAACATCCAGAGACTCTTTTCCATTCAGATGAGTCTATTATACCCAATCATGCAAAGCTTGTTAGAATCTTGTTCGAGAATCCCATTCGAGAATTCGCTCAAAAGTGTTCCCATCATTTATGGAAAAATCTAGAATTCTTTGTTTGCCTTCCTTTCAAGAAGAATGAAGATATAATTCCAACCAAGGCGAGTCACATGGGAATGAAGCCAGAACACTTGACTTTAGCGCAAAGGGAATGCTCAGAACTATTGCAACAGGGCCTTATTGAAACCTCCAACTCTCAATGGGCTTGTGAAGCCTTCTATGTCAATAAGCGTGTTGAGCAGAACAGAGGAAAAATGAGATTGGTAATCAACTATCAACCTCTCAACCATTTCCTCCAAGATGATAAATTCCCTTTACCTTCCGAGTTTCCCTCTTTCTTGGTCTAACCAAGGCCCACATCTATTCCAAATTCGACCTCAAAGTCGGATTTTGGCAATTGGGCATCCATCCTGAAGACAGATCCAAAACAGGATTCTGTATTCCGAACCAGTACTTCCAATGGAAAGTACTCCCTTTTGGCTTAAAGGTAGCACCATCCCTTTTTCAAAAGGCCATGTGTCGTATCTTCCAACCAATTCTCTCAAGTGCTGCAATATATATCGATGATATCTTGCTCTACAGCCCCGATGAGCAATCGCATTGTCAGCTTCTCGAGCAGTTTGCAGAGATTGTGAAAAAGCACGGTATCATGCTTTCTCAAAGAAAGATGGACATTGCTCGGACAGAAATTGAATTTCTAGGTATGCACCTCAACAAAGGTACATACTACCCGGGGCCACATATTGCTCAAGAGTTATTGAAGTTTCCTGAAGATAACTTCACCACAAAACAAGTTCAGCAATTTCTTGGGATAATAAACTATCTCAGAGATTTTGTTCCAAATATTGCAAAACTTCTGATTCCTTTGCAATCTTTGCTGAAGAAGAATCCCCCACCTTGGGGAAAAATTCAGACTAAAGCAGTCGCTGAGCTTAAGGAGATAATGCGAGAATCTCCCGCCATTACAAATACCATCAATAGGAAAAAATTCTTCAAACGACGCCAGTGACGAATACTGGGCAGCCATCCTGCTTGAAGAAATTGATGGTAAGAGACACCTTTGTGCCCACAAAAGTGGAAAGTTTTCTCAAGCTAAAATGCATTACCATTCCACTTTCAAAGAAATCTTAGCGAAAAAAATGGAATCAAGAAGTTTGAATTCCATCTCATCGGCCATCACTTCCTGGTAGAATTAGACATGTCATCTTTCCCTCGTATGACCAAGTTTAAACAAAAACAGATCCCAAATTCTCAACTGCTTCGATGGGCTGAATGGTTTTCAAAATATTCCTTTGAAACCAAACACATTCCCGGGAAAAAGAATGTCCTTGCTGATTTCCTGTCAAGACCAAAAGTACCAACCGAGATTAACATGTACATCAAAATGCCTGCTTTCCATATGCTCAATCATGGCGTAAAATACAAGATTGAGAAGATCAAAGATTTGCCAAGCTGGAAATATTCCCGGAGATTATTGAACAAATCTAGAATGACAATCTCACTTGAAAATCTGGAAAACCTCATGTGCCAATGCCACACGGATCTGTTCGAGACTCAATGGAGGTTCGATTCTTTACCCATATGGATTAAATTTAGAATATCCATTCATACATCCTTTTATCTCGGAAAGAAGATGATTTTCCCGATCGACCAAGACGCTATTATGGTACTTAACCAATAAGTACTTGATAGCCATTGAAATTCCCACCAGAAGATTCATCGCCAACCTCACCAGGATATTCTTACTCAGGAGAAACATTGAAAGAGAAAGTGATCGAAATCTTTTAGACTTTCTCAATTGGTTCTATCCTCCTACTCATTGGAAACATCTTTTGGAGAAAGAACTAAGACCTATGACACCAGATCTTGAAGTCCATACCATCCTGTTTTTCAAACGTCCATGGCATTTTCTCAGAAATAATGGCAACATCATTAATGCCCCACAGGAAATAGGAATCACATCCTACAAACCCCATTTGGATAGCAGAGAAGTTAGGATTCACAAATCTTATCCAAGATCTATTAGAACCTGTGAACACCAGTACCGAGAACTCCAGAGAATTTTGTGTCAAGAAAACAAAACCATTCTTGAAGAAATGTGGAACTATAATGTACCCACTGCATGGGATCATTATGACCTAGCTCCAGAAGCTAAGGAAGCACTCAGGCAATTCAGACAGGCTACGTCATCCAAAGACAATGAAATGACAGGTGAAGATGACATTGTTCAATCCACTCAGGACCCTTATGCACATTGGGGAGGTCCTCTTTCCCAAGATCCCTATGACCAAGGACCCTCGTCCTTATCTCACATGGACACTTCGTACTATGCACAGCCATCCAATTAGCCTCAGCCAAGCATTCCTGCCGACACTACAGAAGATGATAATACCAATTGGGCTCAAGAAGAAACATCCCACTGGGCTCATAAGGAAGCATCCTCATCACATCAGCTAAATCAGATCCTCTCACCAGAAGACCTTGAAGCTCTTGAACAAAAATATGAGGAACATCTTCTAGCAACTGCACACAGCTCAGATGACTCGAACTATGACTACAATGCTCATGATGGACGAGACCGCTGAAAAGCCACTGTCTGTACAATTTCACTGTAGCAAATCACTGTTCACTTTTACTGTAGCACTAGGCTAGGGAAAGTACTGTTCAAAGTACAGTTACTGTTCATAGTGTGCGAATAATTCCCTCCGGAAGTTTCCGGTGCCTCATTTATTTCCGGACCTCGAGCTTGGTCCTTGTAAGCTTGTGACCTCTTATTGTCTATATAAGGCAAGGAGGGTGTATTGTGTTGAGCAGAGTCCTCTGGAGTAAAGTGAGTGTTTTGTGAAAATCTCTATGACTTTATAAACACCTCTCCTTCTCCAGTCTGGTAGGATCCTCTGAGAAATGCAGCTTGGGTAGATTAGAAACGTTTCCATCCTGGAATCTCTGAATGTCTCTAGGCTCTGAACTAAAGGGCAGAGTGGTTTTCTGCTAAAAGGCTATCCCTGAAGGGCTTGAACTGGATGTTCGCCCAATGTGGGAAGGCATACCTGCAGGAAATTGACTCTTCCTTCCCTGGTTCTAGGTCTAGGTCCATTCATGGAAAATTGGTGGAATGGACTACATTAATAAATTGTTAAAAAGTTTATGACTAAGTTGGATAAATTAAAAAAAAAAAATTGGACAAATTGAAATGTTTAAAATTGAATTGACATTAGTGCAATAGATTTACGACTTTTTTGATCATGTTCTCCTCATCCACGCTCCTTCTTCCACCGGACAAAAGAGTGTGATGACAATCTCCTCGGGAATTCATTAGATTCCTTTCTCGAGAAATTTCATCAAACCCAATCCATATTGAAGGCTTACCAATTAACCATAAGCTCTTATATTAAAAAAAATGTCGAAGAGATCTAGCTGTGATACTGAATAATGCATAATGGAAGCACGTAGCTTTGATCACAAATTTATGGAATATGAATCTAACTAGATATCAACATAATGTAAAACTAGAAGCTGGCAATTGAGAAAAGATAGGGGAGAGGTTGGGAAGAATTTCAGAAAGGACAGAATAAGGAATTCAGATAGAAGCGATGAAACTCTATAAATCATGACAAAAAGCTAATCAGAAAAGTTTTAAAGCCAGTATATATTAGTCAAAACGTTATTGGCAACTAAGCCCTAATTCCAATAGATAACAGTTTCCTAAATTATCGAAATAAGAAAGAAATTTTGCTAAGAAGACTGGAAATCAATAATTGAAGTCCATTTTGTACTGCCTACACATCGCAGCGTGATTAAACAATACCTACCGAACTTAGTGGGAAGGAATCTAACTGGTCATGTTCATATAAGACAAATTTTCACCACTTGATTATTTACTTTAGAGCCTTGACTAGAAACGAGAAACTAGTATCAATTTAGGTACTTTAAACAAGATCATCCGCAACATTAAGGCCCTAGTCTCCTCCCGATTCGGGAAACCACGAACCTTTGTTTATATAGCTTTTGCATCGACCACTCTGACAGCATGATTCTAACAAAATTGTGCAAAAATTTGATTCATGTTTATTTGAGAAGTTAACTATACGAAGAAATAGTCTTAAGTGGGGAGCCGTGATAGTGGGGTCCTGTGCTAACTTCCCTTAAGGTATAGTCGGTGGTCTCCGTTGGGCCGGTCGGGCCGCGGTGGCTGGGCTAAAAGACCATAAAGTGTCTTGGAGGTCGGATCCTGGATATCAAAAAAAAAAAAAAAACTATACGAAGGAATAGGAGTAAAGTTTTGTATGTGGAGTCGGTATGCAACTTCCAGTTGGTACACGAGAGCTCAACCGACCGAGTGCGGTGACGGATGAGGCAATGGCCCACCTCATCTGATCGTGCATGTGGTTGGGCTCGCATGTAGGGACGGAGCATCGAAGACCTTTGCTCGTTCTTTCCACTCAAATTAATCAATGGAAGTAAAGCTTATCTACGAATAACAATAATGTTGAGAATAAAAAATTGAAAAATTACTTTCCACTCGACGCCTTCATCTGCATTCATCAAATGCTTTTTGACTTCTTATAAAAAAACAATGATGAGTTGGAATGTGAGAACGAAGGGTGACCCTGTCAAATTGCGGAAAAAGAGGGCACCGATCATGCAGCTTCCATTGGAGGCATGTCAAGTGCTTTGCTACGCCGATAGGCAAACCCAAAAGGAAAGAAAGAAAAAAAGGAAAACCAGCGAAAACGGTCCACGTGCCTCCATGCTAGCACATGTGAGCCATCGGAATATACAATAGGCTCATGTATTCTTTTTTCTTAAAAGAGATGAAATAGCACAGGCCGTAAGGGCCAAGCTCTATGCCTCTGGGGCGCCGGCGAGGCTCGTCGATCACAAGTGAGAGACTGTTGACTCTCTCCTGATTCTGGTAAGGGCTAGGGCGTCACCAATGGTCAGGCCATCGTTGATGCCTCACTCACTTGGGGGCAGCGGCCATGAGTAGAGGGCCTAGCCCTCCTTCGGCAAGTGTTATTATTTTTTTGGATTTTTTAATAACTTTTAGCCCTTTTTTAGTTTGTCTATTTTTTGATTTTTTTTTTTGGATTTTGTAAACCTAATTTAATTAAGATTCGGTGTAAAAATTAGGAATCGGACCAAAACGACATCGTTTTGGTGCTTTAATTAACCTTAATGCCACGTAGCACACCATCTTAAATAGAGAGGATAATAGAAAAAGTCATACTAATATTTGGGTTAATACCCTGAAAAACCCTAAACTAATACACTTGTAACAAATTTAGCTCAAACTAATTTTTTGACTCCTCAAATTGATACACCTTTGATAAATTTATGCAAAATTGGTACACTTGTAATAAATTTACCATATGTTAGTTTTCGTTAAATTTTATTATCAAATTATTAAGTTGAATGACACGTGATAGTTGGTTGGTGTATCGGTTTGGGATTTTACTCTCTGTTTGTCACAGTTATTTAATTTTTGTGATTTTTTGTGATACTAATCTAATTTAACGAATGGTACATTTGTCACAAATGTCCCAATTCGGGGTTTTTGGCGGTTGTATAAATTAGTTTGAGGTAAATTTATCACAAATGTATCAATTTGGAGTTTTTTTTATGGTCAGTTGGGGTAAATGGAGTTTTTTTATGATTAGTTGGGGTAAATTTATCAAATTGGTGTACTTTTAGTTTGAGGTTTTTCATGGTTAAAAAAATAGTTTGGGGAAAATTTGTCACATGTGTACTAATTTGAGATTTTTCAAGATATTAACCCTTAGTATTTTACGTTGGTCAAATTGGATAAAGTATAGAATAACTTAATTGTACAAATAGACAAATTTTAGGATTTAATTGTATTTTTTTAAAATTTTATGACGCAATCACACTTTAACGACAATGGGTAGAATTTCTGCTACAGTTATCCCTCCATATTTATAGGTTATTATTATTATTATCATGAAAGCGATACCAAAAAATAATCAACTTTATTAGCACAATACAGGTTCTAGCTTGGTTCGTGGTGTTCTTGTACCTTTGAATATGAAATTACATTCATCTATTTTCAGAGACAAGTAGAAGGTATACGATTTCAAGATACTCTCAAAAGACAAATCATTCGTTTAATCTCATCGCATTCCTAATTGGTCTTTTTTCAATTGTAATCAATTCCCAACACTTTGATTGGCATGTAAACCAAGGCAATAGAGGTGTAAGAGTTACTTACGATTTTTTCTACAATATATTTCTATATTGAAGATAATTATGATATTTTTATTAATTTTTCATATCTTTCAAGATTACGCATATAACTCAACTTGATTGTGCATTTCTTAATTAATATAATCATCTAAAAATATTTATAAATAGGCTTATATATTCTTCTTCAATATATATCGAAATATATAGAAATTGCACATTTTCACGTTTCAATCTTTCTTATCTAGCATTCCATCGTCTAAATATTGAAAGGTAGTTTCATCTGCTAGTCCACAGTTTTCATATATGTCGTATCGATTTTCTCGAACTGTCCATTCGAGGATCAACTACAATGATCTATGAATTCATATCACCCACAATTAAAAAACAAAAGGAAAAATAATATGTCGTGTGGGTGGTAGGCCTAGCCCCTAGCAATTGATAATTCAATAATTGCAACATCAGATGTACATGGTTTTGCTTTCCTTAAAACGACTGTGCACAACCGACAACAATAACGTCGTCGTCTTTCATACGTGTAAAATAGACGAACTGTCATTTTCTAACTTGCTACAAGTGTGGCCCTAGAGCATTGGAATTTCCTATCTCCATTATTCACCTTTGATATGACCAATACTTTTGTGGTCTTGGTCTACTAATGTTTTTGCCTTCCCTTGCATCCGTGGATCTCCATGAATACATGTAAACCATAGGATTAAGGGTATGGTTCCCAAGATTAATCTGAATGGGATATACTTGATTTTGAACATACTCTCTGTTGCGTCCAAATCCAATGTTGAACTACGCGACCAATCCCTTGTGAATGAAGTGTGTTCTATTATGAACAATCACATCCAATAAGTATGAGTGCCTTTTTTAGATGAGCACCATTTGTCTTGTAAACCATGTCGTTCATCTTTGATTATGATATTCTAGACGAATTATGCGATAAAATGTTCTTCAAAACTGTCAAGGGGCGATTTGAATAGTCAAGCAATTAGTTTGTATGTGCACATTTGTACCGTTTTGGATAAATTCGACAGCTACACCAACCGCCTTGTGCATGGAGCCTTAAAAATGCATGTTGACATGACAATTTGCATGAAATCATAGAATTAGTCGACTTAGAAAAGTTTGGATATTCCATGTACGTTGAGACCCTGACTCAGGGGCCATGGACACGGACCAAGCCTTGGTGGAACCGAGCTCAACAGCTGAAGTCTTGAGACCGTCCTTGAGGAACCAAAGCTCAAGTGCCGTTGTCCCAAGCTTGGCAATGGAGGTTCCCCATAGGGCACTGAGGTCTTGAGCTTCGCTTCGAGGCATCCTAGCCCATCTTCCGAGGTTTCGAGGCTGACCTCAAGGGATTGTGGCTCAAGGGCGCGAAACAAGGGCTAGCCTTAGGGGACTTGAGCCTATTTACTAGGGTCGAAGGCCTGTTGAAATAGTCTTTTATCATAAAAGAAGTGGCTCTTTATCCTAAAAGGAGGTTATCGGTAGTTATGAAAGGAAGTTATTTTTGACATCTAGAGTAGCGATGGTTAGGGATAAGATACCTATTCGCAAGAGATGTGTTAATTACTTGTTTGCAAGTAGAGATTAATTCACATATTATTTATAATAACTATAATTGTTCATAAATGCTTTTTTAGAACTCTTTCTTTTTCTCTTTTCATACATGCAATTTTCATACATTCAATGTGAAATTCCAAAAAAGATATTGAGTAATTGCTAGACTTATTTCTTTGCGGCTTTGGTGTATATCTTGAAGGGATATATTTATTCTAAACCCGATAGCAACAATAGTGAGGAAAAATAATACTTTAAGAACAATGATCATCATTATACATCAAAGTATCAAAAACCTATTACTACTTCTCTATCTTCATTAGCAATCAAATTTTCCTAACAGGACTGGCCTCAAGGGACTTAGGATTAGATTGGTCATATCGAGGCCCAACCATCGAGGCCTTGGCATAGGTGTCAAGGACTTTGCACACTATTGCTAGGATCCTTAATTTGACCTTGGCGGGGTGCCAAAGCCCTGGCTTCAATAGCCAAGGTTCAATTGTATTCTCGAAATTGTTTTTTGACATATAAAAGAGGGAGCTATTTTCTTAAATTTAAGCATAGATTTTTTTTATAATTATGATGAATATTTTTCATTAAATTTTTAAATGATCAAAATATTGAAAAGCTATAAAAATGATTTGCGACAGTGACCATTTACTATCTTCAAAGGAAGTTTACCGTCAGTTTAGCTAAAATTAGTAGGAGAATAGGGAAATTGCCATTGTTTTAGATAATTACAAAATTTAGGTTCTACCACCGATGATAACTTGAGAAAATTTTACCATACCATCGGATTATTATCGAGTGCTAATATCCCCGAGTTGAAAATTTTCCGTCCATATTACTCTTCATAAAAAAAAGAAGGCACTGATCGGGGTGCGGTCGAAATTATTTCACAGGTACGATTGTTGAAAACAATTACTAACTATAAGTACAATTAGTTGTTGCCATTTGAGGAAAGAATTGATACTGCTGGACAATAATTAAGATTATTTGTTCAACCATTTCGTGAAAATAATTTCGTGAGAACTTTCTAAGTGATAGTCGAAGGAGTAAAAGTTTATAGGAGGTAAATGCTATCAAAAGTAGTAAGTCCACCGGTTCATTGAGAAACTTTTCTTGAAAATAGAAATTTTCTTTAATAGGAAATAAATAATTTTGCCTTGTGAGGTAGTAATTTTTTTCGTGCAGCCAACATTTTCCCTCGCGTGTTGGATTTATCCGGTAAACGGTGGCCCTCAAGCAAAATTTCCATCTTAAACTGAACTTTCTTCTGAGAGTGATTTATAATTTGCAAGATTTGGGTCCTCTTTTATTGTAGCCGAAAAAGAAATTAAAAAAATAAAAAGTTGCTCCACCGAAAGGCTGAGTAGGCCGTTGGAACGCTGAATTGGACTAGGTGAGTTCACCTTCCAATTTTCGATTTTTTATACTTATATCCACATATTTGCACAATTGATATTAAGGTGAATTTAAATGGTCTACGTGTAAGTCAACATTTCTCTATTATCATTAGGGATGGGCGTCGGTCTAGGGTCAATCCCGGATCAGCCTTGGACCAGCTTTGGACCTACCCAAAACCCAATCGGTCTTGATTCAATTCCTAGGAGGACTGGGTCAATCTTTGATCCTAAGACCTCTGGACCCTGCATCGTGCGGGTTAGTTTTCACCCGAGAGTTTAGGGTTGATTCGGGTTAGACTAACCCTGTACATAATATATATATATATATATATATATTATATTATATTATATTATATGATTTTGTCTACTCTGAATTCTAACGCCTCCTACTCTGTTTTCTTCGTAATTCAGTTTGTCATGCAAATAAGCAAGTAGAAAGAAACTCATCCCTTATTCAACCAAAAAAATAAATAAAAAATAAACCCTCTTCACTTGCCTTGACCTTGCTCTCCTTGCTTACCTTATTCACCGCTCACCTCCTTGCTTGCCTCTCTTCACTTGTCTTGCTCTCGCTGCCTACCTTTGTTCCATCGTCTTGCGTGTTTGTTTTTCTAGTTTGTTGCTTTTAGGAAGTATAAATTTGTATTGTTACCTTATCTTATATTTGTGTTTGATATGTATTGTGTTCATAGTTTAGTTACTCAATATCGTATTATTGATGGATATGTAATTTGAAATAGTATGTGTGTCATTTTAACGAATGCAAAAAATGAAACAAAAAAGCAATCGGTTGGTCCCAGTTCACCTTAGAACTAGACCAAACCTATAGGGTCAATTTGATCCTCAATCTTAGGTTCAACAATTGGAGACTAATACTGTGCAAGTTGGTCCTGGGTTAGGTGCTGGACAGGCCTAACTCAGACCATGCTCACCCCTAATTATCATTAGTCCGCCTTAAAAGTATTGGGGAGAACTGGGTAATATTTCACCAAAAACTAACCTAATTCAGGAGCAATTTCTCTCAAAACTAGACCGATCAAATCGACTTGATCCCAACAACAACCAACAATATATAATGCCGAAATGACAATAAGACGACGATGACAATGACAACAATAACAAGAAGATTTTAATATAGAAACCCAACGTAAGAAAAATCACGAGACGCCCAAAACCTTCCACTAATCATTAAAAATAGTAGGATACATAAAATGTTTTTCTTTAGTCACACACCAGAGGCTCAACATAAGCAATACAATTGTATTTCTTCATCGCAAAAGTGGATTAAAATAAATAGAGTAATAAAATCTTGACCACAATTGGAAAATTCAGAGGAGGTTCTCAATGAACGAAACCAATCAACTTGTAGCTTTCCATGTCACAAATAACATATTTAAATTTGAGTTAATTCTGTCAATATTTGAATTTCAAATCGAGACCACAAAGTTGCACCCTCTTTTCTTCCTTCTCCCCTGTTCTCTCGGTACGCTCATGGTCACTCTTTTCTCTTTCTTCTTCTTGCTCACCTCGGGCTCCACCCTCTCACTTGCACGAAGCAGCCCCTGTTTTTTTTTTCTTTTCGACTTTTGATCTTGTCTTTTTCCTCTTTGTTTTATGTGTTAGCTGGGCCTCATAAATGAGCCGGATCAAATTTCTCCCTCCACCTCATGTCCCAGCTTTGCAGGAATTTCTACAACCACAAGAGTCCTTTTCTCTTTTACTGATAGCGATATATTCCGCTTCAGTAATAGATGAAGCAACACATTTTTGCAATCTTAATTTTAGTGATGTATCTAAATGGTCAACTTCTAAGTCCATTTTTCTCTATTATCATCACCTTCCCTCAAAAGCAACCAACGGTGTCATTGGATCCTCCGATAACAAGCCAACGAGAAATTCCTCTCGAACCTCAAGCTAGCTCTCATTCATGGCTGACAGGTAAATCTCTCTCTCTCTCTCTCTGTGGTTGCTCATTCTTTCCCCTCATTCCTTCTTCTATTGCTGGCCCACAGCAAGAACAGCAAATTAACTGGAGAAGAAAGTGAAGAGGAGCGAGTGGACGAGAGGAAGTACTTCCAGAAGGTGCTTGACGACGTTGTGAGCCTCAACTCCCTCTTCACTGTCGCCGTCTTCGTCGGCCTCTCCTTCGCCCAGCCGGGCCAAGTTCAGAGCCTCGAGGATGACAACAATTGCCACTCGGACACCAAGATGCGCAAGCGGCTCGTGGCCTTTGTGATTGCCTCCTTCAGCTGCTTCGTCTTCTCCGGCTTCCTTGCCAAGACCGTCAAGATCTACCTCTACATCTACAAGAAGCACGACGACTTACCTGACAGTGCCGCGAAGAACCCACAACGCCAGTGGAAGAGCCTCGTTGGGTTTTATTTGTCAATCTACGGGACCATAGCCGGGTCCCTGCTGCTGCTCCTGGCCATGGTCAACGTGGTCCAGATCAAGCTCGGCCGGCTCTCGTGCAACGGCGATTTCACAGTCAGCACTGTTTCTGTCATGGTCGGCACCATTGGCCTCAGCCTGCTGATCTACTTCACTGCAGTGACCTACGGCCTGTTGTTCACCGGCAAGAACGCGCTGTCCCAAGGCAAGGCGGCAGAGACCAGCAAGGGCGTTCCCGTCGAGGTTAGGAAGGTGTGACGATGAGAAGCGAGAAATTAATTAGAAGGGCAATCTGAAATACGATAGACTTATCATGTAACGTGTATCCGATGAGACGATATATCATAGGTCCATGTGAGTATAGTACATCTTAAATGATGGTGTTATGTTGTCGTGCATTCCATGATTCTTGCGCATCTTTTAGTGAATTTTTATCTGATAGTCGACATTCATTTATAAAGTTTACATAGGGAGAACTCTCGCTGAGTGCTGAATTGATTACTTCTTGAAATCTTCAAAGAAGAAATAGAGTTCACATCGCCAAAAATTTTACGCAAACAGCCTCGTCCACTCTTGATTTGATGATTATGATAGAAATTATATGCGACCGGAAGTGATCGATGTATTTCTCCAAACGAACAAAAAAGAAACGAAATACGAAACACAAATCATTCATCAGCTAATGTTGCGGGGCCAAAGCTGTCTCCATGAAAGATTCCAGCTACTCCTTTCTTCATGAGCCGCCTCACTTACGTCTCTTTCATTCTTTTACGGATCGGTAACACTTATAGCAATCAATCAAGATTAGATTTAAGTGTCTGCCTAGTTATCAGGAGCTAGATTATCCAAACCGAAATAATTACACGGGTAGATGATCAAATTTGATTTCTTAGTAAGAGAGAGAAATATCGAAATGTGTTATTAAACGAGAAAGAACCGTACGAGAGTGATTGGCCTTTTTTCTGAACGTTGGATTTTCGGAAGAAACACTGCCAGCAAGAAGACGGACGGATTTCATATGTTGGCATGCGACATTTACTTACTGAGAAAATATACATGGGTGATGAGAGTGAGAATGTACTTTATGTGACAGATAAATGTTGATGGCAGTGAAACATGGTGTAATTGATCGATTGCAATTGCCCGCATACTATAAATCTTGTCCTTCTTGGCACCCTATATGTGTGTATATCATTTTTGGTTGATTGGTTACACCTTGTTTCATTCTCACGTGATATTTTCGTCATATAAAACACCTTCTCAACATCATCCCCTGATAGTGGTTACGCATAGGGTGTAATTGGTCGATCGCGATTGCCCACATACTATAAATCTTATCCTACTTGGCACCCTATATGCATATATATCTTACTTTTGATTGATTGGTTGCACCGTGTTTCATTCCCACGTGATGTTTTCGTCATATAAAACACCTTCTCAATATCATCCCCTCATAGTGGGAAAAAAAGAAGATATTTCTACCAGAGGTTTATGCTGTGAAGTAATGTTAAAAATATTGAACAGAATTTTCAAAATGTTTCGACTTGAAGAATACAAATAATGTTAGTATCTCATGTTGAAGCATCCCAAATGTAACAGAATCTATGAACTGATCTTAGCATTTTGAACACTATTTATAGCGTAATTCTTTAGCATCTAACAAATACTACGACCCTTTCCCCTCTCCACCCAACCTCACTCTAAAGAGAAGCAAAATGACAGATTTTTTTTTTTTAATGATGGAAAGAGGTGTAGTTACATACGTTACATCAATTAATATGTTGATTTTGTGTATTAGTCTATCGATATCAAAGAGGTCAGAGACTCTAAAAGATAACACAAATACAATCGCAAAATTTGTGCTCCACCTGGAAAAAGTGCTTAAAAAGTCCTAAACCTTTTGTATTTGTGCCAATCTAGTCATAAACCTTTTTTTAATGCCAATTTAGTCATAGACCTTTTTACTTAGTGCCGATTCAGTCATTTCCGGCCAATTTTGGTCGGATTTTGTTGACTGGACGCCGGTCGACTGACGTGGCCTGATTGGTGCTAACGTAGATAAATTTTAATAATATTTTAATATTTTTGAATTTTATTTTAATTTTGATTTTAATTTTATATTTTCTTTTTCCCTCCCCTCCTTCGGCCGGTCGCCAGACCTCGGCAACCGACCGAGGCGACTAGCGGCGTCGCCGGACCTCGCGACCCGCCGGAGGCAATGGCCGGCGAGGTCGACCTCGCCGGCCACCTTGCCCTCGCCGACGCCGCCCGTCACGATCGATGAGGTCGAGCCGCCGGCCATGGGTGAGGCTCGACCTCGCCGGCCCGGCGCTAGGTCGTCCTCGTGGCTTGGGCGGTGCCGGCGAGGCTCAACCCTCGCTAGATCCGGCGAGGGCGAGCCTCGTCGCCCAGCGCGAGGCTGCCCTCGTGGCCACTTGGGTGGCGCTGGCGAGGCTCACCCTCGCGGCCACTGTCGTGCTGGGCGGCGAGGGCGAGGTGGCTCGCGAGGTCCGGCGAGGTCGAAGTCGCCGACTGTCACCTCTGGCTAGTTGCCGAGGTCCGGCGACCGGCCGTAGGAGGGGAGGGAAAAAATAAAAAAAGAAAAAGAAAATAAAAAGAAAAAGAAAAAGAAAAAAGAAAAAATATTAAAATATTATTAAAATTTGTCAACGTCAGCCGGCCGGCGTCCAATCAGCAAAATCCGGAAAAGACTAAATCGGCACTAAGTAAAAATGTTTAGGACTAAATTGGCACAAAAAAGGTTTAGGACTAGATTGGTACAAATACAAAAGGTTTAGGACTTTTTAAGCACTTTTCCCCGCAATGCATATGATAAAATAAATGCTCACTGCTTAAGAAATCTACCTACTTAAGTTGTTAGATGAAAGCCTAATTTCTTATTTAAATATTTCAATGCTCTCCCTCACGTTTAATCTAGTCTTTTGCTTGGCACTAGGCGTGAAAGTTTAATTGGGGAGGCAAATGTGATTCGGAAAGATTCGAATTTAGAACATTTTACTTTGATACCATGTGAACGTGAACCACAACCAACTATTCTAAAAACTTAAATTATTAGATAAATATGTGGTTTATCATTTAAATATTCTAATAAAATTCTCACTACAAGAGGAGTTCACCTCAGGATACAGCGCATTAAGCCTCAAAGGAATCCACCAAAGGAATACAGAGTTAAGCGAAACTCAAATCCAAGGGTAAATTCATTGAAACACTCGCTTACCCTCTAGGAAACCTTAGACGGGTTTTAAAGAGACAAACTTAAAAAATTCCCTCTAAGCATTGGCAATTCTCAAAGACATTGCATTGGACTTAGCAAGAACATAAATGTATTAAATTACCTCATCTCAGATTTCCTAACCAGCGCCTCGTTTTTTGGGAGTAACATTGCCCAGAATATTCCAAAATACATGAAGCTCGACTCACTTAAAAGTAGACACATAGAGCTTTCCAACGGCATATTTTTAACCATATTGAATCCCGATAACCCTTTCAATATCTGAAAAAAATGACCCTTAAAATATTGTCAAAAGAAATTGACTTCACCTCGTGCTATGGAGCCTAGCGCATTGTGGGATCTAACAGAAAAATTAGAAGAATCCATGAATAGTAAAAGAAGAGGTCCTTAGCGTAGGGCTTCTATCTGGTCTTTTTATCTAATACTAAATATGAAAATATTTAATTGAGGAGGCAAATGAGGTATGTAAAAATTTGAATTTAGAATTTCCAACTTTGATATCATATAAGATTTTATGGGACCATTTCTAATTATTCTAAAAGCTTAAGTTATTATATAAATGTGTGATTTATTATTTTAATATTTTAACAGTGATAGTCATGCTTGTAATATATGAGTGTTATTCATATTAGAAAGAAGAAATGACCTAAAATTGCTCGAGCAAATCCAAATGGTTTTGAAAGCATAAACCCTTTGGAAAGTAGAGATGACTTTGGATTTTACTTTCCACCTCCGCCTATTTGGATTTTGCGATTATCCAGAAATCCTTAGCAATCACATTCGTCCAGGGACGTCCAGGGATAATCCGTGAGTTTATACTTTCTGCATTATCCTCTAGGGAGAGAGAGAGAGAGAGAGAGAGAGGTTATTGTTCGAAGCATTTATGACTGATGAGATAAGATGTTACCAAGATTTAAACCAATCATCTGAAGAAACTAGGACTACAAATTTATAAAATGAATAACAAACTCCATGTCCGAGAATATTGAATAGAAGATGCACATCAACTTCCTTCGCTGTCCAGCTTACTGAGTCCAAATGGTGGTTTTAGTGCATCTGCGAGTTGCTATCTCTGTATTCATGACGTTTCACAATTATGGAAGGGGGTTGGTATTAGGTGATGCTAGCTCATGGCGGACCCCATCTAACGTCTAGCGGAGTCCCAAACTATTTATGGATAGCCCGTTTAATAAATGATGTGATAGATAAACTCAATCACAGAACTATTACTATACAAAAGAATTCAACTTCCTCTTAAATCTATGGATCTGGCAGATCCTCGAGGTTCTGTCCACTTGATTTGGTAAAATGAGTTCGGGCAAATACGAATTGGTGCGTTGGACCAATTAGTCGTCGGCACATTCACGTTATTCGTGTGTGGTTAGAATTGGGCCAATGTTCAACTTAAGGGAAGGAAAAACTAGGGAATTCTCTCCCATCCTAAACCTCGGCGCATGGCTGCATCCTCAAGTCCATAGGCTTAATGAAACAAGATACAAAAGAGTACAAAGAAAGGATATCCCTTCATGGCTAGTCTCAGAATCGGGTATCTCTCTCTTTCTATCTCGAGCTTTACCGTAACCTTTCGATCCATCTTTCCTTCTGTCTCGAACTTTACTACGTCGTACAGCCTGATAAAGAGACTGGAGAATCATAGAGCATTCATCATTATGCTTTTGCTTTTTAACTTTTCCTTTCCAATTTTAAGAGATAACTCAAAAGAGGATCAAGGCGACAAAGTGGAAGAGAGGAATACTTCCAAAAGTGTAAAGTCGAACGGATTCTTACAACAAAATCATTTATGTCATTCGGCCTCTCTCTCAAAATCAAACTTGATGTATGAGCACGATAATTCACATGGAGTAACCCACCTCTCAATATCATAGAGTTCCAAGAGTAAAGTCACTTTTCAAATATTGATTCTTAAGTCATTTGAGTTTGCAATATCTACAATGATAGAAAAAATGCTTTAAATCCCCTGCTCAATCAAGTATTTCTCATCCACTTTTCCTATTATTGTAGAATAACCAGAGATTTTACAAAAAATTAATATTTTCTTGTGCCACTTCAAATCAATATCAACAAAATGAGTATTAGGACACATAACTCAAACATATACGACGTTCATCTTCAATAAATATATACTTTGCAAAATCGGTAATCTACTAAAGCATAATTATAGGCAAGTCTTACTCAACACACAATAATTAAGGGTTGGTGTCCTTGCCTTGTTTATCTTATGAATTGGTAGGTCAAATCGGGGAAAAGTGTTAGAAAAGTTCTAAATCTATTACATTGGTGTTGATTTAGTCATAAATCTTTTAATTGTGCCAATTTAGTCTTAACTTTTTGACATAGTGCTAATCCTATCATTCCAGCTAATTTTGGCTGGATATTGTTAATGTGGTCGCTAGCCGTCCTATGTGACATGGTGGGTACTGATGTAAAATTTTTTTAGTTATTTTAATTTGTTAATTTTTTATATTTTATTTTCCTTTTTTTCCCTTCCGTTCCTTCCTCCTCTAGTTGGTCGCCATACCTTAATGACATGCCAGAGGTGAGGGACCTCGTTAGCCTCCCCAAGCGAGGCTTGAGCCTTCACCAGAGGCTGCAAGGGTGGCCTTGCACTGGGTTAGTGAGGGTCAAGCCTCGCCAACTATGGGTGAGGCCTTGATTGCAAGGCCGCTCTCACGGCCTTTGGTGAGGGCTCTCCAAAGGCCAACGAGATCGACCTCACCAGCCCTCGCTTGGCGTCCATGTTAACAATATTTTACCAAAATTATCCAGAAAGACTAATATGGCACTAAGTCAAAAGGTTTAGAACCAAATTAGTACAAATGTAATAGATTTAAGATTTTTCTAACATTTTTCCCATCTACCCATCATTATTCAATTTTCTTCAATATAATACATTACATTCTGGAAAATGAATTTGATAAAACACATCATCATCTTATTTGACTGCCAATTATATCCATTAAAATGCCATTAACAAATTTAATTAAAGATAACATTTTAATAAAAAAGCTATTTTCTTTTTTTAAATACTCTATAACAATACAAATGATTTGGTTAAATAAGCAAATTATAGTTACTAAAGACTAACGATAGTCTTAAATAGATTCGAATCTATTTGGCGGGAAGCTTTTCGTTAATAACATGGAATTAAAGATAAACATATTGTTGATTATGAAAAAACAAAGAAAAAAGTTATGTTTTCGACTTAATGTGTTATTTTGTAGGGTTAATATCACAATAAACCCCAAATTAGTACACTTATAATAAATTAACCATAAACTAATGTTTTGATTATAAAAAACCCCAAATTAGTATACTTGTGATAAATTTACCTTTTACCTTTGGTTACTTTCCGTTAAAATTTAGGGAAAATGTCACAAATGGTCCCTATACTATTACTTAATGTGCAATTTGGTCCCTGAACTTTCGATTGGCTCAATTTAGTCCCTGAATTATTGATAAATGTCCGATTTGGTCCCTGAACTTTCGATCGGCTCAATTTGGTCCCTGAACTATTGATAAATGTCCGATTTAGTCATTCGTTACTTTTTTTTTTTAATTTTTTAAAATTTTTAAATTTTTTTTTAATTTTTGGCTTCCCTCCGCCGGCTCGGGCGAGGAGAGCCCGGCGTCCGGCGAGGGCCGTCCTCGCCCGACGCCCGGCGAGGGCGGCCCTCGCTGGCGTCGGGCGAGGGTATCCCTCGCAGATCCGGCGAGGAGCTCCTCGCCCTCGTCCGGGCGGGGCGGCCTCACCGGCGTCGGGCGAGGGCGGCCCTCGCCTCCTCGCCCAGATCTGCGAGGAGCCCGCCGCCGACGCCCGGCGAGGACGGCCCTCGCCCGACGCCGGCGAGGGCGACCCTCGCCGGACGCCGGCAGAGGGAAGCCAAAAATTAAAAAAAAAATTAAAAAAAAAATTAAAAAAATTAAAAAAAATTAAAAAAACCAGTAACGAAGGACTAAATCGGACATTTATCAATAGTTTAGGGACCAAATTGAGCCGATCGAAAGTTCAGGGACCAAATCGGACATTTATCAATAGTTCAGGGACCAAATTAAGCCGATCGAAAGTTCAGGGACCAAATCGGACATTGAGCAATAGTATAGGGACCATTTGTGACATTTTCCCTAAATTTTACCATCAAATTATTGAGTTTGATGATATGCCGTAGTTGACAGGTTTACAAATTTGGGATTTTACCATTCGGCGAGAGGAAGCCAAAAAAATAAAAAAAAAAAAAAAAATAAAAAAAATAAAAAAAAACAGAACGAAGGACTAAATCGGACATTTATCAATAGTTAGGGACCAAATTGAGCCGATCGAAAGTTCAGGGACCAAATCGGACATTTATCAATAGTTCAGGGACCAAATTAAGCCGATCGAAAGTTCAGGGTTCAAATCGGACATTGAGCAATAGTATAGGGACCATTTGTGACATTTTCCCTAAATTTTACCATCAAATTATTGAGTTTGATGATATGCCGTAGTTGACAGGTTTACAAATTTGGGATTTTACCATTCGCTTATCGCATGTGTACTAATTTATGATTTTTTGTTGTATTAATCCAATTTAACATAAACTGATAGATGGTCAATTTGTCACAAATGTATCAGTTTGGGGTTGTTGGAGTTCACAAAATTAGTTTGGAGTAAATTTGTTATCAGTATACCAATATAATGTTCGATGCATTAAAAAAAGTTAATTTGTAATAATTTTCTCACAAATATACTAGTTTGTAGTTTTTCGTGATATTAATCCTATTTTGTAATATTCCAAAAAAAAGAGGGCCATTTGGAGTTGAAAAAAATAGGGTAAATTTGAAAGACAAAAGAAAGGGGAGATTATGGACATGAACCCAAAAGATCAAGAGAAGGTATGAAGAGAGGGAATCATGAAACATGCCTTCCTTACTGTAGTTCCCTTTCATTATGTGCAGGGTTACTACTGGCCATTTTCACCTGACCAGAGGGAGAGAAGCAAGAGGAAGAGAGAGGAGACAACACACCGGGGAGAGTCGAGACTCCATATGTGACATCCCGATTTTTCCAATTCTATTTTCAGTAAAATTAAGGTGGGCATTTCATCTTTGCACATATCGTTCTTTTCCTTGAGTTGGCCACTCATGTGAAAACTAGTTTATCGGGTGAAGCTGGTAAGAGATTATAATGCATTAGACTCGAGAATTTGACCAGGAAATGACCTTTCGACTGAGCTAATCTGCAAGTGTCATTATGGCACAGTTAAAAATCGATTAGAGACCGGAGATAGGTCGACTCGATAGAAACATGTGATCAAGTGTGGGTGATTTCACCAAATTGCACTGTTCTTGTCGGTCGGCACGAGGTCGGCTTTTTTGTCGATTGGGTCCCCTGTGTCCGTAACTGAAACCTTGAGATTTCCACGACAACCGAGAGTCGCCAATGTGTCAAAGATGTACATTGTGGCTTGAATTGATCAACCACAGGTCAAATGCACGAAAATTTCTAAAAAGCTACCCGGTTGGTTAGGATAAGCTAATATCACGCCAGAGTGAAATTAATCGTGAAATTGAAAGTGAATTCAGGAATTGGAAGTCTGGTTATGTCACAAACCTTATTAGGAACATTGGATTAATTTATGGATTTTAATTGGGCTCAATTGCAAGAGAATTGATTGGAATTGAAGGAATTGTTGTACAAAATTTCATGCCACGGCGGAGAAAGAAATTGCACCCATTGGAATGAAGTTGTGGGAGTTTTAGTTAGTGGAAGATGACATCAGGTGATGTCATGGTGGTTGGCCAAATTGAAGAAGAAATTGACAAGTGGAGGGTGGAGATTGCTTCTTGGAAAAGCACCCATCAACATCATCTTCAAGCTTGGGAAGAGAGAGAGAGAGAGGAGAGAGAGGGGGGAGTGCAGATCCGAACCAGACCAGCCCCGACGCCGCCCTTTCGCCGGTCGCCCGTTCGTCGCAGCCGTCACCGTCGCCGTCGCCACCGCGGTCGTCGCTCGTCCGCGCGCCCGCCCGCGCGCCTCGCCGCTCGCCGTTCGGCCGTTGCGACGCCTCCGCTGAACCTCCACCGTCACCCTTCGTCGTCCCGAGCCTCCGCCTCTCCGCCCAGCCGCTGCCGTCGCCGCCAAGGTCGCCGAAGGACCGCCGGAGCCGCCGCTTCCTCCCGCTCGAGCCGCCGCCGCTTGTCTCCGCCGGTCTCGCGCCCGAACCGTCGCCGAAGCCCCTCTGACTGGCCTTGGACAGCAGCCGTGTCCAGCCCTAGATCTAGAACTTCAAGGCCCGTTTTGGGTGTCTTCCGGTCCTCCTTTGGCCTTGCCCCGAGGAGGTTCGTCGTCGGGCTCGCCGTCCTCTTCGCCGGGGACTCATCGGAAAGTGATTCCGGTGAGTTTAACTCACTAAATCTTGATTAGAGGGTTAATGATGTCCTAAGTGTGCTTAGTCTAAGTTAAGTAAGTTTAGGTGGTTAGATTAGTTTATTTTAATTGTGGATTAGATTAAGGGGTGTGATTAAATTAGAGTATGTTTAATTAGAGTTAATTGAGTGGTTATATTATATTAACTCTTGATGGGACATAAAAGGGTTTATTTTTTATTTAATTAAATACTTCGAATTCTGGAATTTTAATAATATATTATATTCCGAATTTAAAAAAAAAAATTAAAAATTATTTTTGACCTCAATTGCTTAGAATTTCGTGCTGATCGCTACTGTGCATTTAGAATTTGAATTTGATGAATGGATGTGGCAAATTGACTATTTAATGTGATAAATAGGGATTTTACTCATAAAAACCCAAGTGTCGGGTTTTGATGCAAAAATTGCATGTTAAGGATTACTATTGTGATTGGAGTATATGAATGAAATGTGGAGTGTCCGGAGGTCAGTTTTGATTGTCGTGTCTTGATTTAAAGACTCGGTCGCAGTAGTGGCTAAGCCAACCGGACTGTATTCCTTTTGGTTCGCCGTCGGTGTAGTGACGAGGCTCGGGTCGCATGAGGCTAGGCCAACTGGACCTATGCTCCTTCGGGAATGCCGTCGACGCAGAGACGAAGCCGCGATCCAAGGGGGGGAGGCGATGCCTGGCATTAATGTCAGTAGATAGCTGAATTGCGAGTAGGCTATGCCCTTGTGTGGCGGTGAATAATAATTGGAATGCGTGATGAGTGCGATTGTGGTTTATATGAAAGTGTTGGTGTTCCAATTGTTTAAACTCTCATTATTACCTGAGATTTTGTGGTATAAATTGTGCTAACATGCAGGAAGGAATTAAGACGAGGTAAGTCTTTTGTGTGAGGTAAGGTGTATTTTCTTTCTAATAGGGGTTTAGGGGGTTGAATTTGCTGAGACAATGTCTCACCTCGTTGTGAGCCAAAATTTCAGGATCGTAGATGGCAGAACCCCCGGAGCGTTATGGTCTTCCCGTGCATCGAACGAAGCAGAAGTTCAGTTGTCCCGATCCCGAGGGCCATTGGATCTATGAGCTAGTTAGGACCACGGTCTGGGTCCAGGAGGGCTTGGCTATTATGGTGCCTCATAGATTTAGGGTTTGGTTTCGTTTTGGACCCAATGGTTTCAGGATTGGTCCGCTTAATAGTTTTGATATCCCATCTGCTGTTATGTAAGCCATCCTAGGAGAAGGAGTAGATGACCCTCCTGATGGTAGGCTGGAGGACCCCTCGTCTCCGGAGGCTGCTCATTATGAAGTTGGATCGAAGAGCGAGTCCGACTAGTAGTCTTAGGATTGTTCATTCTTTTTGGTGGACTGATCCCTTTTTGTAAGCTGACCCTTTTTGGCATTTATGTAATCTATGGAATGATGTTTATCTATGAGAGCACGCTTGTTTATGAATGTGTTGATTTCCCGCTTTCCTATCTCGTGAGTTTTTGTCGGGGTTTTATAGCACGTTCCGTATGCGCATAATAAATTATTGGGTCGGCGACACCACCTGGGATTGTCGCATTTGTATGACCATGGCAGGTTGTTCACGTGTCTCGGGGTTCGGGGTGTGACAACCCCGATTAAGTGGTATCAGAGCATGGTCTGTGTATGGAGTGATAATGAGCGAGAGAGTCATGGGATAGTTGGTAGGAAAGGTTTTTAATATGCTGATGCATGTGATTGATAGCTGCTTGTTAACTTGTTTGTGAGGTCACTCAAGTTCTAATGTGGTATTGGAATTTGCAAACAGGTATCTATATTGAGCTTGTAGCATGAGTGACCGAGTGTCGAGAGCTGCTAGGAAAGGAGCAGCAGGCCTCGTGTTTCGGGGTGGGCCGCCGTTGAGAATCGGTTTCAGTGGTGCCCTTGAGAGAGAGCCGGCTGAGGCCAGTGCGAGTGGTGCAGCATCGCCTCCCGTCGATACTGGGGGTAGAAGCCCCTGAGGATCCAAGGTTTGCTGGGATTATGAGGATGCTTGAGCTGATGGGTGACGAATGGATCGCGGCCGCCGCCCGCCGCCGCCGCTACCAATGCCGCCAATGCAGCAGCTGCTGCTGCAGTTGCCGCCGCACCAATTGATGAACCTGAGGAAGCACATGGTGAAGTTCCACCTGGGAACGTGGCCGCTGGGAGGCCTATGCATAAGCTGGTGGAGTAGTTCCTGAAGTTGAACCCGCCGACGTTCACGGGAGTGGGAGATCCCGAAGCTGCAGCACTGTGGGTTCAGGAGTTGGAGAATGCCTTTGATCTGTTGATGTGCACCGAGGCAAAGAAGGTTGTTCTGGCAGCCTATCAGTTGAAAGGGATTGCGGGTACTTGGTGGAAGACTACTAAAGGGATAGCGTTCCCTAGAGGCGTAGTTCCAGAGTGGAATGCCTTTCTCGAGGTCCTTAATGAGAAGTACTTTTCTGAGTGTGCTAGAGAGGTGAAGATGGCGGAGTTTCAGCGCCTTCGCCAAGGTACGATGACGGTCGATCAGTATGAAGCGAAGTTCGCTGAACTATCACAGTATGCCCCTGATTTAGTTCAGAGACCATCAGTCCGAGCTCAAAGGTTTAGAGATGGGCTCCGACAGGAGGTGAAGAGCTTGGTGGTGCCACTAGATCTGAGGGAGTACAATGCCATTTACAAGAGGGCCCAGCTGATTGAGAAGAACCAGAATGAGAGAGCCGCCACATCTGGGTCGTGGTTTAGCTCGAACAGGGAAGGTAATCGGTTTGGGAAGAGGCCGATGTCTGGAGGAAGGCATCGTGTTCCACCCAACAGGCAGGGTGGGATAGGAAAGCCAGCGCCGAGACCGAATGGTGTGTGTCGTTTATGTGGAAGACGACATGGTACAGCCCCGTGCCCTCCTAGGACGGGTGCCTGTTATGAGTGTGGCCAGCAGGGTCACATCGTGAGGTTTTGTCTCAGGAAACAGATGGGACAGCATCAGTTGCCGCCGCCACCACCATTGGGTCAGAACAGAGGAATTGCGCCACAGGTGATGCCACAGGGTGGGTTGACCCGACCTCCAGCTCAGGGAAGGACGTATGATATCACCAGAGGACAGGCGGAGGATGCGCCTGATGTGATCACAGGTATGGTCTTGCTGAACGACCAACCTGCCTATGCTTTATTTGATCCTGGAGCTACCCATTCGTTTATAGCTGAAAGATATGTTAAGTTGGTAGAATTAATTCCTGAGTTGTTGGAGTCAGTGATTAGTATATCTACGCCGTTGAAAGATAAAGTGTTAGCTTCAGTGGGCTGTCTTGATTGCAAGTTAGTGATTGGTGAGCGAGAGGGGAGGATAGACTTGATAGTCCTGGCCATATATGATTTTGATGTGATAATTGGCATGGACTGGCTCACCAAGCAATGAGCTAAGTTGGACCGTTATCGCAAGGCGATTCGGTTTTTAACCCGTTAGGGGTGAGAGCTTCGAATTTATTGGGAGTCGAGGAGGACCCTCGATTTCCTTAATCTCATCGCTCGAGGCAACTCGTTTACTAGACGAGGGTTGCCAAGGTTATCGCGACTGTCGTGGATACGACAAAGGGAGGAATTGAAGATAGAAGACATCGCAGTGGTGCAAGAGTTTCCAGACGTGTTCCCGAAAGAGTTACCAGGTTTGCCGCTAGAAAGAGAGATAGAGTTTGTGATTGAGTTAGCCCCCGGGACCGACCCAATCTCTAAAGCTCCTTTTCGGATGGCCTTGTCAGAACTTTAAGAACTAAAGGTGCAGATGCAGGAGTTGTTGGATAAGGGATTTATTCGTCCTAGTGCATCACCGTGGGGAGCACCAGTTCTGTTTGTGAAGAAGAAGGATGGTTCATTGCGCCTGTGCATCGATTATCGACAACTCAATTAGGTGACAATCAAGAACAAGTATCCGTTGCCGAGGATCGATGATTTGTTTGATCAGGTTCAAGGAGCGTCGATATTTTCTAAGATCGACTTGAGGACAGGGTATCATCAGTTAAGGATCAGGAAGGAAGACATACCGAAGTCGGCGTTTCGCACTCGATACGGCCACTATGAGTTCACTGTGATGCCGTTTGGGTTGACGAACGCCCCAGCTGCTTTCATGAATTTGATGAACCGTGTGTTCAGGGAGTACTTGGATCGGTTTGTAATTGTTTTCATCGATGACATCCTAGTATACTCGAAGAGTATTGAGGATCATGAAAGGCACTTGAGGGTAGTACTTCAGATTTTGAGAGATTATGAGCTGTACGCCAAATTTAGTAAGTGCGAGTTTTGGCTAACTCGTGTGGCTTTCCTAGGTCACGTCATATCCGGGGAAGGAATCTCAATGGACCAAGCCAAGATTGAAACGGTAACTAACTGGCCGAGACCGACTACAGTGACAGAGATCAGGAGTTTTCTGGGTTTAGCAGGGTATTACAGACGGTTTGTAGAGGGGTTTTCAGTGTTAGCATCGCCGTTGACAAGACTTCTGAAGAAGGAAGAAAAGTTTGTGTGGTCAGATAAGTGCGAGAGTAGTTTCCAAGAGCTTAAGCAGAAGCTAACTACTGCATATGTGCTAACTATTCCATCTGGTCCAGGAGGTTTTGAGATCTACAGTGATGCGTCGTTTAGAGGACTGGGTTGCGTGTTAATGCAACATGGTAGGGTTGTTGCATATGCGTCCCGTCAGTTGAGAACTCATGAGGTGAATTATCCGACGCATGACTTGGAACTCGCAGCGATCATCTTTGCCTTGAAAATTTGGAGGCATTATCTGTGTGGAGAAAGATTCCAAATCTTCACTGACCATCAGAGTCTCAAATACCTGTTCTCTCAGAAGGAGTTGAATATGAGACAGCGCCGATGGATGGAACTCCTGAAGGACTATGACTGTGAGATTTTGTATCACCCTGGAAAGGTGAATAAGGTCGCTGATGCACTGAGTAGGAAGTCTTCAGTTGCACAGTTGGTACTCAAGGAGTGGAGTCTACTTGAGAGAGCACGAGATTCGGACTTTAAATTTGAGATAGGCCACCTTTCAAATCTTATGGCCACCCTTAGAATTGAGCCGGAAGTGCAGGTCAGAATCAGGACTCTTCACGAGACGAGATCCGGGTATTCGAAAAATCCCGCAAGAGGATGCGAGAGAAAAGGAAAGCCGACTTACGACTTACGAAGATGGAACATTGAGGTTCCGAGGACGATTGGTTGTACCTGACGATGTGGAGCTCAGAGAGGAGATCTTATCAGAAGCGCATCGTAGCAATTACAGCATTCATCCCGGTAGCACCAAAATGTATCAGAATCTGCGTCAACACTATTGGTGGTCAGGTATGAAGGCGGACATCGCCAAGCATGTTGCCAAGTGTTTGACATGTCGGCGGTCAAGGCTCGGCATTGTAAGCGGGAGGACTTCGCAACCCCTCGGGATACCCGAGTGGAAAGGGGAGCACATCACGATGGACTTTGTGACGGGTTTACCGAGGAGTCAGAGAGAGAATGATTCGATTTGGGTAGTGGTCGACAGACTGACAAAATCGGCTCACTTCATTGCAGTGTGAAAGGACTTGAGTTTGGATAGACATGCAAATCTGTATGTGCGCTAGATAGTTCGTATGCATGGAGTGCCGGTTACGATTACTTCAGACAGAGACCCGAGGTTCATCGCCGCTTTTGGAAGAGCTTGCAGAGTGCCTTAGGTACCAAGTTGCAGTACAATACGGCCTATCATCCTTAGACGGATGGCCAGTTTGAGAAGACTATCCAAACCCTCGAAGACATGTTGCGGGCTTGTGTTTTGGACTTCAAAGGAAGCTGGGAGGAACAGCTTCATCTGGTCGAGTTTGCCTACAACAACAGTTACCAGCAGAGTATTCGAGATGGCTCCTTTTGAAGCATTGTATGGCGGGCGTGCGAACGCCGGTGTGTTGGGACGAAGTCGGAGAAAGAAAGATCGCAGCCCGAGTTGGTTCCAAGAAATGCGATCGGTGGAGCGATTCGGTTATCGAAACGCAGATTAAACACCGCTCAGAGCCGTCAGAAGAGTTATGCAGATACGCGTCGAAGGCCATTGGAGTTTCAGGTTGGTGATCACGTCTTCCTGAGAGTGTCACCGATGAGAGGTATTTCTCGCTTTGGAAGAAAGGGGAAACTGAGTCCGAGGTACGTAGGCCCCTTCGAGATTTTGGAAAGAATAGGCACTCTAGCGTATCGTCTTGCACTACCACCGAGGTTGGCACAAGTGCATGATGTCTTTCACGTGTCGATGTTGAGGAAGTATGAGCCGGATCCGACACACGTTCTAAATTTCGAAGAAATAGACGTGGATGACAGGGTGTCATACGTTGAAAGCCCGGTTCGGATAGTAGATCGCAAGGAGCGGGTTACGCGCACCAAGACCATCCCGTTGGTCAAAGTGGTCCGGCAACACCACGGCACCGGGAAGAGCAACTTGGGAAACCGAAGATTCGATGAGACAAATGTACCCTCACCTTTTTGCTTAAAGTGTTGTAATGGTTTAAATTTCGAGGACGAAATTTTTATAAGAGGGGAAGAGTTGTGACATCCCGATTTTTCCAATTCTATTTTCAGTAAAATTAAGATGGGCATTTCATCTTTGCACATATTGTTCTTTTCCTTGAGTTGGCCACTCATGTGAAAACTAGTTTATCGGGTGAAGCCGGTAAGAGATTATAATGCATCAGACTCGAGAATTCTGCCAGGGTCATTATGGCACAGTTAGAAATCGATTAGAGACCGAAGATAGGTCGACTCGATAGAGGCATGTGATCAAGTGTGGGTGATTCCACCAGATTGCACTGTTCTTGTCATTCGGCACTGGGTCGGTTTTTTTGTCGATTGGGTCCCCTGTGTCCGTAACTGAAACCTTGAGATTTCCACGACAATCGAGAGTCGCCAATGTGTCAAAGATGTACATTGTGGCTTGAATTGATCAACCACAGGTCAAATGCACGAAAATTTCTAAAAAGCTACCCGGTAGGTTAGGACGCGCTAATATCGTGCCAGAGTGAAATTAACCGTGAAATTGAAAGTGAATTCAGAAATTGGAAGTCTGGTTATGTCACAAACCTTATTAGGAACATTGGATTAATTTATGGATTTTAATTGGGCTCAATTGGAAGAGAATTGATTGGAATTGAAGGAATTGTTGTACAAAATTTCATGCCACGACGGAGAAAGAAATTGCACCCATTGGAATGAAGTTGTGGGAGTTTTAGTTAGTGGAAGATGACATCAGGTGATGTCATGATGGTTGGCCAAATTGAAGAAGAAATTGACAAGTGGAGGGTGGAGATTGCTTCTTGGAAAAGCACCCATCAACATCATCTTCAAGCTTGGGAAGAGAGAGAGAGAGAGAGAGGGGGAGTGCAGATCCGAACCAGACCAGCCCCGACGCCGTCCCTTCCCCGGCCGCCCGTTCGTCGCAGCCGTCATCGTCTCCACCGCGGTCGCCGCTCGTCCGCGCGCCCGCCCGCGCGCCTCGCCGCTCACCGTTTGGCCGTTGCGACGCCTCCGCGCGAACCTCCACCGTTGCCCTTCGTCGTCCCGAGCCTCCCGTCTCTCCGCCCAGCCGCTGCCGTCGCCGCCAAGGTCGCCGGAGGATCGCCGGAGCCGCCGCTTCCTCCCGCTCTAGCCGCCGCCGCCCGTCTCCGCCGGTCTCGCGCCCGAACCACCGCCGAAGCCCCTCCGACCAGCCTTGGACAGCAGCTGTGTCCAACCCTAGATATAGAACTTCAAGGCCCATTTTGGGTGTCTTTCGGTCCCCCTTCGGCCTTGCCCCGAGGAGGTTTGTCGTCGGGCTCGCCGTCCTCTTGAACTTGCTGAGACAATGTCTCACCCCGTTGTGGGCCAAAATTTCAAGACCGTAGATGGCAGAACCCCGGGAGCGTTATGGTCTTCCCGTGCGTAGTACGAAGCAGAAGTTCAGTGTTCCCGATCTTGAGGGCCATTGGATCTATGAGCTGGTTAGGACCACGGTCTGGGTCCAGGAGAGCTTGGCTGTTAGGGTGCCTCATAGATTTAGGGCTTGGTTTCGTTTTGAGCCCAATGGTTTCAGGATTGGTCCGCTTAATAGTTTTGATATCCCATCTGCTGTTATGGAAGCCATCTTAGGAGAAGGAGTAGATGACCCTCCTGATGGTAGGCTAGAGGACCCCTCGTCTCCGGAGGCTGCTCATTAGAGCGAGTCTGACTAGTAGTCTTAGGATCGTTCCTTCTTTTTGGTGGACTGATCCCTTTTTGTAAGCTGACCCTTTTTGGCATTTATGTAATCTATGGAATGATGTTTATCTATGAGAGCACGCTTGTTTATGAATGTGTTGATTTCCTGCTTTCCTATCTCGTGAGTTTTTGTCATGGGTTTTATAGCACGTTCCGTATGCGCATAATAAATTATTGGGTCGGCGACACCACCTGGGATTGTCGCATTTGTATGACCATGGCGGGTTGTTCACGTGTCTCGGGGTTCGGGGCGTGACACCATAGAAAGTCGACCAATTCGTGATAGGTTCTAGACTAAGTCGATCAATTTGTGATGGGTTCCAGACTAACTTAAATGAATTGGTAAGTTGAGTCGATAATGTTAGTATATCCCTTATTCTATCTATAATTAAAAATATAATAATTGTCAGAGATTGATTGCTAAAGAAAATGTTTATTTGCGTCTAAATTGTTTATATTGTCGTAGCACTTATATAAGCTTTGCCACCATCGACCAAAAACAACAGCATATACCCTATTCATATGCAATGTAGGATCCGATTTTTTGCCGTTGAAGAAACCTTTCATCCAAGGTGGAGTTTCACATCATCGAAAAGGGAAAAGAAATGAAGTGAGAAATATGTGAAGATACGAGGCTCCATTCATTTTGCAGAAAATAATTTCCGGGAAACGTTTTCCGGATTTTCCGGCGTTCGTTTCACGGAAAATGAATTCCTTGAGGAAAATGTTTTCCATGAAAGAAAAAAAAAGTCTTCTAAATTAAGGGAAAATATTTTTCACTTTTAAAAACTGGAAAACATTTTCCTCTCTTGATCTCTCTTATCTCATACCTCTTCAAATCCCCACTTCCTCCTCCCCTTTCTTCTTCTTCTTTTCTTTTTTTATTCTAATTATTTTTTAATTTTCTTTTTCTTTTTTAATTCGAATTATTTTTAATTTCCCTTTTCTTTTCTATTCTATTCTTTTTATTTTTCTTTTATTCTTTTTCTTTTCTTTGTTTCCCATCTTCTTCTTTCTTGGCTAGTCGTCAGTTGTTGCCAGGCGAACCTCGAGCTCGTCGATCTCAAGCTCGTGCTCTACACTCTTGCTTATCCTTTTCTTTATTTACTCTACCTTGCAATTGTACATTGCTCAAGTAAATGGCTCTACATGCTTTGCTTCTTTTTTCTTTTGTTTATTGCAACACAAAAGACGCAGGGGAAACAGGCCACTCAATTGAAAAATTCTCATTAGGGTTGTACATACTTTGCTTCTTTTCTCCTTTACTTCTTTTTAAAATCCATACGAATATTTTTTAGAGTAGATGAACGTTTGGTGACAATGAGGGAACAAATATATGAAGCAAGTTTGCCCGGATTTAAAGGCGAAGTTCATATTTGATGGATTTATAGGTCGGTAAGTGATACACGCCTAAGTGGTGAAGTCTTAAAAATATTTTCCTTATCAACACCTAAAATATTTTCCAAAACATTTTCAGATTTTAAATTTAACATAATAAAATATTGTCGTTTTTCCTAAAATGACTTTAAAATATTTTCGGGAAATGACCCATTATTCGCGAAATGAACGGACCCTAAATTATGAATTTGAAAGTACCATGATGGTTGTAGAATTCCATTTCACGTAATAACGAAATTTGACACAAAAAAGAAAAGGAAAAAAGACGTTCCCTAGGCTGGTCCCCATGATGAAAGGCAATTTGGATCACTGCAGAAGCTTTGATATGAAGTTCTCCATCGCTTCACCTACCCCCAAGGAGAAGGAAAGACAAGTGGTGATCGGTTTGCCGGGGGGGGGAAGGAACGTGACAACAACCCCCGCTTTTGCTCTCTCTCAATAAGGACAAACACGACCGACAAAAATAAGGTCGTCGTCTAGAATAGAGACGAACTGTCATTTTCTAATCGCGACATGCGTGGCCCAAGAGCATTGAGAGTTCCCATGCAAATTATTGACGTTTTATATGACCAATACTGTTATGGTCTCGGTCTACTTTTTTTTGGTCACGTGAACATATATAAATCTTTGTATAATGTGTACGACTCCCAAGGTTAATATGAGTGGGACATGCCGGATTTAGAGATACCATTCGTTGTGTCAAAATCCAACGTTGAATGATGCGACCAATCCCCTGTTGATCAAGTTCTGGTCTATTATGAATGATCACATCCAATAGCTACAAATGACTTACTTTTCAAATGAACACTATTTATCTTATGAATCAGTCAATGAACCTCTCGCGACCAATCCCCTGTTGATCAAGTGCTGGTCTATTATGAATGATCACATCCAATAACTACAAATGACTTTTCAAATGAACACTATTTATCTTATGAATCAGTCAATGAACTTCTTGTGAATCATGTCAATGAATTGAATGGTCATGTAATTAGTTTGTATGTACAATTTTAGCGCTCAAATCACAACATGTTCCCCTCAAAATAATTTCGAAGGTTACACTTATCACTTTGTGAGTAGAGCCTTACAAAATGCAAGTTGTTGAGTTAGAAAAGTTTGAATACACATGGGCATGTGCTGAGCCTCAATGGAATAGAGCATAACCATCGAAATCTCAAGATAGGTCTTGAGGGACTTGGGCTGGAGCGCCAATGTCCCAACTTGACCTTGAGTCTTGAGCCAGGCACTAGGGTTCTAGTCTAGCCTTATGGATTTTGATCTCGACATTGAGGGATCATATCCCAAGCATAGGGGTCAAGGCTTGGCTTCAAGGGACCCGGGCCTAGTTGTTGGGGTCCAAGACCTGGCATGGGGGGTTGGGGTGGTGGGAACCAAGGGTCAAGCTGCTAGGGCCTAGTCTTGGCACAGGCGTTGAGGACTCTCACACGACTACTAGGATCCTTGGTCTGGCCTTGGGGCAACCAAGCCCAAGTCTCATATAGCATCGAGATTCAATTGTCTTTTCGAAATTGTGCTTTATAAAAAGGAAGCCATTTTTATGAATTTGAGTATAAATTTTCCCTTGACTCAATTTTCTAAATATCCAAATATTAAAAAACATGAGAAATATGATTTCCGACATTTAGTTTTCTATGAAACAAATGGGTATTTACTATCTTCAAGGAAATCTTTATTTGGTCAGAATCTTAAGGAAAAGTTACTAACTGTTAGTTTAGCTAACATTAGGATTTTAGGGAAATTGATGTTATGGATAATTACTATATTAAGGTTCTACCACCTATGATAACTTGAGAAAATTTTACCATACCAATGGATTATCGTTGAGTGCTAAAATACTCAGAGTTGCAAATTTTCTAGCCACATTACTCTTCACAAAAAATGAAGGTATTAGGGCCACATTTGTTTCGTGAAAAATGAATAAGTTGGAAAATATTTTTCTAAAAATGATCGCTTGTATAACTTAAAATAATTAGTCGATGGAAAAAAATTCATTATTAACAACTATTTATGTCTAACATTTTTATAAGTAATGAAATTATTTATTTATTTATTTATTTTTATAAGCGATACAAGCGATGTTTTTTGAAAAATATTTCCTAGATAATTCATTTTCTACAAAACAAACAGAGCCCAATTGGAGGTGTGGTCAAAATTATTTGAGAGCTACGATTGTTGAGAAACAATTACTCACTATAAATACAATTAGTTGTTGCCATTTGAGAAGTTTTTTTGATAATGTTGGAGAATTATTATGATTACTTGCTCCATCTTTTTCATGAAAATCATTACATTATTAGAGAATTTCTAAGTGATGGTCAAAGGTGTAAAAGTTTATATAGGAAATTACTGTTATCAAAAGTAGTAAGTCCACCGGTTGATGTAGTAACTTCTTTTGAAAATAGTAATTTTCCTTTGTTGAAGAATGGATTTGATTTGACACATTCTGATCCATTGATTGATTCAGATTGATTCTCGGTTGGGATTTAATTTTGTAATTGATACAGTAAATTGCAATATAGGATATTGTATATATTCTTTCCAATTCGTTTCTTGTACTATAAATATGGGTACATTATGGTACATTGAATATGGTGAAATATACAGAAAACTCTTTTCCTCCATTGTTCCACATTTCTTGTCATCCTTAATAGGAAATAAGTGATTTTGCCTTGTGTGCAGTAATTTTTCTCGCGTAGCCAGCATTCCCACCCGCATCTTGGTGGAATAGGGCGACCGATTTGGCCGGTAAAGAGCGTCGCGCAATCAGTATTTGCGATCTCAAACAGAACTTTCTCCTGAATTGGACTAATAATTGAAAATCCAATTTTCAAATTTTGTATACTCATATCAACATATTTGCACGGTTGATTTCAATGATGAATTTAAATGGTCAACATGTGAGTCAACGTCTCTCTATTATCATCACTTTCCCTTAAAAAGCGACCAACAATGTCATTGGATCCTCCTCAGACGAACCAACGAAGAATTCCTCTCCAACCTCAAGCTAGCTTTCGTCTATGGCTTCCAGGTGAAAACCTCTCTAACTCTCTCTCTCTCTCTCTCTCTCTCTCTCTCTCTCTCTCTCTCTCTCCACTCATTCCTCCTTCTACTGCTGGCCTCCACAAGAACAGCAACTCGACCAGAAATGGAAACGAAGAGGAGCAAGTGGACGAGAGGAAGTATTTCGAGAAGGTGCTCGAGGACATCGTGAGCCTCAACTCCCTGCTCACCGTTGCCGTCTTCATCGGCCTCTCCGATGCCCAGCCGGGCCAAGTTCAGAGCCTCCAGGATGACGACACTTGCCACCCAGACGCCAAGATACGCAAGCGGCTTGTGGCCTTTGAGATCGCCTCCTTCAGCTGCTTCGTCTTCTCCGGCTTCCTCGCCAAGACCGTCAAGATCTTCCTCTACATCTACAAGAAGCAGGACAGCACCAAGAAGAACCCGCAACGCCAGTGGAGAAGCCTCGTCGGGTTCTATTTATCGATCTATGGGACCATGGCCGGGTGCCTGCTGCTGCTCCTTGCCATGGTCCATGTCGTCCAGATGAAGCTCGGCCGGATCTCGTGCGACAGCACATATTCGGTCAGTACTGTCACCGTCATGGTCAGCACCATCGGCCTCAGCTTACTGATCTACTTCACTACAGTGACCTACGGCCTATTGTTCACCGCCAAGACCGTGTCGCGCCAAGCCGAGTTGGCGGCGATGCGGCCGCCTGACGTGGAGAACGGCGAGAAGCTGGACTTGCGACAAGGACAGGCTTGAAGTCAATTCATCTAAATATGCTGGACTTGTCATGTAACTTATATTCAGTGTCGTTAGAAGTAGGTTAATGTTTGTATGTTATGTCTTAAGTGAAGGTGTGTTATCTTATTGCGCATTCCATAATTTTTGCGCGTCGTTTGAGTAAGTTTCGCTGATTGATTGATAAAGTCCACATAATTAATTGAATCGTAATAACATTTGCTAAGCGTTGAATTGGTTATTTTTTTTTTTAAATATTAGCAAAAGAATAGAGTATACATCGCCTACAATTTTATGCAAATGGCTTGATCCACTCTTGATTTGAGGATTGTGATGGAAATTATATACAACTGGAATTGATCAATGTATTTCTCTAAACAAACAGAATCGAGATGAAATACAAAACATAAATCATGGATCAACTCAGCCCTCTTTGAGGCTTGCTCGAGAATAAGAAAGAAGAATCTCATATAAATTTCATGCAATTAGGTTTAGATTCGAGAATCTCATTTATGGGGACGCCATAAATATCTCATTTCAAAAATAAAGAATTCGAAATAGGTCTAGATTCGAGAATCATAGGACTCATCACTTTTCTCAAATCAATGATATATAAGAACGCTCATGTAGAATTTATATTTAACGGCAGAGTATTCTATAATCACCGTTACTCTTAATCCATTTCAAAAATAAAAATAAAAAACAGATGGCTGGTGATTAATTCCTTTTTTAATGGGAAGAAAAAAGCAGGCAGTGCCAATGCTGTCTCCACGAAAGACCGGTGGGGATTAATAATGTTGCAGCCCCAACTTTCTCCATGAGCTGTCCCACTTACGTCCTTTCCAATCTCTTACGGCTCGTGATGCTTTTCGCAATTAATCAAAAATAGATTTACGTGTCTTACTAGTTATAAGTAGCTAAGATTAACAGGGTCAAAATTTATTGCACGGGAAGATTACAAAATTTGACTTCTTGATAAGAAGGATATAAATATTTTATTAATAAATCAGGAGTAGTAAGAAAGTGACTGGCTTTTTTTTTTTTTTTTTTTTTTTGGGTTAAAAGTTACATTTCCAAAAGAAAACCTCCCACGGATGGACTTCGAATGTTGGCATGTGACGGTCATTTAAGTAGCTACTTATTATAAAAATATAGACGTGTCGTGATATTGAATGTACTTTATGCGACAGATAAGACTTCTTGGTAGTGAAACATGGTGTCTTTGGTCAATCCCGATGGCTTCCATATTATGAATCTCATCCTTCTTGGCACCATGTGTCTATGCATCTCAATTTTGATTGGTTGGTTACACTATGTCTCATTACCACATGATGTTTCCGTCATATGAAATGCGTGCTCTATAATTATACTCTAATAGCGGGAAAAAATTATATATTTTTCCACCATAGTTTTATGCTATGAAGTAACATTAAAAATATTTAATAGATTTTTCTAAATATCTCAACTTTAAGGATATTAAAACTATTTTTTGGGCATAAATTGACATTAAAATATGGAACAAAGTATGAGGGAAAATTCCAAATAAGGGCGTGAAGTATCTTCATTTTCTCAAATGAGAATCTAAAGTAGATCTTGTTTTAAATAAAAGACTGAAATGCCTTCATTTTCTCAAATAAGGGCATGAAGTGGATTTTATTTCAAATAAGGGCTTGAAGTGGATTTTGTTTCAAATAAGGACCTAAGATAGTTATTCAGTTTCAAAGAAGGGCTTGGCTTTCCCATTGGTCAAGGACATTTTCGTCCTTCACTGGTGCCTAGTCTCAAGCGATGGCCAGCCACCAAAGAGGGTTGGGCAGGGGTCACCCTTGCCCAATTTGACAAGGGCCACCCTTGCCTGCTTGTACTAGCCATAGGCGAGACCAACCCTTGCCAGTAGTTGGTGAGGGATGGCCTCGCCTCGGAAAGTCAATCCTCGCCTTGGGCGGGGCTGGCCCTCGCAAGATCTGGGTGAGGATCATCTTGCCCACGATCGGTGAGGGTCACCAGGCTCTCCTTGGTGCTCGCCGGAAAGAAAAAACAAAAGAAATGATAAAATAAAATAAAAATTATTTAAAATTAATATTATATTTTGATGAAAATGCCCCTTGATCAGCCAATGACATGTGAGATCAGACCTTTATTTAAAATTGTCATGACTACTTCAGGCCCTTATTTGAGACTAACATGGCCACTTCAAGCTTTTATATAAAACAATATCCACTTCATGCCCTTACTTGAAATTTTCTGCAAACTATCACTAGATAAATTAGGGGGGGGGCATATTCAAGTATCTCATATTCAATTATCTCATATGTAAAAGTAATTATGAACCAATCTGAACATTTTCAACACTATTTAAACTGTAATTCTTTAGCATCTAAAGTTATACAACTTCCTCCCCTCTCCCCGCAACCACGTTCCAAAGAGAAGAAAAATGACAAAGATGTCTTCTTATGATTGAAACATGTACGTGTTGTAAATAATGAGGAAATATAATATGTGAATTAAAGGTTTATGATTGAATTGACAGTCGTACAATAAATTTAGAACTTTTCTGAAAATTTTCCCAATAAAAATTAATCCTTTTGAAAGATCCTTCGACATCTTGGAATACCTAGCATTATTATTCTATTAGATTTCCATTTCTTTACTAAAACTTATGTTCCGTCTATGGTGTCACATAAGGTTTTTTCAGTTTGCCTTTTTGAGACAAACATAGGAAAACGAGAGTTCTTCTCCGAATGCAATTTTATGCAGTGGGCAAGCTTCTCTAGTGTATTAAATCAAAATTCGCGAATCTATTATCTTTTCCACTGCATCAGTTAGATGTACAGGAACGGGAAATTTGCCCTACACACGCAAAAAAGTAGAACATGCTTTAAGAACAATTGTAAAAGTTTTCAATAATTTGTACTTCGTAAGGGGGTAACTGTCTTTTAAGTAGAAGAGTATAGGTAACCCTAGCTAGTAGCAATCTTAACTGATTCAGAAATTAATTTATCCGAAAAAAATAAAATTATTTTAAAGAAAAATGAAGTGGAAAGACCTAGAGTTGTTCATATAAATCCAAATAGCTATAAAACAAAAACCCTTTTGAAAGTAGACATGATGTTGGATTCCATTTTCCACCCTTCCTATTTAATTCTCGCAATTACCCGCTCGATCCAGAAATTCTTGAGCAGTGGCGTTCGTCAAGGATGACACTGGGGCGGGACAAAGGAAGTAATAGAAGAAAAAAAACAAAAGAAGAAGAAGATATTAGTGGAAGCATTTATGATTGATAGATGAAATAATAGATGAAAGAACAAATATGTTACCAAACTTTACACAAATCATCTGAAAAAATTTGGACTAGGAATTGTGTAAAATGAAGATTGCAGGGCAGTGCGGGACACGAAGTTTCCTCCATTCCGATTTGCCTCGCTCCGGCCCGACGGCGGTATTGTCGTTTGGACGGATAAAACTATCATCCCTAGGTCTGCGCCATATTTTGTACGCATTCCACGCATAACCTTCCAATATAGGTGTTGGTAGCAACAACTAACAAACTTCATGTCCGAGGATATTGAACAGAAGATGCACATCAACTTCAGTCACTGTCCAGCTTACTGTGTAAAAGAAGGTGGCTTCGGTGCATCTGCTGATCACCATCTCCATATTCATGACATTTCGCAATTATGGACCGGGGTTGGAATTTGGTAATGTTAGGTCACTCTGGACTCCATCTAACGTCCAGCAGAGTTCCGAGTATTCACTGTGTAGACCCGTTTCGTGAACAATGCGATGGATGGACTCAATTGCGTCGATATAACCATAGATCTATGAGTCTGACAGATTCTTGTGGTTCGATCGGTTCAATTTACCAGGATGAGTTCAGGCAAATGCGAATTAGTCCGTAAGGGCCAAATGATCGAGCGGCACATGTCCACGTCATTCGCGTGTGTGGTCAGGATTGCGCCAAGGTTCAATTTAAAGGAAGAACAAGGGAATTCTCACCCGTCCTCTCAGGTCTGAAGGCTATTAACAAGACCAAAGATACAGAAGAGCACGAAGAGAGGACATCTCTTCATGGCGACTCCCGCAAACGGGTATCTCTCTTTCTATCTCGAGCTTTACTATGATTTTTCGACGCATCTTCTTGTTTTTGATCTTCTTCTTTTCATTTCCTTAGAAATGACGTGAAAGTAGAAGAAGTGGCTAAGGCTGAGGAGAGGAAGTACTTCCAGAAAGTGCTGGACGACATCGTGGGGCTCAACTCGTGGTTCACGGTGGCCATGTTCGTGGGCCTCTCGCCGAACCCTGGCCAGGTTCACAGCCTCGAGGAGGACCGCCCCGAGTGCGACCCCGACACAAGGCTCCGCAAGCGGCTCATCTTTTACGAGATCGCGTCCTTCAGCTTCTTCATCTTCTCGGGTTTCCTGGGGAAGACCGTGAAGATCGTCCTCTACATCTACGAGAAGAAGAGGTACGCGGACCCTCCCAGGCAGACGTTCAGCCTCGTGGCGTTCTACATGGCGATATACGGGACCATGACCGGGTGCCTGTTCTTGCTCCTGGCGATGGTCGACGTAGTTCTGATCAAGCTTGGGAAGGTCTCGTGCGGTAGCGATTACGCGGTCCGCACGGTGGCTGTTGCGAAAGGCGAGCGATCGAACAATAATATAGACAGAATAAGAAAATAAATCGGACACCAGATTTACGTAATTCGATTGTAAAGACCTATGTCCACGAGGGGAGTAGCAACGAATTTCACTATAGATCAAGCGATACAAGGAGATTACACACTCAAGTCACTCAAACACTCTCTCGGTGTTTCCCAAACCTCAATTACACCCAATAATGCAAGCATTGTTTAGTCCCGAAATTTTTCAAAAAATAATCTCTCAATCTCACGAAGAAATTACACTCAAATCTTACCACAAGATTTAATTGGCTCGAACACTAAATCTTCTTGGATGCAATTTATGGACAAGAACGACAAAGAAAATCCCTCCCAAGCACTCGACTACGAGACGGCGCTTCAAGACCAATTCTTCATGATCAACCTCTTTCACCATGGCCACAAGTCTATATATATAAGTGAGACCCTTATTCTTTTGCCGATTTTTCATAGGATTTTGTTTCTTATCTTAAACGATTTTATCCAAAATATATCTCTGTATATTTTAAACAAAATCCAAGTTCAAGTCAAAGTTGGACTTTCCTATTTTAGCGGCCAAATTCTCCAACGTAGATTCGAAATTTTGGAAGTTGATCATTGGATTTTTATTGCTCAATTTCGAACGTCCGCAACATATATAATTCGGAATATTCGGAATTTTACATTAGACTCAAACTCGAGACATATTTTAACAATCTCCACATTAGCTCGACGTTTGAGCCAAGTCGCAATTGCTTCTCAAAAATTCAAACTCTGCCGCTACTTTCCCATAGCCCCGATGGACTTAACCGCCACAGATATTATCCAAGTCCAAGCCTCGCTTGAACTTTGCCATAACCGAGGACCTCATCAAAATACCAACTCCACATGCACCTTTAACTGTTCCACAAGGATTTTCCAACGCAACTTTCTTAACCGCAGATAAAGCAAAACCATTGTTACATCCATTTTTATCAAGAGATCGAATACGTACCTTGTTAATTTCAGCAGTTACGGCAACCATTGGCTCTATAGGCTCCACCTCACTAGAAGCACCATTCGTGTCGATTACTTTGCTAGTACTCGTACTCGCTACCTCAGGAATTTCTGGTTGCAACTCCACCTCAAGCTAAACACCGTTTAGATCCGTTTGAATATTGCTATAATCACTCCTAGTCAGAAGTACTGGAGACTTGTTAAACATAACTTTTCTGCTGATAATAGGTGAATTTAACTCCGAGCACCACAATCAATAACCCCTCTCACCTTGTGCATAGCCTAGGAATATGCACTTTCTTACCCTTCCATCGAGCTTACCATCACTTGCTCGAACATAATATGGGCAACCAAATGTTCTAAGAACAAAATAATCAGTATCGTTACCCGACCACACTTCTTTGGGAGTTCGATATCCAATCGTAGTCGATGGGGATCTATTCATCAGGTAGCTCGCCATACTTAGCGCATCTGCTAGAAATCTCCTAGCCATACCAGCACTAGAGAGCATTTTAAGGGCCGTCTCTAGCAACGTTTTGCTCATCAATTCCGCAACATATTGTGGTTCATTAGCATTAGTGCGGTGTTTCACTATATCTTCTTTCATGCAGAATTCATTTAACAGCTTCAAGCAAAATTCCATACTATTGTCAGTCTGCACCTACTTGATCATCCTACCAGTCTCCTTTTCGATCAAAGCTATTAACTGCTTGATCCTGACAACAGCATCAAACTTGTGCCTAAGCACAAATACCCACGTCTTCATCGAGTAATCATCAACAACTATTAGCATATATCTAGCACTCTTTCTTGAAGGAAACCGCGACAACCTGCGAACATTCAAGTGAATTAACTTTGCAATTTTCATGGTTTCTTTGATAGTCGTACTGAACTGTACTTTCCGCCGTTGATCTAAATCACAGCACCTACATACATTCAGTTCGTTAGAAACATAACCACATAGCAAATTTCTTTCACTTAAAACCTTCAGGCTTCTCTCGCTAATGTGCCCCAAACACATATGCCACAATTTAGACTCTCGAACAGATGCATCCGATGTCTCCGCAGCGAAATTTGTCATCGTCTCACCTTGAAGCTCATATAGGCTATTGTGCTTGATTCCTTTCATTATTATCAAAGCACCTCGAACAATTTTCAAAATTCCACATTTTGAAACATATCGATACCCAGCTGAATCCTGGGCACTCAAGGAAATTAAGTTTTTCTTCAACTCTGGAACATGCCTTACTCCAGTCAATGTCCTCACAATACTATCATGCATTCTGATTTTAACATTGCCAACACCGATTACATCGCATTCAGCATTGTTCCCCAACTGCACTTTACTATTATCCATGCATTGATAAGTAGTAAATTAGTTTCTATTTGGTGTGACATGAAAAGAACAACTAGAATCCATAATCCATCCATCAAATGATTAATTATTAGTAACAGACAAGACAAATCAGCATTATCTGCTATAGCTGCAACATTATCTGCAGAATCTACTATAATTTCCTTACCCTTCTCATTCTTCAGCTTAAGGTAATTCTTTCTAAGATGCCCCATCTTGCCACAACTCCAACAGACAATATCAGCAGTCCTAGACTACCTACGCCTGTTCATATTAGTACTACTCTTACCCACACGTGTTCTAGATCTTCTTCTATTTTCACCTACTAAAGCAGCAGATAGATGTTCGCCAAATTCTCTTCTACGAATGTCATCGCTCATAATCAAATCTCAAACCCCATCAAATGTCAAACTTGTTGATCTAGAGGAATTACTAACGGCAGTAACAATAGTATTCCAACTATCAGGCAATGAAGATAATAGAATCAAAGCATGTGCCTCATCTTCAAAGTCAATCTCAACTGAACTCAATTGACTACACAGTCACATTGAATTCATTGATATGATCTGCAACTGATGCACCTTCGCTCATCTTCAAATTAAACAAACGTCGCATCAAATAGACTTTGTTGATCGCAGAGGGCTTCTCGTACATATCTGATAGGGCTTGCATCAAATCAACAGTGGTCTTCTCCTCCAAGATGTTAAACACGACGTTACAAGCCAACGTTAGCCGAATAACACACATAGCTCGTCTATCCAGCAAATCACAATCAGTTTGCTTCATCGAGTCTGGTTTCTCCCTAAATAAGGGCAAGTGCAGTTTCATTTGGTAAAGATAATCTTCAATCTACATCTTCCAGAAATTAAAATCCTTCCCATTAAAGAAACTAAAATCCTTCTCATCAAATCTGTCGATTCTCACTTTTACTTCTTCTGTCACCATCGATTCGCTTGAGCTTAGCCAACCTGGCTCTGATACCAATTGTTGCAAAAGGTGAGCGATCGAACAATAATATAGACAGAATAAGAAAATAAATCGGACACTAGATTTACGTGGTTCGGTCATAAAGACCTACGTCCACGGGGAGAGTAGCGACGAATTTCACTATAGATCAAGCGATACAAGGAAATTACACACTCGAGTCACTCAAACACTCTCTCAGTGTTTTACAAACCCCAATTACACCCAATAACGCACATAATGTTTAGTCCCGAAATTTCTCAAGAAATAATCTCTCAATCTCACGAAAGAATTACACTCAAATCTTACCACAAGATTTAATTGGCTCGAACACTAAATCTTCTTGGATGCAATTCATGGACAAGAACGACAAAGAAAACCCATCTCAAGCACTTGACTACGAGACGGCACTTCAAGACCAATTCTTCATGATTAACCTCTTTCACCCAAGGCCACAAGTCTATATATATATATATATATATATATATATATATATGATATATATATATATATATATATAACCCTTATTCTTTTGTCGACTTCTCATAGGATTTTGTTTCTTATCTTAAACGATTTTATCCAAAACATATCTCTGTATATTTTAAACAAAATCCAAGTCCAAGTCAAAGTTGGACTTTCCTATTTTAGCGGCCAAATTCTCCAACGTAGATTCGAAATTTTGGGAAGTTGATCTTTAGATCTTCGTTACTTAATTTCGAACGTCCGCAACATATATAATTCGGAATATTTGGAATTTCACATTGAACTCAAACTCGAGACATATTTTAACCGTGGCTGTGCTGGTGGGAGCAGTCGGAGTGGCTCTAATGATATATTTCTTCACGGTGTCGTATGGCATGCTGTTCACAGAGAGACCGATACACAAAGCTAGTCCTCCTCGAGACCCTTAAAAACATGTTCGAATGTTTTCTAAGCTTTATCAGACTTATTATCATGATGAAGTCTTGTCGTTGGAAGATGTAATCCTATTGCTGCACAAAGTAATTATTAATTTAGCTTGTGAAGAAGATTGACAGTCGGTGCGTTTGTACTCTTTTTCTTTTTCCATTTCCATTTCCTCTAATATAGTTTGTTTATACTTTTTCCCTTTTCCCCCAAAGTAGGCATCTCATATTCATTTTCCTGAGATCTACTTGCCACCGTCTTTCGCTATACCATCATTGTCACCGCCGTTGCCGACCCTGGCCAGATCACTGGAGTTGCTATACTGACCTCGGCCTCGGGTATGAGGTCATGGACCTCCAACATCACTAAATTGTAGAGCTGAGAGAGAGAGAGAGAGATGAATAGGGGTAGAGAGCATCTAAGCAGCTCGTGGTGTCGACCAGAGACAAGGAGGCGAGGCTGGCACTGTGGCAGATAGGGGTGGGCACTGGCTCTAATGAGGCGGGTGACCGCTCTAGCCGGTGGTTGGCTGTGCGCAATGAAAGGGAGTTTGGATAGGACTAGTGACCAAGTTAATTTAGACTCTTGGCTCTAAGCATACTGATATGGCATCCAACTTAACGCCCTTAATAGAAATGTGCCAATCCGATATTGTCATGTCACAAAGTTCTAAGCAGATCGCTCTACAAGGCAACAAATGACCGAGCACCATATAGACACTTTCTACTAAGCATAATTGTGAAATTTATGACTAATGAGAATTGGGCGATTTCGTTGGCATTAAAGATCTGTGCAAAGATGTTTCTGCAATTTTTAAGGGTCAGATCCCTTAAGGTTAATAACATCAATCGTGATCCATGAACCGAGTTTGTCATATGCAGGCTCATTGGCAATATCAGATATCTAGGCTAAATGGTTTGAAGTCAAAAAGAAGACAAGAAACTTCAGATGAAATTGATTTTTCTCCAGGAGATAGATAACTATCTTTACTCAAAAATAAAATAAAATTAGCAGTCTGAGAGGATTATTCTTAGTAGATGCTTTTATCAGAAATGGGTGCATACTGAGTGTGACGACAATCGCTAGTTTCATCTTTCCTCTCAAATCTGAAGTCCTTTAGAGCACAGGTGTTGAATAGGGCCAAAGCATGTAAGGAGAATCCACTGGAAGTCTATAACATGGCTCATATAATCTTAGCTTATAAAAAGGCATTGTCAGTATAATGAGAAAGAGGTCTCTAGATTAAAATATTTCTACTAAGAGCATAAACGGGAGTTACATCTCAATATACAGCATGTGCACTTTCATATATATTCAGAAGTGGCTACTCTCCCTACAGGTCGGTTTGATGTGTAGGGTACAGGTCGGTTTGATGCGTAGGGAAGAGATTCAAAGTCTTCTTCGCTAGGCTCCGGATGTCTTCTCTACTGGATTCAACTGAAATTCTTTGTATTCGTTTCACCGCCCCACTGGACATAAAATCCCTCCAATTATCCTCTGCAAGAGGAATGCGACTCCATTAAAAACATATTAGAAGTTAGTATGATGCCTGCCAAACACTCATGCCAGTAAAGTAATTTCTATCGTATTATTATTCAACCAACATTGAATGTTTACGTAATAGACAGAGTAGCTTACTGTTTTGGGCCAAGTGGCACAGAGCGAGCTCGATATGGCGCTTGATTGAAGTAGAAGCACAGTCAGAGTTTGCAAGCAACCACTCAAGGGCACCATCTTCCATGAGAATTGAACGGCCTTTCCGATGTCCTACAGGAAGTCAACTCAGATTTTGAAAGAAAAGAAGGCCATCGGTTTACCAAGTGTTATCAAGTAACATCCTGAAGAGAAGCTGCGACTAACCTTGAATTACCGCTCGGGATTCACATTTGGCAAAATTAGCAATTCCTCTAGCAACCTGTGCCGAGACATCAGTAGTCCCTGAACTAACCATTCCCAGAAGTGCTTCCAGGCCTCCGTCTTCCTTCAACATCACATGCAATTTTTCTGTCACATGCAAACTTCAGGGCATCAGTCCAGTAAATAAACACGCTTGATCTCAGAGAAAGCTGAAGCAATATGTAGTTTGTTTATTTATAGAAATCATATATAAGCGTGATTAAAAACCCAGGTTCTCCTCAATTCACATCCCTCAAACGATGTTGTACAGGTTAAAGACCAAATGGCCGGGTTTCTAACCACAGGAAGATAAACTAGAGAGGATGAAGAAGCCAACATAATTGAATTAGAAAGACTATGTAGGAGCTTTCAGCAAAACATTAGAGACTCTTTGCTAGTTTCTGGCGTATATGTTAAAAATTATTTGATCCACGAAGTTTCTTTTTTTCCTTTCAAAGAACGGGCCAAGAAATAGCTTCAGAGAGTGACTACAGAAAAAGAGATATGTTCTGGCACGACACTCTCCATCCATGTGTAGTAGGGAGCACGTGATTAGACTAAAGCATTGCACTCATGTCAAAGAAAACTTCAGCTCACCATTTCCACATAAGATAGCAATTGCACCAGCTACCATTCTTTGAGTCTGTGGATCATCTGTTGTAGATGCTACATTTGCAAGTAACCGAGCACCTCCTTTGCTCATTATCAAGCCTTGGTTCAACTCTAACTTGGACAAGCACAGTAGTTAGAGTTGGTAAGATAATGAGTCAAGTCAATGAAATGCCATTAAAACAGTGCTGTGGTGGGATGAACAATTTAGCACCAAACTTCTCAAATCTGGAAAGGTTGAACAAACTGGTTCGATGGCTTCAGTTAGAACTACTAACGTTATCATGATGTCCAAATTTGACTTTATCTCAGAAGTGATAAAAAATTTCAAGAAAAAATTCAGAAGGAAATTAGAAAAAATACATATTAATTATTCACCAATTTTCTCACCTAAGATGGTCATGGTTATCATTGTTACTCTCAAAATGCAAAATACACTGGTCAAAGCATGATGTGCCATAAAGTCTACACGATGGCTTTCAAGCTTCTAAGAAGTATTTTTCTATCTTTCGACTAGTAAGTGGCAATACTTAGTGAGAACGTGAGAAGTGAGAGCACCAATCCAGCATGGAATGGAATGGACATGGGACTTTGAAGCAGTAAGTCAAAGACATTTCCAATTGTTACCCCTTGAATACTGCTTCAGGAAGAACAGTATAAACTTTTAGCTCTACTGAAGTTCAAAGTGAATGTTAATATTAGCTATCCTTCGTTCGTTGCTCTTAAAATCTTCATCGTGTATAAGGTAGTTCTAGTTCACTGAGGTGTTCTCTGAGTTCTTTTACCCAGTGATCTCACAGAGAATCATAGTAAGTTCAGGAAATCGGGGGAAGTGGTACACTGCCTTGTATTGGTTAGCTTTCGTTGTAAAGAATTTTTTACTACATAGAGTCAATAACAGTGGATCACTACATTGCCTTCTGCAAGCTTTTACCAGCAAGGATAAAGCATCATTTCAATCAAAGAAACTGCGTAAGACTCAATACTTGATAATAAAAATAAAGAAGAATCAATTAGCAACATGTTAAGTAAAAGCCTCAATTTTAGAATAAAGATATGTGAAGGACTTGAAGTACCGTTCATTGCCAAATTGGCAATGGCACCAGAGGCCACTCTAAGCACAGTTCCATTTCGTGATGACTGCAACAACATGAGCAGTGCATCCAAGCCTCCTTCCTCCACAATTTTTTCCTGATGAATGTCTGAAAGTACAAATAACACTGAGGTCAGAGCATCAAATCAGGTACATCACCTAGCATGCTAGATGGTCTGGCAGATTAGACAGTAAAAATTTGTGTACTCCTAATTGGGGAAACAATAGCGATGGATACAATTCTTTGGAATTTTCTAAGAACATAGGTTACACTCCTTTTTTCGCAACCAAATTCATATGCTCTGGAATCTTAGAATCACCACCATATCAGTTTAGTGGACACGAAGACTTCCAGGAAGGACATGGACTTGGGGATGCTGTTGAAAATCACATAAGAAAAGGATAATTCTTGAGAAATACCAACAGGATAAGACAAAACCAACTGACAAAGGAAGCCAGCAAAATTTACTTATAGATCTAGAAACATAAGGAGTTTCTTAATATTGAGCACTACTTTAAAATCATGCGGAGACCCTGAAACAACTCGTGCAGTGATCAAGAATTTTGACAAGGAAAGAAATCTGGTCACGACCGTTCTGTTATATTGATAGTAATATGATTAGTTGAACCATCAATAATCCCCATGTACGCATCTCCAAGTTGATAACGTCTACAGTCAGGTTACCTAAATGTTGTTATCCCACATATAACTTTTTCGGAAGATTGCAAACTATGTAGATTTATCATATGGGTCTTGTTAACAAGTACCCTAGGGCACTAGTTAAGTAAAAATGAAAATAACACTTTCTAAGACACTTCCAAAATGGAAGACTTACACATTTTAATAAAGTCATTCACACAGTAAAATTTAAGTTTCCAAAGCACATTGACTAAACCTTAACAAGTGTCCTAATGCCACTCTTTAATATTTTTTCCTTATCATATTAAGAAAAGATTTACATGAAATTGTTCCCTAATGATGTAATGATATATTTATAATATATACAATCCCATTCAACAATAAAAAAGAAAAATGGAATTCCGACATTAATTACTGACCAACATAAATCTTCATGTACCTAGTAAATACAAATATCTTCATGTAGCAAATCTCCCAAGTTTTACTTTTTTACTTAAAATAGGATGGACGGCTACCATTATTTTCACATTCGTTCAACCACATTTAATTTAGCAAGTCATTAAGATAGACAAATCCCGAACATCATTGGGCGATTGTTAGACCACATCCTCTCATTAACTCTCTTTCTTGACTTACTAGTCACCACTCAACCACAGCACAATCTACGTATTCACTTAGGAAAGTCAACCAAAAGAAGAAATTTTCAGTCATTATAATGCCTTCTTTTCTCAGCAATTCTCATTACAAGCCCTATTGAGAAAATCAAATGTCGCCCAATCTTCAAATGAACTCGAGAAATCCAAAGTGAGGGTGCCACTAGTGTTAGACAGGTAGGACTGATACATGCGATCAATGAAAGTCAGAAACTATGGCAATATTTTACGTACCTTCAGCTGCAAGATTAGCCACCACTTTCACGGCATGAATTTGGACATCAATATCTTCAGATGCTAACAATGCTAATATTTTTTCCAGACCAACTTCATCAAAGAAACAAATTGTAAGTTGCGATGAGACTTGAGATTAACAGTAAATATAGGTGTAAGCTGTGAGCTATATTGAGATCTATCTTGTTTTCTTCACATATTTTCGCAATCGTGGTCCTCTGACTTGATTGTGTCTCCTTCAATGGGTTAGACTTATGGAGAAACCCCATAGAATCATTTGGTGAAAACCCTTTACCAACATTTTCTTTCATGTCTAGTTGCTTCTCCTGTACAAGGGTTGCCCATATATCAGTCCAGAAGCAAAAGAGTGTACTTTCTCTATGAATTCCAACTCAATTTACCTTTTGATCTTTCTCATTATCAGCTACAAGCTTCTTTACCTTAATTAGCTCATCTTCAATATTCTTTCTGTGCTTTTACGATTACCCAGAAATCCTCAGCAATCACATTCGTCCAGGGATGACCCGTGAGTTTATACTTTCTGCATTATCCTTTTGGGAAAGAGAGAGAGAGAGGTTATTGTTAGAAGCATTTATGATTGATGAGATAAGATGTTACCGAGATTTAAACCAATCATCTGAAGAAACTAAGACTACAAATTCATAAAATGGAGATTTTGCTGCCGGGCGGGGCGGTGCATGAAAGTTTCCCCCGTTCCGATTTGCCTCGCTCCGGCGCTATTGTCACTTGGACGGATGAAGTTGTCATCCCTATGGTCCACGCGATATCTTGCACACCCACCACACATAACCTAACCTACCAACATAGCTATTGGCAGCAACGACTAACAAACTCCATGTCCGAGAATATTGGACAGAAGATGCACATCAACTTCCTTCGCCGTCCAGCTTACTGTGTCCAAATAGTGGCTTTGGTGCATCTGCGAGTCGCTATCTCCATATTCATGACGTTTCGCAATTATGGACCGGGGTTGGTATTAGGTAATGCTAGTTCATCGTAGACTCCATCTAACGTCTAGCGGAGTCCCAAACTATTTATTGGCTAGCCCGTCTTATAAATGATGTGATAGATAGACTTAATCACAGAATTCTAACTGGAAAAAGTACCAAAATAGTCATAAACTTTTTTCATTGATACCAATCCAGTCCTAAACTTTTTAATTGAACCAATTTAGTCATAAACCTTTTTATATTAGTACCAATTTAGTTCATCCAGCTAATTTAAATTGCTGACGTGGCCACCGGCGGTCTTATGTGGCATGGACAAATTTTATAATTTTTTTTATATTTTTTCAGATTTTTTAATTTATTTTTTTTCCTTTTTCTCTCTTTTTTTTTTCCTTTTTCTTTTCTCCTTATCCCTTGGCCAGCGAGGTCACCGGCTAGCCGACCATCGCCGGCCACAGGCTGGCCGGGGCGAAGCGAGGGCGTCGCCCCGACCGAGATCCGAGCGAGGGCCGCCGCGCCCTCTCCCGTGGCCGACGAGGGCGCCCGCCCGTTGGCCGGCGAGGGCCTCTGCGCCCTCATCGGCCACGGCGAGGGCGCGCGGCCCTCGTCCGATCCGAGCGAGGGCACGACGCCCTCGCCCGCCATGAGCGAGGCCGCCGTGGCCCTCGCCTGGATCTGGGCGAAGGCCCGATGCCCTCGTTCATGGCAGGCAAGGGCCGCCGCGCCCTCACTTGTGGCCAACAAGGGTTTCGGCCCTCGCCTGGATCTGGGCGGGGGCCGACGCCCTCGCTTGTGGCCGCCGAGGGCGCAACGGCCCTTGCTAGTGGCCGGCGAGGGCGTGGGGCCCCTCGCCCCGACCAACCGGTGGCCGAGGATGGTCGGCCGGCCGGAAACCTCGCCGGCCAAAGGATAAGGAGAAAAGAAAGAAAAAAAGGAAAAAAAAAGAAAAAATAATTTAAAAAATCTGAAAAAAATATAAAAAATTATAAACTTTGTCCACGTGGCGCCACATAAGACCGCCGGCGGCCACGTCAGCAATTTCCAGCTTAAATTAGCTGGATGAACTGAATTGGTACCAATGTAAAAAGGTTTAGGACTAAATTGGTCCAATTGAAAAGTTTAGGACTGAATTGGTACCAATACTAAAGGTTTAGAACTATTTTGGTACTTTTCCCAACTATAACTATACAAAAGAATTCAAGGACTTTCACCGTTGGGGGTCATAAAAGAGCGACGGACGAACCCGAGCCCCGCGACCAGGTTCGTCGTCCCGCCACGTCGCCATCACCGGCGGCGAGGTCTCCTCGGCCGCCACCGGATTCCTTTCTCAGCTGTCCCTCTCAGCTACGCTGGCCTCCTCCACCGTCGCCGTCGTCGTAGCCGTTTGAACGCGATCTCAAGGCGACCTGGTACTGTTCCTATGAGATTTGCGTGGCTGTTTCTAGAGGCATTGGTTGTCGGTTGAAGCTGTTTTTTGGTGACTTGAGGCGCCTCATATTGCTCTTCAAAACTCCTATAGTGGTTCCTGGTTTGTTCCTCTCTTCGAGCCACTAATGGAGGAATTTGGTTAGGGTTTTTTTCCGTCTGTTTTCTGGTTTGCGATTTGCTTGCTGTGATGGCTTCTGAATTGTTTCGGACCCATACTGAGGGCGTAGGGACTAGCAATCGTAGCCCTTCCCCTCCTACGCATGGACAATCTTCTTTAGTTGGTACTTCGACGGGAGAATATGGATGAAGATCCACTGTTCCTTCTGGTTCGATTGAAAACAATGAAATGCATTCCCCTTGTGCTCCTGCTGGTGTGCGTGCTAGAAGTAGGGGAAGGTCACTTTCGAAGCACCCTCAAGGCAGAGGGGATTCAAAAAATCCTGCTGGTCGCACATGGGTTGTTGTTGCAAAAACTACGACTAAGGGCTATGACCTTGAGTATACTCCGCCTACGTTTGTCAACAATAAGCCGCATTCGGATGACGAAATAGGACCTTCAAGCTGCCCACCCCAAGCTCCTTGAATGTCTGGTGGGGTATTTCCTTGGTAGGCGTCTCCCTTTAAGGCCGTCGAGGAAGCTCTAAGGAAAGTTTGGGGTCCGAGTCTCTTTGAAGTGATGTCCAATGGACAAGGAACGTTCTTGTTTCACTTTCCTGACAGAGAATTTAGAAGGAACCTCCTTGAAGGGAGTCTTATCACTGTGGCTAAAATTCCGCTCATCCTTCAGCAATGGAAACCGGCCCTTGAACTCAATAAAGACACCCATCTAACTGTTCCAGTGTGGGTGAGACTGAGAAACATCCCATATTCTTTCTGGTCTGCTCAAGCCATTGGTAAATTGGCTAGTGCAGTGGGCAAGCCTTTATATGTAGACCGGAAGGCGAACGAATGATGAATATGTTGTCGTTTGCTCGAGTTTGTGTGGAGATCACAGCTAATCAGCCTATTTGTGAATCTATTGAGTTGGTACATAATGGCAAATCTTGTGAAATAGGGGTGGAACTTGAATGGAAGCCGGTTGCATGTTCTAGTTGTGGCATATTTGGGCATAATTGCAGCCCTCTTGTACCTCGGAGCTCTGCTGCTCGTGCTTCTGCAGGCCGACCAGTTGATACAGTTTCTGCGCCACAGGGCCCAGCTGATGACGGTCGTTCTACTCAAGTGGTAGCCTCGACTCCTGGATCTTCCACTTTGTTTGAAGCCCCTATTGTCCTCCGAAAGCGTACTTTGGAGGAAAACCCGAGTGTCTCGGGTTGGTAAACCGGTTCTGTTCGCCTACACCGGCGGTGGATTCCTCACATAAGCAATTGGTTGAAGCCCCTATTAAAAATCCTCCCGTGCCTTCGAGCACTAAGGATGCTGGTCGACCTGGTGATGGTCGTGAAATGGTTTTAGCTGCAACCTCTACTCAAGCTACTGCAGATCCGAACCCAGCTGATTTGGGTTGGAATCAGGTGAGACGCAAGAAGAAAAAGCATCCTCATGCCAAGGATACGGCTTCTTTCGGCTTAGTTTTGCCCAATGAGGGGGGTCAATCTTTGAAGCTCAAGGTGCGTCTTACTTCAGAACCCCTCAATCCGCTAGTGAAGCCTTCTAAAGGCAGTTTGAAAGCCCTCCCAAGGCTAATACGGGTCGTCCTTCCCTTGTTCCTAAGAAGGAAGGTCCTCCTGGCCCTCTGGCCCCTTTGGAAGGTTCAGATGAAATTTGCAGCTCTAGCGACAATGCTGACTCAAGTGACGATGATCTGCTATCGGGTGGCCCCCATTCGCTGAAAGGCCCCCCACCTCATACTGGGACAGCAAGTTTACAGGAACAATTTATGTTGCTCTGCCCTGATCCTCCTGACCCGACCCCCTCTATAGCAACAAAAGCGACTTCTACCAGTCGCAAGCCCTCTAAGAAGAGGTAACCTTCTTTCCTCCCTTTGTAAATATGTTTTTGGGTTTTTGGAATGTTAGAGGTATAATGAATCCTATAAGGCGGGCTGAGATCAGGAAATTTGTTTCTTCGAACAAGTTGTGCCTGGTCGGTTTGATTGAGACGAAACTCCCTGAGTCCTTATTCGAGTCTGTCTCTTCTACCTTGATAAGGGGTTGGAAATGGGCTTCAAACTATGAGTTTTCTCCTCGTGGAAGAATTTGGGTCGGGTGGAACCCGGATCTCGTTACTTTTGATCCGTTCGCTTTCAGTGCCCATGCTATTCATGGTTGTCTTAAACTCAACAATTCTAATTCTCACTGTTGTATCTATGTGGTTTACAGTGATCACACTTTTGTGCATCGAAGACCACTTTGGGAGGACCTCATCTACCATAATGATGTCTTACAGGACATTGCTTGGCTTGTTGCTGGAGACTTCAACGCCATTAAAGATCCCTCGGATCGTTTTGGAAGCCCGGATACTTGGATTCCTTATTTTGATGAATTCGGCCAGTGTTTAGCCCAAACAGAGCTGGCTGATCTTAGATATGTGGGTCTCCGCTTTACCTAGTCCACCTCGGCTGGTGCGAATAAAAAGATGAGAAAGATTGATCGAGTCTTGGTTAACACCAAGTGGAACCTTGATTACTCCTTCTCGGAAGCATCTTCCCTTAACCCGGGGATCTTCGATCACTCTCCTATGATCGTAAGAGTTCTTAATCCAGTCTCTAAAAAGAAGCCATTCAAATTTTTTGATTTCTGGTCAGAGCACCCGGATTTCCTCTCTATAGTGCAGCAGGCGTGGGACAGCCCGGTAAAAGGTGTTCCCATGTTCAAACTTGTCTCCAAACTGAAGATTTTGAAAGGCCGCCTTAAGTTACTTAACCAGGAGTTTTTTTCAAACATCTCGGTGAGGACAGCAGAAGCAAGAGAGGCTCTTCGCAGCACCCAAGTTGCTCTTCAAGCTGACCCTGAAAACGTCCAGCTTGCAGACCGAGAGAAATGTCAGCGGCGTATCTTTGTCGACCTTAGGAGCCAAGAGGATCCTTCTATAAACAAAAGTCAAGAGTAAGATGGCTCAAGGAAGGGGATAGGAACACTAAATTCTTCCACAACATTGTCAAAAGAATACAGCTCGGCAATTGAATTATTTCTGTCAAAGATCCGTTCGGGTCTCTGGTCACGGACCCCTTATTGGTTCCGCAAGTGTTTGTATCCTTCTTCACAGACCTTCTTTCACCTCATGGGGTGCTGTATAAGCCTTCACTTCAAGAGGTATCTATGTTTATTCGGAGGCCTCTTTCGGATGCTCAGGTGTGCTCTCTTTCTGCCCCGGTTTTTGATGTTGAGATAAAGAACACTCTTTTCTCCCTTCCCAAAGGCAAAGCCCCGAGTCTGGATGGTTATACAGCTGAGTTCTTTAAGAACAACTGGGATATTGTGAGGTCTTTGGTTCTAGAAGTGATCAAAGACTTCTTCTCTTCTGGTCGTCTTCTCAAAGAGGTAAATAACACTATCTTGGCTCTGGTGCCAAAAATCCCCAACGCTTGTGCTGTTACTGACTTCAGGCCCATTGCGTGTTGCAACACGATTTATAAGGTTATTACGAAAATCCTCGTTAATCGCCTAGCTGCTGTTTTGAATGACCTCATAAGCCCGTCACAGAATGCATTTTTGAAGGGTAGAAGAATCAGAGATAACATTCTCTTGGCTCAAGAGATGTTTACAGGTTTCCACTTAGAACCTTATCTTCCAAAGTGTGCCATTAAGGTTGATTTCCAAAAGGCGTACGACACGGTTGACTGGGACTTCTTGGAGCTCACTCTCTCGGCTTTTCGCTTTTCGGATTGGATTATTCGTCTGATCATAGTCTGTGTTCGCACTCCTAAGTACTCCATCTCTATTAATGGTGAATTGCATGGGTTTTTCCAAGGCGGCCGTGGCATCCGCTAAGGAGATCCTATGTCTCCTTACTTATTTACTTTAGTTATGGAGGTATTTTCGGGAATTTTGAACTCGCGAACAGCTTCCAAAGATAATAAGTATTTCTGGAGGTGTAAAGCTGTGAAGCTATCTCACCTCTTTTTTGCAGATGATGTGTTCCTTTTTTGTCGAGCGGGCCTTCGTGGTAATGCTTAAAAGGGGTCTGGATACTTTCTCCTCCTGGAGTGGGCTTCTTCCGAACAAGAACAAGAGCGAGATATTTCTCTCGGGCGGGCCTTCATCCTTGCGGAACACAATTCTGTTGACATTTGGCTTTCAAGAGGGGAAACTCCCGGTCCGCTATCTGGGTGTGCCTATAATTTCTTCTAGACTGCGCAAAGCAGACTGCATCGTCTTGATAGATCGCATAACCGCCAGGGTCGAATCTTAGGCCCAACATTTTCTATCCTTTGCAGGTAGGCTTCACTCATAAGATCGCTTCTACACTCCATACAAGCTTTTTGGGCTAGTGTCTTCTCCTTGCCTTCCTCGGTTCTAATGACCATTGAGCGTATCTTGAGACAATTCCTATGGAAGGGCACTACCCTGGGCCGGGGGGGTGCTAAGGTATCTTGGGATAACGTTTGTCTTCCCAAAGAAGAAGGTGGTTTAGCCATTCGAAAACTGAAGGATTGCAACAAAGCTTCAATGCTTAAATATATTTGGATACTCTTTACCGATAAAGAATCCTTGTGGTGCCACTGGGTGCATTCAAATTTCTTAAAGAAAGAGAATTTCTGGATTTCTTCCTGCCCCTCTCTTTGTTCTTGGGCGTGGAAGAAAATACTACAACTCGAAGGTTTTTTCGGCTCTCCTTCTTTTGGAAAATCGGTAATGGGCTTTCGGTTTCTCTTTGGCATGACCATTGGCTTCCTTGTGGCCCCTTGGACACTTTTATCCCGGCCTCTATTATGGACAGTATAAATCTCCATAACAATGTGGATGTGGCGGACCTATTTTCTCCTGCAGGATACACGCTAAAATCTCTTCTCCATAGTTGGGGCATTGTCCTCCCGGATTTATCCTTGGCTCCTGATCAATTCTCTTGGCAGTGTGATCCAACTGGTTTGTTCTCGGTTACTTCGCTTGGAGCACCATTAGAGCGAAAAGAGACTGTGTTCCGTGGGCTTCTCTAGTATGGGATAGTGCCATAGCTCCTCGGCACCAGTTCCTTCTTTGGCTTATTACTAAAAATCGCCTACCCACTCAAATGCTCCTCCTCTCTTATGGTAGAATTGATTACACGGTTTGTGCTTTTTGCAATGCCCAACCAGATTCAATTGACCACCTTTTCTTTGAATGTCACAACTCCGCTACGCTTGCATACTTCTGGGCTTCCAGGTGTAACTTTCCTTGGAGAAGTAGAACTTGGATGGATACCATCTCTTGGGCGCTTAAGTTCTTAGCCGGGAAGGACTTTTATCACAGTATTGCACGGTTCTCTTTTACAGCTATGTGCTATGTGATCTGGAAAAAGAGGATTTGCATCATTTTCCGTGGAGAATCCTTCGCGATCTCGGATTTGAAGAATCACCTTATTAAGGCGGTTAAGGACCGAGCTCTTACCTTCAGAAATGTTCCCGCGTCTCCAAAGAATAAGAGACTCCGGAAAGGTTGGGGTTTTGACCCTTCGGTTTTTGCTCGCCGCACGGTTCGTCCTAAGCGTCTAGTCTCGTGCCTTGTTTTGCTTTCTAGCCTTCTCTTAGGCTCTCTGTTCTTCGACCCTTTCCCTTTTGTATTTCTGAGGGTTGCTGGGTTTGTTGTTTGGCGCTTGGCCTTTGGATTGGGCTGTTTAGCTTTGGTTCTCTTGCTCTTTGCCTGTTTGGCTTGTTACTTGGCTCCCTTTCAATCTTTCTGCTGTTGCAGTTAGAGTGGAAGTTTTTGGTGCCAGTTTTTGTATACTATTCCAAAGCTCTACATAGTTTCTTACCTTCTACCAAAAAAAAAAAAAAAATTCAAGGACTTCCTCTTAAATCTATGGGCCCGACAGATCCTTGAGGCTCTGTCCACTTGATTAAGTAAAATGAGTTCGGGCAAATACGAATTGGTGCGTTGGACCAATTAGTCGTGCAGCCCCATTCACATTATTAGTGTGTAGTCAGAATTGGGCCAATGTTCAACTTAAAGGAAGGAAAAACTAGGGAATTCTCTCCCATCCTAAACCTTGGCGCATGGTTGCATCCTCAGGTCCATAGGCTTAACGAGACAAGATACAAAAGAGTACAAAGAAAGGATATCCCTTCATGGCGAGTATCAGAATCGGGTGTCTCTCTTTCTATCTCAAACTTTACCATAACCTTTCGATCCATCTTTTCTTCTGTCTCGAACTTTACTACGTCGTATAGTCTGATAAAAAGACTGGAGGATCATAGAACATTCATCGTTATGCTTTTGCTTTTTAACTTTTCCTTTCCAATTTTTAAGAGATGACTCAAAAGAGGATCAAGGCGACAAAGTGGAAGAGAGGAAGTACTTGCAAAAGTGCAAAGTCGAACAAAACTTACAACGGAAGCATCTATGTCATTTGGCCTCTCTCTCAAAATCAAACTCGATGTATGAGCACAATAATTCGCATGGAATAACTACCTCTCAATACTACAGAGTTCTTAAAGTTAAGTCACTTTTCAAATATTGATTCTTAAGTCATTTGAGTTCGCATTATCTATGGTGATAGCAAAAAATGCTTTAAATCCCCTGCTCAATCAAGTATTTCTCAACCGCTTTTCCTATTATTGCAAAATAACTCGGGATTTGACGAAAAAATAATAATTTCTTATGTCACCTCAAATCAGTATCAACAAAATGAGTAGTGGGACACATAACTCAAACATATACAATGGTCATGTTCAATAAATATATACTTGCAAAATCAGTAATCTATTGAAGCATAATTATAGGCAAGTCTTATCCGGTCGGTGTCCTTACTTTGTTTATCTTATGAATTGGTAAGTCAACCCAGGGAAAATATGTTAGAAAAGTTCTAAATCTTGTGCCAATTTGGTCTTAACCTTTTGATAGTGAAAAGTGCCAAAAAAGTCATAAACATTTTATCTTTGTGCCGATTTAGTCCTAAACCTTTTTACGTTGTGCCAATTCAGTCTTTTCCGGCCAATTTTGGCCGGATTTTGCTGACTGGGCGCCAGCCGGCTGACATGGCTTGATCGCGCGCGTGGACAACTTTTAATAATATTTTAATATTTTCAATTTTTTTTATATTTTATTTTTCTGGTTTTCTGGTTTTCTGTTTTTCTGTTTTTCTGTTTTTCTGTGTTTCGTTTTCTTGTTTTCTTCCTCCAGCTGGTCGCCGGAGCTCGGCGACCGGCTAGAGGCGACGGCCGGCCAGGTCGACCTCGACCTCACCGGCCACCTCGCCATTGGCCGCCCTCGCGACCTCGCGCTGGGCGACGAGGCTCGCCCTCGTTGAATCTGGCGAGGTTTGAGCCTCGCCCATGGCCGGCGAGGGCGAGCCTCACCAGCTCGACAGCGATGGCAGGCAGCTGGATTAGCTCCGGCAGATGGCGAGCAAGGGGCGGGTGACGAGCGCAAGAGGCGAAGACACGCAGATAGGCGCGCGAGCGGGGATGGCGCGACTGCAATGAGGCCGCCTCCTCGCCCTCTCCCTTGCCGGCCATGGGTGAGGCTCGAGCCTCTCCAGATCTGGCAAGGGCGAGCCTCACCGCCCAGGTCTCGAGGGCGGCCTCGCACCGGGCGGGGGAGGCTCGCCCTCGTCGGATCTGGCGAGGATCAAGCCTCTGGCCGGTCGGTTGACATGGCCGGCAAGGCTCGACCTCGCCGACCGTCGCCTCTGGCCGGTCGCCGAGCTCCGGCAACCAGCTGGAGGAAGAAAAAAAGAAAAAAAAAAAAAAAATCTAAATCTAAATCTAAAATATTAAAATATTATTAAAAATTGTCCACGTCAGCCAGCCAGCGTCCAGTCAGCAAAATCCGGCCAAAATTGGCCGGAAAGGACTGAATTGGCACAACGTAAAAATGTTGAGGACTAAATCGGCACCAAAAAAAGGTTTAGGACTAAATTGGCACAAAGACAAAAGGTTTAGAACTTTTTTGGCACTTCTCCCCCTATTGATATAATACCAATCCTATCATTCCGACTAATTTTGGCTAGATATTGTTAATATGAACGCTAGTTGTCCTATGTGACATGGTGGGCACTAATGTTGAAAATTTTTAATGCTATTTAATTTTTAAATTTTTAAAACAAATTTTCTGTTTTTTCTTTTGTTTTTTCTCTTTCCTTTTTTTCCCTTCCCTTCCTTCCTCCTCCACTCAGTCGCTGGACCTCGACGACGGGCCAGAGGTGAGGGACCTCGTTAGCCTCCCCAGCTGAGGCTCGAGCCCTCACTAGAGGCTGCAAGGGTGGCCTTACGCTGGGTTAATAAGGGTCAAGCCTCACCATCCATGGGTGGGGCCTTGATTGCGAGGCTGCTCTCGCGGCCTTTGGTGAGGGTTCGCCAGAGGCCAACGAGATCAATCTCACCAGCCCTCGCCTAGCGTCCATGTTAACAATATTTTACCAAAATTATCCAGAAAGACTAAAATGGCACTAAGTCAAAAGGTTTAAAACTAAATTAGTACAAACGTAATAGATTTAGGATTTTTCTAACACTTTTCCCGCCTACCCATCGTTATCCAATTTTCTTCAATATAATATATTACATTCTGGAAAATGAATTTGATAAACACATCATCATATTATTTGACCGCCGATTATATCCATTAAAATGCTATTACCAAATTTAATTCAAGATAACATTTTAATGGAAAGCAATTTTCTTTTTCTTATTTTTACATAATCTGTCACGATACAATTGTTTTGGTTAAATAAGCAAATTATAGTTATTAAAAACTAGCGATAGTCTTAAAAAGATTCGAATCCATTTGGCAGGAAGCTTTCCGTTAATAACATGGAATCAAAGATATACAGATTGTTGATTATGAAAAAACAAAGAAAAGAGTTATGTTTTCGACTTAATGTGTTATTTTGTAGGGTTAATATCACGATAAATCTCAAATTAGTACACTTATAATAAATTAACCATAGACTAATTTTTTAACCATAGAGAACCTCAAATTGATATATCTGTGATAAATTACCTTTCATTACTTTTCGTTAAATTTTACCATCAATTATTGAATTGGATTATATGTGGTAGTTGATGGCTTTACAAATTTGGTATTTTACCACTCGCTTATCACATGTGTACTAGTTTATGATTTTTTGTGGTATTAATATAATTTAACATAATAATAGATAGTAAATTTATCATAAATGTATCAGTTTGGAGTTTTTAGAGTTCACGAAATCAGTTTGGAGTAAATTTATTACGAGTATACCAATATAGGGGTTTTTGCTGTAAAAAAGATTAGTTTGTGATAAATTTCTCACAAATGTACTACTTCATAATTTTTCGTGATATTAATCTTATTTTGTAATACTCCAAAAAAAAGAAAAGAAAAGAGGGCCATCTGGAAGTTGAAAAAAAAGGTAAATTTGGGAGACAAAAGAAAGGGAAGATTCTGGACATGAACGCAAAAGGTCAAGAGAAGGTACGAAGAGAGGAAATCATGAAACATGCCTTACTTACTGTAGTTCCCTATCATTATGTGTAGGGTTACTACTAGCCATTTTCACCTAACCAAAGGGAGAGAAGCAAGAGGAAGAAAGAGGAGACGACACTGAGTTGAGACCCCATAGAAAGTCGACCAATTCTTGATAGGTTCCGGACTAAATCAATCAATTTGTGATGGATTCCAAACTAACTTGATGGCTTTTTATTTATGTGTTGATGGGCCTAAGTGGGCCCGTCCGCTCATGTTGGGCCTAAAAGCCCAGCCCGCAATATAAGGGCTCATGGATGAAGGGTTGAGATATGAAGAGATGTTACGTTAAGGGGATGTGTCTTTTGGAAAAGACGTTTTTAAGAGAGAAAAGAAAAAAGGGGAACGTACTTTTTCAATGTACATAAGTTTTTTCTTTTCTCCCTCTCCCAAAAACAACGTACGTCTTTTTCAGAGTTTTCTTCCCCATATAGCAACAGTACGCTCCTCGGTAAAACGGAATAAGAATTCTTCCTCGAACTTCAACATTGGTGTTTAATTTGTGGACAATAAGGTACGCTCGATTCCGTGGTGTATCTTTGATCGGTGATACATGTGATTCTTGAGTTCGTCTTTCGCATTCGTTTTAGGGGTTTGATTTAGTGTCAAATCTGTTTTAGGGAATCAATTATTCCCAACATTGGTATCAGAGCCAGGTTCATGTTTCCCGATCCCTTTTCATGTTTATGAATTGCTTTTTGATTGATTTTTCGTGAAACACCGCTGTCGGCCGATTGGGGACGGAAAATCCCGACACCCGCGTACTGTTCACCCATGTTTGTGTTTTTTTGTAAGTCGAAGTTCATTTCTGATAGCGTAGGGTTGAAGGTCTCGTTGATATGAGAAAAACGAGTGGCGGATCGCTGCCGAGGGACGCCGGACCCACCGCCACGCGCGGCAGGAACGAAGAGGGGTCGTCGGCGCGTGCGTTGGTGCGCACGCCGAATGCGCCATTTCGGCCCTGGCGCGTGCGACACACGCGCGCGCGCGGCGCGTGCGCGTGCTACGCACGCTCGTGGCATGCACCGGTCGATTCGTCCGACCCGGTCCGACTGGCCCAACCCGACTCGACCTTGACCGTTGACCTGACCCATTGACTCGCTCCGGTCATCCGTTGACCGTTGACTGGAGTTGGCCGACCGTTTACCTGTGTTGACTAGCGTTGACCACCGTTGACCAAAAAAAAAGGAGAGAGGAAAATTATGTATTTTCCAATTTGTTTGTTGTGGATTATAAGTAATCCATTTTTGTTCTGCATTTGTTATAGGAACCATGGAAAATTATGTATTTTCCTTTTTTGTTCATTATGGATTATATGTTAATCATTTTTTGTTCTACATTTGTTGCAGGAACAATGCCTACCCGTAAGGCGCGCGCATCTATTCGCACAATTACAAATGAACAAAAGGAAAGGCTTTCAGGGATGATAGCCGATTTGAATGATTATCGATGGGAGAGTGACAATATAATTGATCATATTCTTGAGGTCAACAAAAAGATACAAGAAGTCATATGGAACGGTTATCCCATGCTAGATTCTCAGATGGTGCGATTTTTCATGAACACTCTTCCACCAGAATGGCAAGGAGTGTTGAATCGCTTATGGGAAGTCAACAAAGCCACTAGGTATAAGAGGCTAGTGATGGTTTTTGTAGATGAATATCATCGGGTTGGAGCCACAAAGACTGCGACCCAAGGAATGACTTCGATTAGGCGGGGGTTGAACATGCGAAGGAGAAATCCTAAGGGATATATGTTCGTTTTTCCGTGGCTGTCAAGAATGCTTGAAAATTTTACAAAAGAAAAGAACGAGAAATTGAACCAAGTAGAAGCTTTCCCTGTTCGTAGTATAATGACTTGGTTTTAGATGTTTCGAGTTGTTTTTATTTAGTGTGCTTTATGGACATCTTATGTAAATGTTTTGTACCTAGTTGTTGTTGGTGTAGCAACTGATATGTTAGTTGCATTATGTGAAAGCATAATTATTCTATCATTATTAGATGTCAAATATTATTTGCTTCTGTTATTATTAACTGTTGTGGGTAGATCATAGAAGTTTTTGTAACTTCAAAAAAATTATTTTAATAATAATTCCAAGTTAGGATTTTTGGATGATGATTGGAAACATAGTGATCTTTTGACTCTAAAACCTTAATTGAAATTATTCATTAATATGATGGTTTGTGCAAAATGGATGCATAAATGATAGGTATTAATAATTCGTGCATATGTGTCTGATATGTTCAAATCAATGGCTTCAGCAACTAAGAACATAATTGCTGATTTGAATAAAGAAGACAAATTGAACGGCAAGAATTGTGAAATATTGAATAAGAAAATTCAACATGTGCTTGAAAAGCAAGAAGCACTAAAAGCTCTTGACCATGTTATGGAAGAACTTGAGGATGATGTGCGCCACCTTGAGCTAGCAGATGACTGCCTCAAGGCATTTGAGCGGGATATAGATATTTGCTGTGTTGCTTTCAGCTCAAAAGGGGCTTCGAGCTCTAAGCGCAAGCGCATTGATTCGTTCAATATGTGGAAATGCAAGGGATCAAGTCCTTATTGCAAGAAACGAAAAGTTAACCAACATAAGAGAGGAAAACGTCCTCGAGTGAAGAAGCTGACAAGGGTGAAGTGTTACAACTGTGACCAGAAGGGTCACTATGCCCGCAATTGTCGCTAGCCAAAGAAGGTACACACCCCTTGTACTATTGAGAAGTTTGCTTATGTGTCAAGTTCTGTATTCTTAGCTGAATCTAATCCTTTGTAGATTGTAAATTCAGGAGCGACAGACCACGTAGCGAAGGATAGAGATTCCTTCGTGGAATTCCGACGAGTACCAACTGGAACTAAGTAGATCTATGTAGGAAACAACTCCAGAGCAGAAGTAAAGGGAATTGGCATCTGTCAATTGAATATGCGTAGTGGACGCACTTTGTTCCTACATGATGTGTTGTATGCTCCGGAGATTCGTCAGAATTTAGTGTCTGTTTTAGTGTTGGTTAAGCTTGGTTTTAATATGAACTTCCATAATAGTGGTGTTGATTTGTATTTGGATACAAACTACTATGGTTGTGGTTATTTTCTAAATGGTTTCATTGTATTGAATGTTGACTATGGTAATGTCAATATTTGTTATTCCCTTTTCACATCCCCTGATTCATATGATAATGATGTGAGTGTGTGACATGCTAGACTTGGTCATATTGGCCAACAACGTATGAATAGGTTAGCCAAAGAGGGCTTGCTGGGCAACATTGAAAAAGTCGATTTGCCCATATGTGAGTATTGCCTAGTAGGGAAAACGACAATGAAACCATTTGGAAAGATAAAAGAGCTGAATTTCCTTTGTAATTAATCAATTCCGACGTCTGTGGTCCGATGAATGTGAGAAGAAGGCATGGGGCTGTTTATTTCATCACATTTATAGATGATTATACTCGATTCAGATGTGTTTATTTGATTTCTCATAAATCTGAAGCATTTTGTGGTTTCAAAAGGTTTATGAATTTGGTAGAAAATCAATTAGACAAGAAAATAAAAGTATTGAGATCCGATCGAGATTGAGAATATTTATCTGATGAGTTCAGAAAATTGTGATGAAAAGGGAATAGAAAGACAGTTGTCTATTCCATATACTTCTCAACAAAATGGTGTTGCGGAGAGAAGGAACAGAACCCTATTGGAAATGGTTAGGTTCATGATGGCGCATGCTAACTTACCTATCACTTTTTAGAGTGATGCGTTGTTAACTGCTGCCTATATACTTAACCGAGTGCCTTCCAAATCAGTTACTTCCACTCCATATGAGTTATGGACAGGCAGAAAACTAGACTTAAGTTTTCTTAAACCATGGGGTTGTGCTGCCTATACTCATGAGCCCTCTCACAACTTTGGGAAATTGGGTCCTAGAGGAAAGAAGAGTATTTTCATAAGATACTCTAAACACTCGAAAGGGTATGTGTTCATAGGTGAGCAGGAAAGTGGAAGTATAACTGAGTTTGAATCACGGGATGTCACATTCTTAGAGAATGAATTTCCTAAGAAGGGTGAAATAGGTGAGGATTACTCCCTATTTAATACTTTGGATCAAGATGATGAACTTAGTGGAGTTCGTCCAAGTGGGAGTAACATGAGAAGTGATGAATTTAATTCAACTCACTCTCAATTACAATCATATGATGAGATAATATCGTCATTATCTAATCCAAGTGGGAGCATAATGGGGAATGATACACAAAGTGTACAATCTCCCATACGGCGAACAAGTCGCAAAAGTATTCCCCGTCGACGTTTTGACATTGAAGGGGAAACTTTTATGATTGCTCCACAAGATGAGAATGAGCCAAGAAATGTTAATGAGGCTCTAAATTGCCCTAGTAAGGAAAAATGGATGCATGTAATGGAAGAGGAGATGGAGTCAATGAAGTCAAACCATGTTTGGGAATTGGTTGATCTTCCAAAAGGACGCAAAGCCATTGGGAACAAGTGGGTTCTCAAAATAAAGCGTAAAGCTGATGGCTCAATAGAAAGGCATAAAGCTCGCCTTGTGGCGAAGGGGTATAATCAACAGGAATGAATTGATTATGAAGAAACATTTTCTCATGTAGTGAAATTTACCTCGATTCGCATTATTCTAGCAATAGTGACAAGTATGGATCTTGAGTTACATCAAATGGATGTAAAGACTGCTTTCCTCAATGGAGAATTAGAGGAAGAAATACATGTGGAACAACCTGCCGGTTTCATTATGGAAGGCCAAGAAGAAAATGTATGTCGACTTTTGAGATCGATATATGGCCTTAAGCAGTCGTCAAGACAATGGTATATACGTTTTCATAATGCCATAATGGCACATGATTTTACAATGATTGATGAGGATCATTGTGTATATATCAAAAGATCTAAAAATCAATTTGTGATCATATCATTATATGTTTATGATATACTAATTGCCGGAAGCAATATGGAGTTTGTTAATACTGTCAAGAGTTGGTTATCTTCCAACTTTGAGATGAAAGATATGGGTGAGGCTGCATACATTCTTGGAGTTAAGACTTCAAGAGATCGTTCGAAAAGGTCATTATCTCTTTCGCAAGAAACATATATAAATAAGGTTCTTGAACGATTTCATATGCAAGATTGTAAACCCACAGATACTCCTATTGCAAAAGGTGAAGGATTGAGCCATAGACTGTGTCCAAAGACTCCACAAGAGAATGAACAAATGAAACATGTTCCTTATGCTGGTGTTGTTGGGAGCTTGATGTACGCTATGATGTGTACAAGACCTGACATATGTTTTGCAGTTGGAATGGTGAGTAGATACCAATCCAATCCAGGTCAAGCCCATTGGAAAGCCGTCAAAAGAATACTGAGGTATTTGAAGGGAGCTTTAAGGCTATTAAGATGCTGATTACAAGCTGAATTACCAAGGAAAAGATCTCCGACTTGAAGGCTATTCAGATGCTGATTGAAGAGGAGATTTAGATGAAAGGAAATTTACCTCTGGTTTTGCTTTCTTACTTGCGCCATATCTTGGAGTAGTAAGAAACAAACGTGTATAGCCTTGTCCACGATGGAAGCTGAGTTCGTGGCATTATCAGCAGCAGTACAAGAGGGTGTTTGGCTTAAGAGATTTTTGGATCATTTAGGTGTTATTAAGAATGCTGCAGACTCATTGTTGGTTAACTGTGATAGCCAAGTAGCAATAGCGTACACCAAAGATTCAAAATATTATGGCAAGACCAAACATTAAGATACCAAGTATAATTTTGTCAAAGATATGGTTGCACGAAAAGATGTGAACTTACAGTACATATCTACGTATAGAATGGTCGCAGATCCTATGACAAATCCAATACCTAGAGATGTGTTTTGTAGTCATGTAAAATCTCTAGGACTGCATAGAAGCTAATGTACTGAATATTGTAATTTCCCTGAAGTGTTCACATTTAATGAATTTGTGTTTTTCATCATTAATGCCTATGAATCTTTGTTTGAAATTTATGCATCTTAATGCTTAGTGCATTATATAGAGTTAAGAAAGTATGTCTAACAGATAAAATATTAGCCCACTCACACGAGTAATCGCCTCTATTTACTATGTGATAAATAGAGATGAGACGGTTTTTAAGCTTATTATCTAGGTAATAATCGAGAGCTCAAGCTTTAAATATATATGTCACCTTAACTGAGTGTTAAGATGATGACATAATATTTACTATGTTCGAAAGTAAAATAACCCACATATTTTATTTTATCTATCTATGATGCCAAATGTGAGTTCTGATGAATTCAGTGAATGAGTAGATATGTGAACTCAAGTTAGACATTAGATATGTCTGAACTATCATCTATACGGTATTGTAGGTGTAGACATATGCTCCATGGGAAAGGAGTTAACACCGTAATACGTATTTCATACTACGTATGCATGAGACGACCAATAAGAGTGGCAAAAGTTTGATCTCAACTTTTATGCCGTGTGAGACTCTTGAGGAAAGGAGTTCCTCATTTTAGTGCCCTCATGACTCTTACTTATTCTCAAGATTTCTATTTAGTGTTTGCTATCTTAGGATGTTACCAATGGTCATGAATTGATTCGATCTAATGGGACATTTCTAGAAAAGCAAGTTGAACTGAAATTGAGAGTTTGAAGGAAAGAGGAAGATCGAATTTGGAGAATCACATTCTAGTTTTGTATTCACTGGTCGACCAATTATGATTGTCTTTGGGATAATCATAATTATGAATACAATATATCATTGTTTAAAAAGAGATCGAGAGAGATATAAATGTGACCGATCCATCTAGGGTACATCATACTAAATCTACTCAGAGTGTGATGCCAATTATGAGCTGCTATATATTCATAACAAATGTATGGCAACGAGTTCTCAAAATATGCTGGTCGCACGGATTATTCACTAGTATGAATGTTGCAGAGACGTAAAGAGGATAATCTTCGGCCACCATGCGCGAGTGGGAGATGATGGTTTTTATTTATGTGTTGATGGGCCTAAGTGGGCCCGTCCGCCCATGTTGGGCCTAAAAGCCCGGCCCGCAATATAAGGGCCCATGGATGAAGGGTTGAGATATGAAGATGTGTTACGTTAAGGGGATGTGTCTTTTAGAAAAGACGTTTTTAAGAGAGAAAAGAAAAAAGGGGAATGTACCTTTTCAACGTACATAAGTTTTTTTCTTTTCTCCCTCTCCCGAAAATAACGTACGTCTTTTTTAGAGTTTTCTCCCCCATATAGCAATAGTACGCTCCTCGGTAAAACGGAATCAGGATTCTTCCTCGAATTTCAACATTGGTGTTTAATTTGTGGACAATAAAGTACGCTCGATTCCGTGGTGTATCTTTGATCGGTGATACATGCGATTCTTGGGCTCATCTTCCGCATTCGTTTTAGGGGTTTGATTTAGTGTCAAATCCGTTTTAGGGAATTAGTTATTCCCAATATAACTTAAATGAATTGGTAAGCTAAGTCGATAATGTTAGTATATCCCTTATGCCGTCTATAATTAAAAATATAATAATTGTTAGAGATTGAGTGACTGCCCAAGAAAGCGTTTATTTGCCTTTAAATTGTTTATATTGTCGCAGCACTTATATAAGCTTTGCCACCATCGACCAAAAACAGCAGCATATACCCTATTCATATGCAATGTAGGATCCGATTTCTTGCCGTTGAAGAAACCTATTATCCAAGGTGAAGTTTCGAGTCATCGAAAAGGAAAAAGAAATGAAGTGAGAAATATATGAAGGCACTAAATTATGAATTTGAAAGTAGAATGATCGTTATAGAATGCCATTTCACGTAATAACGAAATTTGACACCAAAAAAACAAAAACAAAAAAGACGTTCACTAGGCTTGTCCCCATGATGAAAGGCAATTTGGATCACTGCAGAGGCTTTGATATGAAGTTCTCCATCGCTTCACCTACCCCAGGGAGAAGGAAAGACAAGTGGCGGTTGGTGGTGGAGAACGTGACAACAACCCTCCGCTTTTGCTCTCTCTCTCTCTCTCTCTCTCTCTCTCTCTCTCTCTCGCTCGCTCTCTCAATAAGGACAAACATTGTCTGTCTTACAATTACAAATTGCCTAAAGATGCAACAGCATCAGCTTGGTCCGACTTGGCGGGTCTTTCTATATTCCTTGAATTGTAGAGCGAACGAACAATAAACGATCGTCAGGAACAAGCAAAGCACTATTGAATATCACAATTCGGAAGTACTGGGGGAACGACCTTATCTACTGTCATTATGTGGGTAGTAGTAGCCCTAGCCCCTAGCAATTGTTCTTCCAATAATTGCAACGTAGGTGTACGTGATTTTGCTCTCCTTAAAACGACTTTGCACGACCGACAAAGAAAAGGTCGTCGTCTAGAATAGAGACGAACTGTCATTTTCTAATCGCGACATGCGTGGCTCAAGAGCATTGAGAGTTCCCATGCACATTATTGACGTTTTATATGAACAAGACTTTTATGGTCTTGGTCTACTTTTTTTTGGTCACGTGAACATATATAAATCTTTGTATAATGTGTACGACTCCCAAGGTTAATATGAATGGGACATGCCGGATTTAGAGATACCATTCGTTGTGTCAAAATCAAGCGTTGAATGATGCGACCAATCCCCTGTTGATTAAGTGCTGGTCTATTATGAATGATCACATCCAATAGCTATAAATTAATGAACACTATTTATCTTATGAATCAGTCAATGAACCTCTCGTGAATCATGTCAATGAACTTTACTTAAGTATTTCTAGACGAATAATATTATAAGTGTTTTTGAAAACTCTCAAGGGATGAATTGAATGGTCATGTAATTAGTTTGTATGTACAGTTTTAGCGCTCAAATCGCAACATGTTCCCCTCAAAATAATTTCAAAGGTTACACCCATCACTTTGTGAGTGGAACCTTACAAAATGCAAGTTGTCGAGTTAGAAAAGTTTGAATACACATGGGCATGTGCTAAGCCTCAATGGAATAGAGCATAACCATATAAATCTCAAGATAGGCCTTGAGGGACTTGGGCTCGAGCGCCAATGTCCCAACTTGACCTTGAGGTCTCGAGCCAGGCACTAGGGTTCTAGGTCCAGCCTTAGGGATTTTGATCTCGACATTGAAAAATCGTATCCCGAGCATAGGGGTCAAGGCTTGGCTTCAAGGGACCCGGGCCTAGTTGTTGCGGTCCAAGACCTAGCATGGGGGGTGGGGTGGTGGGAACCGAGGCTCAAGCTGCTAGGGCCTAGTCTTGGCACAAGCATTAAGAACTCACACACGACTACTAGGGTCCTTGGTCCGGTCTTGGGGCAACCAAGCCCAAGCCTCATATAGCATCGAGATTCTATTGTCTTTTTGAAATTGTGTTTTATAAAAGAGGAAGCCATTTTTTTTTACCAAAAAAAAAAAAAAAAAGAGGAAGCCATTTTTATGAATTTGAGTATAAATTTTTCCTTGACTCAATTTTCTAAATATCCAAATATTAAAAAATGAGAAATATGATTTCCGACATTTAGTTTTCTATGAAACAAATGGGTATTTACTATCTTCAAGGAAATCTTTTTTTGGTCGGAATCTTAAGGAAAAGTTACTAACTGTTAGTTTAGCTAACATTAGGAGTTTAGGGAAATTGATGTTATGGATAATTACTATATTAAGGTTCTACCACCCATGATAACTTGAGAAAATTTTACCATACCATCGGATTATCGTCGAGTGCTAAAATACTCAGAGTTGCAAATTTTCTGGCCACATTACTCTTCACAAAAAATGAAGGTATTAGGGCCACATTTGTTTCGTGAAAAATGAATAAATTGGAAAATATTTTTCTATAAATGATCACTTGTATAACTTAAAATAATTAGTCGATGGAAAAAAAAATTTCATTATTAACAACTATTTATGTATAACATTTTTATAAGTAATGAAATTATTATTTTTATTTTTTATTTTTAAAAGCGATACAAGAGATGTTTTTTGAAAAATATTTCCTAAATAATTCATTTTCTACAAAACAAACATAGCCCAATTGGAGGTGTGGTCAAAATTATTAGAGAGCTACAATTGTTGAGAAACAATTACTCACTATAAATACAATTAGTTGTTGCCATTTGAGAAATTTTTTTGATAATGTTGGAGAATTATTATGATTACTTGCTCCATCTTTTTCATGAAAATCATTACATTATTAGAGAATTTCTAAGTGATGGTCAAAGGTGTAAAAGTTTATATCGGAAATTGCTGTTATCCAAAGTAGTAAGTCCACCGGTTGATGTAGTAACTTCTTTTGAAAATAGTAATTTTCCTTTGTTGGAGAATGGATTTGATTTGACACATTCTGATCCATTAATTGATTTAGATTGATTCTCGGTTGGGATTTAATTTTGTAATTGATACAGTAAATTGCAATATAGGATATTCTTGTACTATAAATATGGGTACATTATTGTACATTGGACATGGTGAAATATACAGAAAACTCTTTTCCTCCATTGTTCCACATTTCTTGTCATCCTTAATAGGAAATAAGTGATTTTGCCTTGTGTGCAGTAATTTTTCTCGCGTAGCCAGCATTCCCACCCGCATCTTGGTGGAATAGGGCGACCGATTTGGCCGGTAAAGAGCGTCGCGCAAGCAGTATTTGCGATCTCAAACCGAACTTTCTCCTGAATTGGACTAATAATTGAGCTTCCAATTTGAAATTTTGTATACTCATATCAACATATTTGCACGGTTGATTTCAATGATGAATTTAAATGGTCAACATGTGAGTCAACGTCTCTCTATTATCATCACTTTCCCTTAAAAAGCGACCAACAATGTCATTGGATCCTCCTCAGACGAACCAACGAAGAATTCCTCTCCAACCTCAAGCTAGCTCTCGTCTATGTCTCCCAGGTGAAAACCTCTCTCTCTCTCTCTCTCTCTCTCTCTCTCTCTCTCATTCATTCTTTCCACTCATTCCTTCTTCTGCTGCTGGCCCGCATCAAGAACAGCAAGCCGACCGGAGACGGAAATGAAGCGGAGCAAGTGGACGAGAGGAAGTACTTCGAGAAGGTGCTGGACGACATCGTGAGCCTCAACTCCCTGTTCACCGTCGCCGTCTTCGTCGGCCTCTCCCTCGCCCAGCCGGGCCAAGTTCAGAGCCTCCAGGATGACGACACTTGCCACCCAGACGCCAAGATACGCAAGCGGCTTGTGGCCTATGAGATCGCCTCCTTCAGCTGCTTTGTCTTCTCCGGCTTCCTCGCCAAGACCGTCAAGATCTTCCTCTACATCTACAAGAAGCAGGACAGCACCAATACGAACCCGCAACGCCAGTTGAGGAGCCTCGTCGGGTTCTATTTGTCGATCTATGGGACCATGGCCGGGTGCCTGCTGCTGCTCCTTGCCATGGTCGATGTCGTCCAGATCAAGCTCGGCCGGCTCTCGTGCGACAGCGCATATTCGGTCAGTACTGTCACCGTCATGGTCAGCACCATCGGCCTCAGCTTACTGATCTACTTCAGTACAGTGACCTACGGCCTATTGTTCACCACCAAGAACGCGTCGCTCCAAGGCAAGGAGGCGGAGACCGGCAAGGGGGCCGCTTGACGAGGAGAGGCGAGAAGTCAATTAGTAGGGCCATCTAAATATGCTGGACTTGTCATGTAACTTATATTCAGTGTCACTAGAAGTAGGTTCATGTTTGTATGTTATGTCTCAAGTGAAGGTGTGTTATCTTATTTCGCATTCCATAATTCTTGCGCGTCGTTTGAGTAAGTTTTGCCGATTGATTGATAAAGTCCACATAATTTATTGAATCGTGATAACATTCGCTAAGCGTTTAATTGGTTATTTTTTAAAATATCAACAAAAGAATAGAGTATACATCACCTACAATTTTATGTAAATTGCTTGATCCACTCTTGATTTGAGGATTGTGATGGAAATTATATACAACCAGAATTGATCAATATATTTCTCCGAACAAACAGAATCGAGATGAAATACAAAACATAAATCATGAATCAACTCAGCCCTCTTAGAGGCTTGCTCAATAATAAGAAAGAAGAATCTCATATAAATTTCATGAAATTAGGTTTAATCTTATTTACGGGAATGCCATAAATTTCTCATTTCAAAAATAAAAAGTTCGAATAGGTCTAGATTTGAGGATCATATGACTCATCACTTTTCTCAAATCAATGATATATAAGAACGCTAATGTAGAATTTATATTTAACAGTAGAGTATTCTATAATCACTGTTACTCTTAATCCATTTCGAAAATAAAAATAAAAAGCAGATGGCTGGTGATTAATTCCTTTTTTAATGGGAAGAAAAAAGCAGGCAGTGCCAATGCTGTCTCCATGAAAGACTGGTGGGGATTGATAATGTTGCAGCCCCAACTTTCTCCATGAGCTGTCCCACTTACGTCCTTTCCCATCTCTTACGGTTCGTGATGCTTTCGCAATTAAACAAAAATAGATTTACGTGTCTTAATAGTTATAAGTAGCTAAGATTAACAGGGTCAAAATTTATTGCACGGGAAGATTACAGAATTTCACTTCTTGATAAGAAGGATGTAAATATTTTATTAATCAATCAGGAGTAGTAAGAAAGTGATTGGCTTTTTTTTTTTTATCCTTTTTTTTTTTTTTGGGTTAAAAGTCGCATTTCCAAAAGAAAACCTCCCACGGACGGACTTCAAATGTTGACATGTGACGGTCATTTAAGTAGCTACTTATTATAAAAATATAGACATGTCGTGATATTGAATGTACTTTATGCAACAGATAAGACTTCGTGGTAGTGAAACATGGTGTGTTTGGTTAATCATCATTCTTGGCACAATGTGTTTATGCATCTCAATTTCGATTGGTTGATTACACTATATCTCATTATCACATGATGTTTCCATCATATGAAACGCGTGCCCTATGATTATACTCTAATAGCGGGACAAAATTATATATTTTTTCCACCATAATTTTACGCTATAACATTAACAGTATTTAATAGATTTTTCTAAATATATCAACTTTAAGGATAAATTGACATTAAAATATGTAAGAAACTATGAGAGAAAATTCCAAATAAGGGTGTGAAGTACCTACATTTTCTCAAATAAAGATCTGAAGTAGATCTTGTTTCAAATAAAAGGCTGAAGTGCCTTCACTTCCTCAAATAAGGGTCTGAAGTGGATTTTATTTTGAATAAAGGCCTAAGAAAGTTATTCAATTTCAAAGAAGGGCTTGTCTTTACCGTTGGTCAAGGACATTTCCGTCCCTTGTATTTTTAAATTTTTTTTTTTTGGTAAAGTTGTATTTTTAAATTTTTCTTTCTTTCTTTGTTTTCTTTTTTTATTGTCTTCTTCAATGGTGCCTATTCTCAAACGATGGCCAACCACCGAAGAGGGTTGGGCAAGGGTTGCCCTTGCCTAATCTGGCGAGGGCCACCTGGCCTGCCTGCGCTAGCCATAAGCGAGGCCAACCTTGCTAACGGTTGGTGAGGGATGGCCTTGCCTTGGGCGCAGATGGCCCTCACAACTTCTGGGTGAGGATTGCCTTGCCCACGACCGATGAGGGTTGCCAGGCTCTTCTTGGCACTCACTGGAAAGAAAAAACAAAAGAAAAGAAAAGAAAATTAAATTAAAATTATATTTTGATGAAAATGCCCCTTATCAGCCAATGACTTGTGAGATCAGACTTTTATTTGAAGTTATTATGACCACTTCAGGTCCTTATTTGAAACTAACATGGCCACTTCAAGCTTTTATGTGAAACAATGTCCATTTCATACCCTTACTTGAAATTTTCTCTAAACTATCACTAGATAAAGTAGGGGGCCATATTCAAGTATGTCATATTCAATTATCTCTTATGTAAAAGTAATCATGAACCGATCTGAACATTTTCAACACTATTTAAACTGTAATTCTTTAGCATATAAAGTTATACAACTCCCTCCCCTCTCCCCGCAACCACGTTCCAAAGACAAGAAAAATGACAGATATTTTCTTATGATTGAAACATGTACGTGTAGTAAATATTGAGGAGGACCCTTCTTGACTTTTGAAGAAAAAATCACTTATTAAATGTCTACCACTAATCTATTACATTAATTAATATGTTGATTTTGCATACCAATCTATTGGTATCAGAGATGTTAGGGATTCTAAAAGATAACACAAGTGCAATCGCAAAAATGCTCACCGTATAAGAAATCCATCGTAAGATACATGGCATATGATAAGATAAATGCCCGCGGCTTAACAAATCCACCTCATGATATATGGCATGTACAGTAGGAGAGATGCTCACCACGTGAGGAATTCACCTTAGAATACATGGAGTTACGCCTCAACCGAATCCACCAAAGGATACAGAGTTAAAAGTAAAACTCAAATCCAAGAATTCAATTCCAAAATTTCATTGAAACGCTCTCTTACCCTCTAGTAAACCTTAGATGGGTTTTAATGACACAATTTGGGAATGCCTTCTAAGCATAGGCAATTCTCAAGACGCCTAACCTAATTTCCCCCGAAACAAGACCAACAATCCTAGATAAGAGAACAAACAAAAAATTGAATCTTGACTCTACTTGGCTCTAGGAATAAATTACACTGCATTGGACGTACAAGAACATAGAAATCTGAAAAGACCTTACATCAGATTTCCCCAACACCTAGTTTTTATCGGATAACATTCTCCGAAAGACTCCAAATTATATGAAACTCGACTCACTTGAAAGCAGGTACATAGGACTTTTGCACGACATATAGTTTTACCATATTGATTCATGATAACCCTTTACAATATCTGAATGACCATTAATTTTTTGTCAATAGAAATGGACTCCATTGTTGGATAAAACTTAGGATAATTATAAAAAAAAAAACCTAAAACTATTATTCGACGCCAATTCAATCCTAAATTTTTTAATTGTGTCAATTTAGTCCTAATCCTTTTGAGGACTTAATAACATCATCCTTTCAGTTAATTTTGACTAAAAATCACTAATATGGATGCTTACCATCAATGTTGACCATCCTAAGCGATTTGGCCAACGCTAAAGTAAAATTTTTTAATTTTATAAAATTTTTAAGTTAATTTATTTATTTTTGTTTCTTTCTTTTTCTTTAACTATTAAGGCTTGCGACCCTCGGCTAGTGGCTAGCAAGGGCTCACGACCAACAAGCCCCTCATGACCCTCGCTAGATTAGGAAACTGAAATTTGCACCGCGCACGCACAAAGGCAGAACATGCTCCAAAAACAATTGTAAAAGTTTTCAATAATTTGTATTTCGTAAAGGGGTAACTGTCTTTGAAGTAGGAAGGAATAGTATTAGGCAACCCTAGCTAGTAGCAACCTTAACTGATTCAGAAATTAATTTATCCGAAAAAACAGTGTCAGTAAAAGAAAAAGGAAGTGGAACGGCCTATAATTGTTCAAATAAGTCCAAAAAGTTAAGAAAACAAAAACCCTTTTAAAAGTAGACATGATGTTGGATTCCACTTTCCACCTTCCTACTTGGTTTTCGCAATTACCCGCTCAATCCGGAAAATCTTGAGTAGTGGCGTTCGTCAGGGATGACACGGGAGCGGGACAGAGGAAGTAATAGAAGGAAAATAACAAAAGAAGAAGAAGAAGATATTAATGGAAGCATTTATGATTGATAGAGGAAATAATAGATGAAAGAACAAATACATTACCAAACATTACACAAATCATCTGAAAATATTAAGACTAGGAATATATAAAATGAAGATTGCGGAGCGGCGCAGCATGGGCCATGAAAGTTTCTCCCATTCCGATTTGCCTTGATCCGGCGACATGGCGCTATAGTCACTTGGACGGATGAAGTTGCCATCCCCATGGTCCGCGCCATATTTCGTACGCACTTCAGACATAACCTTCTAATATAGCCGTCGGTAGCAACAACTAACAAACTTCATGTCCGAGGATATCGAATAGAAGATGCACGTCAACTTCACTTGCTGTCCAGCTTACTGTGTCCACATGGTGGGCTCGGTGCATCCGCGAGTCGCCATCACTGTATTGATGACATTTTGCAATGATCGATCTGGGGTTGGTATTACATAATGCTAGCACACATGAATAATGTACACGTGCCGTGCAACCATTTGGTCCTGCGCACTAATTTGTATTTGCCGGAACTCGTTTTACCAAATCGAGTTGATGGGACCTTGAGAATCTGTCAAGTTCTTTTGTATAGTTATAGCTCATTGCAAACTCTATTTAACATCCAACAAAGTTCCAAACTATTTATTAGATAGACTCGTTTCATAAATGATATAATGGATAGACTCAATCACAGAGCTATAACTATACAAAAGAACTTGACAGATTCTTAAGGTCTCATAAGCTCGATCTGGTAAAACAAGTTCCAGTAAATACAACTTAGTGCGTAGGACCAAATGGTTGCGCGGCACACGTACATTATTCACGTGTGTGGTAAGAATTGTGGGTCACACTAAACGCATTCTTGTTCTTTTTCTATTCCAAGAGTAAAAGAACAAGAATGCGTCTAGCTTACTGTGTCCAGATGGTGGGCTCGGTGCATCCGCGAGTCGCCATCATTGTATTGACGGCATTTTGCAATGATCGATCGGGGGTTGGTATTAGATAATGCTAGCACACATGAATAATGTACACGTGCCGTGCGACCATTTGGTCCTACGCACTAATTTGTATTTGCCGGAACTCGTTTTACTATATCGAGCTAATGGGACCTTGAGAATCCATCAAGTTCTTTTGTATAGTTATAGCTCATTGCGAACTCCATTTAACATCCAACGGAGTTCCAAACTATTTATTAAATAGATTCGTTTCATAAAGATATAATTGATAGACTCAATCATAGAGCTATAACTATACAAAAGAATTTGACATATTCTCAAGGTCCCATCAACTTGATCTGGTAAAAGGAGTTCCGGCAAATATAAATTAGTGCGTAGGACCAAATGGTCGCGCGGCACATGTACATTATTCACGTGTGTGGTGAGGATTGTGGGTCACACTAAACGCATTCTTGTTCTTTTTCTATTCCAAGAGTAAAAATTTTGTATAGTTACCAAACACGTTATTTTACTCAGAAACTATTCCAAATAATAGAAATAAAAAAGTAAAAAAAAAATATCTCTAAAAATAATTATTCTCAGAATTAATTTTTTTAACAAATGTACATTTCCCTTCTAGGAAACCTTAGATGGTTTTAAAAGACACGAAATGGGAACACCGTCTAAGCATAGGCAATTCTCAAGACTCCCAAAGGTTTTCCCGCAAGACAAGACCAACAATCCTATAGAGAGAGAGAGAGAGAGAGAGAGAGAGAGAGAGAGAGAGAGAGTTGAATTTTGACTCTAGGAATAAATTACATTGCATTGGACTTAACAAGAACATAGAAATATATGAAAAGACCGAATTTTGACTTTTCTTGACTCTAGGAATATATTACATTGCACTGGACTTAACAAGAACATAGAAATATGAAAATAACGTATCTCATATTTCCTCAGTACCTAGTTTTTTTAGGGTAACATTCTCCGGAAGACTCCAAATTATATGAAACTCGACTCACTTGAAAGCAGGCACTTGGGACTTTTCCACGACATATTATTTTACCATATTGAATAATGATAACCCTTCACAATATCTTAACAAAATGACCCTTAAATTTTTGGGATTCCAGCACTGTCACATTAGGTGGTGGATAAAACTTGGGATAAATGTCCCAAAAAAAAAAAAAAACCTCAAACTATTTGTACAATGGCCAAGTCAATCCTAAACTTTGCAATTATATCAATTTAATCATAAACCTCTTGGGGATCTACCAATATCGTCATTTCAGTCAATTTTGGCCAAAAATTACTAACGTAGATGCTAATAGTTTAATTTTTCAAAAAATTGATTTAATTTAATTTAATTATTTTTTTCTTCTCTTTATTTTTTACTATTAAGGCCTATGACCCTTACCTAGTGTCGAGCAAGGGCTTGCGGTCAACAAGGGCTTCACGACCCTCGCTAGCAGCCGACAAGGGCTCATGGACCCTCAACCGGTGGTCGATGAAGGTTATCGGGCCTCCACCAATGGCTAGGGGCCTGCAGGAGGCCACCGACCCTAATAATAAACAAATTAAAAGAAAGAAAAGAAAAGTAAAAATTCAAAAAAAAAAATCAAAAACATTTTCAAAAATTGTTCAATATGTTAGTATCGGCCATACCACGTTATGATAGCCAGCATCCATTTTAGTTATTTTCAACCAAAATTGGTTGGAAGAATTATACTGATAAATCGTCAACAGATTTAGGACTAAACTGAATTAAAGGTTTTTTATTAAATGAACAGTCGTACAATAGGTTTAGAACTTTTCTAAAAATTTTCCCAATAAAAATTAATCCTTTTGAAAGATCCTTCGACATCTTGGAATACCTAGCATTACTATTCTATTAGATTTCCATTTCTTTACTAAAACTTATGTTCCGTCTATGGTGTTACATAAGGTTTTTTCAGTTTTGCCTTTTTGAGTATAAAAAAGGAAAACGAGAGTTCTTCTCTGAATGCAATTTTATGCAGTGGGCAAGCTTCTCTAGTGTATTAAATCAAAATTCGCGAATCTATTATCTTTTCCACTGCATCAGTTAGATATACAGGAACGGGAAATTTGCACTACACACGCAAAAATGTAGAACATGCTTCAAGAACAATTGTAAAAGTTTTCAATAATTTGTACTTCGTAAGGGGGTAACTGTCTTTTAAGTAGAACAGTATAGGAAACCCTAGCTAGTAGCAACCTTAACTAATTCAGAAATTAATTTATCCCAAAAAAATAAAATTATTTTAAAGAAAAATGAAGTGGAAAGACCTAGAGTTGTTCATATAAATCCAAATAGCCATAAAACAAAAACCCTTTTAAAAGTAGACATTAGGGGTGAGCATCGGTCTAGGGTCAACCCTGGACCGACCCTGGACTGGCCCAACCCTGCCGGTCTTGGTTCGGTTCCCAAGAATATTGGGTCGGTTCTTGGTCCTATAATTCCTGGACCAGCACTATGCGGGTCGGTCGTTGGTCCTGAGAGTTCCGGGTTGGTCCAACCCGGAACAACCCTGATTATATATATATAATTTTTTTATATAGAGAAAACCTTAAAATAAATAGCGTCAACAATATTAAATAGCTCATTAGTGAGGAGTTCAAGTAATTTTACATTATTCTTTAATAACTTTGATTTTTAATGTCTTTTACAGTGTCATAGTCATAATTTACGAATGAGGAAAATGTTTTTGTGAAGAGTCCTCACAACGTCCAAAAAGGCATAAACAGCTCCTTATGGCATTCTCCTCTAGTGTTCGTTCTCTTCTGTCTTATTTGTCCTCTTAGTCTTCAATTTGCCAAAATCGAAAGAAACAACTTCTTTGCTTGCCACTCAACACTCGCCTCGCTTGTTTTGGGTCATTCGTGCCCCTCGCTGCTCGATGCTCTTATGGCTTGTTACTTCCTACTTGACATTCAATACTCATTCTGTTCGACGCTCACCCCACTTGACCCTCACCGCTTGCCTTTCTTAGCTGACCTTGCTCATCATCGAACCCTTGGGTCGGTATGGTCCTTGGTTGCCCTTTCAAAGAGTACAAAAAATGAAATAAAAAATTATTGGTTGGTCCTTGGTGGACCTGGAAATCGGACCGAACCCATTGGGTCAATCCGATCCTCAATCATTTTTTTAAGGAGTACAAAAAATGAAATAAAAATTATTTTTTAGTCCCGTGTTGATGCTTGAACCAGACCGAACCCATTGGGTTGGTCCGGTCCTCGGTCCCAAGCTCAATAAGGTTGGTCATCGGTCCCAAAACTTAAGGACCGGCACTGTATGGGTTGGTACTAGGGTTAGGGGGTGGACTGGTCCAACCCGGACCATGCTCACTCTTAGTAGACATGACGTTAAATTCCATTTTCCACCCTTCCTATTTAATTTTCGCAATTACCCGCTCGATCCAGAAATTCTTGAGCAGTGGCGTTCGTCAAGGATGACACTAGGATGGGACAGAGGAAGAAATAGAAGAAAAATAACAAAAGAAGAAGAAGATATTAGTGGAAGCATTTATGATTGATAGAGGAAAATAATAGATGAAAGAACAAATATGTTACCAAACTTTACACAAATCATTTGAAAAAATTAGGACTAGGAATTGCATAAAATGAAGATTGCAGGGCAGTGCGGGACACGAAAATTTCCTCCATTCCGATTTACCTCGCTCTGGCCGGGCGGCGCTATTGTTGTTTGGACGGATAAAACTATCATCCCTATGGTCTGCACCATATTTTGGGGAGAATTGTCTAAAAAGTCCTAAACCGATTGCACTTTTGTCAATTCAGTCATAAACCTTTTAATTTTGCCAATTGAGTCCTAAATCTTTTCATTTCTTACCGATTCAGTCCATCCGGGCAATTTTGGTCGGAAAATGCTGACGTGGACACCGGCGGTGCCACATAAGACTGTCGGCACTGACGTGGATAATTTTTAATAATATTTAATATTTTTTAAATTTTTTTAAAAAAATTCTGAATTTTTTTGAATTTTTTTTCTGTTTTTCCCGTTTTTATTTTTGACTTTTTCCTTGGCCTTTTCCGGTGGCCGGCCACCAGCCACGGAGGCCGGCTGGCCTCGCCCGCCACGGGCGAGGCCCGGCCGGGTGAGGGGAGCCCTCGCCCGGGAGGCCCGGCAAGGGTCGCCGGGCGAGGCCGACCCTCCCCGAGGCCGTGGCGGCCTCACCGGCGTCGGCCGGGTGACGGCGAGGCCGGCGAGGCCGCCCGGCCCCAACGAGGGCCGGCCTCGCCGGATCCGGCGAGGGGAGCCCTCGGCGGGGCTTGCCCTCGGCCCGGGTGAGCGTCGGCCTCGCCCGGGCGGGCGGGCGACGACCGACCATCGGCCACAGTCAACGCCCGCCCGACCAAAGGCGAGGCCCGACTAGGGCGAGGGCCGACCTCGCCGGATCCGGCGAGGGGAGCCCTCGCCGGGCTCGCCCGCCCGGGCTCGGGCGGGGCGTCGGCCTGTGGCCAATGGCCGGCGTCGCCCGCCCGGCCGTGGGCGAGGCCGACGCTTCGCCCGGGCGAGGCCCGGCCCGCCGGGGCTAGGGCGGCCTTGCCCGGCCGACGCCCGTCGAGGCCGCCCGGCCTCGGGGAGGGTCGGCCTCGCCCGGCGACCCTTGCGAGCCGCCCGGGCGAGGGCTCCCCTCGCCCGGCTAGGCCTCGCCCGTGGCCGGGTAAGGCCAACCGGCCGGCTGTGGCAAGTGGCCGGCCGTCGCCTGTGGCCAGTGGCCGGCCACCGGAAAAGGCCAAGGAAAAATTCAAAAATAAAAAGAAAAAATAAAAAAGGGAAAAAACAGAAAAAAAAATCAAAAAAATATTAAAATATTATTTAAAATGTCCACGCAACGCCGGCAGATCTATATATAAGATCACAAGGGCGTCCACATCAAAGATTTTCTCGACCAAAATCGTGGCGGATGGACTAAATCGCGAAAAATGAAAGGGTTAAATATTAATTGGTAAAATTAAAAGATTTAGACCAATTGAATTAAAAAAAGTCTAATAGGTTTAGACTTTTTGGACAATTCTCCCCCATATTTTGTACGCACTCCACGCATAACCTTCCAATATAGGTATCGATAGCAACAACTAACAAACTTCATGTCCGAGGATATTGAACAGAAGATGCACATCAACTTCAGTCGCTGTCCAGCTTACTGTGTAAAAGAGGGTGGCTTCGGTGCATCTGCCGGTCGCCATCTCCATATTCATGACATTTCGCAATTATGGACCGGGGTTGGAATTTGGTAATGCTAGGTCACTCTGGACTCCATCTAACGTCCAGCAGAGTTCCGAGTATTCACTGCGTAGACCCGTTTCGTGAACGATGCGATGGATGGACTCAATTGCGTCGATATAACCATAGATCTATGAGTCTGCAGATTCTTGTGGTTCGATCGGTTCAATTTACCAGGATGAGTTCAGGCAAATATAAATGAGTCCGTAAGGGCCAAATTATCGAGCGGCACATGTCCACGTCATTCGTGTGTGTGGTCAGGCTTGCGCCAAGGTTCAATTTAAAGGAAGAACAAGGGAATTCTCACCCGTCCTCTCAGGTCTGAAGGCTATCAACAAGACAAAAGATACAGAAGAGCACGAAGAGAGGACATCTCTTCATGGCGACTCCCGCAAACGGGTATCTCTCTTTCTATCTCGAGCTTTACTATGATTTTTCGACGCATCTTCTTGTTTTTGATCTTCTCCTTTTCATTTCCTTAGAAATGACGTGAAAGTAGAAGAAGTGGCTAAGGCGGAGGAGAGGAAGTACTTCCAGAAAGTGCTGGACGACATCGTGGGGCTCAACTCGTGGTTCACGGTGGCCATGTTCGTGGGCCTCTCGCTGGCGAACCCCGGCCAGGTCCACAGCCTCGAGGAGGACCGCCGCGAGTGCGACCCCGACGCAAGGCTCCGCAAGCGGCTCATCTTCTACGAGATCGCGTCCTTCAGCTTCTTCATCTTCTCGGGCTTCCTCGGGAAGACCGTGAAGCTCGTCCTCTACATCTACCAGAAGAAGAGGTACGCGGACCCTCACAGGCAGACGTTCAGCCTCGTGGCGTTCTACATGGCGATATACGGGACCGTTACTGGGTGCCTGTTCTTGCTCCTGGCGATGGTCGACGTAGTTCAGATCAAGCTTGGGAAGGTCTCGTGCGGTAGTGATTACGCGGTCCGCACCGTCTCTGTGCTGGTGGGAGCAGTCGGAGTGGCTCTAATGATATATTTCTTCACGGTGTCGTATGGCATGCTGTTCACAGAGAGACCGATACGGAAAGCTAGTCCTCCTCGAGACCCTTAAAAACATGTTCGAATATTTTCTTAGCTTTATCAGACTTATTATCATGATGAAGTCTTGTCGTTGGAAGATGTAATCCTATTGCTGCACAAAGTAATTATTAATTTAGCTTGTGAAGAAGATTGACAGTCGGTGCGTTTGTACTCTTTTTCTTTTTCCATTTCTATTTCTTCTAATATAGTTTGTTTATACTTTTTCCCTTTTCCCCCAAAGTAGGCATCTCATATTCATTTTCTTGAGATCTACTTGCCACCGTCTTTCACTATACCATCATTGTCTCCGGCGTTGCCGACCCTGACCAGATCACTGGAGTTGCTATACTGACCTCGGCCTCAGGTATGAGGTCATGGACCTCCAATATCACTAAATTGTAGAGCTGAGAGAGAGAGAGAGAGAGATGACTAGGGGTAGAGAGCATCTAAGCAGCTCGTGGTGTCGGCCAGGGACAAGGAGGCGAGGCTGGCGCGGTGGCAGATAGGGGTGGGCATTGGCTCTAATGAGGCGGGTGACCGCTCTAGCAGGTGGTTGGCTGGGAGCAATGAAAGGGAGTTTGGATAGGACTAGTGACCCAAGTTAATTTAGACTCTTGGCTCTAAGCATACTGATATGGCATCCAACTTAACGCCCCTAACAGAAATGTGCCAATCCGATATTGTCATGTCACAAAGTTCTACGCAGATCGCTCTACAAGGCAACAAATGACCGAGCAACATATAAACACTTCCTACTAAGCATAATTGTGAAACTTATGACTCATGAGAATTGGGAGATTTCGTTGGCATTAAAGATCTGTGCAAAGATGTTTCTGCAATTTTTAAGGGTCAGATCCCTTAAGGTTAATAACATCAATCGTGATCCATGAACCGAGTTTGTCATATGCAGGCTCATTGGCAATATCAGATATCTAGGCTAAATGGTTTGAAATAAAAAAGAAGACAAGAAACTTCAGACGAAATTGATTTTCTCCAGGAGATAGATAACTATCTTTACTCAAAAATAAAATAAAATTAGCAGTCTGAGAGGATTATTCTTAGTAGATGCTTTTATCAGAAATGGGTGCATACTGAGTGTGACGACAATCGCTAGTTTCATCTTTCCTCTCAAATCTAAAGTCCTTTAGAGCACACGTGTTGAATAGGGCCAAAGCATGTAAGGAGAATCCACTGGAAGTCTATAACATGGCTCATATAATCTTAGCTTATAAAAATGCATTGTCATTATAATGAGAAAGAGGTCTCTAGTTTAAAATAATTCTACTAAGAGCATAAACGGGAGTTACATCTCAATATACAGTATATGCACTTTCATATATATTCAGAAGTGGCTACTCTCCCTACAGGTCGGTTTGATGTGTAGGGTACAGGTCGGTTTGATGCGTAGGGAAGAGATTCAAAGTCTTCTTCGCTAGGCTCCGGATGTCTTCTCTACTGGATTCAACTGAAATTCTTTGTATTCGTTTCACCGCCCCACTGGACATGAAATCCCTCCAATTATCCTCTGCATGAGGAATGCGACTCCATTAAAAACATATTAGAAGCAAGTAGTATGATGCCTGCCAAACACTCATGCCAGTAAAGTAATTTCTGTCGTATTATTATTCAACCAACATCGAATGTCTACGTAATAGACAGAGTAGCTTACTGTTTTGGGCCAAGTGGCACAGAGCGAGCTCGATATGGCGCTTGATTGAAGTAGAAGCACAGTCAGAGTTTGCAAGCAACCACTCAAGGGCACCATCTTCCATGAGAAGTGAACGGCCTTTCCGATGTCCTACAGGAAGTCAGCTCAGATTTTGAAAGAAAAAAAGGCCATCGGTTTACCAAGTGTTATCAAGTAACATCCTGAAGAGAAGCTGCGACTAACCTTGAATTACTGCTCGGGATTCACATTTGGCAAAATTAGCAATTCCTCTAGCAACCTGTGCCGAGACATCAGTAGTCCCTGATCTAACCATTCCCAGAAGTGCTTCCAGGCCTCCATCTTCCTTCAACATCACATGTAATTTTTCTGTCACATGCAAACTTCAGGGCATCAGTCCATTAAATAACAACGCTTGATCTCAGAGAAAGCAGGAGCAATATGTAGTTCGTTTATCATTTATAGAAATCATATATAAGCGTGATTAAAAACCTGGGTTCTCCTCAATTCACATCCCTCAAATGAGGTTGTACAGTTTAAAGACCAAATGGCTGGGTTTCTAACCACAGGAAGATAAACTAGAGAGGATGAAGAAGCCAACATAATTGAATTAGAAAGACTGTAGGAGCTTTCAGCAAAACATTAGAGACTCTTTGCTAGTTTCTGGCGTATATGTTAAAAATTATTTGATCCACGAAGTTTCTTTTTTTTCCTTTTCGAAGAACGGGCCAAGAAACAGCATCAGAGAGTGACTACAAAAAAAGAGATATGTTCTGGCACGACACTCTCCATCCATGTGTAATAGGGAACACATGATTAGACTAAAGCATTGCACTCATGTCAAAGATAGCTTCAGCTCACCATTTCCACATAAGTTAGCAATTGCACCAGCTACCATTCTCTGAGTCTGCGGATCATCTGTTGTAGATGCTACATTTGCAAGTAACCGAGCACCTCCTTTGCTCATTATCAAGCCTTGGTTCAACTCTAACATGGACAAGCACAGTAGGTAGAGTTGGTAAGATAATGAGTCAAGTCAATGAAATGCCATTAGAACAGTACTCTGGTGGGATGAACAATTTAGCACCAAAGTTTTCAAATCTGGAAAGGTTGAACAAACTGGTTCGATGGCTTCAGTTAGAACTACTAACATTATCATGATGTCCAAATTTGACTTTATCTCAGAAGTAATAAAAAATTTCAAGAAAAAATTCAGAAAGAAATTAGAAAAAATACATATTAATTATTCACCGAAGATGGTCATGGTTATCATTGTTACTCTCAAACTGCAAAATACACTGGTCAAAGCATGATGTGCCATAAAGTCTACACGACGGCTTTCAAGCTTCTAAGAACTATTTTTCTATCTTTCAACTAGTAAGTGGCAATACTTAGTAAGAACGTGAGAAGTGAGCACCAATCCAGCATAGAATGGAATGGACATGGGACTTTGAAGCAGTAAGTCAAAGCCATTTCCAATTTTGAATGCTGCTTCAGGAAGAACAGTACAAACTTTTAGCTCTACTGAAGTTCAAAGTGAATGTTAATATTAGCTATCCTAAATTCGTTGCTCTTAAAATCTTCATCGTGTATAAGGTAGTTCTAGTTCACTGAGGTGTTCTCTGAGTTCTTTTACCCAGTGATCTCACAGAGAATCATAGCAAGTTCAGGAAATCGGGGGAAGTCGTACACTGCCTTGTATTGGTTAGCTTTCGTTGTAAAGAACTTTTTACTACATAGAGTCAATAACAGTGGATCACTACATTGCCTTCTGCAAGCTTTTACCAGCAAGGATAAGCATCATTTCAATCAAAGAAACTGCGTAAGACTCAATACTTGATAATAAAAATAAAGAAGAATCAATTAGCAACATGTTAAGTAAAAGCCTCAATTTTAGAATAAAGATATGTGAAGGACTTGAAGTACCGTTCATTGCCAAATTGGCAATGGCACCAGAGGCCACTCTAAGCACAGTTGCATTTCGTGATGATTGCAACAACATGAGCAGTGCATCCAAGCCTCCTTCCTCCACAATTTTTTCCTGATGAATGTCTGAAAGTACAAATAACATTGAGGTTAGAGCATCAAATCAGGTACATCACATAGCATGCTAGATGGTCTGGTAGATTAGACAGTAAAAATTTGTGTACTCCTAATTGGGAAAACAATAGCGATGGATACAATTCTTGGGAATTTTCTAAGAACATAGGTTACACTCCTTTTTTCGTAACCAAATTCATATGCTCTGGAATCTTAGAATCACCACCATGTCAGTTTAGTGGACACGAAGACTTCCAGGAAGGACATGGACTTGGGGATGCTGTTGAAAATCACATAAGAAAAGGATAATTCTCGAGAAATACCAACAAGATAAGACAAAACCAACTGACAAAGGAAGCCAGCAAAATTTACTTATAGATCTAGAAACATAAGGAGTTTCTTAATATTGAGCACTACTTTAAAATCATGAGGAGACCATGAAACAACTCGTGCAGTGATCAAGAATTTTGACAAGGAAAGAAATCTGGTCACGACCGTTCTGTTATATTGATAGTAATATGATTAGTTGAACCATCAATAATCCCTATGTACGCATCTCCATGTTGATAAAGTCTATAGTCAGGTTACCTAAATGTTGTTATCCCACATATAACTTTTTCAGAAGATTGCAAACTATGTAGATTTATCATATGGGTCTTGTTAACAAGTACCCTAGGGCGCTAGTTAAGTAAAAATGAAAATAACACTTTCTAAGACACTTCCAAAATGGAAGACTTACACATTTTAATAAAGTCATTCACACAGTAAAATTTAAGTTTCCAAAGCACATTGACTAAACCTTAACAAGTGTCCTAATGCCACTCTTTAATATTTTTTCCTGATCATATTTAAGAAAAGCTTTACATGAAATTGTTCCCTAATGATGTAATGATATATTTATAATATATACACTCCCATTCAACAATAAAAAAGAAAAATGGAATTTCAACATTAATTACTGACCAACATAAATCTTCATGTACCTAGCAAATACAAATATCTTCATGTAGCAAATCTCCCAAGTTTTACTTTTTTACTTAAAATAGGATGGACGGCTACCGTTATTTTCACATTCGTTCAACCACATTTAATTTAGCAAGTCATTAAGATAGACAAATCCCAAACATCATTGGGCGATTGTTAGACCACATCCTCTCCTTTACTCTCTTTCTTGACTTACTAGTCACCACTCAACCAAAGCACAATCTACATATCCACTTAGGAAAGTCAACCAAAAGAAGAATGTTGCAGTCATTAATATGCCTTCTTTTCTCAGCAATTATCATTACAAGCCCTATTGAGAAAATCAAATGTTGCCCCATCTTCAAATGAACTTGAGAAATCCAAAGTGAGGGTGCCACTAGTGTTAGACAGGTAGGACTGACACATGCGATCAATGAAAGTCAGAAACTATGGCAATATTTTACGTACCTTCAGCTGCAAGATTAGCCACCACTTTCACAGCATGAATTTGGACATCAATATCTTCAGATGCTAACAATGCTAATATTTTTTCCAGACCAACTTCATCAAAGAAACAAATTGTAAGTTGCGATGAGCCTTGAGATTAACAGCAAATATAGGTGTAAGCTGTGAGCTATATTGGGATCTATCTTGCCTTCTTCACATATTTTCGCAATCGTGGTCCTCTGACTTGATTGTGTCTCCTTCAATGGGTTAGACTTATGGAGAACCCCCATAGAATCATTTGGTGAAAACCCTTTACCACCATTTTCTTTCATGTCTAGTTGCTTCTCCTGTACAAGGGTTGCCCATATATCAGTCCAGAAGCAAAAGAGTGTACTTTCTCTATGAATTCCAACTCAACTTACCTTTTGATCTTTCTCATTATCAGCTACAAGCTTCTTTACCTTAATTAGCTCATCTTCAATATTCTTTCTGTGCTTTTCTTCTCGTAGAAGTCTTTCCCTCATCATATGAAGTTCTTCCGTTAACTTTGCCTTTCATTGCAATAAGCATGTAACAAATCATTTTAAGTCGTTAACTCCACTGGGAAAAAGCTTGTATGTGATTCTTTGAGCTGTCATGGGTTGGCTCAAATTGCACTAAAGTGATACTTGAATAAGGCAAATTTGTCCACCATACCTTCTCATGTAAAAGAGCTTCATATTCTGCTTTTATGAATTGAAGTTCATCTGCACCTTCCTCATGAAGCTTGTGCATTTTTTCTAACTTCATGTTGAGTTCATTGATCTCTTTTTGCCCCTAAACATGAATGTAACAACAGAGCAATAATGAAAATGGTCCATAAGGGATTAAAAAGTTCCCTCATGAATTTACAAGACGTAAACATCAGCAACACCATTTCCAAGAGAATCGCATTGATAATACAAATATCAAGCTGAGATAGAATCATTATGCATATCTGATGATGAAGTAACAGTAGACTGTAAAGGAAAATGCAATCTTGCAACTTCACAGAAATATGCTAGTTCACATGTTAACTGATCTATTAATTTAAGTTGAAAACTACATATTTTTCCAGGTCAAGACTCAAGCAGAAAATCCTCTCTCATCACCTTCCCTCATAGTTCAGGCATGACCAAATACTTGAAGATGCCAGTATGGGGGAAGCAACAGAATATTTATGACTGAAGAAATGCTAATGAGTTCCCTTCAGGAACTGGTTAAGCTATATTATATGCCTTCAATGTAACAAAAAGGTCTATTGTGCATGTTTTAACGCCTTGTCAGGTGCCAAATTACTATCCTGCACTCTTTTGAATATCTCTCGATAACTTAAAACATAAAATCTTATAATTATACACTGTGCACTATTTAACAAAAACTTAGAATATCAAATCTTTAGAATTTTTATTTACAGGAGAATGTAACCTGCAGAGATTTCTATTTTGGACATCCCAAGGCAAATTACTAATCAAAAGGACATTAATTCAAGATTGTTACATTAAGTGCAAATTCTTAAAGGATTGCTAATCCCCAATCAACCCATTTAAGTGCCACTATGAAGGAAAAATGCTAGTCAAGAAATTAACCTGCATGGAGCTCTTCTTCGCAAAATCAAATTCCTCTTCAACGACTTCAGAATGGTGATGTCCGTCCTCTATTTGCTTCATTAAGTCAGCAATTTTCTTCTCATACATCCGAGTAGTTTCATCAAGTGTCTTCTGACAAGAACAATGTTCCATCTCATGTTGCTAATATTGGGGAAAAAAACTGCCTTCAGAATGTTGCAAAAGTTACAAATAATTTATAAAAATAAAGAGACTATCCAAAATAAGCATAGTAAATTGGCAACTTTCCCAGTATTAGTTTCTGAGATAACTTCTTGTGAAATTACAGTATATATTCTAGCATCATATAGGGAGATCCTAATATCTCATTTCATTGTGCTGCTTCTATGCATTCTAAAGATACTGCAAATATTACGTGTTTTTCTTCACCAACCTTAATTTTTATCTGATGATCACTCAAAAGCTCCCTCATGTGGTCTAATTGTTCCTCAGCATTTATGGCATGAGAACGATCTCCTTCTGATTGCCTAATCAACTCTGCTATTTTCTTCTCATACATCTGTGTGGTATCTGCCAGTACACTCTGATAGGTAGATGCTTCTGCACGCTGCTGCTCCTGAGAGCAACGAAGAACTTGTTTAAAGTAACAGGCTAAATTACAGTAAGTAGCATGTAACCCTTTATGTTTGATACCATGTCCAAGGATGTCTAATAAATGAAATGCGAACAAAAGAACCACGATGTACATGCATATAAAATGGGAGAGACAGCTGTCAAGCTTCCTTCTAGACCTCCAGTTGGTTTAAGCTACTGCTGTAAACTGGGAGAGATAACTGTCGAGCTTCCTCCTGGACCTCCATTTGGTTTAAGTTACCGCTGTGCTGGCTGTTGAAATATTATCCCACATCGATTGACAATGAGTTCTAAATACTCTTTATATTCATATGGTTTCCTCCACCTAATAGCTTAAGCTTTTGGGTTGCACTTTCTTACATGGTATCCAAGCCAATGTTATCCTTTTCATGAATGTGCATGGTCAAAATTCCATGTGAATGTGCGTAGTCAATTTCACGTGCCGCTCGTAATCAGGCTTGCGTGTGAGTGGGGGTGTTGAAATATTATCCCACCTCAATTGAAAACAGGTTCTAAATGCTCTTTATATTTATGTGGTTTCCTCCACCTAATAGCTTAAGTTTTTGGGTTGGACTTTCTAACACCAAACCATACAATCGTCTAGGAAGATAACCCGAGACAAAGGTAATGACACAAGTTACTTCATTGGTTAGTCTCACTTCTTTAAGGAAGAGTTAATGGTATGGATTGCCTGCAGGTTGGGTGATTTTTTTTGCACATGCCTGAGATAATTTTATAAAAGTGAAACATTAATAAATTTCATGATGGGGTTTGCTCCACTTTTCATGTTATTTCTTATTCAACTTCCACACTTACTTAAACATTAGGACACTAACTCTTGAAAGAATGGGTTTCAGGATGAGAAATTAGCATTTTAACCACAATCTTCCCTTTTGATCTCAGCAACCAAAACCTTTACCTATAGAAGTATTACAACCTACGAGGCATTCCATGCAGAGAAAAACACTAGGTCGCTGATTCTCATTACACAGACTTCAAAACAAAATTAGCGGGAAGGGTTATTTTTCAAGACCCGGCCTCTGTCACACATTGTTGACAATATTTTCAGCACTATAGCCAGGCAAACCATAAAAAACATAAAATTAATGGGAAAACACACAAGCTGGCTATTGCAGCTGGATTGAGAAGTCAAATCAGGTTGAATGGGGTTCGATCAATCTATCCACTGCCACCACAGGGTTGGCTACCTCAAGGTTTGACAGGCCTGCCAATCGCCGTATTAAACTTGGTCTTGAGCTTTTGCCTTTTGTATCGGGCATAGTGAAATCCAGAATACAGAGTTTGCAATGGGCAGGCCTGGCCTGGGCCTTCAAAAATTGAGCTTACTTAGGCTGCCTAGATCCAATTTTTTTTTCCTTTTTGTTATCTTTTTGCACTAAGCTTCACTTTTCAATTGATTGGATGGACTTTAAATGGGAAAAGTGTATGGATATAGATGCGGAAGAGCCCGGCCTGACATCGAGGCTATGCTATGGGGTCGAACGCCATTGAGCTAATGTCAATTAACAGATAAAAAGTGCAAGCTTTCCAGAAGAGACTAATAGGTGAGTTTTAAGCTTTAAAATCTCATAAGGAGACTAGTTGTAACTACACATGTGAAGATGTTGCCTTTGCCTACTGGGGAAAGAAATTCAGGTTGTGTTGCTCCTCTCTTGAACATATGGAGGCATAAGTCGCTAGGTCTTAGTCAAGTGATATTTAAATTAACACTTGAGATGGTGATTCAACAGCCAACTCCTTGGCATCCAATCAAGTAGTTTTCCCAACAGTGATCAGGTGGACCTTCTCTGGCTGCATGCTAGTTTGCTTTAGCAAAGTAGGTAATTGTAATTCATATGATTGAACAACTCAGATTCCACGGCTCAGTGGCTTAAAACAATAAAACAGTCGGAGATACTTATCATTACCTAACTTGACTTGGTCTCAATACAAGAAAAAAAATTAAGAAACCGTGGCTTTTGAAAGTCAAATTAGTTGAGGAGTTTTTACCCTATGATTTTACTGTAGGTTGCATAAGAACAAAAAGTTAATTGCATTGACACCAATTTTGCAAGTAATTAAACTGGCTCTCAGAGCATTATACCAGTCAATTTAGAGAAAATGATAGCAACTTCCTATCATGCTGCAACATTGTCCCAAATTTTATTAAAGAGAACTACCATGATATGGAATGTTCAGCAAGAAGGCACCACCAACATAGTAAGGGAAGAGGAAATGTCTTCAGAGAAGTAAAGCATTTAAATGAAGGAGGTACCTGGATGTAATTTAGATTTGCTTGGAGCTCTAAAATCTTGTTATGCATCAGATCATTCTGATCTTTCTGGCGGTTTAAGTCAATTAAAATGTCTTTCATCTCTGACTCCAGCCGCTCATTTTCTTTTCTAAGAACTGGAAGAAGATGAAGAAGCATTACTGAAGGGACATTTGAAGAAAGTATAAGAAAACTGTACTTATTCCACCAGACAAACCAGACGAGGAACTAGGAAACTAATCTGAACCAGCGACAAAACGGTGACATTATATAAATGAAGCTGTAACACTAGCAATAGAGTCAACTACCTCGGACCTTTTCATTAGACTTTTTTCTGCCCCGGAAAAAGAGTCTTCACACTCCTTAAGCTGTCTCTCCAATTTGCCCTTATCACTCTCTCTCAACTTTTCCAGCCTGTCAACTTCTGCAGTAAGCTGGTCTACCTGACTCTCCAACTTACGGCATAAACTTTCATAATCAAATTCTTCTTTGAGTTTCATCACATTAACAATTTTCATTGCCTGCAAAAGTAACTCATAGTCAAGCTTCCCTGGCATTTTATCAAAGAGATCAGCAGATGATGTACACACATATATGAATCCACGTGCATTAATTAATAAAGACATGCATGCAGTTATGAAAGTATGTCGGCATGCATCTACTCAACACCTGTGTGCATGAATGCGCCTACCTGCAATCACACACACACAAATAGAACATCCAAAGATTTCTGTTATTCTCTTGTCTATTCTTTTCTTCCCCTCTTTTCTTCAGCACTTTCCAGTTTCAGCTTCACTTTCTAGAGCAGAATTCGTTCAGCACATCTTTCACAAACATCAGAGGACCATTCTTATAATTTATATATGTCACTTGTAGCTATGTTGTTTTACAGCTGCTGTCCTGATCTTCTCAACACAGGTAAAAACCAAAAGAAACATTCTCACATCAGCTCTGTATGGCAGATAAGAGCAGTTAGACCATAATCATTATCTTCTTAGACATATACAGATTGCTATTTGTATCTTCTAATTAATTCAACCAAACTTAAAATTGAAACGGTGAACAACTTATCATCTGAAATGAACCAGATTCACAGATAGGAAAAGAAAACCCAGAACTTTAAGTAATGGGGTTCTGATTGATCTGCTTCCAAGGAACTCATTGCGATACAGGTGTGACAATGAACTCGATATGATCATTAATATCAGAATTAAACTTCAGAAGCTATAGATTGACAAATACCAATATGTATTGCACAACGATTTGCAGTATTTTGCGTAATGAACTCTTATCTATCTCACCCGCTGCCCAAACATTATCGTGCTAGTGGTCTCAGCATAATGTCGTGCAGATGGCCCAATCGTTATGATAAGCGAGGTCCTTGCTGAACCTATCACATAAAAACCATTGACAAGCTGAGGAAGAAGATTTGCAATGATATGCTTGAAATATTAATTCTTAACTGAATCATTCATCTAGGATGGTTATAGCATACTCAAATCTTAAAAGAATAAATGCACGCTAATGAAAGAATGATAGCATGTAATTGGATAAAGCCGTTATTTTGCACACCAAGAAGCTGTTGTTGTATTCACAACCAGTGATGAATACAGATATATGTAGAAAATATGTACGTACATATGTACTACCACCAACAGTCTTCATCAGAAAACATGTCCACAGATGGAGGATATGATATGTCTTGCAACTAAGTCTGGCAGTAAATGCATGTTTAAAATTTGAAGATTGAAGTAAGACAGTGCGCTAGATTAAATGATTGGGATCTTAATTTAGTAACTAGAAGGTCCGTGTCGCAAACAAAGTTTTCAAAGTTCTTTACATTCTCTAGGAAGCTAGTATTAAGTTAAGAATGGATAACTGAAAGTAGTATTCATGCACCTCCGAATGAATCACGAAGCAATCTTGTCAGTTTAGAGTCCCTGAAAGGTATATGTGCACTGTTCTCAGCCAAGGCATTTATGCATTTGCCGAGAGAAGTGAGAGAAAGATTAATAAACTTAGCCTCTTCAAGTAAGTGGCCCTCACTGCCTGCATCAATAACCACAATAAAATACATAAAGTACCATTCTGAGGACGCCAAAATTCCTAAGGACAAGCATAAAATGTAGGAAAAAGTGTAGAACTTGCAACACAGTGTATCTGCCACAGAAACTTCAGGAAACAACTGTATAACTATGAATAAAAGATATGTTGAGTATCAAATGTGAGTGTCGCCAAAGGATCAGGGAATAATGGCAAGAACATATTAAAGGATAGTCACAAACCAGATTTATCCAGTCTTTCTGAGCCAGCAAGATCCACGATGAGCAATTTGCTTTTGCGAACTATAGGAATAGGCTTGCTACGATGTAAATCAGTCTGATCCCTGTCCTGGAGATTGTTCTCATCTTTATCTTGACCATCAACATATCTTCGAACGTTGACCTAGGATTATGAATCATTCCTTCAGTGTTAATATCACATCAATCAAAAGAACAAAAATGTCCTCTAGAAATTAAGGTACAACAATTTTATAAAATCTACAGAAAATGCCCACCATGAGAATCGCATGACTGCGCGAAGATTCAGTATTTAGCTTTGTATTAGCCGCATGACGATTTGCTTCACCAATTTGCAACAACTCTTGAAAATGATCGACACCATGAACATTAACTACTGTGGCTCCAGGCAACGACAGCTCCCCCGTTTTGGGGTCCTCGCTAATGGGAATGTTGATTTTTCCCGGGGAGAGCAAATCTTGTATGGATTCCATATATAACTGAGAAGCAATGGTAAAAAAATAAAAAATAAAAAAAGATTTCAGTGGAGGTAATTTGCAATTAAAACCTTTATGTATATTTGATCATGAATAAGCCCCAACCAAATATTGCGTAATCAATGAGAGAAGCATGCAGAAAGACAAGAAACAGACCGAAGCTATTTGTGCATCATATACTGAGTGACAGGACCTTATTTTCAGTGCAGAGCATATTGATGTGGCTGACATTTAAAGCAGTTCATATCACAAGTTTGTACTATAAACAATTATGAGAAATAGAGTTCAAAGGTATAAACCTCACAAGGCTGACCTTAGTCAACCAAGAGTAGAAGAGTTATTTGATTAAAGAGACTAAAACTTCCAAAGTCCGTCTAGCTTCTACACTTAAATAAGATAGCACATTGCTGATATATGAGTTTTTCTTGTTAGGCAGTTCTGTTCTAGCTGATAAAAACATGACACAGTTAATGCATCACATGTCAACTTAATTACCTGCAGATAGGATACTTCCACGCTATCAGAAGCGTGAGAAATATTAGAAATGATGTCCTCCAAAGCTCTAACCATTATACCACGTTCTGATACATCATCTTTGCCTAGTCGCCCAACTGTGTATGTCTTGCCAGTGCCGGTTTGACCATAAGCCATGATAGTCCCATTGTAGCCACTCAATACACTCTGAGGAAAAGCAAAACTCACTGACAGATCTAAACTTTTCATTATCCCCAACACCACCACCCCCCTCAAAAACAGAGAGAGAGAGAGAGAGAGATTCCGATAGCACAACAGACCACCATTTAATCCCAAAAAGTTCTAAGTCCACTCTTGTCATCCAAAATTTCAAAATCTAATACTCAATATTTTGAATGGCATAGTAATCCAGCATGGAAAGTTAAAGAACATCTTAGATTTATTTCAAACTTAGTAAATAACACCTGGTTATATACTTGTACTGTACTGTTCTGCTGTAGTGATAAATCTATTGTTATCAAACAATCAATCTACTTTTTATAAAGTGTAAGGTCCAAGTCTATTTAGAGTATTCTTGAAGATGATTCCAAAGGATTGGAGATCATGTTACTGGCAAGTTCATTATCTAAGTTAATACATCCATCACTCTAATTCCTCTGTAAACAGAGAGTTATTATCAACCCCTCACCTATAGATTGTATAGTTTAGATATATATAGGTTGGATGTGCATATGACGAAATATTTATTGGAGACTTAGAGAGTGGATATTTGAGCTTAATTCTATGGTATATTATAACTTGTTCAGTTACAAATTCTGAGATAAACCCTCTCCACCAAAATTGCTCTACACTGACGTTATAAAATGAAACAATAAATAAGTTCTCCCTTAATAGAGTTTCTGTGACAGAAGGATAATGCCCTGTGCACACTTTCAATTGCATATACATACCAGTGAAGATTCTCATATGCTTAATTTACTTACCTCAACAACAGGTTTTGCTACCACTTCATAAACACGTCTTTGGGAGGCAGTATCCGTGAAGACTTCATCAAATCTATATGATTCAGAATTCCAATTATTTTTTCTCAACTTTAACCGCTTCAACTACATGAAAGCACAAAAATTTTAAGTTAGCTCAAAGGCTATATTGATGTTCCTTGCAAAACATGTTCATGTGGTAAGACTGCAGTACAGATATTCACTCCAACTCAGCAAAGCCGTACATCTGGGTTTTTTAATACAGATAACCAACCTCAGGCTGTAATTCGACACAATCAGCATAGTCAGCATCCAAGAGTAGATCCTCTGAGTTTCTTGGTCTAAGTCTGACAGCGACTCTAACCCTGCCTGAATCTGTAAATTTCAATAAGCTTTAACTTGAGAACGTGAAAAGCTAAAGGCAATGGACGAAATGCATCAATTTCTTTCAAATACAGGAGAACTGCTACAAAATTGTTTGTCAAGCTTCATAATCAAATGAAACAAAATCAAACTTATTGCTAATATGAGCATGAACTAGTTGAAACGCAGATGTTCAGCGACAATGATATAATTTTCAGCAGTTTCATGGTGCAACTAAGGCAAAAAAATGTAGTGGCAGGGAATGCGGGGCGGCTAAGGGATCTGTACCTTGCATCGGTGCACCAAATCATAAAATTTGACATCACAAACTATTTGTTGCACAAAGTTTTTAATCAATGGATTATTGCCCTGCCACCTGAATAATGACTTAATCGTGGAAATTATGATAAAAAAGCGAGCTTTAATCAGCAAATCATTTTGCAGTCATACTTACTTTACATACAAAATACAAAGGTCCTTTCAAATTCAGAAACATCTTCATGGCTGATAAAAATGCGACGCCACCTCAAAAAAGTAAAGTCAATAGACGACATGGCTCGACGTGTATGCACTCTTTTCGAAGTTAAGTTTAAAGAGCAGTACTAGATAGCTACGAAATCAATCAAGTTGTAAGCTTTAACTCTTCTGCATATCTCAACTACAGTTACAAAGTAGCATAGGACCTTCTTCGAAGCATCCACGGTCAAGTGTTATACCACGACAAACATGTCTACTACCCTTTCTACTGCGAAAACAGAACCTCAACTTCGAGCTCGAGCTCGAGCTTCAAATCAAACGTTTCTTCGAAGCCGACCCAAAGCCGAACGCGAGCCGTGGCACACATGATCGAGTCGAGAGCTGAAGCAAAACTCAGTTCCAACCGAGCCAGAGCACCGCCCCCCTCCCCATCCAACTCAAGCCAAAACCCAAAACCCATTTCCTCAAATGCCAGAGAGAGCAAGGAAAACCAACCTTCGTCGGCGCTGGCATTGGAATGTGCTCGGGAGGTAGGGGTGACGGAGCGCCTGACGCCCGGAGCTTTGGGGCGAACGTTCTGTCCCTGGCCTGCGTTCCCGCTACTCCTCGCCGCCGCCCCGCCGCCGCCGACGACGACGACGACGAAGAAGAAGAAGTGCCATGAGAGCCGCTGCCTGCTCTCTGATGGTGGGTCGCTCTCGAACCGGACCCCGTGGCCATGGCTTCGTGGTTCCTTCAGGTAACGCTGCAAAATGAGAATGCGGGGGGGCACCGAGGAGCGCGACAGCCTTCCTCGTCGAAGCTCTTCAACGAGTCGAACCGGTCGTGGCGGAGAGATCGAGGCCGGCACGACGCGAGAGAGACGGAGAGAGAGAGAGAGAGAGAGATTGTCGCGGGGCGTGGTGGAGAGACGGCAGGATTTTTTTGTATGGAGCAGCGACGACGAGGATCGACCGATCATGGCGTTACGGGAATTTTATTATTATTTCGAAGATTTTCTTTCTTTTTCGAAAGTTTGAAAAAGGCCATGTTTTTGGCGACAGACAACGAGGTACGGTCGTCTTGTCTGTCCGAGGGGGTACGACGTGGATCCCAGGAGCTAAAGAACCGATGTCGCTTTCGCGCTTCCGCCGAGACATCAGGCGGGGAATGCACGGGATGGAGACGCTACCTTTTTTTTTGGTGTGTCGAGCCCCATCAATAAGTCAGCCTTTCCCAATCTTTCAGCGACGGCTAAAGTTGAGATGCACTTGTCACGACCGCGACGCGATTGGCCGCAACATCGCACTCATCATGACCCTCATCATCATCTTCATCAACGATGGTGTGATGCGTAAAATACTTTTCTCATTTTCGATGGAGGCGTTCCATGTCCCGAGCATGATTTTCAAATGTGATGTCCCGTGTTTGGTGAAGTCTTGCTCGATGTTTGAGTGCCTCTATCCAAAGAAGTCATTGGTATTGATTTTGATCGGTACATTATTTGATCGACTTTGTATCACCATATAAATTATTTCGTTCACTTAATGTGTCATCTTAGAGTTACCAAATAAGGAAATATAATATGTAAATTAAAGAAGCAAGCGACTCAATAATAATGGTTACACCAACATGTATTAAAATAGACAATTTTGTTTATTATAGCCCAAAGGCAGAATGTTTGAAAGTCAAACATGGCATAGATGTATCCAAATTGATCATCGCAGTACCTTAACCATAACATCACGCCTCCGTATTCAGAATATCATTGAATGCTCGGAAGAACTTCTGACGAGATTTCTTACGGTAACATAGTCGCTACCCGCTGTATTGGGAGAGGGTGGGTAGCCCCAAGAAGATTTGCTTTGCAGGAATGGTGATCCACTGCTTCCAAGCATCTTCAAGATTGTCAATGGCGGAGGAATTGTATTGTTGTAAAACTGGACCCAGACATAATCGAATAGCCCTGTTTGAAGCGCACTTCCAAGCCAAGCATCAGGGTAAGGGCACTGTGGAGCTGCGGTTAGATAGACCTTCTTACCTCTTTCACTGTATTCGGATAAGTAGGTCGCGAGATCGTCGAAATGCGCATTGGACCCTCCTTCGATATCGAAATCGATGCCATCGAGGACCACGTCACCAAGAGGGCGAGAGGATAGACTGCCGCCCAAGAAAGTTTGTCCCCTCGAAGAGAAAGCATCACCATCATGCCTCTGGCTTGGCAGGACTTGATATCGGAGCTCAATCCCACACAACCCTTGAAAGTCGGATTGCAGTGACCGGCGAGATTGATCACGGGCGGTTGGCCGTCGCCAAAAGTCGGGAGGAAAGCTATGTTGACGAAGTCATAGTTGCTGGTGGCACAAGTCTACCTTCGTTTTCATTGTTGGAAGATACGCGAGAATCTTCTGGATATTATTCAGATTAAGATTGATATATATGAAATTAATCGAGATCAATATGATATCGGATCTGATTTGTAGATTATTTGGTTGCCTTTTTTTTTTTTTATATACATTTTGTACTATAATATGGGATATGTACACTAAGTCCGTAAGTAATACAATATACGGAAAATTTCCCACGTTCCTCTCTGATCCTCCTCTTTGCCTTCGTCTTCTGCTTAGATTTCATCCATGCTGGCCCTAGTATATCGCGATTCCTCGTATCACTGGGAACAACCAACATAAGAATTCATGAGCAAATGATTGCTAAACATTCCTGCTTCATCTTGCTGCAAACCCAGATGCCAAATGTGTAGTTTCTTCTCTTTTAAGCAATCTTTTGAGCTATTTCCAATGTGCTTGTTCGAGGGATTGAGGAGACATTAGGGTTTTATATCAAAGAACAGATCCCAATACGACCAACGTTCTGTGCTTCCACAAGAGGTTTACATACCTTATCATGCAATTGAGTCCCATAATCTATTTCGCTGCAATGGCTGTGGACTAACGTAGATGCTTTAGTTAATAAAAAGAAAAGAAAAGAAAGATGATCATCTTACCTCGCCATAATCTATTTCTTCTCCCTTGGGTTGTGGTATCCTACGTTGATGTCTTGCTATTTGTTTGCATGTGGAAGTTTGTCTTATGTTGTTGGATCGTTCCATTCATTTGCTAAAGACTTTGCCATAATTATAAGTGAGATGTGTTTTGTCTCATGGGTAATCTTAAATTTGTTTTCTTGTTTCGAAGGCGAGGCAAGGGATATAGCTTCTTATTTTATTCGTGTCTGACCTGATCCATAAGACAAGTAAGATGGAATTCCTCTCGTCATAAAACTATAATAATTTATTGTTAGGTGTCGAGGACTCCTTGAATATCTGACTAATTCCTGACGATACACCAGCTGTTTTGTCTCGTATATATTAAATTATTACTGTAGAAACATAGGTCTATGCCTCCAACGTTGATTCGATAGAACATGGTGACTCGAACCTCGACATCAAGTGAGAAGGATGAGGTACACTCGCCGGTCGAATGCAATCTCTTACTATTGGACATGAATTTGCCTAAATGGGAATGTGTTTTGAAAGTCTAAGCGATAACTATGTATTTTGTACAGCTATTTAGGGCCTGTGTTGGTAACGTTATACTATATTTTTTTGTTCCTCTAAATAAAAAAAGAATAAAAATTCATTTGATAATTTTTTTGCTTCTGGGATTCGGGAATAAATTTAGAACATAATCAAAAAGTATAAAAAAAAAAAAAAAAAAAAAAAACTTCTTTATTTTTGGGAACAACTCCAGAATGAAGGTAAACCATTTTTTTTTCTCTTTTCCTTTTCTTTCATGTTCTCTTCTTCGTCCTTATTGTCGATTACCAATCATGGGGATGGCCATTAACTGACTAAGCAAGGGTCACTTCATCGATTTGGGCGAGAGCCTCGGTCAGCCATTGATGAGGCTCCGACGAGCCCACCAAATCTCACCCAATTGGTTGCTAGCTATTATTGTGGCGGTCATCGGCTAGAGAAGAAGAAAACGGAAGGAAAAAGAAAAATAAAAGAAAAAGAGAAAAATATAATAAAAGTATTACAAATTTAAAAGACGCCAAAAAAAAATTAGGATCGTACCAAACGCATTTTTATTTTGGAAATAAAAATTTTGGACGGTTCTCAACGCTTTCAAATGCTCAAAAACTCGTTCAGGGAATAGAATAAAAAAAAGAACAATTTCTGAGCAAAATTCATTTTCGAGAACTAAGGCAATGCGCAACTTTCTATTTCTATGTTCTTTTGTTCTTTTGCTCTCTAAAATAGAAATAGAACAAAAATTTATTTAGTAATATCAGTTAATTTTTCTATTCCTAAGAGTAAAAAAATAGCCAGGAAATAGATTTTAAACATAAACAAGAAATAAAAAAAAATAACTTTTTGTTCCTACGAACAATTTCTAAAAATAAGTTATTTTCTCTTTTTTTTTTTTTTCTTCTTCTTCCTTGTCGCCTGCTGCCCATTGCCTCCTCACATGTTGCCTGCCTATGGCTGGCCACCTTTCGCCACAGCTGCTCGCCACCGCCATCCGCCGCCGTTGCATACCGCCGCCATTTGTCGAGACTCGCCTTTACTACCGGTCGACGCCATCCTCCATTGTAGTCCGCCACCAGCCTAGTGACCTAGGCTAGAAGAGGTAGAAGAAGAAAAAAAAAGAAAAAATAAAAATAAAAATAAAAATCTCAAAAAATTTAAAAATATATATATATATTTAAAAAAATTTACGTCACAAAAAAACTTATAAGTTATATCAACACGTTATTTTACTTAGAAACTATTTGGAAACAGAAAAAAGAACTATTTCTAAAAAGAAATTATTCCAAATAATAAAAATGTCATCAAATGCACCATAAATAATTACCAAACACACCCTTATTTCGTCCCTGAGCCAAGATTTATGTAGAGAGGACGCTAGCATAATCAAAATGACATTTATCGACACATTTGTGCTTATGTCACGCCCCGTTTGTATTTTGGGAGTTGTATAATCTATACTTTTAGTTGGGTAACGCTTGTACAAAAACTACAAATAAGGCATCTGCTTTAATCAATTTTTCTATCCTACATATGTAACGAATAAAACAAATCCAAGTTTACTGAGTTAATTAAGATAGGGATATCAATTTGTAAAAAGCGGGAATAATTGCTAATTAGACCAACTTTTTGCGGGAATTACTTTTCGACCCCTAATTTGGTGATTTTTTTTTTTTTTGTCATCCAGAGAGCTTTTTCATTTCTTATGAACGTCCGACCGCCGTAAACCCGGGGCCGCGTGCTCAGCGCCGTCGCAGGTTTGATTTGGTTTCGCCGATTCTCGCCGGCCATGAACCTCGCGCCTCCGCCGCCGCCGCCGCCGGCGATGCCGCCGCCGAACTGGTACCCGATGCTGCCGCCCAACCCGCCGCCGTCGAGCGCGTTCTGGAACGGCGCGAACGTCCGCGACCGAGTTCGGGAGTTGCAGGAGACGCTCGCGCGAGCGAAAGCAATGTACGGTTGGTCGCCGCTCGATCCTCTCTTTCGATCTCGCCTTCCCGTTTGAATTTGTTCTCAGCGCCGTGCTAAGGCAAAATCGGCACATCGACAGGCGGAGGGAGCTGCAGCTGCTGGGGGCGATCAAGGAATCCGAAGCGCGCGGCGATGGAGGTGTCGAAAACGGGACTCGGAGCGGTCCTGCGCGCGAGTTGTTGAGGCATGTCGAGGACGAGGGCGTTGGCTTGGAGCTGCAAGAGATGCGCTCGCTGGAAGCCGCGAGCTCTCTGATTCTGAAATTGAGCGCCCAGCTCGAGCCGTTCCGAGCCGTCGCCGGTGAGGCGAGCCCTTGGGAGGAGAAATCCGCGGTGCATAGATTGTCGAGCAAGCTGTCCAAGTCGAGGCGGAATAAGATCTGGAGGAAGAGGAAGAGGCGGCGCGTGGCGGAGCAGCAATTGAAGGCAAGGGGTTGATTGAATGACCGTTTGGCTCTTGTTGTGTGATTGGTTAGTGTTGGACTGGAGTTTTCGTTTTGTCTGAATCTTGCTGTTCTGTGAATAATTTTAGGAGCGCGAACGGTTTGACCAAGCTGATCAGGATGCGGACGAGTGGAGAGCAAGGGAGATTGCCAAGGATATTGCGAGACGCAAGGTATCGTGTGCGCATATGTAATGAGCTGCCGAGGTTGTGGATTTGCATTTGTTTAGTCGGGGTCGATCGTTTCCTGAGCCTTCTCGTCAATTGTCACGTGATCTTTATCGGGGAGCATTGGCCTGATTAACTTCATTTGTGTCTTTAACTGAGAAATATCACTTCCCAATAGGGGAAAAGCTTGGACTGCTTAAAAGTCGTAGATATGTATATAAAGCGAGGCATTTGGAGGAATGAGAAGAAGTATTTTGAGTATGCTCATAAGTTGAAGAAGCTTAAAAAGATGCTCTTTAACACATTGATGTGAAGTCTCTATGGAGTTCCTTGGATCCACTAACCTTATAAATGGGAATGTAACTTGGATTAATATGGTCGTGATGATTGTTACTTTGCTGTTCGCATTTTGGAGTTGTAGTTTCCAGTTTCTAATCGAAACAAATGTCATCTGGTGATGTTCAGATAGAAAAGATGAAGGAAATAGCGAAGGTTAAAGCAAAAGAGGAAAGGAGGAGGCTAGAATCCGAGGTGAGCGCTGCAAGTCTCTTCACTCCACTTGTTTGGATCCTTGTTCTTATTTTCAGAGGAAAAATTCTCATGTCATGTCTTGAATTTGCTTTGCAGTCCTCTTTCATTTGCTTTTATTGAATCTGCTACTTTAGATTCTTCATGGTGATGATTTGGATACGTAACACATCTTAGCATTGTCTTACTCTGTCTTTACATCGTTGACTTTAATTTAAGTCGCTCAATGGGCTACAGTTATTGCTTTATGTTATGGATGACCAAGGTCTCACGGATCACCAATATGCTCAATTCTTGTTCTTACATATTCATTAGTTTTACGGCTGTCAATTCAAAAAGGTTTTGAAAATGGTGCTAATAACTAGCATAAAGAATTCAGATTGTCAGTTCGAAATTTTTGACTCTGTTCTTGTTAATTGCTTTCGGGGATGAAGTAAATATGCCTCTTTCCCAGTGAATGCTCTCTTTATCCGATTGCCTGACAGTATTGATTGGTTTTACTTATATTGACTCATTTTCCTTGAATATTACAAATAATTTAGAGCACAGAACCCGATTGTTATGTTTAAAATTGGGTATTTAGAGTAGAAAAGCTCTAAGCAGCACTAGCAGCATGGGTATCATGCAGCAGTTCCATCTAAAGACATTTTGGAGATTGATTCTTTGTATTGTCTTGCTGCTCCCTGTTATATGTGTTCTTTGGCTCCTGTCGCACTTTTTAATGATCTTATTCTTTCTTTTGCTTTCAGCTAGAGCTTGTCTTGATTGTGGAGAAATTGCAGGAGCTACGGTCAATGAGGGTTAGAAAACTGAAGAAGCAGGGTAAACTTTCATGCTTAGTGCTTACCTGTTCGATACCTATAATAACTGTTGTAGTTTCTACCAGCTTTATGACTTTTACGACATTCCATGTTGTATTGCCATAAACTGCAACTTTCCACTGGCTTTTTGCATTCTCAGTGGAAATGACTTGAGCATGTTATCAAATACCGAGGCATCTACTTTTTCAATTGTCAGTCAGATTGAGCTGTCATTTATGTGAACTTCTTTTTTAATTTTCCCACCTGTGTGTTGGGCATATATATCCTTTATTGTAATTAGTGTGTCTACATATGAATAGGTGAACCAATTGTGCGAGTGTTGTAACTATGTACTAGAAAGTCATTTCCTTTAATTTGCATGCTTCATCAAAGTTTGCAATTTTTATGTTGTTCAATTGCTGAAAAGACAACAGTTTGTTACATTCATGGCAAATGTTCTTAGTACTAGCTCACCTGGAAGTGTGAATGATTGGTCTGTTTTGACAGGACATTTTCTCCCAGAGGAGGATAATGAGTTTCTTGAGAGAGTTCGAGTTGCTGTTGAGGAAGAAGAGAGCCAGGCTCGGATTGCGGCCGATGCAGATGCTGCAAGAGATGCCATTGCGACTGCCGAAGAATCTCGCAAAACAGCTGATGCTACTGAGTCTGACCTGAAAGACCAAAATGATGTCACACATCAAAAGCTTGAAAACCAAGATGAAATCACTGATGGGGAAGGCAACATTAGCTCTCTGACGGGCAGTCATAATGAATCCAAGAAAGAAGCACCAGACGGGAAAACTCATATTGGATCTTATGATGCCTTGGCAAATCTTCCAATTGAGTTCTATCATTACTATCATGGCAGTAACAATGATATGGGGACTCTAATAGAGGTTAGATTGGGTGCAGTTTTGGTTTATTCCTTACTCCTAAATAATATATCAGTATCAGGGTTTTATGACCTATTAATGAGAGTCTGGTTGTCCTTGCATTACCGCAGATCTAATTAACAAATCACTGTTGGTGTTGTGAGTTTCCTTAATAGCCCCTATGCATCGTGTATTATAATTTGTTAAGGTTATCCTTGTATAGCAGCATCATTAAGTGATAATTATCTGCTTTATGTGAATTAGTGAGGGCAAGTTGATGTGTTCTTATATATCATGTAGGTCAGAAGAACATGGGATGTGTATCTAAGAAGGGGAGGAAGGTGAGGAACACATTATTTCTGCTACCTTCATTTTATGAGGTTATGTATCATGCCTGTTGATTGACTTTGTGCATTTTTTATATATTGATAACAACATACATGTGAGACCAACTTAAAAAATGAAAGTAGTAATCAGGGTAAGTGAGAGCAAGATCCAGGAGGTTTCGCCTAATGATGGGCCCCCTTAGGAAGATCCAAGAAAAGGCCTTTAGATTGATTCCTATCTTCCCCTCTCCATTTACCTATAAAGCAAAGGAAGTTAGAACAGCAAACTAAAAGCACGACTACTATGTATGAAAGACAATGTGATTGATTCTTGCCCTTGCCTATGTTTCAGCGGCGTGAAGTGATTGACATGTTTGCCTGTTTGTTTAGTCAATAATTTCTGTGTCCTGCTGATCTCTATAATGTGGTCATCGTCTTTGCTACTACCATCATGATTCTTTATTAGGAATGTACACTTGTGGCATGCATTTATACCACTAGAGTCTCTACCTCAATTGTTATTCCTGCATCAGCTTCAAAGTTCATGCATCATATATAGATTTCTCTTCTGAATCACTGATTAAGTGCATTGCTAGTGGGTTTTGGAAATTCTATCATTGCCTCACAGAAATATTGTATTTACTGTAGCCGCATACCTGGGCACTGGGTTCAACCACCACCTCCTGCAGATGAAGTGTGGGCTTCCTACTTGGTGAAACCAAACTAAGGGATTTTGGCTTGCAACTCAATTCTGTTGGTACTTTTTTCTCTCTATCAAATGAGTAAGATCTGATATTACCATTAGCAATGTGTATTTTTCTATACATTTTAAATATCTCTTTGATTTGTAGGCATATCATCCTGTTGAGGTTCCCATGATTACAATCTTTAAGTTTCCCTTAAATTAATTAGTATGAAGTGGGCTTCCTACTTGGTGAAACCAAACTAAGAGATTTTGGCTTGCAACTCAATCTGTTGGTATTATTTTCTCTCTCTCAGACGAGTGAGATCTGATATTACCATTAGCAATGCTTTTTTTTTTTATTGATCTAATATATCTCTTTGATTTGTAGCCATAGCATCCTGTTGGTTCGCATGATTACAATCTTTAAGTTTCCCTTAAATTGATTAGATGATAATAATGATTGGTTACCGCCAATTCCTTTGCAAAAAATTCCATTCATTGTAATTACACATCATAATAATAATATTTCTCAAGTACTGACCAGCAATACATACAAATTGTTTGGACCTTTCGGAACTGGTACTTTTGTTTATTCTGACTGATGTTTCGGGTTTCTCTCTTTTCACCATCCATCTGTAACTTGGCAGTTCATGTGGGGCTTCCTGCTTTTTTAACAACAGTGTCACTTTCTTCGCATAGGTTCGGGAATCTGATAGTGGAGCATATGGCAGATAAATTTGTCACTAGCATATATATCATGCTGCCTGAAGCATTGGTATCTAAGTTTGTTCTCCAGTGGTGATGAAGGTTTTATTATAAGGTTTGCCTGCTGGAAACTGCAGCTGCTGCTTGGACAGATCCAACAACTCTTCTTTCGGATGATCTGTATCAAAACAGACAATGCACAAGCTGAATGTTCAATCCCAAACAAGTTGCTGCCAAGCTATCAAGCTTCAGACAGACAATTGTGAGTCGACGTTGTGACTCTTGTCTACCGTCCATGCTTCCATCTCTTAGAATATTCTTGGCAGCAAAAAAAGAGAACATCGGATTGCGATGCAAAAAGGCAGTCATGGAATGTCAGAAAAAGGGAATGCCAGGACAAGTTGCCAAAAAAGTTTTTATGATGCTTCTAACATCTGAAACTCCCATGGAGCATGCTATTACAATTTACTTGTTATGCCTTTCCCCCTATTTGACTGAAATTGTATCAAATGTACTTTTAAGAGGTTAAAACTACTAGCTTGGGGTCTTAACTGTGAAAGTCGGTCTGAGCAGAGCAGCTTACAGTCGTAAATGGGCAATATGTCATGACTTGCCCAATCCTGCTCTTTTGTCGGGGCAGTGAAAGCATATGAGTAAGAGGAAAGATCCCAACTTTGGAGAAGCTGGACCTAAAAGCAGAAGTGGGAAAGCTTTTGCCTGACATAAGTTGATCCTAGAGCCTGTTTTGTGATCGATCGCGCTTGGCACCTGAAATTTGTATCAGATGATGAGTTGCTTGGAAATCTGAGAAGGGCCAACATGATTACTTCGTTGCGACCAGTTTTCACTTGTAATCTTATATTCTTCTCTGCCTTCATTGATAGCTGGGTCTTTCGATGTTGTTACTGTATGCAGTGATTGGTGTAGTTCTTTTGGTGGCCCTCTCCGGACCATTTGCGATAACAGTCTCATGTATGCCATTAGATGTTGTAGATGCGGAACTGATGATGTTCCCTCCGTTGGAGATGGCCATAGCTGTCCTCAACTTTGGCAAGTCTCGCCCGCTTGAACAGAATTCCAGAAGACTTCTCTCTAACTCGAGTACTGTCCTTCGTCAACATCGTTGTGCGAAAAGAAAAATAAAAAACTGGAGTCCAGAGAAGTTTAGAAGTGCGTTTGGATCCTATTCTTTGTCAAAAGCTACATAAAAGGACGAAATTCCAACCCTTTTTTCCCATGAACTTTATAAAAATTTCTCATTATGTCATCTTTGAAATCTCCTCATTAAGAAACCTCAATGATCTCATCGCCTATATACACGAAACGATGCCGACTGAACAGTATATGAATATTGAAGAACCCCAACTTTTGGCCTCTTTATTCGTATTTTTCCTCATTCATCTTTTTGTGTGCTTTTTTATGAAAAAAAAAAAAAAAGTTTGACTTGAAATTTAGTCTTTTATTGATGCGTTGGAAAGTTTATGAGTTGAATGTTATGGAAATAACCTTGAATCGGGGAAAATCATGAAGTTTGCTAACGTCATCGCCATTGGACGATTTAGATCAAAAGACATGTTATTTCATGATTTCGTCGTTAGATTGGGGCAAATTGGGTGTCGCCGGAAAACTTTGATGAATTCTACCCATTTGCACCACCTGCTCGTTTTTTTTTTTTTTTTTTTTTTTTTTTTTTTTTTAATGAGGTTTGGGCACGGGCCGAAATTGGCAAACTCGAAAAATTATAGATGAGAAAATGAGGTGTCTCCAAGAGACTTTTGCTCCCAATGGCATGCCTTAGCACTTTTGTTTGTAGTCTTCTTATTGTTTCTACTACCAATTAATGGAGTTTGTTCAAATGGATGTCAAAAGCACAATGTATAAATAGTGATCTCACTGAAAAAGCCTATATGGAGCTGCTCTTGGGTTATCCTCACATTCACCAACAACGCGAGTCCATTAAATTGAGCATCAGACAGGCTCAAATGAGCTCCTTGCGCGTGGTTCATCAAGTTTAGCTCCGTTTTGAGCTTCTTGGCCTTGCAACCTGTCCATATAATAATGCTTGGGGAAAGTACACCGAAAGTGTCAAAACTTGACATGAGTGAATACTTTTGCACCAAAAGTTCCAAAAGGTACACTTAAGTGCCATCTCTGGTGAGTTTGATGGAAATCCAACGTGGCATTCTTTTAATAATAAAATTGATGTACGTAATTTGCCGGAATGTCCATTCAGCAATCATTGTCTAAAACGACGCCGTCTTCCATGTTCACTTGGGTAAAACAGGTTCACTTAAAATGTCAAGTTATGGTGTAAGTGATCACTTAAGTGTCACTCGTGATTAAAAGTGAACAATTAAATGTCAAGTTTTGCAAGTACTAAAAGCGAGGTTGTTTAGCATACTTTTGGTGTCAACATGGATGATTTTTTTTTTTAAAATTGCCATGTTAGTAAAAAAAATCTCGTTGGAAAAAGCCACATCAATAATTTGGCTAGAATTTCATGCCGTTGGCACTAAAGTGTCCATGTCTTATTCAATTTTGGCACTCAAGTGTACTTTTTAGAACTTTTGGTAGTAAAGTGTCCCATTATGCGAAGTTTTGGCACTCTCAGTGTCTGCACACCAATAATGCTTCGTGTCTAGCAAACACCTTGTGAATGTATTTCATTGCTTCTCCTCTTTATGGAGGAATTATCATTATCTCCAATTATCATATTGGTATTAGTGAGCTTAATCACTATCTTAGCAAATAGTTTGAAATGAAGGATCCCGAGGAGATTCGGTTATTTGTTGGGTTTGATGATTACTTATGATTCATCTACTTACTATCTTTTATGGGCTGAGTATTTGATGGAAAATCTCTCGAGTGATATTTAATGATAGCAATCTTTATGTTACCCTATTGAGACAAATGTCAAATTCAATGCCGTGGATGGGACTTTATTGTTCTTGAGTCGTTAGTCTTGCATATCTCATCGTTACTCATCTTAATATTGCATTTTTACACTTTGTCAGCCAGTTCATGAACACACCACATGAGATGTATATTGTGTAGTTCTCCGTGTTCTTGTTTGTTACAACATGATACCTCATATCATGGTTTTCGTTTCTTAACTTAATCCACTCTACAAGTATAGGTGTACTCTGATAGATACCGGGATGATGATCCTTAGGATTGTCGCTCAAACATAGATGAAATTACTAAAAATTTCCCACACCTATTATAATCGTGTCAATTTAATTCTAAACTTTTTTGTTTTTTGTCAATATAATCCTAAACATTTTTGTATTTGTGCTAATTTAGATAAACCGACCAATTTTAGCCAACTAGTGGCATCGGCTGAAGCTGACGTGGACAAGTTTTTAATATTTTTTTAATAATTTTTTTATTTTTTTCTTCCTCTTTATTTTTTATTTTTACTCCTTCCGTCTTCCTCTGGCTAGCAAGGTCAACCTCATCAGCCATGGCAAGGCGGGCCTCGTTATCATTGGGTGAGGCTTGACCTCACTAGGTTTGGCGAGGCCTCGCCCTTGCTATTGGCTAGCAAGGGCGAGCCTCGCCATTGGCCAGTGAGGTTGACCTCGCTAGCCCTTACTTTTAGCCAATGATGACTAGCTAGAGGAAGAAGAAAGGAGGGGAAAAAAAAAAGATAGAAAGGAAAAAAAAATGAAAAAGAAACAATAGATAAAAAATTTGAAGAAAAAAATATTATTAAAAAAATTATCCTCGTTGGCGTCAGTCGGACGACTGGCGTCCACACTAGTGCTTGCCAGCCAAAATTGGCCAGATGGACCGAATTGACACAAATACAAAATATTTAGGACTTAATTGATAAAAAAAAGTTTATGATTTATTTGGCACAATTGCAATAGGTTTAGAATTTTTTTAGTAATTTCCCTCTCAAATATAGATATTGCTTTTTCAAAACGATTCTCCTTATCTAATGGGTAGCACTAAGCAAACCATTGTACCTCAATCATATGTTAAAGTTAGGTAATATGCTCATTCTAATTCAACTTCCAAGTTATTATGGTCATGGTGGTTACTATAAGACATGCAAGAAAGTTCCTCAATTCGATGCAATTGTTATCTCTTCACCACAAATGGAGAATAAGGCAAATAACACCTAAAGATGCTTTCCATAAATGCACTAATCACATTCAAATCAACTTATGCGACATCACGTTCTTCACAAAATTGTTTGTCTTGATTTTGGTCCATATTGATTTGTTAAGAAAACTTCTACTAGATTTTGAAATTGACAAAACTTTTTGATTCTAATGTCTATTTTTAGAATAGATTGGTTATAAGTATGTTTCTGAGTTTCTATTGAAGACTTTTGTCAAAGTCTATTCTATCCTAGAAGCATATCCCATACTGACGAATCCAGATCGAGATAATGTCAAAGTCAGAACGAGGAAGAGTTCAGAACCAAATTTAATAAAGTTTGCAACTCAAATCCAAAAAAGGACGTATTTGGAAACTATCCTTCAATGACTAATTTTCCGACAAAAGATTTTAATTTATATATATTGAGTTAATCACAAATTGATAAAATCAATCTTGAAAATACATATGAGGAAACATAACTTATGAAAACCAAGATATGATTGTATGGGCGACTAGAATCAAGTGGAAATTCTATTCCTGTCTTCAACAGCTACAAGATCCCTTTGAAAATTTTTGTCCAACGGGCAGATTGAAAAAAATTCCTGTGGAGAATGTCAACGGCTAGTGTTGCATGGAGGTGTATTTAATAAGGTAATTTGGTCAAGGAAGAGAGGAACGTGAGTCTAAAATTCCAAAGTTTGAAGCTATTATCGATTTCTTGTCTTCGTCTATGAGCATTACAAATTGTGATTAAGAGAGAAAACACAAAAAATAGTATTTTAGTGAGCTAGAGAGATCTACCATTGAGTGTTTGTATTGATAAGTTGTAATCTTCTATTAATCCTATAGTAAAATCCAACCAGTAGGCTCTCAGCATGGAAAAGTAGACATAGACTTAATCTAAGCCGAACCACTATAAAACCTATGTACAATTTTCTCTTCTCTTTAACTATTTTATTTAGAGTTTGTTGCATTTACAGGTTATTGTAGAAGTCTGGTGTCTTGCGAAATTGATTCTGATCCTTATTCAGACTTTGCTAGTAGCTTATTTTATTCCACGATTATTTATCAATATTTCTTTTAAATACCTATTCACTCCCTAACGTTCTAGCTACATCAATTGGTATCGGAGCTTTGTACTCGTCTTTTTGAAGTGTTTTTACTTCAAATATAAAGATCTTCTATGGTTAGTATCTTGACATCATGACTCGTGGAAGGGCAGAGCAACACTGGGCCATCTTATTTCGATGGAAAGGAATATAATGTGTGGAAAAACAAAATGAATGCATTCCTAAGATCTAGAAATCCTCTGGAATGGGATGTTGTGGAAAGAGGAATCAATCCAAATATTGCTTCTACTTTAGACAAGAAGAAAGAAGTCATAAACAAAGATGCTGAAGAAATCGATCAAGCAAAAATAACCAAGAGACAAGCTCTTGATGCAAAAGCCATTTTTTCTCATATTTTGCTTTGTCTCCTTGACTGTAATAAAATTTCTTCATGTGAAACAGCTAAAGATGTTCGGCATAAACTTCGTGTCACTTATGAAGATACAAATCGTGTAAATGAGACAAAGGTGAATATCCTACTTGACCAATATGAGTCTTTCAAAATGAAACCTGGAGAATCTATTGGAGATATTAAACGGTTTACAGAAATTAAACAGTTTGGCATGTCAAGGACGGCCAATTTCTGCTCCAATGAAAGTTAACAAACTTCTGCGATGACTCAAATGACTAAAATCATGTCAAGATCTCAATCCAAGAGATGCAGAGGATTATGTCACTCTCTATTGATAAACTAATTGGTACTCTTCAATCCTATGAAGTGAAACGGATCAACGATGAAGATGATTCAAAAGGTAAGAAGTTCATTGCAATTAAATTTAATGCTAATTCTGATGATACAAAATCGGAAGATGACTTGGACGATGAAGAACTTGCTATTAAAAGTTCAGAGAGCTTAACAGAAAAGGAAATAGGTTCAATTGGAAGAAGCAATGCAAAAAAAATTCCCAGAAAAGATCGATGGAAGAAGATGAATCAAGTAAGGATATGATATGTTTTGAGTGCAAGAAAAGGGATATATTAAGCCAAATTGTCATTTGTTGAAAAAGAAGAAAGAAAAGTATGAGAAGTACAAGAAAGTACTAAAAGCAGAAATTTAAAGCGACATAAAATGTGAAGAAAGTGACGAGTATGCAAATATTTGTCTAATGTATTACTTAGAGTTAGATTCATAATTCGACTTAGATATAGACTTTGAATTAGACAAGAAAATTGAGGTTACCATAAAAAGGAAGAACAAATGGTGCTTAGACAATGGATGATTTAGGCATATGACATAAGACTCAAATGGCTTTATCAAACTTGAAAAACAAAGAGGAGGAAGTGTTTTCTTTGGAGAAAACAGTAAAGGAAAAATTGTTGGACAGGGAACAATGAAGATTGGCAGCTTGATCATTAATAATGTTTCCTTGGTGAAAGATCCCAATTACAACCTTTTTGAGTATTAGTTAATTATGTGATATAGGGTCCGAAATCAACTTTCAAGAGAATATTTGTTCTTGAGTCAGTCAAGACTTTTCTCCATCTTTCACCGGTCGAAGGCATGACAACATATACCTTTTGGACATAAATTCATAAAGCTCTCAATGTCTAATCTCAATCCAAGATGAAGTAAATCTTTGGCATCACAAGTTAGGACACATCAGCATGAAGTAAATTGCTAAGTTATCTTCCAAGAAGCTGGTCCATGGTCTTCCTAGAATGGTTTATCAGAAGACTGAGCTATGCATTTCTTGTACTTTAGGAAAACAGGTTTGGAGTTTATTCAAATTCATAAATCATGTTTCCACTAACTATGCTTTGCAACTTATTCACATATATCTTTTTGGATCAACTAGAACCCAAAACATTTGAGGTAAAAAATATTATTTAGTGATTGTGGATGATTACTCAAGGTTTGCATGGATTTTCTTTTTGACAACTAAAGTAGAAACATTCTCTTATTTTTAAAGTTTGCCAAAAAGGTTTAAAATGAGAAAAGTTATACAATTTCCAACATCAAAATAGACCATGGTGGAGAATTTGAAAATCAAGATTTTGTGAGTTTTTGTGATGAAAATAGTTTTCAACACATTTTCTCCTCTTCCTACACTCTAAAGCAAAATAGAATTGTAAAAAGGAAAAATCAGTTTTTACAGAAAATGGCCAAAACTCTGTTAAAGTAAAAGCAGAGTCTCGCTTTTGGGCAGAAGCAGTGTCCATTGCTTGCAACATAATTAATAGTCTTTTTGAGGCCCATTCTAGAAAAAAACCCTATGAGATTTACAAAGGCAAAAAGCAAAATATTTCTTATTTTCATGTTTTTTATTACAAGTATTTTATCTTGAAAAATGCAAATGATCGTCTGGGTAAGAAGAAAAGTCATAGAAGGGATATTTCTTGGGTACTCTACAACAAGCAATGCATACAGAGTTTTCAACAAGAACACCTAGACTGTTGAAAAATTAATGAGCGTTAGATTTCAAGAAACCTATCGGAATCATCAAGATTAGACTCAGCTTGAAGAATCTAAATTAGTTTTAGAATTAACAAAGTTCGTGTCTCCTAAACAAAACCTGTCACTTGTTGAACAAGATCAAATTAAAGAGAAGCAAGAAGAATCAACGGAGACTGAGACTCAGAAGATACTTGAAGAAAATGACAAATTCAACAAGAATTGCAAGTACAGATCAAGTCATCCTAAAGATCTCATCATTGGCAATATAGAAGAAGAAATCCACACCAGATCTAAAGAGAAGGAAGATTCGAATGCTCTAGCACCTATTTCCGAAGTGGAACCGAAGGGAATAGAAGAAGCTTTGTCCGATGAAATTCTCATCGTTGGTTCTTCTAATGAATTTCTGTGCAAGAAATTCTCTAGGTCTATGTAGAAAGAATTCGAAATGAGCATGATAGGAGAATTTACGTTCTTTATGGGTCTACAAGTTAGATAATCCAAAGAAGGAACCTTATTTATCAAGAAAAATATACCAAAGATATTATCAAGAAGTTTGGAATGGAAAATTGCAAGAAGACTGAGACTTCTATGTCAAGTTTCTCCAAACTTGATAAGGATGAAGGGGCAAGAAAGTGAACCAAAAGACTTATGAAAGCATGATCGGATCGCTTCTCTATCTTATTGCTTCACGTCCCGATACTCTATTTAATGTGTGCATGTGTGCTAGGTTTCAAGCTGATTCAAGAGAGTCACATGTTAGTATTGTTAAACGTGTTATCAAATACATTGTCACTAATCCTAAGTTAGGTCTATGGTATCCAAAAAGAGGAGACTTTACTCTATATGAATATTCAAACGCTAATTTATCTGGTTATAAAGTCAACAGAAAAAGCACTTTTGAGACATGCCAACTTCTGGGACAGATGTTAGTGTCCTAGTTCTCAAAGAAACAGAATACTGTGGCTCTCTTAACCACAGAAGCAAAATATGTTACTCTTGGTAACTGGTATTCTCAAATTCTATGGATTAGACAACAACTGAGCATCTTTAGAAAAGAAGAATTATGTACTAAAATCGTATGCGACAACACAAGCGCCATTAATCTCACTAAGAATCCCATTCTCTACTCAAGAGCGAAGCATATTGAAATTTGACATCATTTCATAAGAGATCATGTGCAAAATGGTAAAGTTAATATTTAGTTTGTTGATTCAAAGAATCAACTATTGGATATTTTTATCAAGCCCCTCGGGAAAAATACGTTTGAATTTATTTGTGAAAAATTGCATATTATTTATCCATTTGGTTAAAGTTTATGCAAGCCAAATTTAAGAGTATAATCTTCTGGAAGAAATATTATTCTGGAAGCATATTCAGACTCAAGTACTTGTAATTTCAATTTTGGCACATAAGTTTCATTCCTTATCAAACAAGTATGGATATTTCATATTTATTTGAATTTTTATTTGCCTTTTATGGTTTTTCAAAATTTTTGTCTATTTTCCATCATTCCTAATTTTCAGTTATTAATAAAAAATTTCCAAAAAGAATTTCAGTTATTTCCAAAATTTCCAAAATTGCAATTACTTTCTCTCACGCCAATTCATTTGCTTCTCTTCATTTTCTTTAAAAAGCCATAATCTTCTCTCTCTCTCTCTCTCTCTCTCTCTATATTCTCACAACTGCACTTCTCTGCAAATCCTAATCTCCGAAGCAATTTCTCTCCATCTTTCGATCATTTTTTCTTTTAATCGGTTTCCAAAACTCTCTCACCACCATGTTGTCAAAGTCCTCTAAGTCCGTCTCGATCTTTTCACAGTGAAGGTCCTCTAGCATAGTGAGCAAAAGGCCTCGATCTACAAAGGATAAGTAGACACAATTCAATCTCATTGGCGATGAATCTCCAAGGAGTTCAACTCGACCTTCAGTAGAACAAGAAGTGACTCAAGCAGCAAAAACACCTCTTCCAGTGATGTTCTCCTTAAGCATTATAAACTTTTGAAGAAAGGAAGGGCTACTCTAGAGTTTATTACCAAATTCTAAAAAGAAAATGGGTACGAGAATGAGATGTTAATTCTGCAAGCGATGGAAAAATTGGGTTTGATGGAACCTCAAAGGACAATGGAGGAATTCGTGGTTCAGACCCTGATCTGAGGATTGGGTCGAAGAATTAGGCAGAAGGTAAGAAATAAGATGATGATGAGAGGTTGTTTAAGAATTTTTAGCCTAAGATTGGAATTGCTGCTAGTGTAAAGGATTCAAAAGGAAAATTATTTCGGTCTAAGGAACACAATGAGGTTCATGTGCAAATGCTGAACAGGGGGTGATTAATCATCGAACAATTGATTTTGAATTTATGGAAAAAATTAAAATTCCTCTCACGGAGAAGTTTGCAAAACTTTAGATGGAGACTTTTTGTTTGGAATCATCTAATGCATACCTAGAACGGACTATCTATTTCTATTTGAATTTGTCTGTTCTATCGCCCACACATATTCAATTCATTGTGTTTGACAGAGCCTTTGATGTGGATGTAAATTTGCTGGCTGACATTTTGGGTGTAGAAAGAAGTGAATTTATGCCTACCAATGTTTCAAATGAAGAAGTGACCAAGTTTTTGGTCAAGGATAAGATCGCAAAGGGAAGTATAACTCACCCTAGGCTGTCATCTTTCAATATTTTGCTTCACAAGATAATGATCAACTATATCATACCCAAGGTTGCATAAAAAACAGATGTCTCCAAATTTGAAGCCAAGTTGATGTAGGCCATTGGGAATGGAGTCGCTTTCTCCTTGCCACACACCATTCTATTACGCATGCATAGAACGGTGATGAAAGAAAGAGGCTAACTTCCTTATAATGCCTTGATGACCAGATTGTTCCAGCACTTCCAAATTCAACCTCGTTCAAGCCTTTGTTCTAGAACTCTTCCTTTTATACAGATTGGGTTCAAAATGATCTCTAAAATGAGATTCAAGGATATGTCTTATGTTTGGGAGCATATTAAGAAAGAGTCTACTAGTTCCACCAAGACTCGTACTATAGCTAAGAAAAAGAGAAAGGGTAAGAGTGTAGTCTCAAGGACTTTGAAAAGAAAGAGACATATCCTCTTATTGAGAGATGAGGACGAGGATGAAGATGGAGAGGAGACTCTCTCTAACATAGTAGCAAATATTGCTATGAGAAACCCAGTTACAAGCATGGTTGAGGAAGTGGTTGAAGAGAGTGAGAAAGAACAAGATGAAGAGAGTGAAGAAGGAGTAGGCGAAAAAGAAGGAGAAGTGGAAGACAAAGACAAAGAAGACAAAGACAATGACCAAGGGGAAGAAGAGACTGAGAAAGAAGGAGATGATGATGCCGATGATGCTATAGGAGATTATGGAGAAAACGAAGAGGGGAATGATCAACACAAGAGTACTGAGGATGCATTGAAAGATGTTGAAGGTGCTAAAGGTGGAGACTTTAACATTCAAGCCGAAGGCACAGATGATGGGGGAGTTAGTGAGAAAAATCTTCTTCATAAGCAAGCTGCAAAGTAGACTTTTAGTGAGACTCAAGTCAGCCGTTCTCCACCAGATGCAAAGGACATTTACGCTTCTCATTTCCTTGAAGATTTTGTTGGAGATAAGGAAAAACATGCTAATGTTCAGGAGGAGCAACACACCTCCAAGGTACAATTTGATCTTCCATCAAGTTTGGATATCCCTCAAGTACACTTTGCAGAAGCTAGTGCTCAAAAGAACTGGGTGCTAACTATCCTCGGATTGCTGAGCTCCTTATGGAGATTAAAGCATAGCAGTATGACATAGAGGTTGAACTTCAAAAGTTGCACACTTCTCTTGATGCCAAGATCGAGAATGGTTTTGGTCAGTGAATGGCAAAGCTTGAGGAGGCCGTACAGAACATGGAGATTTTCATCTTGTCTACATCCTTAGAAACCCCTGACTCCTGAAAAATTTTCTCATCTCTTCGTGTGCTTAAAGTTTTGACATGTTTTTTTTGTTGGCTTACTATCTTTGGTTTGATTTGTAGTTCTTAAGACCCTCTTGATGTTGACAAAAAGGGGGAGACTTATGCAATTTTTAAATATTTGAAGTTGTAGACTTATATGTTTGATTGCAAATTTATGTGTTTGAGATTGCTATTAATAAATATTATGCTTATCGTTATTAGTAAATATTATGCTTATCTATTGTTTGCTTATTCACTTATTCATAAATCCTATAAGTTGTGATGTTTAAGTGTCGTTTTGCAGGTTAATATAAACTTCGCGTTTGAATCTGCATGAAAGTATTGTTGCCATAAAAAAATGGGGAGATTGTTGATAAAACTCTCACCAGATTTTGAAATTGACAAAACTTTCTAGTTCTAATGCCTATTTTTAGAACATATTGGTTATAAGTATGTTTCTAAGTTTCTATTGAAGACTTCTGTCAGAGTCTATTCTATCCCAGAAGCATATCCCATACTGAGAAGTCTCAATCGAGATCATGTCAAAGTCCGAACGAGGAAGAGTTGAGAACTAGATTTAACAAAGTTTGCAACTCATATCCAAAAAGGACTTATTTGGAAGAATATTTACTTTATATACATACATACATACATACATATATACATACATACATGCATGCATGCATGCATGCATGCATACATACATACATACATACATACATACATAATACATACATACATATTAAATATAAGTTCCATATGAGGAAGTATCACTTATGGAAATTAAGATTATGATTGTACGGACGACTATAATCTAGTGGAAATTCTATTCCTGTCTTCAACGGCTACAAGATCCTTTCGAAAAATTATGTCCAATGGGTAGATCGGAAGAAATTCATTCGAAAAATGTTAACGGCTAGTGTTGTATGGAGGTGTATTTAAAGGAGGTGATTTGATCAAGGATGAGAGAAACGTGAATCTAAAATTCCAAAGTCTAAAGTTATTCTCGATTATTTGTCTTTGTCTATGAGAGTTACAAATTGTGATCAAAAGAGAAAATACAAAAAGAGTGTCTTAGTGAGCTAGAAAGATCTATCATTGAGTGTTTGCACTCATAAGTTGTATTCTTCTATTGATTTTATAGTGAAATCTAGCCAGTAGGCTATCAGTATGGGAGGGTGGACGTAAGCTTACTCTAAGCCAAACCACTATAAGATTCATGAGCAATTTTTTCTTCTCTTTAACTCTTTTATTTAGAGTCCGTTGCACTTACGAGTCATTGCAAAAGTCTAGTGTCTCGCGAAACTGATTCCGATCCTCATCTAGACTTTGCTAGTAACTTATTTTATTTCGTGATTATTTATCAATATTTCTTTTAAACACCTATTCATCATCCTTTATGTGTTAGTTGTAGCTACATCACAATTAAAGTTGCCAAACAAATTCGCTAAAGACACATCAAGATGTTTCCAAACTCCATTTGATTGCTACCATGTCACTTAGACTTGGGGGAGTATATTAGAGATATTGTGACATTATGTTTGGTATCTTGTCTTGATCAGTATTTATTTTAAATATGAAGGGATGATCATCGATGTCTTTGTATATTAATGATAGTTTGGAGAAGAGAAATTACCGAAAAAAAAAATCATAAACATATTGCAATTGTGCCAATTCAGTTATAAACATTTTGTTTTGGTCAAATAAGTCCTAATCATTTTGCATTTATTCCAATTCAATCCATTCGACTAATTTTGGCCGACCAACACTGACATTGACGATGGTTGCTTTATAAAGTGTCATCAATGCTGATGTAGATATTTTTAATAATATTTTAATATTTTTTTCTTCCCTTCCTTCTTAATCTAGCTAGTCATTGGCTTAGCAACTGATTAGAGATAGGGTCAACAAGGGATCTTGTTAGCCTCGAGCAAGCCTCGCCTAGCCCTTTGCGCGACTCAAGCCCTTGCTAGAGGCTGCTCGTGAGGCTAGTGAGGGTGGCTTGGGCAAGGTCAAAGGTTACGACCTTGTGGCCTTCAGCGAAGGTGGGCGAGGCATGACCTTGTCAAACCCGGTGAGGTCAAGTCTCACCCATGGCCCACCCTAGGAGCCGGGCGAGGCACGACCTCGCTTGATCTAGTGAGGTTGAGCCTCACGCAACCATGGTGAGGTTCTTCCGTGAGGCTCTTCGTTGGCCTTGCCTTTAGCTAGTTGCCCCCAGCAACTAGTTGGATGAAGAAGAAAAGAAAATAGAAAAAGGAAAGAGAAAGAAACGGAAAAAAAAAAGTAAAAAGAAAAGAAAATTAAATAGAAAATTCAAAAAAAAATATTGAAAATAATATTAAAAATGGTCAACGTTGGCACTAAAAGCACCACATAAGATGGTCGGCACCTATGTCAGCTCCAACTAGCCAAATTGGTCAGATGGATTTAATTAGCATAAATGCAAAATGTCTACGACTTCTTTGGCAAAAAAAAATATTTATGATTGAATTTGTGTAATTGTAATAAATTTAGAACTTTTTAAATAATTTTCCCGTTTGAAGATGTAATTTTGTTAGAAGTCTTTTGATAGAGACTAAAAATACTCTTGTTTTTCTTACCAATGAAATATACAAAAGTTACATATTTCTATTTTCTGCAAAATTTAACTTATGTATTCCCCAAGTACTGCTTATCTTAGTTATCTTACCATACTCTCCCTCAGTATTATAGGCTATAGCTCATTTTGATTCCTCTAATATTGTGATATTGATTTCATTATTTGCCGTGCCTTATTTCTAAATGACATACTAGGGTGCGAGACATAACAACAAATAGAGGGGAAATTACTCAAAAAGTCTAGACCTATTGTATTTATACGAATTTAGTCATAAACATTTCAATTTGCTCAGTTGAGTCTTATATCTTTTGACAATTCATCTCACAAATTTTAACTGAAAATCGTTGGCATGGACATCGTCCTACATGGCATCGCAGGCACTAACGTGGACAAGTTTGTAATTTTTCATTATTTATTTAAATTTTTGTTTTTTTCCTTATTCCTCTACCAATCATCAAGCCTTGGCAATGACCGGTAATGACTGGCAAGGGTCGCTCTCCCCTGCTTTGGGTGCTCGCCCTTGCTAGCTTTGGCCGAGGCTTGACCTCATTGGATTTGGCAAGGGGAAGCCTCTCTCAAGGTTGGTGAGGTTGTCCCTTGCAAGATCCTAGTGAGGTTAAGTCTTACCTAAAGTTGGTGAGGCTAGCCTTCGCTAGATTTAGGTGAAAGTCGTCACCTTGAGTCAGTTGCCAGCCATCACCTAGAGCTAGCGCCCGATGGAGAATGAATGAAAAAAAAAGAAAAAAAATATAAAAATCAGAAAAAATAATAGAAAATTATAAAAAATTTTGATGTCCACATTAGCCATTTCCAATCTAATTAACCAAATGGATTTTATTGGAAAATTTTCAAAAGTTTAGAATTAAATTAGTCAAATTGAAAATGTTTAAGACTTTTTTTTTTTGACAAAAAAATGTTTAAGGCTTAGGTTTACTATTCTTTTGGTAATCTTCCCAATGAGTAGACACGGAACCCAACAAAAAATGAAAGGACAGTACAGGGGGGAAAAAGAAGGCTGAGAAAAAGTTTTGACATGTTTGGACTGAGCTAACTTCCCAGGAGACAGTCCCACCTGAACATCACCTGACGCTTCAAATTTCGATCAACGTGGTCCGTTGTGCATCGGTCTTCTTTCGTTGAGTTGGACACCATTAACAGACATCTCCCTTCCATTAGTCTCTAACCTCCATTATTCACTTCCAAAGCATCTGAAGACGTCGTTTCAATATCGAGACTTTGCTGTTTGCTCCGCGTAGGTCCACAGCTGTCACCTTTGGAAGATATATAGGAGGTACGCGCAACTTGAGGATAGGGTTCTTGTACGTGTGTCTGTGTAGGCTCGAGCTCATGGTGCTGTAAGTATAGAGAGAAGCTTTCCCCACAAGCTTACCTTCCCAAGCCTGCCTTTTTATGTAGTCCAATACCATATGAAACTGACTGAATCGTATATCTCTGCCAACCATTTTCTTGCCATAGGGTTTTTTCAAGATGAATCAATCCTATTATTGGCCAAGAAGAAGAAGGAGGAGGAAAAGAAAGATGAACTAATGCCTATTATTTCCCCCTTTCTCCTCTTTTGATAGCCAATGTTCAATTCTAGTTTGCCTTCCGGTGATTGATAAAATTGAGATAAGTGATGGTCAGCTCAGCATGACTTCATGTTAACCAATTAATTCATTTTAATGGTTATGATCCGGGCAAAAATTTCCCAGATTCCTAGTTCTATTTAATAATTCACATGCACCAGCGATGGAGACCCGGTTATTTGGAGGCCCATGAAACACTTGAGAACCTCATGAATCGATTAAATTTTTTTAGGGTGTGGTTCATGCTCCTCATCGATTAATTGGCATGGGGTGTCATTCCTTGGTGAGTGGGTAGGGGTCGCAAAGGCAGCGCCCCCAAGCTGCCAAATAGCTTTTATAGTTTAAGTGCATATTTTATTGGTAGTTTGGATTTGAGCCCCTGAATATCTACTAAGTGTATATAATTTCTTTCTATTGTAATTGGCAAATGTATTAGAGACATGCGACGTACTAATTATAATGAAATCCCTTAATGAATTTAGCCGTAGTTTAAGGGTGAATCAGCACAAAATATTGTGTTTCGAATTTTCAAGCGACCTTCAATTTTTGAGTTAGAAATCCTTGGGCCTTAACGTCCCATACAACCATACCATTTTTTGGGATTACACAATAAAATAGAGAAATGTCTCTGTCCACACTTGCGAAGGTACTCTCCAAAAAGTCAAAACCTTTGTTGAATAGCTATCTCAAAGATAATAATTCATCACGGCAAAGCGGACTGAAGATATTTCGTTGTTCAGAGAGAATGTTTTATTCCAATGCTAAAGTCTGGCAACATTTGTAAATTTGCTCTCTTTATATGGTAGAGTAGCAAACTACAACTAGTTCCTGCTGGATCATACATTCCCACAGCTTATCGTATGATAGGCTGGCATATCCGTACACATAAACAAAGCATGAAAGATTAAGAAGGAATACGATGCTCATGTGCCTAAGCTAACTAGTACACAAATGGAGAGGCTGACTTCTGCTATATGGACTAAGAGTCATTAAGCTCGTGCCGTTGCCAGCAAAGGAGGATGGCGAGACATCGCCGGAGAATGTAAAACCTCGCCTTCTGCTCCCTGACCTGCCTGCTGCATCTCCGGCCAAATGACCTGCACGCGCTCGCCACACGCCTCTTGCAAAAACTCTGCTCCTCCTCCTCCTCCATCTCTTTGAATCTAGCGATTACTCCTCCTTGATTCCTTCTATAGAGAGAGAGAGAGAGAGAGAGAGAGAGAGAGAGAGAGAGAGAGAGAGAGAGATTCTTTTTAGTTTTGATTCATGAAGATGGACGCTTTCTAAGGCTTTATATAAGTGCGGTTGAAAAGGCCTTGATAATGATATGTCGTCACATCCTCTTGATGGATCGTGTTATCCTTGATTTCCATTTATATTTCTCGAAATACGCATGAGAGATGATTGAAATTATGGTTTAGTCCTTGGAGGTCCCCGCAACATGAAATGATTCTTTATTTGATTAAACTTGTTTTTATATGCTTCTGAAACATGAAAACATCGTTTAGGATTCTCTAATAACTTATAAATTTTGATCAACGTGGTCCATTGTGCACTAGGAGAAGTATTGAGTAATACAAATTCACGCTATGAACCAACCACGACTATGTTCTCATTCACAACATATTAGAGCCAGGAGTTTTAGTACTAGTTGTCTGAAATTGAATCACCAAATCAAGCTATTCACTGCATCTATCCTATCGGGATGAGAATGAGCAACGTGTTTCACCTTCTCTGATAGATATGAGAGAAATAATTGAGCAGGGATGAAAGCGGATTGGACTCATATGATGGAGTTCCTGTCTCTTCCTGGTCCTAACGAGACTTAAAATAGGGTTTGCGACTAATTTGGATATCTAATTTGTAACGTGAAGGATTTTGCTAATCTAACAATTTTTGGACTACCGTGAAAGTAACGACATCAAATTTTTGAAGAAAGTGGACTTCACAACAATTTCTAATTATTTGTTATTTATGTTTTTGTGACCTGAGCAGGCTATTAATCTTATAGTGGATTAAGGATGGTCACGTAAGTATTTCTCTAACATGAACCTTGAACTTGATAAATATAGGATGCGTTTGGTAACGTTTCTGTTCAAAAATTGTTCCAGGGAACAGAAATAGAAAAACTATTTCTGTTTCGGGAACAATTTTTGAACAAGAACTGTCGCGACCTCTTTTTTTCTCGGCGCCCGCAATCGGGTACGAGCGCCTAAGGAGGCTAATGGCTCGGCTGAAATTAGTTAAGCCCGGACTCTCCCAAGTCCACCAATTCACGACTTAATGGTTCAAGTTTTTAACCTCTAAATCAATTTTTAAAATGGAGTCGCCACTAATCGATTTTGGGTGGGTTGATTAGAAACCCAAGCGAAGTATTGGGAGAAATACTCACTCCTGCACAACCAGAGAAATTAGGATCGGGGACTTGATTACACTAGTTAATCACTAATGCCCTTTCGGTACCTAATCTTGTTTAAACCTTGAGGTTTTTTGGATGTTCGAGGGATTTTCCATGCATTTTTGGGAGGAAAAACATTTCTTGAGTCTTTTTCTAATTTTTTGGACATAAAAGGGATTTTTTGGTATTTATTTATTTATTTATTTATTTATTACCCGAAAATGGCAAAATTGATAATTAAAAAAAACCTAATTAAGTAATTAAAAAAAGAAATTTAGGCATCAACAGCTGCCCCTCTTTGAAGGTGAGTTCGCAGAGGTTGCATTCAAAGACAAACTGATGCCTAAATTTTATCTATGCATGCGTAGCAGATTTTATTTGGGGACCTATCATTCTATGCAGAAAAAGAGCAATATAACTTTACATATACTAAGACAGATAAGAAAATACCTGGAGTTACTTATCGGGAGTGAGTGAGATAGGGCGTGAACCCCGAGTTTGGCAAGTATCAAGGCGTCATCTTACCCGGTGACATGAGGAGGTTGCTTCTTCGGACCCGAACCATTCTTCGGTCGCTGTTAGAGCAATCGTGATTTGTCGAGGACCCGAACCTTTCTTCGGTCGCCTTGACGGGGAATTGCCTTCTCGGGACCCGAACCAATCTTCGGTCGCCTATTAGAGCAATCGTGGTTTGTCGAGGACCCGAACCTTTCTTCGGTTGCCTTAACGAGAGATGCGCCGACCTTTCTCGGCATCTGTTTGTGGGTGCTCGATCTTTATCATGGACACCGCTTGGTACCCGACCTTTCTCGGGAGATGCGCCGACCTTTCTCGGGGCATTGATTTGTGGGGTGCCTGACCTCTGTCATGGACACCGGTTGGTACCCGACCTTTCTCGGGAGATGCACCGACCTTTCTCAGGGCATCGGTTTTGGAGGGTGCCTGGACATTCATAGGCATTGAAGGAGTACCTGGATATTTCACAAGTACTAACCTGGAGGATATTTGGGCCTTTGCAAGCGTTGAAGGGGTACTTGGATGATCACAAGTGCGAATTCTGAAGGGTGCTTGGACATTCGCAGGCGTTGAAGGGGTACTTGGATGATCACAAGTGCGAATTCTGAAGGGTGCTTGGACATTCGCAGGCGTTGAAGGGGTACTTGGATGATCACAAGTACTAGATGCTGGAAAATACCTGATTGCTTGCAAGTGTCGAAAGAGTACTTGGATGATCACAAGTACGAACTTTGAAGGATACCTGGATGTTCGCAGGTATCGAAGGGGTACCTGGGATATTTGCGAAGGTCTCTCACCTCCTGGCAGTTGAGAATATCGAGGACGTACCTTGGATATTCGTGAAGGTCTCTCACCTCATGGTAAATGGGAATATCGAGGACGTACCTGGGATATTCGTGAAGGTCTCTCACCTCCTGGTAACATAAATTTGAATGTAGCACAAGGCTTACCCGGATGGTCGCAGACACACACGGTGTGTACAAAGTAGTGGAATATTTGGATGAACACAAATATTTACGATATGATCGGGACCACTCGGCCGGTCCAAGTGTAAGAAAGCATACCCGGGTAATCGCATGAACACAATGTGGTGGAATACTTGAATGGCTGCTAGTATTCAATGGTATAATTTTGAGGACAACTCGGAGAGGTCGAGTGTCACGGAAAGGGAGTACCTAGACAATGAAAGGCACTCAAAGGTAGTGGGATACTTGGTCGATTGCGGGCATCCTAGCTATGAAGACAACTCGAACAAGTCGAGTGTCAAGAAAATGGAGTATCCGAATAGTGGCCGGTACTCAAAGACAAAGGGACACTTGGACAATCACAAGTATCCAAACTTTAAAGACAACTTGAACAGTCGAGTATCAACAAAGGGAGCACTCCGAGTAGTGTGGCGCACTAAAAAAAATAGGGGGATACCTGGACAAATGCAAATATCAATACTCTGGGGACAACTCGAACAGGTCGAGTGTCAGGGAAAGGGAGTATCCGAACGATGGTCGATACTAAAAGACAATGGGGATACCTTGACAGCAAAAGGGATACTTGGTCAGTCACAAGTATCAATATTCTGGGGACGACTCGAACAGGTCGAGTGTCAGGGGAAGGGAGTATCCGAACGATGGCCGATACTCAAAGACAATGGGGATACCTAGACAGCAGTAGGTATTCAACGATAAAGGGATACTTGGTCACCACAAGTATCAATATTCTGGGACGACTCGAACAGTCGAGTGTCGGGGGAAGGGAGTATCCGAACGATGGCCGATACTCAAAGACAATGGGGATACCTAGACAGCGTAGGTATTCAACGATAAAGGGATACTTGGTCACACAAGTATCAATACTGGGGACAACTCGAATAGGTCGAGTGTCAATAAGAGGGAGTACCCGGCAAGTGGTGGGTACTCACGGACAATGGGATACTGAGACAATTGCAAGCACCCAAACTCAAGGGACGACTTGAATAGGTCGAGTGTCAAGAAGAGTACCTAGACAAAGGGTAGGTACTTTAAGACAAATGGGGATAGGGATATGTTTACCCGGTAATATCTCTGATTTCTGAGAGTATGTCTATTATTTGCACAATACGCACACATGATTGTATATGCTGTAAATTTATGAGTTTAAATGTGATTTATGCACGACAATTTTGTCAGTTTTACATCATTTGAGTTCCACTCTGGGAAGATTTTGAAAGACAACCTTTATTCGGAATATAGATGTCTTGAGCATGCCAGATGAGGGACTTTTAGTCTGAAAGGACTTTTCACTCACTCTCATGGAAAATGCTATCCTGACCATTGATGCAGGATTTATAAGGACCACACATCTCACTGTCATCATGTCAGCAGGGGTCCGAGTATTCTCGCAAGTGGTACGATTTTACTAGTGTGAGAGGTCTTTGTTGAGACCGTAATGTATGCTTGGTTGTTGGCTCGTCAATGGGGACCATCATGGTCAAGGCTTATGAATAGAACACTGCACGATCATCTCTGGGTTTGCAAGCTTAGGAATCCTGCGAAAAGAGATAGAATAGTCTTGCTCGTATTTCTTCGAGCGATGTTTATAAACATATGAAATCCTACGTTAATTGAAGTGCCCTAGTCTGAAGAGACTTTTAACAGTGGGACGCGATGTAGGCTTGACTCATGTGTAAAAGGATGAGAGCTGGTGATTGCTCTGGCATTTGTCACCGATCTTTCTTTTCAATGTCAGATGGAGGTTCTATCAATTGAACCACAATAGCAACAAATGGCTGTATTTTTTACTGGGAGGCATTGGCCTTGCTTTTACCAGGCACACTGCTTTTTTATGCCCTTATTTTTATTCCAGTTCTTCATTTATGGGCATTGACATTGCTTTTACCAGGTACACTGCTTTTTTATGCCCCTAGTTTTTTTGTTTATTTGCTTGAGGAACTGATCTAGGCAAGTTCAAGCAAATGCCTTTATTTAGACTATTGAGTCTTCATCTTTTGCTAGCACTTCTGATTATGCTGCTCGAATGGCAGTAACTTCTGTTTTGCCTCCATGTGAGGGTAAATTTACAGACTCAATTAGGTTGTACAATGAATACAAGTGCGTAAAGAAAGAATTGCTCTTCGTCATTCTAAGGTACTTAAATTAACGCGAGTGTTCATATGCAATAAAGACACCCGAAGATTGATGCAAGTGCAAGCAAGAAAATTTCTATCCCTTTTCTCACCTTGTGATGCTGATTTGCCTTGTCTTCGACATGCCCCAGTGTGGGGTGATTCTTGATGAGAGAAGCTTCATCAGTGTATGAGGCTCAAGAGGGGTGAGCAATGAAATGCCTCTCACTGTTTTGGTTATCGTACCATTCGCGAGAGAACTTTTTACCCTGCAGTCATGGAATCTTCTGCACTCATCTCACAAGTGTATAGATGGGGGACTGTGTGTAGGATATAGAGCGCCTGTCATCATTCTAATGTGCCTCATCCAGCATGCTCAATCAATCTTGTATTCTTCACTTAGCTGTCTATTCTAATAATCTTTAGTGAAATCAGTGATTTAGACAAAATCATCATGCAAAAATCCCTTTGGAGAAGACATGCAGCATTTTTTTAAGTATGAGAGAGTTTGGACTCTCAAAACAAATGAAAGGTTTTTACTCAAGGAACCCTATTGACAACTTTAGGGGTGCTTACTTGGTAGAATCGTATTTACAAATTTGTTGAATTTTGAACATCAAAAGAGTTATTCACAAATGGTTATTTACAAATGAGTGTTGATGGGTTGCTTCTATTGAATAAGGGGATGACACACGAATGATCGCTAAGGTTGGGAATCTGAACGGGCATCTCGCTTTTGCCTCGGGTTAAGCAAATTGATCTGGACCACTTGATTTGCCACTATTTAACCATTAAGCTTGGTTCTCGAATCCCAACGCTTCCTGTCAATATGAGTTCAGAGAGTGAGTGTTAGAAATGATGCCAAGTTACCTTTCCCTCAGAGTTTATTTGTGCTGGCTCTTAGGGAAGTTGTTGACGGCTTCTTTTACATTTCAAAGCTTCCTTCGACTGGCCTTTCCTACTTGTGGCCACATATGCATGATTGCTGGTCGTTGATTAATCTTCAACGCTTTTCTTCTGTGGAATTTTTCCTTCTGCCTTTGATTATAGCAAAGCATTAGGCAAAGTCATGTACCTCAAGCTTCTATGGAATTTGAGATGGACAATCAAAACTTCCAATTCTCCGATGGTAATTACTTCTTGCAAAAGCATGTGTTTGGGACAAGAAGTGAGGCCTCCATATTCTAAGATTGTTGACTGGGACAGAAGGTTCTTTTTAACCAGACTGGTTCCTGAATGACGCGTCCTTTACACCGAGCTGGGCGAAATTGAAATGGATTACTCTTACGCGTCACGCTCGGGTAATGTCGATTTGCTCAAGTTATGCCATTGAGTTTGCTACTTGATTTTCGACACTTCCTTAAATGCTGGTGATTACCATTCATTTTTCTCCATTGAGTCAACCAAACACACATTTTTTATGATGGTGTAAATACATCACTCATATATAAAGGTGCATAGGCATTTTCATTATGATAGAGAAGTGCTTGGCAATGCCCGACAATGAACATCTTTCAAGGGTAGTATTTTTTTACGTATCGGAATTAACCGGTTTAGAGAATTCTCGCCCATCCATCTCGATTAGGATCAAGGCTCCTCCGGGGAGTATCTTCTTTATTACATAAGGACCCTTGTAATTTGGGGCGAACTTGCCTCCGGGCTCGGAAAGATTGGCAGCGTCTTTCTCAAGACTAGCTCGTTTACCTCGAAGTGCTTGGGTCGCACTTTTAGATTAAATGATCGAGCTACCTTCGCTGATAACACCGACCGTGACGAGAGGGCTTTCGGTCGCTTTTCATCAATCATGTTCAGCCGCTCGAACCTTTGTTGTGTCCATTCCTCCTTAGACAATCTTGCCTCGGGATAAGATCCGTAGGGAAGGGATTTCTACTTCCACAGCAAACCGCTCCATACCATAAACCAGGGAAAAAGGGGTTGCCCCGGTAGAAGTTCGAATCGAAGTTCGATATCTTTGTTAGTGCGAAGGGTAACCTTTCATGCCGCGCGGTAGTTTTCTGCTGTCTTGGCTAGGATTCTCTTGATGTTCTTGTTGGCGGCTTCCACGGCTCCATTCATTTGTGGACGATAAGGGGACGAGTTCGGTGTTGGATTTTGAACTCGAAAAACAATTGATCAATCAACTTGTTGTTCGTGTTTGACCCATTGTCGGTGACGATAGCTTCCGGTACGCCATAACGGGCGATTATGTCACGTCCGATGAACTTCATAACGTTTCGTGCGATTACGCTTGCATAGGATGTGGCTTCGATCCATTTTGAGAAGTAATCGATTGCGACCAAAATGAACCGGTGCCCGTTTGATGCCTTCGGGTTGATTGGGCCAATTACATCGATGCCCCACATTGAAAATGGCCATGGCTCGAGATAATTGATGCGGTTCGGTTGGAGGGACATTTATTTTGTCCTCGTGAATCGACAACGATGACAGCTTCGCACATGTTGGGCACAATCGCCTTCTAAAAGGAGCCAGTAATAACCTAATCTCATTATTTTCTTGGCCAACATGCGTCCATTCATGTGAGGGCCACATACTCCCTCATGTATTTCTTGCATTATCCGTGTGGCTTCAGTTGCATCAACACACCTTAGCAGGACTGAGTCATATGATCTTTTGTACAGATTTTCACCACTGACGAAGAACCTCGAAGCCATTTTCATTAGGTATTTTCGATCAGAGGGAGTGCTTTCTTTGGGGAATTCCTGCTTCTGGACGTACTTCATGATATCGTAATACCAGGGTTTCCCATCGGGTTCTTCAATTATAGTCATGCAGTGGGCTTGTCTTACCAGGACTTCGATCTTCAAAGGCTCTACTTCCAACCCCTTCGTTACTTGCAGCATAGATGATAGCGTTGCTAGTGCATCAGCGAACTAATTATGAATTCTAGGTAGATATTCAAACGAAACGTCCTGGAATTCTCCCACCAATTTTTCCAAGTAGTCGTGATAAGGCACCAATTTGGTGTCTCTTGTCTTCCACTTGCCCAAAGTCTGGCGGATAATTAAGGCGGAATCACCAAATACTTTTAGTTTTGTTACTTCCATTTCGATAGCCATTTGCAGGCCAAGGATGCATGCTTCATATTCGGCTATATTGTTGGTGCACGGAAACATTAATTTTGCAGCCACAGGATAATGTTGTCCATTTGGGGATATTAAGACTGCCCCGGTGCCGGAACCTGACAAATTTACAGCTCCGTCAAAGAACATAGTCCATGTGTCCTCTTCTACTGTTAAAATTCGGTCGTCTGGGGAATGATCCTCGCGTACTTCTTTAGGGCAATCTGCTAACATATCAGCAATCACCCGACCTTTAACTGATTTTTGTGACATCATCTGGATGTCGAATTCTGAGATCAGGATTTGCCATTTGGCCAATTTTCCCACCAAGGCCGGGCAACCGAGCAAATACTTGATCGGGTCACTCTCAGTTACAAGGAATGTTTGGTAATGCAAGGTATACTTTGCCGGAGTCTCGTGCAAAGCACCCATACCAATGCAGCGCATGTTTTCTCGACTTGGAGTAGTTTTGTTCCGAAGTGGTGAACTTTTTACTCAAATAGTAAATGGCTCGCTCCTTCCCATCATGGGGTCCTTTCTGTGCCAACATTGCACCTAAGGATTCATTATTGATGGTAAGGTAGAGGGTCAAAGGGTGTCCTGGAGTCGGAGGTACTAAAACCGGGGGGTTTCATCGGAGTGTCGCTTTAAATTTTCAAACGCCGGTCGGCGGTCATCATCCCATTTGATTTGTGCACCTTTCCCGAGAAGTTTAAAGAAAGGTTTTGCGGTTTCGAAAAGCTGGGAAATGAATCGCGCAATATAATTTAGTCTTCCCAGGAGGCTCCGGACTTCTTTTACAGCCGAGGGAGGAGGCATCTCAAATATCGCTTTAGTTTTTGATGGGTCCACTTCTATCCCTTTACAGCTCACAATGAATCCAAATAACTTGCCAGAAGTTGCCCCGAACACACATTTTGCTGGGTTCAAGCGCAACTTAAACTAGCGAAGTCGATTGAATAATTTTTCTAGGGTTTTTACATGGTCCTCTCCGTGTCTGGTTTTGGCGATCATGTCATCGACATATACTTCAATTTCTTTATGCATCATGTCATGGAAAAGGGTGGTCATGGCACGTTGGTAAGTTGCTCCTGCGTTTTTCAGGCCAAAGGGCATGACCTTATAGTGAAAAGTCCCCCATGGAGTAATGAACGCCGTCTTTTCTTTGTCTTCCTCTTTCATTTTTATTTGATTGTATCTCGAGAATCCATCCATGAAAGAGAAAAGTTTGAATCCGGCAGTACTGTCCACAAGAACGTCTATGTGAGGTAGCGGAAAATCATCTTTTGGGCTTGCTTTGTTCAAATCGCGGTAGTCGACACAAACCCGGATTCGACCATCTTTTTCTTTACCGGCACAATATTTGCTACCCAACTAGGATATTGCGAGACTTCGAGGAAGCCTACTTCCAGGAGTTTCATTACTTCTTCTTCAATCTTTTTTGACAACTCGGGCTTAGTTCTCCTTAGTCGCATTTGTTTCTTGGGGGCTACATCAGGGTTGGTTGGCAAGCTATGCTCCACGATCATTGGATCGAGGCCTGGCATATCGGCATATGACCATGCGAATACGTCTTGATACCTTTTTAGGAGGGCAATTAAGCTTGCGGCTTCTTCTTTAGGAAGGTTTGCGCCAATCTTTATCTCCCTTGGACCTTCTCGTGCCGCCTAGGTTGACAATGACGGTGTCTTCGTAGTAGGGGTTTTGTTTCTTCGTGGCGCTTCCAATTCCGTTGAATTTCGTCGGAATCATCAAAATCATCATCTAAGTCATCGAATTGCTATCATGGCTACTTACGGTGTTGGTCGGACCGTTACCATACCCTCGCTTTGTCGCTAGATTATTCCTGTGTCATAGAGTAGATAGGCTAAGGGAACCAATAAGGTTAGTAGCATGCATGCTTCATTCTTTTGAAAGGTGATAAATTGTTCTTGAAGATTTAGGACAAGGAAACATGAGGAGACCCGGGCCTCAGATTTCTTCTTTCATTTGACGGCCGGCTATCATCAATGGGCCGGTTTGGTGTGTCTCCTCATGCCCTCAAAATGTTTTCAACTTTATTTATTAGTAGATGGATTTACATGGTGATTTCAAAAATAGTTCCCTGAGTGGAACTGATGTTGAAAACAAAACAAGCCAGACTTTGAGAAATATGTACAGGCTCCCACGTAGGGGAGTATGTAGAGGAATTAAAAAGGATTCTACTCGAGCGGGTCTGCACCCATTTCCCCTGACGGTCCTTCGTTGATAGCGCCCACAAAGAAGTCTTCATACCAGTCGCCAGCCGTGTCTCCCTGTGCTCCCGGCTTTGCGGACTTTAGATCATCCATGCCTTCCCATCCATCAGGGACGATGTTGTGATGATGCTCATAGAAATTTTGGGGGATTGAATAATCGACATAGTAGTCAAATTTACCACTTGGTTGGCCCAAGGTGTCCATGATCGCCTCTCCTCTACGTGCTTCCTTAGCATGCTTGGGGAACATGGTACGGGTACTGGGTACCACGAGAAGGTGATCCTTGCCAAAACACAGCCATGGAGAGCGGAACGTGAATACCCCAGTATCTAAAAGATCCTGAACCTTGTCTCTCAGGATGGTGCAGTTATCTAGCGAGTGTCCTAATTCCCCCGAATGATAATCACATTGCTTGGATGGATCATAATCAAGGAAGTACTCGGGAGTAGGATGGCTCGGTTCCCTACCGATTATCCCTTGCTCTAGGAGGATGGGGAAAATAATGGCCATTGATTTAGGAAGAGGCGAATATGGCCGAGTGCTTCTTTGGGACAAGGGTAGCCGTGCCCCTTGCCAGGTCGTGTCAGTAGGGTCTTCTTCATTTACTACCAGCTCCTCATTGTGACGAGAGCGGAATGCACGGGTAGCTTGAGCGAAGTTTTCTGTCAGGTGGTGTACGGTCTCGAGCAATTCTTCGACTTGGTGTTGAAGTTGGATGAACGAGAAGTTATCGCCTGTCTCTTCTAACTGCTCTTCCTCAATGGCACCTATGAAAATGTCCCCGAACATGGTGGTCATGTCATCTGGCCCCTCCTTCTTTATAAGTGAGGGCCAAGTCGTGTCTTCCTGGAGTATAGGCAACTTCGCGCTTCCGGGGTTGAACCATTTTGAAGTATTCACTTCTTCTTCCTCATGCATCATCTTGGCTGGGCCTGGGAAAGTTTCCTTGAGACGGGGATATACGAGGCCGACTTTTTTCTTTGCTTTTCTATCCGGGGAATATCCTAAACCGATAGTGTAGGGTCTCCTCAAGGCTTCAATAGGCTGACGGATGCCCTGGCCTCTCCTACCAAGCCCTCGTCCCGGAATGAAACCATGTCCAACCATGATTTTTCCTACCATGATTGCAGCGCTTGATTCCTCGGGGACGAGAGGCAAAGTCCCTCGAGTTTCGTGTATAGTAGACACGAGCTCAAACGATTGATAGGCGGCTTCGCTTTTGTCACTAGGTTCGACATAAGGGATGTCCGTCTCGTGGTAGATGCGGTGATCTTCTTCTCCTCGGACCGTGATCAGTTTTCCTCCAACCACGAACTTCACACTTTGGTGGAGGCTTGAAGGTACTGCTCCTGCGACGTGGATCCATGGGCGTCCTAAGAGGAAATTGAACGCAGTGGGGATATCCATCACCTGGAACAAAATTTTGAATATGGTTGGGCCAATTTGAATGTCGAGCTCGATCTCTCCCACTGTTTCCTTCTTTGTTCCATCGAATGCTCGAACAGAAGTCTTGGGTACCTGGATCCATGATCTCTTTATTTTAAGGCGACGGAGTGTCGCTAGTGGACATATGTTAAGAGCAGATCCGTTGTCAATCAGCACTCGAGCGACGTGAGATGTGTTGTACTTGACTGATATGTAGAGGCCCTTAGTATGTCCTCTACCCTCCTCGAATTTCTTCATCGAAAAATGCCATTTGATCTTTTAAAAGGATGGTACCGACAAATTCCTCGAGTTTGTCATGCTTAATCGTTTCGGGGACATGTACTTCACTTAGTACTTTCATGAGGGATTTCGGTGCTTGACAGATGTTTGAAGCAATTCCAAAGCGAGAGAGATCTCAGTGCTGGTGATTTTCACGTTGTTCCACCACATTATATTCACTGGCCTTAACTACGGCCAAAAACTCCTTGGCTTCTTCGTCAGTGACGGGCTTAGCAGACTGAGTATTTGCTTGAGCATAGGTTCTCCCAGATCTCGTGACTAAACCAACATCAAGGTCATAAGACCATGGTACTGCATTATTGTACTCGTATTTGTAAGGCTGGGGAATCTCGATGACTATAGCTGCTTCTGCTGTTGACGCTTGAACAATGGCTTCTTTCTTTTCAAAGACATTCTCAGGTGAGGCGGAATTCTTCTTTTCCTTTTCCGCATTTAGCGCGGCAAATTCTTCCTCCCAGTTGATGAGGACTTGCGATATGGTAGAAACTATCTTTGGCGTGGCCGACGTACATGATTATTTTGGCCTCTATCATTCTTAACACCATTTCCTTCATTATTGCAAAGGGTGGTATTTCATCACTTGGATAATACCCGGTTTCTACTAGCCCTCGATAGATGTCAACAATATGTGTATTGACATTTCTGATTTGATCGGCTTCAGAACTGGATATCATGTTTACTTTGTCGGCATGATCGGGGAGCGGATTGCTTTGGACATTTGGCTTTGCGGTTTGGAATGAGAAGGCCTTAGTATCCAGTAGGTTCTGGATTCGATGCTTAAGGACGAAACACTCATTAGTTGAATGGCCTACTTCTCCCATGTGATAGTCACATTTTTTGGACGGGTCATAGCTGGAGAAGTTTTTAGCGTTGGGTCGTCTTGGTTCAGTTGAAAGGAGGCTCTTGTTTCGGAGGATTGCCAAAACCTGAGAGGGAGATCCAGGAAGCGGAGTGAATTGTCTTCGGTTGTTGTAGCGTTGGGGTGGACGGTTATTAATCTGTTGTTGGCCTGTGTTTGTCTGAACGGTCGGGAGGTGACTGGTGTTTGCAGTGTAGGTGGCATTGACATCAATCAGGGGCTCTTTATCTTTTTTCATGTTGAGCCTTCTGCCGACAGTGCGGGCTCGATGAACCAACCGTCCCTTAAACTGTCTCAATCTGCTCTCCCACCGGAATGAGCCGATTGAATGATTCAGCGATCGTAGTCACCATCCGATTGCGGTATTCATAGGGGAGGGTTTTGATGAACATTTTTCTCAGTTCAAAGTCAGTTGGCTCAGGACTGATCTGGGCGGCGAGATTCCTCCATCTAATAGCGTATTCTTTGAAAGATTCCTGCTTTTTCTTTTCCGTGCGATCAAGATCCTCACGAGAAGGGGTAATGTCCATTATGAATTTGTACTGCTTGAGGAATGCCTCACTTGCTTCACTCCATGTTTCGATGAGGTTTATGTTCTTTTTGATGTACCACCTCAGGGCGGGACCTACCAGGCTTGACTGGAACAACTGGATCATTAAAGGTACATTATTGACGTACTGGGTCATTCGAACCAAATACATTTGCAAGTGAGCCCTTGGGCGGTCGTTCCATCGTACTTTTCAAATTCGGGCATTTTGAATTTTTCGGCATTTTGACCTTAGAGTAGATGGAGAGGTCTGTTGGAGTAGGATCTTGAAGGCCCTGCAGTTGTTTTAGCCTTTCTTCAAGTTTCTCAAGGCGTTTGTCATGTTCAATCTTAGACAAACTGTTGGGTTTTGCTTTTTCAACTATGATTTGGTGCGTATCATCCTCCAATTCGGGCATATTATCATCGGTATCTCTTCCTTGATCACCTCGGGTGGACGATTGTGGTAACAATACTTCGATTGAGGTCAAGGGGCGGGGGCCAATTTGCCTTGGATGGAATCTATCTGCTTTGAGAGTTGTTGAAGCACATTGAAGACTTGCTTCATTTCACTTTCCATAATCTCAACACGGCTTGGCACATTTTCTTCAGCCATTCTAGCTTTTGGATTTGGCGAATACGACTATGTTGTGATTACCTGTATTTGTGCAGAATGGAAAGAACATAAGCGAGAGAAACAAACAGAATATTGGCCCATGGCAAGGGTCGAGTCATTTTTGTTTATTAACAGGGGAAATATACAATACCGAAAGGGCTCTTCAAATAGGGTACAAAAGATAGAGCGATCCTAACTATTCACATTTAGACATATTCACAAAAAAAACCGGACTGCCCGTTTTCATATGCGATGGGAAGCTCCAGTCTTGTGAAGCCGCTTGCTCTTTCGTGCTAGCTTTGATATGTGTTTCCTGCTTGTCTCCAAACTTTTTTCCAGAGATTTAATTCGTCCTTGCAGAGTAAGTTTATCAGCCATGTCGGGGATTGCTGGTTGTAGTTCCTCTAGAATTATGTGGTTGAAGATGTAGAATGTGGATGCATGATGAGCCTTTTCTTGCCCCTTCAATCTTCTGGGTACGATAATCTTTTCTGGGTGACATCTACTCCATGCATCTTGGATCATGCAGATTTCCTCTGAGTAATCATAATCGGTATGGGTGAAAAGGATTCGGAACAACCCTGGCTTGAGTGGCGGTGGGATTTCTTGGAGGACCCTGTACTGAGGAGCCACCCTATGTGGATAATATGAGGTAGCTCCGGAGAGGCCCAAAGCGGTGGGATGGGGTCGTAATAATCAAGCGCAAAACGCGCCTCTCCCGCAATGAACCATTTAGTTCGCCATAGGAATGTCTCGGGGACGGGGTTTTTTAATAAGTTAATCCATCGAGAATATTCCTCTCGGGAGAGTACTTTTCCAAGTTTTGAAACTTTTGAAGTGGATGTTTGAATTTGTTGATTTCAAATATTTGCATGAGGTGCCCAAATCCTTTGATATGGGAAAAGAACCACATCTCAAAATTTCCGGGGCGGCCCTCATGATTTTTTCTTTGTTTTCCTTAAAACGGTTAAGGGATAAAAATGTTTCAGCTAAAACCATGTTCACATATCCTGCCCCAAAAGTGACTTGATTTATCACCCATGCCATTGAAGGATTTATGGCATTCTTCCTATAGGGGAAGCTAATAAATCCGAAGAACGCTAAGAGGAAGATCTTGCTTTTTTGGTTCATCGATTGTTTTTCAAAACATTCAGTTAAAGATGATAGCGGGAAAGCATTGTTGTAGGCTTCAACAATTTCTCTTACCGAATGATTTTTCAAAAACCGTGATAGACTAACCACAGGGTCAATGCTGATCGGTGGCTTGACAAGCTCTCTCACTAGAGGCATTCCTATGGCGAGACTGTATTCTTCCAAGGTCGGAGTCAGCTCAAATTTGCCGAACATGAAGGTGGATGTTTCAGGGCACCAGAAATGTGGCAGTGCTTGCATGACGCCAGAGTGGATATTGACCTGGAGTAACGGAAGGAGATGACCGATGCTTGCTTTGACACGCTCTTGGCCGAGCCGATCTAACGATTCCACCATCTCGAGGAGCTCTTTCTTGGGAGTAGGAATGAACTGGATATCGATTCTTCCCATCACATATGAGAAAGGGAGTTACACGATCTTACCCTATGCCATGAGCCAATAAAAAGACTGTATAAAAATAAAGAAATTACTTTACTTTTAAAGAAAATGGCAAGCACGAGAGACATGCACATGGGGCGTGCGGCTCGATTTCTAACTCGGAAGGCTTGTTGAAATTAAAAAGGTATCCGCCCGTCGCGGTCTCGCGTTGGCAGCGTACCCTCTTAACCTCGGCTAAGAAATTCGGGAAAAGAAAGGCAACCTCTACATCGCAGTCTCGCGTCGAGGTCGTATCTTTCTTAACACCATCCTAGAAATCCTATGGCGGCCCGGTCCGGCGGCCGGTTGTGTATGCCATGTGTAGTGTTTAAAACAAGTAAAGCATGCACAACAGTTTATAATCACAAGATAATCTATTTTAAGCAAACTTAAAATAAATTTCTAAACTTTTGACCTGCATAAAGAAAAAAACCTAAGTCAGTAAAGAATTTAAACAAGACAAAAATGGCCTAAGTCTTCAATTCCCCAGCGGAGTCGCCAAGCTGTCGCGACCTCTTTTTTTCTCGGCGCCCGCAATCGGGTACGAGCGCCTAAGGAGGCTAATGGCTCGGCTGAAATTAGTTAAGCCCGGACTCTCCCAAGTCCACCAATTCACGACTTAATAGTTTAAGTTTTTAACCTGTAAATCAATTTTTAAAATGGAGTCGCCACTAATCGATTTGGGGTGGGTTGATTAGAAACCCAAGCGAAGTATTGGGAGAAATACTCACTCTGCGCAACCCGGAGAAATTAGGATCGGGGACTTGATTACACTAGTTAATCACTAATGCCCTTTCGATACCTAATCTTGTTTAAACCTTGAGGTTTTTTGGATGTTCGAGGGATTTTCCATGCATTTTTGGGAGGAAAAATATTTCTTGAGTCTTTTTCTAATTTTTTGGACATAAAAGGGATTTTTTGGTATTTTTTTATTTATTTATTACCCGAAAATGGCAAAATTGATAATTAAAAAAAACCTAATTAAGTAATTAAAAAAAGAAATTTAGGCGTCAACAAGAACGCGTTTGGTAAACTTGTTTCTAGAATAGAAAAAGAACAGGAACATGTTTGGTAAACTTGTATAATTTTTTTGTTTCTTTTAATTTTTTAATATTTTTATTTTATTTTCCCTTTTTTTCTTTTTTATTTTTCCTTTTTTCTTTTTATTTTTCCTTTTTTATTTTTTATTTTTTATTTTTATTTTTCTTTTCCCTTTTTCCTTTTTTTCTTTTTCCTTCCTTTTGGCCGCGTTGGCCTCGGCCATGGCCGGCGACCGGCCAACGAGGGCCGATGGCCTCGCCCGGCCATGGCGACGCGCGCCTCGCCGAGGGTCGGCGACGCTTGGCGAGGTCGCCGGCCCTCGATGGCCGATCCACGGCCGTGGCCGAGCCGACGATCGGCCAAAGAAAAAAGAAGAATAAAAGAAAGAGGAAAAAAATAGGAGAAATAAAATTTATTTCTCGGAAGTGTTCCGAGAACAAGAAACAAGTTTTTCTTGTTTCTTGTTTCTGTTCTAAATTTGTTCCCGAGAACAAAAAAATAGATTTGAAACAAAAACGCAAACAAACGCGTTTCTGTTCTTTTTTTGTTCCCTAAAACAAAAAAACAGAAATTGTGTTCATGAACACATGAAAAGAACACAAACATGCACACCCATAGTTTATTTTTTAAAAAAATTGTAAGGTTATAAGTCCTGCATAGAAATGATTATAATCTAATCCTTTTCTCACAACAGCTATTAGTTGGAGCTTAACTTCTTATCTTATGATAAAAGTTACAGAATTTCCAGCTCTTTGATCTTATACTTTTACAGTCTTCAATTTTGCGACTCTCTAGAGTTTTTCAATCGGAGATTTACAATACGTAGGCTTCAAATGACACAGTGTTATTGCAAACCTAAGGTATTTATCATACGTTTATCTTGAGAGAATTTGTTTATGAAAAACTATAATGGCAAATTATGAGTACCCGGCCGGTACACTACTACTTTAGTTAAGATATTACGTCAAGCTCGTGATGGGTTTGGGATGAATTTGTGGGGAAAATTACCAGAAAAGTTGTAAACATTTTGTAATTGTACTAATTCAATTATAAACTTATTTTTTTAGCTAATTGAGTCCTAAAAATTTTATAATTGTGTCAAATTAGTTATCCGGCCAAATTTGGCCAATCGACACTGACATGTAGTTCTATTTTTTTTTTTTTTTATCTCCTTTCTCCTTTTTCCTTTGGCTGTTCGCTGAACAGAAACAACTAGTGAGGCGAGCCATCGCCGGATCTAGGTAAGGGCAAGCTCACCCATACCTTGTCAATGTGGAGAGCTCGCCCTCACCTAGTGACGGCGAGGTCGAGCTTGCTGAGCTGCTAACAAGATTGCCTTAGTTTGGCGACCGACCAGAGGAAGACAAAGAAAAAAAAGAGAGAGAGAGAAAAAAGAAAAAAGAAAAAATAAATAATAAGTAATAAATAATAAAAAAATTAATAAAATAAAATATTATTAAAATCATCAACATCGATTTGCATCGGTTGGACGGCTGACATCCGCATTAGCGTCGACAGACCAAATTTGGCCGAATAGATTGAATTAACACAATTATAAAATGTTTAGAACTCAACTGGTCAAGATAATAGGTTTAGAATTGAATTAATACAATTGCAATATATTTATGACATTTTTAGTAATTCTGCCCGAGCTGGAGAGATCCTTGAAAGTTAACAAGACAGGCTTGGGACTAAGTCAACCGGCCCAAGCTGTTCCGCTTTCATCTCCGACATTTATTAGATTGTCACAAAGAAATTTTCCTATCTATATGGAATAACACCTCGGACGACTGTATCCATTTGTTATTTTATCCATCGAAAATGAAGTACCGAGGAAGGCTTCAAACCTTTTCCGTCTCTACTCGTGCTTTTGTATTTTGTTATAGATCATGGGTTCGTCACAGATCGTTTGACTGAGTCCATCATGGCTTCAATTTTCTGGTCTGTTCACATTGAACAGCACAGCGATGAACAAACAGACAACGTCGTAACTCTTAACAACAAAATGGTCGAAGGTTTAGAAGTTAACACAAGGCGATGGACAAGAACTTTTGCCATCTAAAGAACTCATCTCTAGATATAAGGTATGTACTTCTTCAAATTAAATGCTTAATCGTATTGATTCCCAAGAATATACTTTTCAAATTAAATTAAAATATCAAAAAGTAAGATATAACAACGTTGTGTCCAGATTTTCAGAAAATCACTTGCGGTGAGACCTTCAATTGGGTCAAAGAATTACCTTATCTAAGGTAAACACACATCGATCAAAGTAAGTATTTTATATAAATTTTCCTAATATATGCCCTCAGTACTTCTCATCTGGATTGTTTCCCACATAGAGCTTTCATCCACATAACAGAACTACTGAACCACATAGATCATGAGTGTGTTATAAAGATAGAGAAGCATAACATTTGAGCTCTTTTCTAATATATGAACTTATAAGACTGTCCGCAAGCAGTTGATTACTTAATTGAAATGCGGATCATCACATGCATAGACGGTAAATAGTGTTCACATGCATTGTCCTCGATATTAGATTAGATGGAGGAGGTGGCCTTGAAACTCACTGAAGCCCAATAAGGTTTTATCTGGGCCGGCTCTCCAACGGCTTTTAGTGTGTGCTGCTCTATTATTGACCCATTGAAGTTGCTCTTCAGCCTATGCGCTGAAGGAGAAGATTGATGTAACTCGACGATAGATGAAGATGCTCTACCTGGCACGACTCTTTCGTCAATGTTTCCATGGCCCATCAAAGCACCATTTTGAGGGTCGACGTCCGCGAGAAGTATATACATTTGCTGGACACACTGGGTGGTCGGTCAGGTTAGTAAGTGTCGGGACTAAGGGCGTCCAAGTTCAAGTCCTGGCACGAGCAAAAAGGGGAAAAAAGAAGCAAAGCATGTACTTTTTTATGTTCACCTCAATGGTCATGGACTTTTATTGCGTGCATTTATGATTTCAAGTTTTATATCCTACTTGGCATGATTTTTCCGATTTGGGTTTTCCGGAAATATCACCTGATGGTAACACTAAAAACCAAAATGAATTTAGTTGCCAAAATAAATAAATAACAAAAAAAAAATGAAGTTTAGATAAGTTTGTGCAAGAGTTTCATCGGCACGATAAAACTCATTAAGATATGTTGAATCTCTATGATTTGGTAGGCGTAAGAAGCTCCCATTGGTGCGACGTGCATCATCAATCCCAAAACAACACTAAATGATCCTTACATAATATAAGGTCGATTTTTTAAATAATCATTTATCAAGATGACTTTCAGCGTCCCCCATGAGACAGAGATGGTCAACTAGACTCATTTGCACCCGACATAGGGGATTGCGCGTAAAGAAACTGAGGCAATAACCTAAAGAATCGGCACCACTTAAGCAGGCGGTATGTCAGAAATTAACCCTAAACAAATGGGAAATTGGAGACTGACGAAATAAGGGCGAAAACTGCCAAACACAGTTGTAGAACCGGCAGTAATAAGAAACGAATCAAGGGTCCGTTGGTCTAAAGAGGGACTGTTTTCGGAGAATTGCTTTCCTCTCGGTGATTTGATGATGAAAAACTATTCAATCTACGAAAAACGTTCTCCATGGATAAAAAACAATAAGGTTAAATTGGGGGAAATGACAACCACTTATGATAAGAAGGAAATCACTTTTCCTAAACCACTAAACAAATGAAAACTAATCATTTTTCTTTAAAATGATTTTCATAGAAAATTGAAGTTTTCAATAGAATAAACGCATTGTAATACTCCGTTTGTTTTCTGAAAATGACTTCCAAGAATATATTTTTGGATTTTCAGGTACTTGGTACACGAAAAATAAACTGATTAAGGAAAATGTTTTCCATCAGCAAAAAAGAGGTATTCTAAAATAGTAGAAAATGATTTCCCTTTCTGAAAAGCGGAAATCATTTTCCCTCCTCTTTCTTTCACCTAGATCAAACACCATGCACTCCTTTTAATTATTCTTTCTTTTCTTTTTGTCTTTTTTTTCACTTTTTTTAAAAAGCAAAATTTTAATTATTTTTTCCTTTTCTTTGTCTTCTTTTTCCTTCTTTCTTAGCTAGCTGGCATGACAATGGCTGTCGACAACCACAAGCGAGGGACGACTTCGCCAGAGGCCGGTGAGCTTGACCTCACCTATGGTTGGTGGCTGACAATCGGTCGAAGAAGACGGGAAAAGAAAACAAAGAAATTAAAAAGAAAAAGAATCGATTTTTAAAAAAGAAAAATAAAAAATAAAAGAATATATTATTAGAAGGAGTGCATGGAAAAAAATCTATTGAGAAAATCTCTTAATATATTTTGAAGATGACAAAGCTATCCAATATCTATCTTGAATATGATAAATCACATAATAGTGCTACCCATGAAGAGAAGGTTATGCCGTTCTAATGTATATATACTCTAAATATTGTTGATTTAATATAGTCACTAAAGTTTTGGATAGTTACCGAATTGATGTTGCTGAATGGTTATGATCAAAGCAACGGTATAGATGTCGACAAAGTTTGTATGTGGATATCATGATACCATCAAATGTTTTTAGAGTCTACTAGAGTCGGATATCATCAGTGTTTGAAATTTACATGTATATATACATTCAGATGCAAGCGCCATTCATTACAATGTCACATCTAGTGATCTGGCTAATATTTCCATTTTAGAAAGTAATCATTAATCGTCAATCTGAAGGATAGTTTTGCAATGAAATCTTTTATACAAGACATCCCATTGCAAAACTATCCAGATTGATTACAACCGTTACAAAGACAAATTACTTTATTTAATCGAAGAACTATACTTACGAAAATTGAAGATTTTCTTGTATGAATGATCAAATCAATGGGGATTCAAATCTTAATTCTCAACGGTCACTCAATCTTCTTGTTACATTTCGTCTTGTAGTTGATCGGAGATTGATCCTCTGAAGATTGTCCAATGTTTAGTTTGGAAGTGTAGGAGTAGAAAGGAGACTAAAATGTCGAAGAGACATAGAAGGAGATCAAGAATAAAAATTCCAAATTTACAAGAGAGCTTCGAACTTACATACTTGTCTTTTGTGAGTTACAAACTATAAGCAATTGAATGAGATAGTGAGACCTATCATATACTCAATACTATCACTTATGGTCATAACATTGACTGATTAGTGAAATCCAACCAGTAAGCTATTAGTGTGAGAGAATGGACGTAGCTTGCTCTAAGTTGAACCACTATATATTTTGTGTGCAATTTTCATTATCTCTCAACTCTTGTTCAAAATCTTTATAGAGTTTTGCGAATAAGCTAATATCATCATATCACTATCATCATTTTAGACTCAAACTTCAACCTAGTTTGACAATATTAATCTTGATAAGTTTATTTATGCATTAATTTTTCAAGAGTTCTTTAAATCATCTATTCACCCCCTCTCAATGATATTACTAGCTACAACAAAATCAAATTAGATTTTTCATACCAAATGGCGCCAAATATTTTCTAGTTCACTTTTAGGTTTCAGCCAAATATCAGAAAATAATTCATTTTCCTAAAACATGACTTCTTAGGAAACAGTTTTTAGAAATGTTACATTTTCCGCGAAACGATTGGAGCTTAAGATCTTTTTCATTTTAGGGTAAATTGACATCTTCAATTTACGGTGACTTTAAAGGTGGCTCATCATAAATTAACCGTCACTGTCTCATTTACTTCCAAATTCCATTTCAATCACCCATCAGCGTGGTCTCTCTAGCTTACTAAAGTCGCGGCACGCCTCCAACGCCAGGCATCTTCATCCACCATCGCTCCCTCCTCTCTCTCTCTCTCTCTCTCTCTCTCTCTCTCTCTCTCTCTCTAAACAAGAACGACAGAAATCAACGCTAGAGACCGAAACTAAATTCTTTCATGGTTGTTCATGGAGGCCAATGCCTATCCAAAATTGCATCAGCAATAGGTCTTACATGTAAGGGTCCCGTACCCATGAGGTTAAGGCCAGCAAAAGACCATTAGTGACCTCCTATTTCAGGTCATCCATTGTTGCAGGTGGTGATGCTTGTGTGCGCGTGCAAGACCATCAAAATGCCGAGTTCAGGCATGGAGCTAGATCAGGGAAAAGTAACTTAATCGCGTGTAGGTGCGATGTTAAGCGTGACATGCAACGCTTAGTTTAACCTACTGGTCATCTTCTTATACCTCCAGCTGAATGTGAACGCCATATCCGAAAGCCTGACCAAAAGAAAACATCATAGAAGAGATAATAATAAAGATAACCATAGCATGTGAGAGGGCAGAAGATCTTGTTAAGATTTAGTACCAGGGAGAGATTCCTAGTATTCGTTTCTGCGCACATGCATGGGAATCAAGGCCTAAGAAGAACGCTTTTTCTTCCCAAGTGGAAATAAAAAACGAACACGAAAACCGGTTGAATTTGAGTAATACTCTATGAATCCAAGAGTTGGCAAAGTTTTTTTTTTTTTTTTTTTTTTTTTTTTTTTTTTTTTTTTTGGGGGAGGGGGGGGATTAAAGAATATCTAGCCAAGGAACTAGAGGTCATTTGTTTATATCGCACTAGTGCGTGTGTTAGAGCCATCTGCATGGATTAAAAATCTAGGCTTAACTAAGTCATGGAGGGATAATTACCAAAAAGAGTCATAAACCTATGGATGTCAATTTAGTTCTAAACTTTCAATTTGACAAAGTTAGTCATAAATATTTTCATGATTTGCTAATGTGATTCTTTTGATCAATTTTGGTTGAAAATCACTAATGCGAATGTTGGCTATTTTATGTGGCATAATCGGCGCTAACTTGGATAATTTTCGTATTTAAAAAAAAATCGGAATTTTTATAAATTATTTATTCTTTTTTATTTCATGGTTGGCTAGTGAGGGTCATTGGGGCCGGGCAATGGCCAGCGTGGGTCCTGGGCTTGCTAGCCAGTAGTGGAAAAAGAAAAGAAAAGAAAAAATAAAAAAAATTGTTAAAAAACCAAAAATATATTCCAAAATTCACAAAATTTTAAAAAGTTGAAAAAAAAAATGTTAATGTTAGTGCCTCTTATGCAATATATTATGCCATGTAAGATAGTTGACATTCACGTTAGTGATTACCGGCTAAAATTAGTCAGATGACTATATTGACAAATCATCAATAAGTTTAGAAATTTTCTGATAATTATTCTATAGTTTTGTGAGTCGTGAAGGCGACAAAGCACCCTGTGGGGGCAATGACGTAGGACTTGATAGACAAATTTCATGCTTGTGAGATGATTAATCCACCTTCTTCTTTTTTTTTTTATTAGTCGATTGTTACTACCAGCCAATGATAACATAAATGACATACATAGTTGGATCAATGGATCTTCACTGGGGTCGGGGTGGGCTATGCACGTAAACGAACCGAGCTATCTTTCTGATGAACTCGAACTGGACTCGGAAGGCTTTTGAACTTGGCTTGATTCATCTCGATTTTGCGCAGCTCAAGTACTTAATGTAAATTGTACTGGAGCTTGAAAAAAGTACACTTGAGTAGCTCACAAGCTTAATTGGATTGTAGAACTTTTACATATTGATATCGTATATAAACTTAAAAAATTCCTAATTTTTAAGGGGGAGAAAGGCATTTATTTTCCAAGTAATTAACTCAAGCTTTTATAAAAACTTTATTAATCAAGTCGTGTTTGAGCAATAACCATGTAAGGCTCGACGCTGATCAAATTGAGTATCAAAGTATCATAATTGCTTTGAGTCTAGCGTAAACTTTGTCAAGACGACGCGTCTCTTTTATCCTTAGGTGGCCGGTAGCCCCGAGATCCCAAAATGTTTAAGTATATTTTTTCTATCGATGTGTTGAACTTTGATTTTGTTCTTTAAAAACAAAAATCTCTCACCTTTCCTACCCTTGCTTTTTGGTGTTTTGCTCTTTAGAGGTTCGATTCCTATCTTCTTCATCACGCTTGCCTAGCTAATTGACGAGAAGAAAGGAGAAGATGACCTAATTTCTTTCTTTTATGTTTCAGACGATTATTTTCTGATTGCATCTTATTCGATCCATAAAGTTAGGCGAGTACCACATGAAAGCAGAGCTTACCCACACAAAGAGGGCTTCACTTTCGTTAAGACAATTACTCCACATATAATCCGTCATTTGAATTTCTTGTAATCACTAATCATCAATATCATCCATTGTAACACGTCAATGATTTAGGTTGGCAACATCAGATGTTTCGTGCTATTACATTAAAGGAACATGATCTCAACGTGGGAAAACATCATATGCACCGATGCGAATCTCAAGAAACAAAATTTAGCAGAAAAAATAGCGACCCAATTTAAATTTCATGTCGATACACAAATGAAAAACTAACCACCTGTAAAATTACTTGTCCATATGCTCCGGGGGTACTGTTTGGATATATGCTGCTATATATTATATAATTTGAAGATACTGTGTCTTGGAAATTTCATTTTTGTTTCTAATTGTAAACATTACTGTCAACTCTGCATTGGCCATGCAGTTAATAACCAGCCAAAGTTTTTCGGCATTGAATCCAAGGCATGCACGTGCACACCATCATTAAGACTAAGTACTCTTTTTTTGGTCGAATTAAGGCTAAGTACTTCAATTAACATATATTATCCTTAAAAACAGCCCACCGTTTTGATGCGAAGCCTCATTCTCGAGGACAATACCGCTCTTAGCAATGTTTAGGTTAGGGTTAAGGACAAAGTTTGAAACGAAAAAAAAAAAAAAAAAAATCTTGCAATCTTGATTAGCTAAAAGATGAATAAACTTCTTAATTGAAGAAAATGGCGGTTAGTGATTAGAATATCAATGAAGTATTCGGGAAATTAATAGTAGGTGTGGTTATAACGCATTTACCGACCTCAAATAATATATTCGTACCTCTCCACTCAAGCAATCGGTCATCATAATCGAATCAGTTTATATCTCGTGAGATCTAATCAGTGCCATGATGTCGTATGGTGGCCGACAATGAGCTGATGATCACATGAGCTAATCAATAAATTCACCACATAGCCCATGTGAGATCATTACAACGAGATTGACAATTTATTTGAAAGCACTAATCTAACGGAGATTGAAGGTAAATTAATTTGGCGATTAGTGAAATCATCACTCCTTGAATTGATTGATTGGTCTTAACCCCATGATCTCTCCGGAGGAAGTCCCCCAATTAGTTGATTGATACCCTTGCGTATGCTTATATCCCTATTTTGTCGTGTCCCTATACTTTATTAGTTAAGCAAATTTCTTTTGGTCCTCCATTCATTTAGTTTTATTTTTGTTGCTTTTTCTTTCGAAAAGAAAAAAATTTCGTAAACGTTCCTAAGTACAGACGAAAAGGAGATTCCTGATTAGGTGAGTCCAAAATCATGCGAAGGGACGTTAGTGTGGTACTAGGTTGTTGGCCATTAATAGGGCATGGCTACGTCGTTCATGGTATGGCAGGCCCACAAGACTAATTATTTCTGATCATTATTTGAATGCCCCATGTGTTTGGCCAATGAATCAGCCGTTTTTTTTTTATTGATTTTTGGCCGTTAAGCCAATCGTTTGCTGGGTGATTTTTCAAATGTTTCGAAGGTATCACCTCACTAATCTACTCAACTAAACAAAGATAATGATTTAATATCTTAAATTTCGTTCTTTTGTTCAAAAGAGAGTTTGTAGTTGAAGATTCTTTGACACTGATCCAAATTATTTGTAATTATAGGTGTTTGGTTGCACATGTTTTGTATTATTGGTTACGTCACGGATGCACCAAACTCTTCTTAGAAAGCGAGTTTAAGCTGCATCACTGGGAGGAGGAACTAATGAGGTTTCTAGGCTCAACGCCATCAAAAGAAGAGGTGGCAAGACATCTGTTCTCACTCTTAAGATGGAAAAGAAGGTCAAGCAGACCGATTGATTGACCATAGATGCGAACTCCTGCACCCGTATAAAATATCGGCAACTAGCCATCGTGCAACAATCGGGAACAAAATTATAGCTGAACTTTTTTGAAATTGGATGTTTTTCCTTTTAGAATGAACTATGGCCCTCAATTTGTGATCCAAACTTTATGAAGTTCTTTTAAAATTTAAATGCACACAAGTATAAGTAAATTAGATAAAGTGAAAGTTTTAGACCTCACAAGATCAAATAATTGACTCAATAAGAGCTAAATTATTGGAGGTTCGAGTGTTTGTATTTCTTGTTGAGGGGTAAACTACTAAACGATCAAGTACCTAAGAGATTCTCATGATTGACAGTAGATAAGGATTGAATCTGACGTGTGGCCATGAATGTCTATGTCTTTGGCGGCTTATCCCACCAATTAGCTTCTCATGTCAACATTGGCAATTTTTCTTTTTCTTATTTTCTTATTTCTTTTGAGCCTATAAAATACTTAAATATTTCCAAGTAATCCGAAAAAAAATTAAATGACTTTTCAAAATCCAAAATTTCCTGTATTTTCTTATATAAGATTATGAAAACAAAATCTACTCACGTTAATTCGTAGCCATAAATTTAAATGACACTATAGTTAATGTCAAAAGTAAAAATTGCTTATGGTAAAAAGATAGATTTACAAAAAAAAAAGAAAAGAAGATACAAAAAGATTTGGTTAGATGGTCGAACATATTTTATTTCACTTGTTTAACTTTCCACATTCGACCAAAAAAAAAAACTTTCCACATATTGGTTATCATTACTTTATAAATCAATTTTATAAACTATCTTTTGTAACTCTGTTATAAATATTAGTAATCTTCTTCTTTATCGTTGCTAAAGTGAGATCTTGAGATTTACATGATTTTGGAAAGCTTTTGCTTGCAGACTTTAAAAGCTATAAAGAAACATTTCAAAAGTCGCCTCACCTCAAAAGCCACACCAAACTAAAAGCCAAGTTCAAACCTCGGGAGGATTTAACGTGCGTACATATATTTTTATGTGACAATATAGGCCATCGAGATAAATAAATCTCTAGCCGATAAATACTTTCACTAATTCTGTCAGTCAAGTAGAACGTGAGTTAGATAAGTAGTCTAAATATAAAATTTTTTGCACTCATTGATTTAGAAGGATATTGAAACTGAAGATTCCAAAGTTGAGCGAAACCTAATCATCTGTATTTAATTTGCAAGTGTCTGCTCATTGAGAATTTTAAAAAGGTATACGAAATTTGTTTATTTTCTCTCCCTCTCCAGTCCTTTTCACGAATCTCAGGCGCTTCCCATATTGTTTACATTTTTTGAAGTTGGTTGCTTATGATTGAATTATTACAACGTTGTACACGTACCGACATGAGTAGGAACCATTAAATAATGTTGAAATTTAGATGGATTCAACTGTTTCCACCGGATTTGACCGGTCAATTTTTCCCTATATACTAAGCTCATTAAATAATTTATCATTGCTTCCTAGCTTGTAGACTCTAATGTTGTCATAAGCTTATAGACACAGCAGCAGAGACGGCTTGAAGCTATTACTGAAAACCCTAATTAATCCCGCATATGTGATTAAACGAGATTAAACTAGCTAGTCACGTTACTTGTATAGCTGCTAATCACCAGATCTGACATGATAGAAAATATTTAAATGAATTGTAAGCAAAGGACAAGCCAAACAAGTGAGGAAAAGGCACCGACTGTCAGCCACATATGCTGGACATCAGTTGCCCGAGTACTTATTGGGCCACCGCATATTAGCTGTTTATAATTTGTTATTGGCAAGAACTAGGAATCTCCATATTCCTCAGATTATATATATGTGGTAAAAATATATATATATATATATATATATATATATGTGGTATGCTTTTATATTTTCAACTTTTTTGGGAGCACAGCTCAGTTGTTGACAAATTCTAACCTACGCCACCAATGTCAGGGACCCCTTTTTAAAAAGTTGGCAAGTATGATAAATAAAAAAAGTGACTAAATTAAAAGGTGAATTCGCAAAATATATATTATATATTATATCGGTACGTTAGTACATAAATTGATTGAGAGTTGGTTACCTAAAAGGGTCAAATCTAACTATTTAATAATTTTATCAGAGAAAATTTGTTAAGTTATTCAATCAAACATCGGTAATTTTGTATAATAGTTGGTAAGAAAAGGTAAATACAAATTGATAGAAGATAAGTCTTCTCTTTCTTTGTCTCAAATAAGAGAAGTTGGTTGGTTGAAAATGCCTGAAACAATAGTAAATAACGTACAATCTATTGATAGTCACTCCAACTAAGGTTAATAACATTTAAATATAGTTGGTAAATTAAGGAAAATAAAAGTTAATCAGTAGTAAAGTTGGTAATTTAAAAAAAAAATAGAGTTGGTAAATTAAGGCAAATAAAAGTTAATCAATAGTAAAGTTGGTAATTAAAAAAAAATAAAACTTTGGCAAAACAGCTCCAATTAAATTTGGAAAGTCAATAAGGATTCATGTGTTCGTACACAAGAGGCAATAAATTTATAGCGTCCCGAAGAAAAACACATGAAAATTGGGAAAAGATAAGAAAAGTTGGAAATTTACATATTATCTAAAAGATTTGGTAATTTCATAAACGTGTCGACAAATTGCAAGCAAGTTTCCGGGAGATCATGCGACGGTAATTCTTTCTACAATATATCTCTACACTTGGCAAGTCTTTCGAAAATTTATCGGCCCGGAAAGAAATCCGTCTTGACATGACGCCAGATTCCAGGAGAATTAGGCGAGTAATCTGTGAACTTGTCCAAAATTTTGTAATCATTAGTCTTTTGACAACCGCTAATCGCGATGTCTAACATGGAGTGGAATGACGGTTTTGAGGCGGCGGCGGAGGTCGGTAATGACGTTCGGGTCCCTCACATGGACGGGAAGGCTTATCTTCTTATCTTTAAAGATGCCATCTTATCAGCCATGTGATTAAGACTTTGATTTATTCGGTAACTTCTTTTTAAAGTACACATAGTGGAGTCGTGGCCTAATTAAATACAAGTAGGATCCCTAATCTCCTTTAAATCAAATTCAAATTCCAATTTACGATTTAGGCATTTTCTTTGGGGGTATACAATAATGAGACTTTACATTTTGTTGAAATTTCTAGTTTATATATCGTGCTTTTCTTTGGGATAAATGTCCAAAAATTCCTAAATCCATTGAACGACAGTCAATTCAGTTTTAAACTTTTTAATTGTGCCATTTAATCCTAAACCTATTATTTAGATAATTGGTTGAAAGGATTACATAAAGTAATCATTAAAGGGATTATGACTAAATTGACAAATTATCAAAATGTTTAGAATTAAATTGGCACAATAGAAAAATTTATGACTGAATTGGCAAATCATCGAAATGTTTGGAACTAAATTAGCACAATAAAAAATGTTTAAAACTAAAAAAGCTACCGTATAATATGTTTGAGACTTTTTCCTCATTTTTCTTTTATCATCCAAATGCATGAGCCTACAGGCTCAACAATCTGGAGATCGACAAAACATCCTATAAACCTTATGAATTGATTGAGTTTGGGCCTTTGGCCTACCGAAGTGGCTGTGATATCAGGTGATGACCCGGAGCTAATTATGATAATGCATTCTTTTATGTTCCTTAAGCTTAAATGCTTTGCGTATTTCTTTATTGTTTGTCGTATCCGCAAAAATAACCGAGTCAACAAAATAGGATGTGAATCTAGTGTCTCCAACTTCATAGGAGTTCTGACCCATAATCCTCCGTTCTTGTCTTCGCAGGGCGAAGCCAATAGTCACCCCGAGAATAAACCTACTCACTTTCTGTTAGCATTCTCGGCCATTGGTTGAGTTTTGGTCATGTTGAATATTTTAATATTAAAACAACGCATTTATCAAATAGTAAGTTTTTTGAAACAGTTTTCACAAAAAATTCATACGGAATCAGAGCGAACTAAAGTTTAACCTACGTGACGTGAGTTTTTCATCTGTTTCATATATGATAGCTTAAACTTTAGAGTAGTTGATAAGGACCTTGCAAAATTTCACTTGACCTTTTAAGTTGCTATTTTCCTATTCTACTTTATACGTATACACTTCAGGTTTTAAGTCAAAATCTGACTTATGTTTCAGAAGAGCGTAAAAATATTTAAATATTAAAATACCACTTCACTTGATCACCATCTCTTGTCGTACCAGCACAAACTGTGACCATAATTACCGGAAGCAGACAAAAATAATTGCAAGTGAGATGAATTTCGTAGGTTTCTCGGGAAAAGAATCACCACACCCACAAGCAAGAGTTTCATTCTCACAAGCCCTAAAGAAAAGGAAAGAAAAGAAAAGAAAAGAAAAGAAAAGAAAAGAAAAGAAAAAACAGTCAATGACGTCTTGTCTATATAAGAGCCCTCCTTCTATAATCTTCTTTACTTGACCTCTTCATGTGGCTCAGCTCTCTCTCAGATTCCTCGCCGTCCTCCTCCTTTTTTCCACTTTTCTCCAATGGAAGGGGAAAATGACACCAATCTTGATGATCCAGAGGAAAAGATCTTTTATCTTCATCTATTCTCTCCGCTTTTGCACATCCTAGATCCTACGAATTCCAATATCTGTTTCGAAGATAATCTCTCTTTCTGTTTTTCTTGGGATTGGGGGGGGGCAGCATCGGGCCGCCTGTTAGGGCTAGCTCAAGTCGCTTCACTTTCTAATGGTCCAAGGATTAGATGCCATTTTTTTTTTGGAAGGGAAAGAGGGAGTTTGTGCTGTTAATCGTACATATAAGATTGGAAAATCTAGAGTCTGTGCCATAGAGACCATATTTCGGTTTCCTGTGCTTGTTCAAATTCTTGAAACAAGGACTACCCGTCCTCCAAGCCAGGATTCCGACCGGCGACAAGGAGGCGCGCACGCAAAGTCATTTTTTGCAGGTGCAGCATCACCAAGATTCACATCGATCCGATTGCCACGGGGCGGCTTGTGTAGATCGTTTGTTCTTGGCGCTTTGCGCAATTTGCTGATGGTGAGAATCTTGATGATGCTGCATCAGCAATACATGACTATATCCCACAGTTCAAGAAGCTGATTATCTGTTTGGATAGTTCAAGAAGTTGCTCGGTAATTGTGGAACGTGGACGAGGTTAGCTTTTCTTCAGCTCCAGTACCACAATTTTAAGTTTTTGATTCCCAACTCTCTCTCTCTTCCTGAGGTTTGTTGGGCTTTGAATTTCTTCCAAATTACAGGGGAGGGGACTTTCAGATGTATGAACAAGAGCATATTTTGACGTCAGCAATGGTGACAGTTTTCCTTCCTTTTTCCCCAATTTTTGCTCCGACTAACTGATAGGAAGATACATAATACCTGTTGGCTTATTTCGATGTCAGCAACGGTAACAGTTTTCCTTCCTTTTTCCCCAATTTTTGCTCTGATCAAATGATAGGAAGATACATATTACCTGTTGGCTTATTTTGATGTCAGCAATCGCAACAGTTTTCCTTCTGTTTCCCCAATATTTGCTCTGATTAAATGATATGAAGATACATACTACCTGTAGGCTTATGCTTTGTAGAGTTTCTGCCATGAATTCTGTCGACTGCCATGACTGAATTAGGGTTTCTTTTCTTCCTTTTAAAGCTTCTAGGCAAATCCAAAAGGAGTATTCCTCAGGTAAAGTTTAGACGCCCTCCCAAACATTTTTCTCATATTAGAGCCTGAAAAGCCTGTATCGTCTGAGTGTTTAGCTTCTTATTACACTTAATTGTCATAATCTTACTACCCCTTGTAAGATGCAGTTATACGTGCACTCATGGTGGCACTCTAGGTTTGATACTATGACAATGGAGTTCAGATTGGAAAACAGTTTTATCAGGCCTTCGACTCAGAGGAAGGATTGGATAAGAGGTTTGTTGTGGAGAAAGAGCGATGCATTTGCTCTCAGAGATGGTCAGGTCCCCTATGTGTAGAATGTGTTTACGGCAATTCTCTCTCTTTGTTTTTTTTTTTGGTCAAAACAGCAATTCTCTCTTTTGGCAGGGGGTATTTTATGTTGATTTTGGTGCGCCGGATCAAGTCCACTTTTGATGTTCTATCGGAGATTTGAGGCCAAGTCATTCAGTCCCAGTGGAACTATCTCGGAGAGACCATGTCAAAAATCAAACAGGAGACCTCGTAAAACATCTCAGGTTCCACCTCAAATGACAGATGGAGAATAAGAACCCTAGAAGTTGGATGCTTTTCATTAAGGTCAAATGGAGTTTGAGACAGAAGAATCGTATGGATGTAGCAAAGATTTGCTTGCTCATACATCAACCAGAATCTTCATTCATATATAGAATTCGTCATGGATGTATACTTTTTCCTATAAAAATCGGTTCTGTACATGATCGAAACATGCTTATGTACTGTAATCGAAGTGTCCCAGTTGCTGAGGGTTGGAGAAGAAATACAGGTTGTACCTGCTATACCTGGTAACTTTTGTTGAGTAAAAACACATTTGAATCGACTATCAATAAATGGATCATTTGATACGGAGTGTTCACTTGAGATGGACATGACTTTATTGCATTGCATTAGTTTCCTAGTGCTAAATTTTTCCATGCACAGGCATACTCAGCATGAAGACAGATGCTCTCTTGCATAATATCACCCAGATGGAGTTATTGTTCAACCTGGTAAATTTTTAATTTCAAACTAAATCAAGTGATTTCAATCAGAATTCATTCGTCACCCAGCTTAAATGATGATTGATATCAGTAATCATGCTTAATTTGTTTCAACAAAGATAGTGGGAGGTGAAAATGTAATAGGAGATGATGTTTAATTGTTATAAAATATTAAGCGATAATTCTATATTTAAAGTATTATAACACTCCCTCTCGCAAATAGATTGGACTTTGTCATAGGACTAATATGTGGGAAATAAGGGGTCTGGAAAAATATCTTATTACAGTTCATGCGCAGATCTTTCATGCTTTTCTGTCTACTGTGATTTATCCAGCAAGTAATATGAGCAGAAAAACCGCCGCCTCTTCCACCTAAAGTATGGTGATGTCTCTTCTTCACATGGAATGCAGTTGAGACTGGCTGGGTTCGACCATCCGAACGGTGGATTACTTGCTGCACCTTACATGACGTTTGGGTGCGGCCACGCCAATGAGGCATCTATGATAAGGCCATAACAGGAGTTTTAGGGCTAAATTCTGAAGCGTCATCCCTTGCAATGATGCTTGGAAAAAAGATTCTTATATTGCGTCCGAGGAGTGAGCGGCTTGTCCCCCAATAAGAAGGAATTAGTTTAAGGGAAAGGGGCAACACTCATCGGTGATTCGACCTTGTCGGAATTTGACGAGGGCTTCTACTATGGTGGTTTGAAAGGTCTAAGTTTTGCAGAAAACATGCTTGATGTTCCTGCAGGTACGTCCAAGAACATACCTCCTGGGCAAGATCGAATGCTCATAGATTCCGCGACACCATATTCTTCCCTCGTGCAAAGGGCACTAGAAAGCCAAGTTAAAGCCATTTCAGGGCGGCAACCGCAGTACGAGGGAATGACTAGGCTTTGGGGGATCTTTATCTGACACCCTCACACATAAACTCACCATTCTCCCTCTCCCACAATGAGCCTTCAGCATTGGCCACCACCCCTTGCTGGGTATTTTCTGCACGATAGAAGTAAAACTCGAATGTCCAACCATCGCCAACTGATGCAAACACGTCTTAACCCATTATCTTGTTATGAAACCGAACCATCACGGTAAACCTCACTTGACAGTCACAATGATTCATAAGATTCCCTGCCGAGTAAAGATACTAACAAATATTAGGGATTCCATCAATCAATCATCAATTTAATACCACTATTGAGGGAAGCGTAAGAGAAGTCCAACACCTTGTTGATTAAGAGATCCAAGAGAGAGCTTAAGACTTTAATTGGTTGACATATCTAGTTAAACCATCGTCATTAAAATGTTTAAGCTATTGAATAATGATCCAACTAGATATTATCAATCGCTTCTTTTACTCCACCTGTCTAATGCGAATCTTTGTTCCACTCTCTTGTATTGTGTGACTCGACATAATTCAAGTTTTTCACATTTGCTGTTACCTATTCCATGGATGATAGCGAAACAAATAAATAAAAACTGAGTAGTTTTGACTTTTGAAATTTAAAGCTAGGATTGCAAATCAAGTGTGACCTCTTTAAATAAGTTAACATATTCTCCATTAGCTGGTTCCCTCTAACTGCAACAACGTATGGGAGAGAGATTCTGACTATATGAAAATCGATCCATAAAATTGATATGCTTAGTTATAACTTAGAATGCAAATCAACATTAAAATAAATGGGGTATATCCGATGCTTATTCCTGTAAGATTATGCGGCCCGGTCCTTCCTATTAGGGTTTTCTCCATGGATTGCTGGAGTCGGTGGACACTACGTGGCGATCTCCTCCTCCTTTTGTTTTGCGTCCTATCAGCATCGGTAGCCTTTACTTTGTCTGCACAGTAGCAGCTGTGTCGGTACAATTCTCTGGCGTTCATCATTGTACTATGTTTCTGAGCCTCTGATGCCAAATTATACCAAATTTCCAACTGCTTCTTTCGATTTGAATCCTCGGATGCTAGATCGACTTTTAGTGGCGCAACGTTGTCCTTCTATCGGCATCTTCATGTCCTCGGAGATCCAATTTCGCACTCAAGATTGGGTCATATATTGAGAAAAGGAGTAGGAGAAAAAGGTATGCGCAAGGGGTCCCCACTACGTACATGCATTATAAAGGGTACCAAACGAGGTTGGCCTAGGATGCGTCTCCCTCAGTCAATCTATATCATGGACCAAGCCAGATGATGCTTTTAGATCGAGTGGTTGTAGGAATTAGCATCGTACGCGTCACTGTTGTCCTCAAGCATGTAGACATTTCATCTGGTCCTCCTCAAACTTCCTTCCTCGACAAGGCTCCCCCTTTAGTAAATTTGGCGAGATGTCCCAAAAACCGTGATGGATTAGGTACAAACGACCAAGAGGGTTTATTAGAAACCTTCAAAGTTTTTCGGGTTAAAGTGCATATTTGATGGTCGTACATCCTTTAGTTTGTTTACTATTCTTAAATTCCTTTCAAACATTGACATATTCCACGTCTAATAACTTGTTCGCTGTTTGTAAGTTCCATCTAGTCAGATAATCCAATCCATGTCTAATAGTTAGGTCTTCCTTTTTAGAGCAAAAAATAGACACAGATGTTCCATTTTTGACAATATACCTAAATGTAGAAGATATTTCGTTTGCGCACTTTAGGCTACTTAGAATATTTTGTCATCCTCAAAACATCACAAATGTATTCCCAAAGCAACTCGTTGATAAAGAAAGATGTGACTGTTACTTGAATAGAAAAGACCTGGATTTGTCCGTCTCTTCCTCCATGGTGGAAGAGATGCAAATCTATGAGTTGTCCTTTGTCGATGGGGCAGATGAAGGCAACGGTGGTGATTATACAAGGAGGGGCCAGGAAGGCAGCGGCTTTGCCGTGAATGGTATGACATCGATTCCTTAGTTTGGGTGATGAAACATCAAGACTGTGACTCGGTGGTGGCGTGGACAATAACGTGCCAGTTGCAGTGGTAATGGCAGCCGTGACAAAGTGCTCGAATCTAGAACCGTAAATTATAAGGAAAGAGTTCTTTTTATTTTTAATTTATTTTACGAGGAATGCCATATGGCAGATGTCACCACATGTCACAATTTTAATGGAAGGTTAACCTCACCCACCTTTTTGCCCCAAACATAATACTCTTTACCACAAGAATTGTATTTATAAATTCCTTTGCACGTGGTGCTAAATTAATAAATTCGTACTTGCCTAGGATTGGCCATAACTAATTATTCCTTTCGAGTTTGGTGGGTCCATTTAAAATCAATCTCGAGGAGAAATACTTTAAAAAAAATACATCCTTATATTTTTCTCCAACTCTACTTTGTATGCCTTATTTCTATATTTGCTACTTCGCATTAAATATGAAACTACATAAGCATAAAGAGGAGATTACTCTTGATCACAAATATCAAAGAAAGCTCTACTGCCCAAACAACACAAACCTTTCTTCTCTCAGCTCAAACCCTCATTTCTCTCCTACCCATCACTCCTTGCCACTGGCCAACCCACCCGCCGCCCACCACCACTCCGGCGTCATAATCGGAGCCGTAGCTGATACTTCATCATAGCTCTGCACCCAACATGTTAAAATATGTCTCGAGTTTGAGTCCAATGTGAAATTCCGAATATTCCGAATTGGATATGTTGTGAATGTTCGAAATTGAGCAAAGAAGATCCGAAGATCAACTTCCCAAAGTTTAAATCTACATTGGAGAATTTGGTCGCTTGAAATAGGAAAGTTCAACTTTGACTTGGATTTGGATTTTGTTTAAAACATACAGAGATATGTTTTGGATAAAATAGTTTTAGATAAGAAACAGAATCCTATGAGAAGTTGGCAAAAGAATAAGGGTTTCACTTATATATAGACTTGTGGCCGTGGGTGGTAGACGTGGATCACAAATTGTCTTGAAGCACCGCGTGAGTGCTTGGTGTTCCACCGTTGATCATGAAGAGTTGGTCTTGAAGCGCCGTCTAGTCGTCAAGTGCTTGGGAGGATTTTCTTTATCGTTCTTGTCCATGAATTACATCCAAGAAAGATTAGTGTTTGTAGCCGATTTAAATCTTGTGATAAAATTTGCGTGTAATTCCTTCGTGAAATTGAGAGATTATTTCTTGAAGAATTTCGAGGCTAAACACTGTGTGCGTTGTTGGGTGTAATTGGGGCTTGGGAAACACCGAGAGAGTATTTGAGTGACTTGAGTGTGTAATCGCCTTGTATCGCTTGATCTATAGTGAAATTCGTTGTTGCTCTCCCCGAGGACGTAGGTCTTTACGACTGAATCACGTAAATCTGGTGTCCGATTTATTTTCTTCTTGTTCAATCGCTCGCCTTTTCGCAACAAGTGGTATCGAGCCAGGTTTGGCTAAGTTGAAGCTAATTGATGGCCACAGAAGAAGTAAAAATGAGAATCGACAGATTTGATGGGAAGGATTTTAGTTTCTAGAAGATGCAGATTGAAGATTATCTTTACCGAGATGAAACGCACTTACCCTTATCTAGGAGAAACCGTAGATGATGAAGCAAGCTGATTGGGATTTGCTGGATAGACGAGCTATGGGTGTTATTCGACTGACGTTGGCTCGTAACGTCGCGTTTAACATCTTGAAGGAGAAGACCACTGCTGATTTGATGCAAGCCATGTCGGATATGTATGAGAAGCCTTCTGCGATCAACAAGGTCTATTTGATGCGACGTCTGTTTAATTTGAAGATGAGCGAATGTGCGTCAGTTGCAGATCATATCAATGAATTCAATGTGATTGTTAGTCAATTGAGTTCAGTTGAGATTGACTTTGAAGATGAGGTACGTGCTTTGATTCTGTTATTCTCATTGCCTGATAGTTGGAATACTATTGTTGCTGATGTTAGTAATTCCTCTGGATCAACAAGTTTGACGTTTGATGGGGCTCGAGATTTGATTCTGAGCGAGGATATTCGTAGAAGAGAATTTGGCGAACCTATATCTGCTACTGCTTTAGTAGGTGAAAATAGAGGAAGATCTAGAACACATGTTGGTAACAATAGTACTAATATGAACAGGTGTAGCCAGTCTAGGACTGGTAATGTTGTCTGTTGGAGCTGTGGCAAGAGGGGGCATCTTAAAAAGGATTGCCTTAAGCTGAAGAATGAGAAGGGTAAGAGAATTATAGTTGATTCTGCAGATAATGTTGCAACTGTAGCAGATAATGCCGATTATGTCTTGTCTGTCACTAATGATTCATCGATTGATGGATGTATTATGGATTCTGGTTGTTTTTTTTTTATGTCACACCAAATAGAAACTTGTTTATCACTTATCGGTGCACGGGTAGTGGTAAAGTCTAGTTAGGGAACAACGCTGAGTGCGATGTTGTGGGTGTTGGTGATATTAAAATCAAAATGCATGATGGTATTGTGAGGACATTGACTAGAGTAAGGCATTTTCCAGAGTTGAAAAAGAACTTAATTTCCTTAGGTGCCCTATATTCAGCTGGTTGCAGGTATTCTTCAAGGTGAAGTTCTGAAGGTTGTTCGGGGTGCCTTGGTGATAATGAAAGGAATCAAGCATGGAGGCTTGTATAAACTTCAAGGTGAGACAATGACAAATTTCGCTGCGAAGACGTCGGATGCATCTGTTCGAGAGTCTATTAACTACTTGAGGAAGACCTGGGTGTTTGTGCCAATGCACAAGTTCAATGCTGGTGTCAAGATCACGCAGTTGAGAGCTTTGATCGAGACGGAGACTGGTAAGTCGATTAAGCATGTGCGGACTGATAATAGCATGGAGTTCTGCTCGGAGCTGGCAAATAAATTCTGCATGAAAGAGGGCATAGTGAAACATCGCACTAGTGCTAGTAAATCACGACAATTTGCAGAATTGATGAGCAGAACATTACTAGAGACGGCCCGAAAAATGATCTCTAGTGCTGGTATTGCTAGGAGAATCCTAGCTGATGTGCTTAGTACTACAATAAGCTGCCTGGTGAATAGATCTCCATCAACTGCTATTGAATGGCGAACTCCTGAAGAAGTGTGGTCAGGTAATGTTGCTGGTTATTCTATTATTAAAATGTTTGCTTGCCCGTGTTACTTTCAAGTGAGTGATGGTAAGCTTGATTGGAGGGCAAGGTGCATATTCCATGGCTATGCACAAGGTGAGCGGGGCGATCGATTGTGGTGCCCATATATAAATTCACTTGTTAACAGCAGAGAAATTACCCTTGATGAGTCTCCGGTACTTCTGGCTAGGAGTGTTTGAGGCAGTGTTAATACGGATCTGGACGGTGTTCAGCTTGAGGTGGAATTACGACCAAAAACTCCTGAGGTAGCGAGTATGAGTACTAGCAAAGTAATCGACACAGATGGTGCTCATAGCGAGGTGGAGCTTATAGAGCCAACGGTTGCTGTAACTGCTTAAATTAACAAGGTTCGTATTCGATCTCCTGACAGATATGGATGCAACAATGGTTTTGCTTTATCTGTGGTTAAGGAGGTTGCGTCGGAAAATCCTTACGGAGCAGTTAAAGGTGCATGTGGAGTTGGTATTCTGATGAGGTCCTCGGTTATGACGAAGTTCAAGCAAAGCTTGGACTTGGATAATATCTGTGGCGGTTGAGCCCATTGCGATTACAACTTGACTCAAACGTCAAGCCAAGGTGGAGATTGTTAAAATATGTCTCGAGTTTGAGTCCAATGTGAAATTCCGAATATTCCGAATTGGATATGTTACGGATGTTCGAAATTGAGCAAAGAAGATCCGAAGATCAACTTTCCAAAGTTTAAATCTGCGTTGGAGGATTTGGTCGTTGAAATAGGAAAGTTCAACTTTGACTTGGATTTGGATTTTGTTTAAAACATACAGAGATATGTTTTGGATAAAATAGTTTTAGATAAGAAACAGAATCCTATGAGAAGTTGGCAAAAGAATAAGGGTTTCACTTATATATAGACTTGTGGCCGTGGGTGGTAGACGTGGATCACAAATTGTCTTGAAGCGCCGCGTGAGTGCTTGGTGTTTCGCCGTTGATCATGAAGAGTTGGTCTTGAAGCGCCGTCTAGTCGTCGAGTGCTTGGGAGGATTTTCTTTATCGTTCTTGTCCGTGAATTACATCCAAGAAAGATTAGTGTTTGTAGCCAATTTAAATCTTGTGATAAGATTTGCGTGTAATTCCTTCGTGAAATTGAGAGATTATTTCTTGAGGAATTTCGAGGCTAAACACTGTGTGCGTTGTTGGGTGTAATTGGGGCTTGGGAAACACCGAGAGAGTGTTTGAGTGACTTGAGTGTGTAATCACCTTGTATCGTTTGATATATAGTGAAATTCGTTGCTGCTCTGCCCGAGGACGTAGGTCTTTACGACTGAATCACGTAAATCCAGTGTCCGATTTATTTTCTTCTTCTGTCTATATTATTGTTCAATCGCTCGCCTTTTCGCAACACAACATGTGACAATTTTTCTTGCCCCATCAAGATATAACATTTTTTAAGGTCGATAAAATTTGATATAATTGTTCGCGCTTTGAATTAATCTCATAATAGCTTCTTAAATACTAATCCATATTTTAAGTAGTTTAAACAACGGAAGATGTAATTATGTAACTTTACTATAATGTTTACAAAAGGAAATTTTAATATGCGGATGAGGTGGGGAGGGGATCGCGAGAAAGAGCATGAGACTGAATAGTTCTATCGTTCCGCCTAATTCCGTGAAGACTTGGGCCGGACGAAACAACCTAGAAGGCCTCTCTCTTTTTCGTTTAGGGAAATGAAAAAACATGCATGAAGGCCTCTATGAGGGGTACTTTTCGTGTCTCTCCCTTTCTGCGACGATAATGACCATGTAGTGTCTCACTAATATTGTTTTGCAGCCAGGGACTCTTTGGTTATTGAATTTAATGGCCTAAGATCTTAGTCTATCATCAATTTAGAAGCTTAAAATGCTCAGATATCTCGAAAAATGTGTACTTCCTGTCAATCTTAACAAGGGCAAAATGTTGCTTTCCTTTCAAATTGAAATTTAGTAGACGATCGTTAAGCAATAAAATATGCTCCTTCCCCTAGGTCTTGCCAAAGGGCCTAAAGGTTTGCAGAATATCCAATGGTGATTTTCCATCAATGAAAGCCACTCAAGACTGGTGATGCAGATCCATACGTTTGGGACAACAATTAACGATGTTGTTCCAAATATCTTCGCACTTGGAGAAGATATTTATTTCAAGTGATTAGTTATCATCGATGGTTGGAGAAAATTATCAAAAAAGTTATAAATCCATTGTAATTTTTATAATTTAATCCTAAGCATTTTTTTGCCAATTTAGTCATAAATCTTCTGCAATTGTGCCAATTTAGTCTATCCAACCATTTATAATCATAAAAGTCACATATGTAATCTTAGTCAACACTTGTCGGCGTTGCTAGCACTAACATAGCTAGTAGAGACTAGGGGTGAGCATGGTCCGGGTTGGTCCGGGCTGGTCCGGGCCACCCCTTAACCCTAGGACCAACCCGTACAGTGTCGGTCCTCAACTTTTAGGACCGAGGATCGACCCTATTGAGTCTGGGACCAAGAACCGGACCGACCCAATGGGTTCGGTCCGGTTCCAGGGTCAACCCGGGACCGATCGATAATTTTTTTCGTCTTGTTTTTTATACTCCCTATAAAAAAGCAAACCTACAAATTCAAATTACACATCCATCGACAATACGGCATTATGCAACTAAACTATAAATACCAATACATATTCAGCAAATTTAAGATGACACAATAATAGAAATTTCATACCTACTAACCGCTCATCGAGATATGGGACAAGATGGAAAGTTCTTATAATAATCTATCTTTAATATTCATAACACTATATACAAAGGCGCTTTCCTGCATTTGATCATGTAGAGTCCACTCAACCAAAAAATGAGCTTCACACCACTTGACTAGCAAATCACCGTAGAATCGCAAAGATACTACTTTTCAAAAACTTCTACCATTTGACACAAATTGAAAAGCAAAGTGCAGCTGAAACTCACTAGTAAAATACAATTAAACCATAAAAAGTTCAAAATACTAAATATAAACCATGAATATATAACTTCACATCTTTTTAATTCACTTGAACTTCTAAATACCTGAAAACAAAACAAACGACACATAATTAATACTCAACAAAAGTTTTAAATTGAAATTACTATTAAAGCTATTGATAGAACATCTCACCATATATATTCATTCAATGTGCAAGCTCTATTTATTGATGGTAATCTCCTTGGTAAGACAATCCATATCTAAAAAAAAGAATTCATTCATTAGATCTACAAACGAATTAACAAGGAAAAAGAAATATGCATAATTTAAGCTTACCCAATTCAAACTTTTCAGCATTTTCAATACACTCTTCAACATTAATAGGCGCACGAGCAGCTCTCAACCAGTCTTGAGTACAAATTAAAGCTTCCACCACTCTAGGAGTCAAAGAACTTCAAAAACCATCAAGCACATGGCCCGAAGTACTAAAAGCCAACTCTGAAGCAACGATAGTTACGGGAATGGACAAAATATCTCGAGCTATCAGAGATAAGATTTTATATTTTGAACCAGTACTCTTCCACCACATCAAAATGTCAAGATCAAGAATATCTTCATATTCCTCTTCAAGATACCGTTCAAGCTCCGATTTGTTGTCATTGCGCCCCCTTTTCTTTTGGTGGAAAAGGTTTTTCCGCCAAGCTTTGATGTTAACCTCATCACTCTCATCATTTCCATCGATATTGGAAGCACTGCTACTATCAATAGGTATAGATTGACCACCCAAATATTGATGACCATGACTAGAAAAAGATTGCTCATAAAATGCATACAAACGCTCCAGCACGTACTTCACCTTATCATGCATTTCATCAATTTTTGATTCATCATCATAAATTTGCTCAAAACAGAACTTCACATAATGCAACTTTTTTGTAGGATCTAATGCCACTGCAATTAAAACCATCATGTTTACTTTATCTAAGCTCCCATAGTATTTATCAAACTTCCCCTTCATCTTCACACCCATAGCTCTAAGTTTCGAATCCAAAGCATTACTCGCATCTTTCAAATATTTATATAAAAAAGATATCCCCTCAAAGTAATCATTCGAAGTAGTATATAAACTCCCTGACATTTGATTGGTAGCATCATAAAACTGCTTCAGAAATTTGGAAAGAATAGTGGCATTTTTCCAATCTTCATTTCTAGGAGGATCATTGTTAAGCTCAGATTCGAAAGACAAATCATCATCTGCCATCCTTTGAAAAGCTTTTCTGAATTTTATGGCCGTGTGTAACATGAGATAAGTGGAATTCCATCTAGTGGCAACATCCAAACAAACCGAACCCTTATAAGTGATTCTTTCAACCTCAATGCAAGATTGAAATGCTTTAGCTCTCATGGGAGAACTCCTCACATATCTAACAATGTTTCGGATGCATGCAATAGAATCACGTACCTCAGACAAGCCATCTTTTACAATCAAGTTCAATATATGAGCAGTGCACATCATGTGTAAAGCCTCACCAGCTAAGACCAATGACCCATCTCTTGAAAATTTATCTTTCAAATAATCAATGGCAACATCATTCACACTAGCATTATCCACTGTGATTGTAGACACATTTTTTTTTTTTCTATTCCCCATTCATAGATGCATTTTTCAAGTATTTTCCCAATCTCCCTACCCTTGTGACTATGTATCACCACAAAATTGATGATCCTTTTATGTAATTTCCAGTCTTCATCAATGAAATGTGCAATAAGACATAAATAGTTCAGATTTTGAATAGAAGTCCATGTATCAGTTGTGAGTGCAATCCTTGATTTGAGCTTACCAAAGAAAGCCTTCAAAGAACTTTTTTCATTCATATACAACTTAATGCAATCTCTAGCCACTGTAAATCGTGAAAAATGTGTGAAGAGAGGTTGTATCTCAATAACAAAATCACGAAATCCAGCACGCTCAACCAAAGAAAATGGTTGTTCATCAACAATGATCATCCGAGCAAGCATGTACCTAGACCGGTCTTGATCAAATTTCCATGTCGTTAAGATATTACCACTATCATTACCAGTATCAATATCTCCCCCTGCCTTACCAAGCACATTTGCATCACGTGGTGCAAACAATTTTTGCCTCTTATCTATATTGGGAGGATACTTATTGCACTTTTTCAAATGCTTCAACATTGTTGAAGTACCATTGTTAACAGTATATGAGTACTCCTTCCCACAATGAATGCACTTTACCTTACATGTTTTTTTTTGTCTTCTCATCTATGATTCTTGAAAAATTATCCCACGCGATAGATTTATCCATTTTTCGCTTCTTACAAAGAGAAGGATAATTAGTGGATACCTTGGTTGACTCTTTTAAGTTTTCTTCACATCCATGGCCAGACGATTCCATCATAGGACTGATCTCGTAACATCCCTCCACTTCAGTTGAAATATTATCTAAATCCATCAAGTTCACCTGAATATTTAAGTACCGGCATGTAAGCTTCAGCACTGCACTCACTAATGAAACAACAAATATCAGCTATGGTTTCATTTTTGAGGTGGCAACATCAAATAGTTATTTATATGTTGGGTGGTTGAGAACCATGACCGCCACTAGTCTTGACAAGGAAAAGGTTGAGGGGGGAAAAGAAATTTTTCCAGGAAAGAAAATGTAGAAGTTAAGTGATAAAGAAAAATGGATCTTTAGAATGATTTCCCTGAAGAGCAGGAAAATTAACAAACTTGGGATCTACGGAAAGTTATTCATGTTAGGTAAAGTTGTACCACTTTTCAAGGGTGTGATTCATTCAAATTAGTAGTAGAATAGCACATAAGAACCTTGTGATAGGCACTTCACTAGATCCGAATATTTGCCAACAGGAGGCATCGGGCAGAATTTATGAAGGCCTAAACATAGTAAGAGGAGCTGAAGTAATCAACAAAATCACAAATTGAGGTCAAAAGAGCAGAAGGACACAAAGCCTAGAAAGAAAAAGTGGGCACTTCGTTCTGAAATTTAACTATTATTCATATTAAACTATAGCTACGTAGCATCCACAGTTACTCGATAATGATGAGTTCACAAAGTTTAGAAGTTTGCCGGTGCATATCTATAATAAAGTGATTTTTACCTTGCCACACGACCCCCAAGTCAAGTGAATTTGGCCCGATTCTTGTACCAAATTAAGTCGATTCTCTGGGAAGGTCGTTAGCACTACAATGATGGAGCTTGCAACCAATAAAAAAGCCAGTTTCTCAGAAAATCCAAAGGACAATTTGAACCCATACTTGCAGGAAATTCTTATATCATCCTAAAATGCTGCAATTCTTTTTTAGCATTACCAACCGTATGCTCATTGTCACATTGATTGTAGACACATTTTAAAAACATGACATCAATACGGTTCAATTGCTACTTCAGTTAAAATCACGATGGATGATGAGCACGATTCGGTTCTCCAATCAAAGCTAAAACCCATCTCCAAAAAAAGGAAAGAAAAGCCCAGACAGAACACATCGGATGCAATCGCCCCCATCAATCGAGGGTCCAAAAGGGGAGGTCACGGGGACTAATACCCAGCCAAACTGATCACGTACGCGAAGCAAACGTGGAAAAATAAAAATTCAACACAAATCAAGAGCATTGAAGATCTCAAATGAAGCATAAAGTAGAACTCACTAGCCAAGTTGTGTTCGGAAAGCGAGGGCGAGCCGAGCGTTAGGGTTTCCAATTGGGGCAGGGCGAGCAAAGTGTTAGGGTTTCCAATTGGGGCTTTCTTTTTTCCTTCTGATTTACTTAGCGGCAAGCATTGATCAAGGCCAGCGGCAAGCGGTGAGCGTTGAGCGAGGCCAGCGACGACAGCAAAGGGTGAGTGGTGACTGGTGAGCAGCAGCGAGCGGCTCGAGTGGTGCACACGGACCAGAGGTGAGCGGCGCGAGCAACCAGAGGCGAGCGCATGGATGGACCAGAGGTGAGCGGTGCGGGCAACCAAACGCTTGCCAGTGACAGCAAAGGGCGAGTGGTGATTGGTGAGCAGCAACGAGCGGCGAGCGGCGAGCGGCTCGAGTGGCGCACACGGACCCGAGTGGCGCGCGGACGGGGATGGACCCGAGGTGAGCGGCGCGGCAACCAAAGCGAGCGGGCAACCGGGCGAGCGGGGGATGTTGCTACTTTTGATTTTGGCAAAATGAAAAACAAATAAGATAGAATGGAAGATAACGTACTTTGGGGAAGGAAACCGTGAAGACGAGGACTCCTTGGTGAAGAACATACCGGATTGTGGAGGACGCCGTGAAGAGTCCAAGACCTTGACGGTGTAACTTTTAGACGCCGTCTTCCATGTCTTTTTTTTTTTTTGGACTTAGGTCATTTTTTTTTTTTTTGACATTTTACTTAAGTTTGAATATATAAATGAATTATAAATAATATAATATAATATAATATACAGGGTTGGTGCAGGTTGGACCAACCCAAAGCTCTCAGGACCGAGGACCAACCCGCACAGTGTTGGTCTTGGAATTTTAGGACCAAGGACCGACCCAGTCCCCTTGAGAACCGGACCAAGACCGGCAGGGTTGGGCCGGTCCAGGGTCAGTTCAGGGTCGACCCTAGACCACTACTCACCCCTAGTAGAGACTCAAAATAATTTTGAGTCGTTTTGCTTTTTTTAAAAGAAAAAAAAATTCAAGAACTCCCCAACGACGTCACTTGGTTGGAGATATCATAATCCAAAATCATTTCTTTCCCAAATCGTCTTTGATCTGGATGAACCCTAGTTTGATTTCATTCAAAATTCTTGCAGATCTTCTATTGATTTGATCTCGTCTTGCCATTCCCATCAAGTGAAGTTGTTCGCCTATGAATGGCCTAGGTTAGTTGAGTGTCCTTTCGCTTGATCTTAGACTTGCTCGTCCAAATTATGAAGACCCGATACGCCCATAATCCAGTTGTGACTCAATTCATCTGTCACAATTTGTAGTAAAAACTAGCAAGTCTTGTGGTCCCCCTTTGATTGTGTTGTCGACAAGTGTTGAGTGGACACGACAAGTCTACGTGGTAATCTTGAACTCAGCAAAGAAAGGTAAAAAAGGTATATTATTGTGGTTCCAAACCGAGTTTATTGTCATTTTAATATTTTATATAATCCATTTGTCTCGGTTCTTCGTTGTTGTATTATATAATACACAAATTCTGGGTTTTCTCTGAGCTTTTACGGATTGTATAATATTATGTAATACACCGAGTCTATGTTCTCTGGGCTTTCGCGCATAGTAATTCTTCATAGGCTGCAAATTGTTTTATCGACATCTTCTAATGTGTGGTGCAAGATTGATGACATTTGTTGAGTAGGTGTTGGAAAGAATCTTCTTCTTCTTCTTAACTAAGGTTGTCTAAGCAAAACTCAATAGTGCAAGGCGTATATTACACTTCTGGGGTTGGTCATGAGCTCGCTGAGGGTGAAGGTGTGGGTGCTGGTTAGAGTGAGAGTGATGGTCAGAGTGTCAGTGCGGGTGAGGGTGAGGGTGCTGGTTAGAGCGAAGGTATTGGTCATGTGCGGGTGAGGGTGAGGGTGCTGGTTAGAACGAAGGTATTGGTCATGGGCTCAGTGAGGGTGCTCGTGATGATATTGATTTAGCTAATGAGATAGTCGTTGAGCATGGGGGTGTACTATCCCAACCATTCGATGTGGATAGTGTAATTGATGCTCAAGCTGATTATGAGACAAAATACTACGAAACAAATATAGATGAGAGTTTAGGGTATGATGTAGAAGGATAAGAGAAAGATTTTAGTAGAATAAAAATAGGTTTCCAAGTTATGGTCCTAATTGTATTGTGCCTATGTTTATTGTGGCTATGGCATTCATGAGTAATACGCAATTCAGAGATGCTTTGGAAAAGTACTTAGTAGCTAAGTGTAAAGAGATAAAATTTATACTTAACTAAGTGTTGCGCCTATGTTTATTGTGGCTATGGCATTTGAGAGCAGTACACAATTCAAAGATATTTTGGAAAAGTACTTAGTAGCTAAGTGTAAAGAGATAAAATGTATGCTCAACTACCTGTGTTTATTGTGGCTATAGCATTTGAGAGCAATACGCAATTCAAAGATGCTTTGGAAAAGTACTTAGGAGTTGAGTGCAAAGAAATAACATTTATAAAGAATGGTAAGAAATTTGTTAGAGCAAAATGTGTATATGAAACTTGTCCTTGGAAGATTTCTAGATTTGTTAATGGTTTTACTTGATTATTTCATTTGAAGACCTACCATTCAGAGCATATTTGTAGCATCAACTTCAAAAATAGAATTGTGACAAGTGCTTAGTTGACAAATCACTTTCTTCCTACAATAAAAGCAACACCAACAATTAAAACTATTGCTCTTAGGAAGCTAATTAAGGAATAATTAGGCTTAGATGTAAGTGTAGTTCGGTATCGAAGGCTAAGTTGTTTGCTTACAACATGTTAGTGGGAAATTATAAGAAAGAATATGCAAAGTTGTAGGATTATGTAGAGCGGCTTAGGGAGAGAAATCTTAGGAGTACTATTACATTAAAGGTTGAAAAGCCTAATATGCAATTCAAGGCATTGTTTGAGAAAATGTACATTTATTATGCCACTTGTAAGAAATAGTTCCTTAGTAAATGTAGGAAAATTGTTGGATTAAATAGGTGCTTCTTCAAAGGAACTTGTCAATGTCAGATCTTGTGTGCTGTCAGAAGAGATGCAAATGATCATATGTTTCCAATTATTCAAGCAGTTATTAAAGTTGAGAGTAGCCAGACCTGGACATGGTTCATAATAGATTTAATGTATGATCTCAACATTTTGCCCTTATATGGATGAGGTTGGATCATAATTAACGATAAACAAAAACTAAGTTCCTTATTTAATTTTTTTTGTTATGATTTTTAAATAGTCGCACTTATAACATACATTTTACATTACATTCATATGTTGCAATCTTATAGAAGCTATGAGTGAGTTCTTGCCTACAGCTGAGCATAAAATGTGTGCTAGACACATTTATACTAATTGGGACAAAAAGTATAAGGGAATTCAGATGCAAAGATTATTTTAGGAGTGTGCTAAGAGTAGTATTATAACGGAGTATGATGACCACTTTTAAGCTATGAAGAAAATTAGTCATGCTGCATATTATGAAATCGTGCAAATAGAGCCAAAGCACTAGTCTAAGATTTTCTTCGCTATTGATGTAAAATATGACATTGTGGACAACAACTTATACGAGGCATTTAATGGAAAAATTATACATGCTAGATGTAAGACAATTTATAGTATGTTGGAGGAAATGTAGATGATGATAATGACAAAAATGCATCCAAAAAGGGATGTACGTGCTAAATAGAAAATGGATTAATGTTTAAGAATTGTGAGAAAGTTATAAGAAAATGTAGTTTGTGCAATATACTATTAAGTGATCTGGAATAGTGATATTGGCTATGAGAGGATGGATAAAAGTGAGTAGTATATGGTAGATGAGTTCAAGAGAAATTGCTCTTGTAAAAGATGGCTGCTTATTGGCATCTCCTGTTCCCATGCCATTTCTACTACATATCACAAACATGATAATGCATATGACTATGTTTATGAGTGTTATAAGAATATCAAGTTTTGGCTTTATATGAGAACATGATGATGCTAGTTCGAGGAGAGAAATATTGGAAAAGGACTAATAAGGAGCCACCTGAATTACTTCCAACCAAGGTGAAGCCTAGTAGAAATAAACAAAAAAGATCCAGAGAAGAAAGTGGGGTAGCAAATGGAAGTAGGATGTCAATGATAGGAATGAAAATGACATGTTGAACTTGCTCAAAGATGGGATACAATAGTTTGACATGTCCAATTAAAAAGATTGGGTATACATCTTCCTAAACACGATTTTTAAGGCAAAAAGAATCGCTTAGTACTTCCATTTCCATTATGTCATGATTGCTTCGTTAATAATGTTTTAAACAAATAAACATTTTGTAGGTTCAGAGACAAACGAACAAATGTGCAAGTGATAGTGGTGGTGGCCCTACCACCATAAATCCTTTTGCTCAAGTAAAGAGTACATGTGGTAGAAGTTCCAAGAAGAAACGGAAGTGATAAAATGTTGAATTGGGTTAATGTTGATATATTGTTGCTATTTTTTTTTTTTTTTGTGATAATAGGTCTAGTGAAGTGATGTTAATCTTTTTATCAAATGGGAGATCAATTAAGTCAATTATGAGTTGGTTCCTCAATTTTCGCTTCTTTCGCCATCACCAAATCCATAATTTCTCATCTATAAGGAGCAAAAGTCCAATGATGAATACAAAAAGTGTAACACTTTGGAAGTATTTATTATGTTTGTTACGTTTCTCACAGCTTCACGAAATGGATGACAACATTAGTAAGATCAAGAGAATTTTGACTACTATATATGGGAGGATGAATAACAAAAAGTGGATCATTGGCTCAATGGATGTTGTTCTTATTATTACTATCATAGTGATATATTGTGGCACCCCAATCCAATAGGGTCGTCACAGTGCGCTTTCCACTCCATACCTTGACTTGAAGGTCTATAAGTCCAGAGGGTTTGTTATTTACTTTTAACGGTCCCGGCGCAATGTAAAGAGTAAAGCGAAAGCGACTTCACACCTCCCCAACCCATTCATATCGAAATGATGCACACATACTAAATATTTTTATAAGATAAACCAAGCACTTTTATTTATATAACTTGATGGGCAACATGAGTTGGTACTACAAAAGGCCAAGGCTTTCTAAAACTCGGCTATAACCAAAAGCGTCCAACTCCATATCAACCATAAACTTCAGCCCATCAGATAGTGCCGGCAGTCAAAAAGCTTCACCAGCTACCCATCGCCCAAGGTCGATCACACCCAACCCGGCCCATCGGCTGGCGGCAGCAACATCCCCAACATGATCCCATCGCGGCGAGCGTGCACGGACAGGAACTCCTGCACCATAGGGCCTCCCGGTAGGCCCACATCGTACATAACTAGTACACGGACGCGGACGAACACCAGCCCCCGCACACCAACACAAATGTGCTCTGAACACGAGCACTCGACATCGACCGGTACGCCATAAAAGGTGCCACGAGAGACAGGTAGCAAATGCATCTTAATCTGAAATGTTAGTCTCCAAACGGGGTGAGTACAGCCACTCGGCAGCAAAAGATTCAACAAGCTATATTGAGCATAACAATCAGCATCTAACTTTATACCAGATAGACAAGGCAGGAAATCAAGGGATAATAGGCATCAATGTTATGGAAATTCTTCAATATTAAGACAATTGCAATTCCATAAAAATCATGCGTCACATAATCAAATCACATATCATTTATCTAGCCTTCAAAAGATTTCATTTCCTAGAGGACCAATGTTTGTGTCCCTTCAGGCATTCGCATCCACCCTGGCATCACGAAAATCTCCGGCATTCAGCCACCAAGGCCACCGGGCATCCGGAGCATATCACGCCTCCAGGCATCTCGTACCCCACCTAGCATCGCGAGGAAAACCTCCGAAGCTCACCATGAGGATGGTTGCTCGGCCATCCGGGTTTACGTACCGACAAGCATACAACCGGGCATCCCGAAGCTCCCGGGGCATACCTCCAGCATTCAGCCTCTTAGGGCCACTGGGCATCCACAAGGCATCAACTCTTTCGATCCTTTGGATCTCCCGACTCCCGAGGCATCATTGACCCGAGCGTTCCATGAAAACTATTAGCATTTTAATTCACGAATGCACCTTCATATATCAAACAATACGTCCCATGGACCTTTTATCAATCACAAGATCCTACCATCAGCATTATCAAGTCACACAGCAAATTCGAGACTACACTCCTTATAGGACAATTTTGTGGAAATCTCGAAGCAACAGTTAAATTCCTACATTTGTGCAGTTCTGGTAACAATTCCGAATTAATTACTAAACGGGCTCAGAAAATTTCGAAATTTTGACACGTTATCAATGAAATCTAGAGGAACAAATCTCAATAAGGCCACTAGGTCAGATTCCTTTTACACCGAGGGTAAAATCTCGATTTTCTTCCTAACCATCATTCTGTAAAAATTCCAGATTTGATATTTTCATAGGAAAATTATTTCGATGGTCATACCTTGTTCTTTTTCTCTGAAATTTTGATATGTTGCTCATGAGGATGTGCCCTAAAACTTTCATCAATGACTTGAAATCTAATTGTGGCTAGATAATTACAGAAAAATTAAAAAGTCGCCAAGGGTCACACTGTTTTTCACAAAACAGTCCACAAATCTCACAAGAACTCTTCCGATGCCTTAAATCTCGACCTCCATCCATTATATTCAATGTATATACACACATTACACCACACCACAGCATGATTATCTCCGAAATTCTCCATGGTCAGATCTCTAATTCGTTTGGTTTCATTTGTAAATTCGAAATCCAGCACTCACACTTCATCCTCACCTAGTTTTCTTGATCTAACACCCTCCTATACATCAAAACTCCACATGCAGCTTTAGTACTTCATCTTCCTCACATATTTCACTTCTTTTCTAGGCAAGACAGCATGCAACAACATAGATGGAAGAACATTTGCTTGCCTTAAACTTTCTCACTCAAAAGCTGCCCGAAAATGGAGGTCCAGGGGTCACGGCTTGGCCGGTCGGCGACGGGGACCGGTGGCGTTGACGGTGGCTGCTCGGAGTCTCGGACACGGCGAGAGGCGGCCCTTCCTTCCTTTCCCTCGCTGCCCGCACCCACGCACGACCCTCCTTCTCTCTTTGCTTGGTTTGCTCTCAATTTCTCTCGGTCTCTCCCTCCTCTCTCCGTGTGAAACCCCCCTCCCCCTTTCTTGTTCTTTGATTAATTAATTTACTCCATTTTTGCATGAAAGAAAATGATTAAGTAGATGTAAGATGGACAAATGGTAAATGGGAAGGGACAAGTGTAAGTGTGGAGAAAGACAAGTGTGGGAGGGCATGCAATTTCCCTCCCCCCTTGCTCTGTGCGATGCCCATGGGGTGTCTTTGGGCCTGCTTGGGCCCGAATCCTTGGGCCCAAGAGTCCATAAAATAAGGCCCTAATCCCTTTTCTTTTCTTATATATATATATATTCCAAAATTTAATCTTCAAATTGCTTTATTCAATATTGTTTAAATTTGCGCATAAAATTCTTAGGCAAGATCGAATCCCATCCTTTTGGTTTAAAATGATAAAATTGAAATACTAATCCAAATGAACAAATACAAATTAATGCCTGTAAAATAAAAACAAAGTCACAGTTCGGTGACTGCTACCTATCTGAGGGTCACCTAAAGTTATGGATGCCACATATATTGTACTTTATACTCAAGGTAGTTTGGCGTTTGAATGTTTGCTTTGGGTTTGCCTTTCGGTTTTGAGTGCAAGGTGTTCATTTTTGTGGTTTCCTTTGCATGCTGAACAACAATATTAAAGAAACTTACACTGTGATCTCTTATGCATAATGTTTTTGCTTGATTACCGACACTTCCTCACTTCCTTTATGGGTAATGTTTTGATTATGAGTTGGTTCCTCAATTGTTGCTTCTCTCGCCATTGCCAAGGGTGCGAACGATCCAATGATCTAAGAAGCACCGACACATTCCGGCACCCTTCGTATTTTGGCTGACATTTCGACATGTGTCCGACACGCTCCGACAAGTGATCAATGTCCCCGACACACTCAGACACGTGAGTTTAGAATTTCAACACGCGATCGATATGCATGGGGTCAATTTTAAAAATTTTCAATATTTGAGGAGTTAAAATGTAAATAATAATAATAATAATAATAATAATAATAATAATAAATAATAATAATAATAATATTAATAATAATAATAATAATGAAGTTAAAAGAAGAAAAGCTCTTCTCAGTCCACTTCACGTTCCCTTTCGTGAGCTGTGAGTCCTCAGTCTTGATGATCGAAACACCCTCCTCTCGCCAGTGTTGCTTCGTCGACTCCACAGCCCACCCCACCAGTTGTCACAGCTCCCTTGCTTTTCTGCCCCACCTACCACCATAGCCACCTCCAACCCCGCCTTTGCCTCTTGCAAGCATTAGGCCATCGCCCAGACCCCACCTCCACCGCTCGCAGGCGTTGCTTCTCTTCGTCTCACATTTCGTCTTGTTTTGCTCATCGTAGATTAGCAAGTTGCGTTAATCCGCTTTCTTTTTTTATTTGGCATCTTAATTTGATATAGGATTTTTTTTTTTTTTTTGCGAACCCTAGAGCTTGTTCAGGGGGGTTTAGGTCGTTCTAGTTTCCTCTATTCTGATTGATGAATAATTTTATGTGTTCACTCTCGCCTCTTGGAAGCCATGCTTCGACCTGCCTGATGAATGATTTCGTGTACTCACGCCATCACAATTGGCCACTACCTACTTGATTAAATTCTAGAGAACATCTACTTTGGAATGGTCTTCTTAAATTTTATATCTTTCTATTTGCTTTGAATTAATCTGTATCTTCATGCTAATTCTGAACACTTAACAAGTGATCCTCCTATGTTTTTGCAAAGAGACTGTTGTTTGTATTTCCGTCTCTGTTACTAGTATTTGGCAAGATGCGCCATATCTAAATTCTTTTGTCACCTTCCGCAACTTACAGTCTCAAGAAATAATTTGTCGAGCATGATTTCGATGAACCTTTTGTAATAAAGAGGAAATTACATGAGAGTTCATTCTGGCCACCTTCTTTAGATATTTGTTCTCGAGTAGAAATTTAAGCATGCGAAGAATGGTCATTTGGGTTCTTTTGGTCTTTGGAGATTAAGATATTTTGTGGGATTTAGAGAACAAAATATCAAGATCCTTTCTATGTTTCTTGAGCTGTGGTCCCTCAGATTGGTGATCTTTCATGTCAATAAATTGCTTTGCTTTTATGATTTGTCTACTTTGGACGGTTTATGCTGTGGTCTTGGCCATGGAAGAAAGGTGCTTTTTAGTAACCTTTTTGTTTCTTTAGTTAAAAAAACTTGCAATTTTTTTCTTTTACAAGGGATTTTCAACTAAGATCATAAGATCTAAGTTTGGTTTATTAGTATGTTATTGGGTCGTCAATTTTCTAATGATAATTTATTTCTATGGATGTACTTATTATTATATATGTTTAGTTTTCCTTCTTTTTTTCATCATGTGCCGAGAGAAATTTGAATACTCACTCCTTTGTGCACTTAGCAAGAATAAATAAAATGACTTCAAAACGTGCAGAAAATTTGGTTTTCATTCACACAACCTTCATCTTCTATCAAGAAAAAACCTACAATATGCAGAAGGAGAAATCAAGATGTGGGATATTGGTGGAGATGCATTTGACACGTTTAGGGTGCTTGAAGTTGCAAATCTTTCACTTGATGAGCCGGAGATGGAGTCTGTTAATTTTCAGAAAAAGTGGATAATGTAGATGAATGACTTCTTATTATATTTTATGGTGAAATGTGTTGATACCTAAATTTTTCCTTCTTACTTAGGACTTAATCTCGTAGAAAAATTGGAATTAATCTTAAAAAAAAAGTAAAGTAAATAATTTTTATTAAAACATATCATGTTTTCATTAAATTGCATCGCATATAGATATTAGGAAAATTTACGTTACTAGTATTTAAAAAAATAAAAAATTAATTTTTTTTAATTAGATAAAAGGCATCCGAGCAGGGCTAGGGCTAGCCTTAGCCCAAACCCTCCTTCGTTTCCCTTTTCTTTTTCCCCACCTAGGCCGGCCCAACCCACTTCTTCTTTTCCATTTTCCCCGGACCAGCCACCTCCACCATCTCCTTCCAGCTCCTCACTCCTTGGCCGTCACCTACTTCTCTTTTCCTCCAACGACGTCCCATGACCCATCCCTAGCGTCTTTACTCTCACGAAAAAAAAAAAAAGAAGCATCTTGGTCTTTCTCTTCTCTGGCCATGGTCGCCATTGAAGCTCCACACAAAACCTCGGAGCCATAGCCGATCTACGTCGCCCTTCCTGCCATTCATCGTCGCCGTCCCTGACCTCGGTGGAATCGACTGAATCCAGACACGAGTTTGGAGTCACTATTCTCAACCTTCGCCGCCGGTGATGCCCGCGGCTTGTGGCCGCCAAGCCAGGTAGGCCTCCGCGATTAAGTGCTCGTTCCGTCCTTTTCTTTGCCTCGTCCTGCTTGATTTCAAAAGAGCAAAGCAAGCTCGATTTCTTTAATCCTCACTCGCGTCGGACCTGAATGAGTCGGTTTCTCTTAAGTTTGAACGTTCCTCGTCGATTTCTCTTGAGTTTGGGTGTGAGCTCGACCCCCGAATAGGTCCATATTCGCTCTTTCGAATTTGTTCTCTTCAGTGCAAGCGGTTCTCGATCGTTGAATGCGTTTTCAGTCAAAAATTTCATTTCCATCGAGTCCGAAACTCTCGAAACTTCCGGCTGTCTTTGCTGGGTGCTTTGATATTGTCCTTGTGAGTACTCTTGGAGTTGTGATCGTAATGTTCGGCGACGTTGGCTGCGAGCTAATGATGGCATTTCTGTGAATAAAGATGCTGCGGTGGTGACCCGTAACGATGGTCGAGCGTGGTGACCAATGGCGGTGGAAAGCTGGTGAATGAGCAAGTGTTTTAGCCGACTGTGAAAGGTGGGGTTCTGGCCTGGAATTCTGGGTTCTGGGCGTGCAAGGAAAGGATGAAATTCTGTGGGATGAGTTGTCAAAAGAGATAACTACATGGGCTTAATTGGCTTAATCGGGGTGGACGACCGGTGCGAGGTTGGGTGTCAGCCGGCGGCGGCCTGAACGCCGGCTAAGGCTCGCCATGGTAGTGGAGTCGAGTGTTCTTGGTTTTGGAAAAAGGGGTTGTAGGCGTGATGGAGCGTTCGGGGAAGAAGGCGTGACGAAGAAGATGGTGCAGGGGGAAAAGACAAAACGAAGAAGAAGACAAAAGAGAAAAAGAAATAAAAATAGACAATCATTAAAAAAAATTAAAAAATTGAAAATTTTCTTTTCTTCTTTTAATCCGATTGGGTCGAATCCGAGTTTGGGTCGGGTCAATGGCCGGATCGGGTAAACCTAGTCCGAAGCCGTGCCCCGAATGTAATAATAATAAATTAATTAAAAATTCGAAAAATATTTTAAAAAATAAAAAATTAGAAAATGATAAAAAAAAATTAAAACTTTAGGAAATAATAAAAAATTTAGAAAATTCAAAAATTCAATTTTTCTAGAAAAATCCGAAAAGAAAAATTAAAAATCTGAAAAAATGTTACAATTAATCTTTTGGGTTTATTTTCTCCTAAAAAGTGGAAGTCTTTCAATTTTAAATTATGTTTAAAATTAAACAAGCCTCTGGGGCTCTACCTTAGGATTATGATTATCCTTAAAAGATGGATGTCCTCGATTGTGCACTTTTATCATGTTGACCGTGGCCTTTCTTTAGTTTAGTTAGAGATGGCATGTTCCTTATTTGATAATGTTAAATATTTGCTCTCCCATGCAATTTATTTAACGCTTTCCTTGAATACTGATTGTTATTTTAATGATTACACAGTCACATAATCACCTCACATATTAATGGATTGATCTAAAATTAATCCAAACTGCCTTACCGGATTTTTTTTTTTAAATGAACAAGATTAGGTATCAATCAAAAGGACACTAATTGATTAATTAGTGTAATCACGTCCCTGACCCTAGATTATATGGTTGCGTAGGAAGTGAGATACAATTCCCTGCCTCACTTGGTTTCTAGCTGACCCCAACAGGCTAGTGGCGACTCCTTATTACAATTTTTTTATGAACACCCCAATGTCGTGCGAGGTAGCAGCCGAGAAGAGCCCGTGCCTAATCATGGGCTATAAGCCTATCCTTTAGGCAATATCCCTAAAACTATTACCTCTCTCCCGAGAGATAGGTCGCGACAAAATGTTGGTTGTTTTTTCCTTATTGTTAAATGTTAAATTTAATAGTAGAATGTAGATTACTTGTTTTTTTTCCTCTAAGTTTTATGAATTAATGCAATGGAATGTAGTTAAATTTGTCAAATTAAAACAGTAAATGATATTAACAAATGTTGGATTAATGTTTTTAGCCTAGATTAATTCTAGGCTCTTTTTATTATTATTATTTATTTATTTGTGCATTTACATATAAAAATATATGTTTAATATATAACGTGTCGACGTGTCGGCGTGTCGTGCCGTGTCGCATCGCATCACGTGTCCGTGTCGGTGCTACATAATCAGTGATGAGTGCGGAAGGTATAATACTTTGCAAGTATTTATTATGTTTTGCTTCTCATTGCTTCACAAAGTGGATGGCAACATTGGTTAGAGCAAGAAAATTTTGACTGCCATGTCTCAGGGGATAAGGAGAAACAAGTGGATCGTTGGCTCAATAGATGCAGTTCTTGTCATTGCTATCATACTAATATTGTAATTCAAACTTAAGAAACGAGGCATTCTAATGTTTGCTCTTGGTTTGCCTTTCAATATAATTAAAGAAATTTATGTTGCAATTACTTATGCATCTTGTTTTGCTTGATCACTAACACTTCCTTTCTGCGTAATATTCTGATTAGGAGCAGACAATCCAATGATGCGTGCAAAAGGTGTAATACTCCATTCATGATTGAGCAAACTTAATTTGGGTGGCTGTTTACAAGTGTACTTCATTCATGTTCATACTCCAAATGGGCAAATACAAAACATCTACTAAAATAGCCCATGTCAAATAATTGATACTGACACACCTTACAACAAGCTCATTACATCATTCTTTGAAGATTCCTAGAATTACTATAAACACCCATGATACGACCAACATTGCCTTTAATGTTAAACTTCGTTTCTTTAGCTTTGTCGCATCTTGTTTGGCTTGTTTCAATTGTGTCTTGAGAGCTTTGACTTCAACATCCATTGAATTGTCATCATCCTCATTATAGATTGATACTAGTTTTTCTTCAATATTGCTCCGCTGAAAATTGTTTGACATACTTCTTGCCAATTGATTAATTTCCACATCAGCCCAAATAAATAAATAAAAACCATAACTTTCCACAATCTTGTACTTCGGGCAACTGTGATATCTTCTGTCTCGATTCTTCTTCATCTTTGCTATTTGTAGAGGACATTTCAGACCGCAATAGTAAAACATAAGTATTTTTTGTGGTTCATTTAAGGGACTGATGTCATCAATTATAAACAAATTTGCTAATGTCTTCATTGATTTTGATGATTGTAGCGAGACTATTATTTAATCTTTCAGAATCAACACTAGTCGAGCATTCCTAGCTTGTAAAGAAATTAGACCAATAATGAGATAAGAGCTTGTAGCTCAACATTTATCTACATTGTACTTATGCTTGCATGTCGTTGACATGTTTCATCTATTGCTAAATGATTGTGCCATTATCTTAAGGAATATGACTTAAGATCAGATCAACCTAAACATATCTAGCAAATTCTCCCAATCTAAAATTTGAGGAGACTGGCAATACCTTGCTAACTAAATGATGCTATTTTTCTCACTCAAATTCCAATGAAGACAAATGTGCCATGATCATATTATGGCAAACTGCATTCACAACTTACTGCTTAAACTAGTGGGTAGGTTCCAAATCTGGACCCTGTACCCGACCCTGTTATAACCGGTTCCCCTTTTTTGGACCATGTACCCAACCTTGATTGCATTGGACCTTGTACCCGACTCACCCTATTTTTCCGGTAGGGTTCTAGGGTTAACCATGTTTATATTGGAACCTGTTTTGCAACCACCCATCTATACGACTTTGATTTTTTTTTTTAATACGTGAGAAAACAACATAATTCTTCTAATTTATTAAGCGTAATTAATAAGTAAATTTCTACCCATTTCGTATGCATTAGCCAAACCCTAGGTGGTTCACCCGAGGTGAGGTCGCAAATGCAACAGCTTGGCTACTCCATTAGGATTTTTTTTTTTTTGGGATCACTCGACAAGGGGCCTTCTTCGTTCCTTGGAAAAAAAGAAACACAAAAAAAAAAAAAAATAGGGAAGGAAAAGCTTGAGAGTCAAGGTCAAGGTCAAGGTCAGGAGGCAGAGGAGATGTGGGCAGCGTAGAGAGGGACGTGAGGGAGACGTGACAAGCCAGCAGGGAGAAAAGAAAAAAAAAATGAAAAAAAGAAGAAACAGAACAGTGCACTGTTCATCTTCTTCATGGGCTCCCTCCGCACGCCACAGCCGCCGACCACTACGCGCTGCATTGCCGCGGCCGCACCCGTGCGCCACTGCCGGAGCCCCCTCACCCGCGAGCTCGCACCACCACTCGTCACTCTTGCTGTGGCCGCGACGACCCGACACCTCTAACCTCCCGAAGCTCCGTCGTCGTTGCCCTTACCCCCTGTGAAGCTGCTACTACACCAGCACCGTCGCTCAACTCCTCGCGACACCAGCAACTAGTGAAACCACAAGGTCGACAAGAAGGCGTACAACCCGGTTCTCAAACAAGGGAACAAATTAGGGTTTGGACTTTTGGTTTGGCTTACAAACCGGTTCTCAAACCAGTCCGGTCAATCCGGTTCCTAGGTGGGTAATCCCTCGGAAGCGGTTCCTGGACCGGTTCAAACCGGTTCTGAATTTTGGGAACCGGTTCCCGGACCAGTTTCAACGGGAACCGGTTCCCGACCTGTTTTCCGGGTGGGCCGGTCCGGGAACCGGGTTTACCCGGTTCGGTTGCACACCGCTAGCTTAAACAACTACCATTTACCTAGTAGATGTTCAATGTAACTACTAATATTAAGTCTAGTCAAAATTGACATCTGCTGGACTAATAAATAAAGTCATTGATAGTGGCATGAAAAAAATTTCCCTAACGTACTATATGAGTTTATGGCAAATGCACTTAATAATAAAACTAATCAATTTCTTTCTTCCACAACAGAAAGATTCCTCTAAGCACTAAATAATAAAACTAATCAATTTCTTACTGCCACAACAGAAAGATTCCTTTAAGTACCAATCTGGTAACCTTTAAGTGACACAAAGATCAAGGCAGCAAGAAGAAATCGCCTGAGAGTGCAATCCTGATAGAGTAAGTAAATGCAATGTAAAGGAAAAACCTTCTCATGGTGTGATTGACTTTACGCAAGGGCAAAGTACTTCCCCATGACCCACCAAAAACCTATTAGCACAAACAAACAATTTTAAGCAGCCAGCCACAAATCCAGCACAATAATGAAAAAATAATTATGTGATTAGCGTCATGGTTCTTATAGGAATCTATGAAACTAGCACCAACTAAAACCATGAACAACACCAGGATCCAATGGGATTTCAAGCAGAGAAGACGATATGGGCACTTAAAAATAAAGCACCTAGGGAGCGTTGGGCGGACGCATTCGACAAGTGTCAAGGGACCTCTAGGCGAAGGCATTTGGGAAGCATTGAAGGACGTCTGAGCCGAGCGTCGAATGAAGGTGATGAGCGGCAGACGAAGGCATCGACGTTAAAGGTATCGAGGAAGATCCAGGGCAAAAAATTGGGAGATCAATTTGGGGAAGGCTTGATTAACCAAGGCAGCTCATGGATAAACAACTTTGCTTGACGAGAATGGCAAAACAAGTTGCGAGCATTTTCGACGAGATCAAACTAGGGTTCATGAAGACGATTTAAGAAAGAAATGATTTTGGAATTTGGTATCTCCAGCCAAGCCACACTATTAGGGAGTTCTTGAATTTTTTTCTTTTTTTCTTTTTAAAGCAAAACGACGTTGTTTTAAGGGCCTATTTGGTAACACTCCTAAAAACAACTGATTCTATTCTTTTGTTCTCGAAAAAAAAAAAAAAAAACATAAATTCATTTGGTAAACTTTTTTATTCTTGGGAACAAAAATCCTTTTTTTTGTTTCCAAGAATAGATTTGGAACATAATCAAAAAAAAAAAAATTGCTTATTATTTTCAGAAACAATTCCTAAAATCAAGTCTATTTTTTTTTTCTTTTCTCTTCTCTTTTCTTCTATTTCCTCTTCTTCCCTTTCCTTTTCTTTTTCTTCCTTTTGGCTGGTTGTCGGCCTTGGCTATGGCCGGCGACCTCGCCGAAGCATTGCTAGCCCCCAGTGACGATGAGCCACAACGAGGCCTAGGCAAGGTCAACCTCGCCAAGCCATCGTAAGGCTCGGCCTCTCTAAATCTAGGTGAGGATGAGCCTCGCTAATGACCAGTGGCCGGGCAAGCCTCCGGCAAACTCATCAGTCACCTAGCCAATCGCGCGACCATGGCTGTGATCAACGACCGGTCATAAAGAAGGAGGAAGAAGAAGAGAAAATGAAAAAGAAAAAGAAAAAGAAAAAAATTTAAAAAATTAAAAGAAAAAAAAGATTAAGAATCCTACCAAACACATTTCTATTGTAGAAATAGAAATTTTGGAAAATTATCAAAAAGTTTTAAAAACTCGGGAATTATTTCCGAAACAGAATAAAAAAAAAATCATTTCTGAGTAAAATTTGTTCCCGAGAACAAAATAGTTACCAAATGCGTCCTAAGTATCCGAAGACCATGTCAATGTCAACATCGCAGACCGGTACCGACTATGATTCCACATGGGACTTTTCCAATTATAAATGGTCGGATGAACTGAATTAATACAATTGCAAAATGTTTAAAAGCGAATTAGCAAAACAAATTATGAATGAATTGGAAAAATTACAATAGGTTTAAGACTTTTTTGAATTGTTTGAATGTCTCGTCACTTGGAGCACGTTTTTTAGTAATGATAGGCACGGGTCAACTTTGGTAAATATTTAGCCAGATCATCTCCGAAAAGACCACGTGTATTCAAGCTTGTCGAATCAATTTTGGTTAGCTTTTTCTAGGCCCAAGGTGGATTCACTCCTTTCGGCCCCGAAAGAGATGGATTCCATCATGGCTTGGTTTGGATCCATTGGAAGCCTAAAGTAGAGTAGGGACATTGCTTAAGTTATCTTCCCATACTTACGTGTAGTCCAACCCATGAATCTCTTACTATCATGACCAGAGTTAGTTCATTAGACGTATTTGGTTAGGTTTAGGTTTCGAATGCATGGAGTGGGGTCAAATGATTCGTTGGCACATATTGCGTTGGCCAATTTATTGAACCATACCCAACCCAAACAAAATCAGGAAAGTTATCCCAAAAATCCTAAATTGTATTATTGTCAATTCAGTTCTATATATTTTAATTTTGTCAATTAAGTTCTTAACATTTTCATGTTTTGTTTATGTAGTCCATCTAGTCAATTTTGACAGAAAATCATTGATGTATAAAAAAAATAATTTTTCGAATTTTTTTTTGTTTTTTGATATTTTTATTATCTTATTTCTTTTCTTTCTTCTTTTTTCCTTTTATTTTTTCTACGCTAGTCATTGGCAACCAAAGGCAATGACCAGTGAGGGTCGCCCTCAGTTGGTGAGATCAAACAATGAACGATTCAAATCCAATTTGGTGGTGATAAGTCTAGAGGGAAGATCTAAAAGGGAGACTAATAAGACATAGCATGTTGGAAGTGCGAAAAGCCTGAACACATGAAAGGGGATTACGGAAGCAAATATGTGTCTCCAAAGAAGCAAGACAATGTTGGGAGCACATAGCAGAAGTTTGATACCTTCACTTGGGGAGATCGTCAAGAGAGAACCCAAATTCGAGCTTGTCAATTTATTTAAGTTGAACTCACCTTCACTAAAAAAATTTAAGCCAGTGAGTTATATGCCAATTAGAATATATTAACTGCTCAATACCATACTAACTCTATGATGTGGGATTTCTCTAACACAACTCACTCACATGTGCATCCTAATAATCTCTCTCTCATGTGTGTTCTCAGTGTTAGGTCTGCTGCCCCTTAATTTAGGTATTCTTCTAGCCTAACTTCATCATTACGAGCGCACATTGCTACACCACAACGCCTTACCTACCTGGAAACCACAACCATCGACTCTAATCCTCTTTGTTGGGAGCATGTAGCAGAAGTCCAACACCTTCATCTAGAGAAATCGTTAAGAGATAGCCCAAATATGAGCTTGTCAATATATCCAATTGGATCCACCTTCACTAAAAATTTTAAGCCAATGAGAGTTATGGGCCAACTAGAATATATTAACTGATCAATATCACATCAATTCTCTGATGTGGAATTTCTCTAACATACCTCACTCACACGTACATCCTAACAAATAGTGCATCATCATTTAAAACAAAAACGGATAATGATAGCAATATAGGAGACATGTATCTCATCTACAATTTATTGCAAGGTGATAGTAGTGCATGGATAATTGATACTAGAGCATCTTTCCACACGATGCTTCATAAATGTTGGTTCTACTGTTATAAGCCACATCAAGGATGTACAATGTGAATGGGAGATGACATGACGCTTGATATAGTTGGTCAAGAACTGAAGATGAAAAATAGAACAATCAAGAATCTTGCGGACATGATGCAGTTCCTAATCTTACTAGGAATTTTACATTTGTAGGATTTATGGCAAATGCTTGCATCACTTTCACCAGCGACAAGTATTCATGCAAGCTAACCCATGGATTTATGGTGATCATCAAAGGCTAACAATATGGAAAGCTACAAAAATTATTAAGAAGCACAATGATTAGTTGTGAGAGTTATATCTTAAAGCGGGTAAAGAAGATCTTTTGATGCTACGGCATCGGAAATTGGGTTATATCAATGAGAAATGCCTTATGACCCTAACCTCAATGAAAATGGTGGATGGAATCCCAAGCTTTTTTATAGGTATCAAATTATGTGAACATTGTCTACGTGAGAAACAAAATCAAGTATCTTTTGAATCCATTGGAGATGAAGCTAAAATGAATTTGGATCCAATCCATAGTGATGCCTTCAATCCTACACCTATAGAATGGTTTGGAAAATCAAATTATTATGTTTCTTTTACTGATGATTATTCCAAATATATGTGGATATATTTCTTGCAAAGAAAAGATGATGTGTTTGGGAAATTTCACGAGTTCAAAGCTTTGGTGGAAAATCAAAGTTTTGCAGACTGACAACTAAGAATTCTATTCGGTGAAATTTAATCAATTCTGTGTGACCAATGGCATTGCAAGGTAGAGAAAAATGCCTTATTCACTTTAGCAGAATGAGGTAGCAGAGAAGCTTAATCGGTCCCTTATGGAGAAGGCAAGGAATATGTTGAGTGGTATAAGCCTAGTAGCTGAATTTAATACAGAAATAGTGGCTACTGTGTATCATTTAAAGAATAGGTTTCCCACATTGGCCTTGAAGCAAACGCTGTTTAAGGCACTCTTCGAAAAGAAGCCACACATATCCTATGTTAAAGTGTTTGGCTGTGAAGTGTGTGCTTACATGCCAAAAGAAAAAAAGGAGCAAGTGAGAGAAGTGCATATTCATTGGGTACAAGAATGGTGTCAAATGCATAAGTTGTGGAATCCTAATACTAAAGATATCATCTACAATAGAGATGTGGTGTTTAGAGAATTTATGACAAATCAGATTGTTCCACAAGATCCTAAAAGCCACAAATAGTTGAGTTAGATGTCAGTTTGAAGGAAGAAGCGGAGGTTACACAAACTAGAAACAAAAATTCAGATTATAAAACTAATGGGCCTAATGGGATGGATGACATAGTAAATTTTGAAACAGAATTTGAAGTTGAAGCATCACTTGAACTAGTCTTAAGGAGGTTTGCACGGCTGGAAAGACCAACTAAGAGGGATACCCTATTTGCCAATAATGAGAATTGTGCACTAACTTTTACAGGTGATGATTTAGCTATTGTTAAGGATGCCAAACAGTGAGAGAACCATGAAAAATGAGATGGACTTACTGGATGAAAATGAAATGTTAAGTCTAGTAAAATTACCTATGGATATAAAGGCAATTGGTTGCAAGTGGGTGCTCAAGAAGAAGATATCTTTAGATGGAGAAATAAAATGATATAAAACTTGTTTGGTTGCAAAAAGATACTTGCAGATAGAGGGAGTTAATTATAGTGAGATCTTTTCCCCCGTTGCTAAATTGAATTTTACAAGATTTGTCCGATCTATAGTAGCGGCATATAATGTGGAGGTAGAGCAACTAAATGTGAAGATAACATTCCTCCATGATGATTTAGAAGATGATTAATCATAAGGGTTTGTGGTCAGAGAAAAGAAAATTCGTTTGCAAACTGAGCAAGTCTTTGTATGGCATAAAGCAACCTCCAAGGATGTGGTGTCAAAAGCTCGACTTATGTGTCTTGAAGTTGGCTTTGTTCGTTGTGATGGTGATCATTGTGTTTACATGAAAATGCTAAAGGATAGTTTTGTTATTTTAACTTTATATGTTGATGATACGCTGCTAGTTGGGAATAGTTGGAGAATGATAAGCATTGTGAAATGACCGTTAGCAAAAAAGTTTGAGATGAAAGATCTAGGCTCGACAAACTTCATCTTGAGCATGCAAATAGAAAGAGAGTGTGAGAATGGGAAGTTGTGGCTTAGTTTGATGAGATATGTTTAAAGTGTGTTGAAAAAATTCAATATGGCAAATTGTAAACCAATGAAAACCCCTGTCAACACTCGAGTGTCCCAAGATTGAAGAGAAAGCTGAAGAGATGGCAATAGTCCCTATGCAAGTGTAGTTAGGAGCTTAATATATGTTATGGTGTGAACTCGTCCAGATATTGCCCAAGCAATGGGATTATTAAGAAAATATACATTCAATCTAGGGAAAGAGCATTGGATGGTAGCAAAATAGGTGCTTCATTATCTTTGCACATCTAACTTTGACTTATGCTATGAACGCATGAAAAGCTCAAAGGCACAATAAACCTTAGAATTAAAGTGCTTTGTGGAGATTGATTGGGGCAATATTGATAGGAAGAGGTCAACCGTCGGTTATGTTGTTTCCTTATTCGATAGAGTTATGAGTTGGATAAGTAAGAGACAAAGCATGGTTGCTTTATCTATTATTGAAGCAAAGTACATGACCCCTACTCATGTTGTTAAGGAAGTAATTTGGCTATGTATATTGTGTAAAGAGATTGGTTTTACACAAGGAGTGAAGATTGTGTGTGATGGCTAGAGTGCTATATTATTAGCTAAGAATCCTGAATTTAATGCAAGAACAAAGCATATCAACATACAATATCACTTCATCTAAGAGAAAGTGGAACAACAGGTTGTAGTGCTGGAGAAAGTTGATACAAAGGTAAATGGTGCAAAGGTAATGAGTGCAAAAAAATTTGTATGGGTGTACAACTATGTTGGGTTTAAGCATATAGAGTATTCACCAAATGGGAGAATGTTGGGGTATGGTTCATATTCTCCATCAACCAAACTGGCATGGGGTCTCGCTCAAATTCTCTTTCTCACTTTTATACTCTATTTCATTGTTATTGTGCGGTGAATCCTAGCCAACTTGTCACAGCCGCAGGAGAACAGAACGGCGAAGGCATTGATGCTTGTTGGAGGCGAACTTGCTGGAAAATTACAAGCTTTGCTAGAAAATGCTAGAGAACTTTCAAAATTAGATTCAGATGCAACAATAATGACAAGAAGCCGAGTGAGGCTTGTTGACACCCGATTTTTTGTCGACATTTTAAACATCCTTTTTGCAAAAATAAAGAGCCAAAAAGATTTTAAAAAAATGAATGAAAACATTAAAAAAATGAAAATGAAAAAAAATAAAAATAAAAAGTAAAGAAAACAAGAAAAGAAGAAAAAAAAGAGAAGAAAACAAAAAAGAAAACAAAAAGAAAAAGGGAAAAACGCTGACGGGCCCGCTCATTTTTTTGCGCGCAGATTCTCTCTCAGGCACTCTCTCTCTTTCGCATTCTCTGGCTCAGACGGGCCTCTCTAAAAATCTCTCTCGACTCTCAATCTCTCTCGGTTTCTCTCTCATTCGCTCTGAAAAAAAAAAAAATCGGAGACTCTCCCGCACGCTCTCTCTCTCTGGGTTCTCTCGTTCTCTCGGACGCTCTTCTTCCTGGCTCGCGCGAGCTCTCTCTCTCGGGGATTCTCTCCCTCTCCTCCGCCGTAACAACCTCCTCTCTCTCTATCTCTTCCCCATCGCGGAAGCCGACGAAGAACCCTCCGGCGCCGGCCATGGCTCCGCTCCCTCCCTCGACGATCGCCTGCAGGTCTCGCCATGCTTCTCTTGAGAAGTAGCGCGCCGGATCCGGCATCTTCACAATCAAAGACTTTCTCTCTCTTGATCGGTGGTTCTTTCTTTGGATCTGACTCACGGGATTTGACTCCGGAGGCTCTCGATCGGACGTTCTCTGGCTTTTTCTAGGAGATCTAACGCTCGCTCGCTCTATCGTCGGCTTTCTCTCTCACTCGGTTCTCGCTCCAAATCAACTCTTGAAGACGAAGTGGCTGCCGGTGGAGGAACTCGGAGTGCAGGGCTTGGATTCACGCCGAGTTCAGAAGAATTGGTTTGGTTCCAAAGATCGGGCTCCGAAGCCGATCGATGACGGCGGCGGCAGCAACGTCTTCCAATCTTTTCTTCGTTTTGTTTCTCAGGTAACTCTCCTGCAGCTGCGAGGCTCATATTCGCGTAGACAGCAACGGCATAGACGGCGGCAGCAGCTTCCGATCTTTCGCCGATTCATTCAAGACGAGTGCAGGTGCTGTGATGCTTACTGATGCTGTATTGTGGCTTATTCTCTATCCCTTTCTGACCTCAGCAAATTACATGCTGAATCTTCTGGATGTTTGTTTGCACTCGATCAATGCTTTTTTCCTCCTCAGTGACATCATTTTGAATTGTTTGCGGTTCCTTATGTTTCGTTTTGCATGTTTCGTTCTATGGACGGGCCTATATGTCATTTTCCAATGGATCTTCCACGCTCGTGTTTCAATCTGGTGGCCATATCTGTTTCTGGACTTGTCATCATCATATGCTTCTCTTTGGTACCTCGGAGTGGCAGTCAGGCATATTCCATGCTACGGCATCTTTGCTTTAATAATTAGGCTCAAACACGTCTTGTTGTCGAGATGGTTTCTAGAATCTCACCAGAGTCCGAAATGAGGAATAATTAGATGAGGATTTTAGCGATGTAGCCCTGCTCTATTAGACAGGCTCTCGCCACCATTTCTGGCAGCCGCTGCAGTTCCTATGGTTCACAAAAGAGGAGTAATCATTCATTCTTTGTTTGCAGAAGAAGAGTGGTTGGAGTTGTGTATTGCATTTCCATTAACGAAATGTACAATTTGTTGATGGTCTAGCATTAGATTAACTCTTGCTGAGTTCATTCATTTGTACTGAATCCACAAACTTTGTGGGGTCTATGAAGACCTTCCTTTTTGGTTTCCTGTACTATAATGTGGCTGTTGGATTTCCTTGGTACGTATTTGAATTTGGTGTTTTCATGATAAAGTCTAATGATCATTTCTTGTGGCTGATTTGCATGTCATCGTGATTATCATTTTTTCGACTATCAATTTGACATCAATTGGACTCAACTTCCCTTAGGAAGTGGGTTCGTTTTAATCTTTCTTATGATGCTGATTTCGCATGATTTGCACATCAATTAGACTCAACTTCTCTTATGATTCGCATGATGGAAATCTGTCATAAAGTGAAATTCAAAACCCTTGTTTTTTCCCTTGTCAAAGCTGACATACTTGTTAGGAAATTCCAATCATACTTGAACATGCAAGGAGGTTCTGTTTGCTGACTTTGCTTCTCTTATGGGCGCTTCCTTTGGTTGATTGCTTTTATACAATGTTATTGGATGATTTTCTGTGGATTGACGATCAATGATCATAAACTTGAGGTTGATTGAACTTGATTTGCCTTGATCTGCAATTTCGTATACCTGATATGTCACTCTCTGTTTTGACTTAAACGAAGTGCTAAATGAGGTTTTTTGACCTCGAGCCTTTTTAGACATAAAAAATACACTTCTAGAGCTTCGATTTGATATGTCGCACGCCCATAGTGGATGTCATTTGGTCGCTGAAAAACACCTTTGAAATCTGTCAATTCTGCAGAAGTTTTAGATTGATTTGATGTTCTGACTTACTGATGTTCTATTTTAACTGGACTGAGCTGGTAAATGATGTTATTAGGACTTAATGTCTTCTGGAGATTTGTAATAGACTTCTCAAGCTTTCCATAGACATATTAAATGTGTGATTTGGCTATCATTTGCCCTGCCCGATGCTTCTTGCAAAGATCGAGCACTAATCTACTGCCGTGTTCTGCTTGTTATGATCTGATCTGACCACTTATACAAATGCCTTTGCTTGAGCTAGAAAAAAACCTAAATTGCAATTGTCACCTAATAGAAATTCGTAAAGGACACCTTGAGCTTTCTAACGATGCCTAGTTTGTCTAATTTGCACGCCATTTGCCCCGCTTTTCTTTTTTCTTTTTTTTTTTTTAGATCAGGTTTTGAAGTCTGGAATTTGTCTTGACCTGCAGTGCTGTCTTGTCTCTATGAATCTGACTGTCTACCAATTTTGCGTGGTCTTATACATGATGATTTTGAAGTTGAGTCCTCAATGAAAACTGTCCATAATATCCATATCCATCCCATGTTGAAATTTGAGAATTTTAAGCATCATTAAATAAGGTCAAGTAACCTTAGAAATCAAGTCGACATGTAGCAATTTAAATTGTTATACATTTTGCTTATAATGACAAGTCACATATGAATGTGAATGGATTTGTGTGGCCTTTTGCACATGGATTTAGGGTTAAATGTCTAAATCAAACTTTTTCTTCACATTTAACCCTACGTCATATTCAAATTTCATGATTTTCATGCATTGATTAGGTGGCTTAACAAATCAGTTATCATGCATCATTTTCTGAATTGCTTATGATTGATTTTCATGCTTTAGCGATTGTTGCTTTTCGACCATGAATTTGACTTTACTTGAATTTGATACATCTTAGGAAACTCCATTCATTAAAGTTGTTCCTAGTGGTGTACTTGATGTTCTGTGCTTTTTTAGAGCCAATTATCCATGGGTTCTACCCCATTTTTTTGTTTGATGATTTCTATTGTGATTATTTGTTATGATTTCATTATAGGATTTCTTTTAGAATATCTTGCATGCTGAATTGAGATTACTTGTCTTCATGAAAATTGTTTTGATGTGTATGATTGTTTCTTTCATTTGTATGCAACTAGTTATAAATTTCTTAGATTAGGTTTAGATTAGGGCCCTGAAGATGGAGAAGGGATGAAGATGGTGGAGGTCGATATCCATTCCGACCATTGTCATGTAATATTCATTTTCCCGACATATGTCTTAGGTTCCATTTGTTGTATAAAACCCATCGAGTTGCGGGTTTCTCTCTTTTTCTCATACATTTTTCTTTCATATTTTTAGGATTGCATGATAGATTTACTGCTTTTCTTGATTGTTTACTTCATGTCTTGCAATTTCAATTTCATTGATTGTTTTCCTTTCATGCTTTTCTAAGAATAGAATAGAATGGAAGTAACCAACCACGCATGATCACTTAGTCTAAAATTGATTATCCTGAAAAATGTAAAAAGAAATGTATGGACATGTTAGGAGAACACAATGTACTGTTTAGGTACCAAAAGGGCGTTAATAGAAATATTAGCGTAACTCAAGTCCCCGAACCTAGATATTTGGTTGCGTAGAATCGAGAGAATACTCCCAACCCTCAATTGGGTTTTCTAGCCGACCCCCAAAACAAGGCTAGTGGCGACTCCCGTCTATTTTTAGGTTGTTATAAATGATTAGACCATATAAAATTTGATGTTATGCGGGGTATGAGCTTGGGAGAGCTCGTGATCTTATGGAGCAAACTCTCATGATCAAAATATCCCTAAACCCGACCTTTCCCCATTTTGACACAAGGGCGGCGAGATCGGGTCGCGACAGGGTTGGCAACGAATGTCGTGACCCGATATCTCCGCCCTCGTGGTCAAAGGAAGGAATGGTCAGGTTTAGGGATACTTGATCAAAAGATCATGAGCTCTCCTAAGCTTGTACCCCACATGACAGCGAATTTTGTACAATCTAATTATTTATGACATTCTAAAAATAGACGGGAGTCACCACTAGCCTCGTTTCGGGGGTCGGCTAGAAAATCCAATCGAGGGTTGGGAGTGTTCCCTCGATTCATACGCAACCAAATATCAAGGTTCGGGGACTTGGGTTACGCTAATATTTCTATTAACGCCCTTTCGGTACCTAAATGGTATGTTGTGTTTTCCTAACATGTCCATGCGTTTTTTTTTTTTTTACATTTTCAGGATCATCAGTTCTAGATTAAGTGATCATGCGTGGTTGGTTACTTTCATGCTATTCTATTTCTAAAAGAAAAATAACAAGAAAAGGAATCACTCAATGAAATTGAAATTGCAAGACATGAAGTAGACAATCAAGAAAAGCAGTAAATCTATTATGCAATCCTAAAAAATATAAAAGAGAAATGTATGAGAAAAAGAGAGAAAAACCCGACGAGTTTATACAACAAATGGAACTAGAGACATAAGTCGGGAAAATGAGTATTATATAATAACAGTCGGAATGGACATCGATCTCCACCATCTTCACGCCTTCTCCATCTTCAGGGCCCTAATCTAAATCTAATCTAAGAAATCTTATAACTAGTGCATACAAATGAAAGAAACAATCATGCACATCAAAATAATTTTCATGAAGACAAGTAATCTCAATTCAGCATGCAAGATATTCTAAAACAAATCCTAGAATGAAATCATAACAAAGAATCACGACAGAAATCATCAAACATCGCACATAAGATCAAAACAAATGGGGTAGAACCCATGGGTAATTGGCTCTAAGAAAAGCACAAAACATCAAGTACACCATGAGGAACAACTTTCATGAATGGAGTTTCCTAAGATGTATCAAGTTCAAATAAGGTCAAATTCATGGCCGAAAAGCAACAATTGCTAAAGCATGCAAATCAATCATAAGCAGATCAGAAAATGATGCATGGTAACTGACTTGTTAAGCCACCTATTCAATGCATGAAAATCATGAAATTTGAACATGACGTAGGGTTAAATGTGAAGAAAAAGTTTGATTTAGACATTCAACCCTAAATCCATATGTAAAAGGCAACACAAATCCATTCACATTGATATGTAACTTGTCATTAGGAGCAAAATGCATAACAATTTCAATTGCGACATATCGACTTGAGTTCTAAGGTTACTTGACCTTATTTAATGATGCTTAAAATTCTCAAATTTCAGCATGGGATGGATGTGGATATTATGGACAGTTTTCATTGAGGACTCAACTTCAAAATCATCATGTATAAGACCATGCAAAATTGGTAGACAGTCGGATTCATAGACACAAGACAGCATTGTAGGTCAAGACAAATTCCAGACTTCAAAATCCGATTTAAAAAATAAAAATAAAAAAGAAAAGCAGGCAAATGGCGTGCAAATTAGACAAACTAGGCATCGTTAGAAAGCTCAAGGTGTCCTTTACGAATTTCTATTAGGTGACAATTGCAATTTAGGTCTTTTTCTAGCTCAAGCAAAGGCATTTGTATAAGTAGTCAGATCAGATCATAACAAGCAGAACACGGCAGCAGATTAGTGCTCGATCTTTGCAAGAAGCATCAGGCAGGGCAAAATGATGGCCAAATCGCACATATAATATGTCTATGGAAAGCTTGAGAAGTCTATTACAAATCTCTAGAAGACATTAAGTCTTAATAACATCATCAACCAGCTCATTCCAGTTAAAACAGAAAATCACAGTAAGTCAGAACAGCAAATCAACCTAAAAAACTACTGCAGAATCAACATACTTTGTAGGTATTTTTCAGCGACCAAACAACATCCATTATGGGCGTGCAACATATCAAATCGAAGCTCTAGAAGTGTATTTTTATGTCTAGAAGGGCTCGAGGTCAAAAAACTTCATTTAGCACTTCGTTTCAGCCAAAACAGTAAGTCCATCACAAAGGTACGAAATTGCAGATTAATACAAATCAACCTCAAGTTCGTGATCATTGATTATCAATCCACAGAAAATCATCCAATAACATCATCAATCACTAGACCTAAGCATATTATGTAAATCTAAAGTCGAATCCTTAGCCCGATCGGTTAAGCCATTCTCAACTCATCGGATTCTATTAGATGTCCTACCCATGAACCTAGCAAATTTCAATGTCGAAGTTGGTCTCGGTGACCAGGGAGAAAGAGACATTCTTAATTTGTCGCACGATTTAGATAAAACTTGCTTAACACCAATAATGAATAGGCTTTAATCAAATATATGCAAATAATGCAAACTGAGCAGCAACACCGGACTCACAATAACTGCCAATTCAGCGGCCAGTAAACAAAAGTAGCTAAAGAAAGATCCACAAACAAAATCGCGCTATCAGAGCATCGTCATTTCAGAATCTAGAGCTCATTCGGTTCAAATATCAAACCTAGACAAACTTTTCCACTAACGAAACTTCAAGAGAGGATAGATCGAGCGCAAGACAGAGCGATCGAAAAAGAGAGAGAACCTGATCGAGCTAGAGATAGAGAGCCGCTGTCACTGAGGGGTTTCAGAGATCTATTTTGGAGCTAAACTGAGACCTCCCAACTCGGCGTGGATCTGGACCCCTACACCTCGAGCTCTGGAAGAACACGATCCGCGATGAGAGCGTCAAATTCAACCGAGAGCAAAATCACCAGAGAGAGCGATCGAGAAAGAGAAGTCATAATCCAAAATCCGAACAAATTGAGAGAGAACAGAAATCGAAACCCTAACGGATCGAGAGGAATAGAAGGAGAGCTCACCGATCCGGTGAGCCCAATCCAGAGAGAAGATTGGTTAAGCGTCGTCGTCATCGCAGCTGTCGTCGATCCTCGCCGGTTGACTTCGGATCGAGTCAGATCAGGTGAACAAAATCACGGGCGTCATTGCCGATGTCACCAATCCTCGACGGTTTGCTTTGGATCTAAATCCTCAGGGCCAAGAGATCCAGCGAAAACCAAAGAGAGTCCGAGCGAAAATAAGCCTCCAATCTCCAAATCCTGAGAGCGATTGATCGAGAGACCGAGAGAGATTCTTTTGGATCGAGCGTGAGAGAATCGATCGAGAGGGAGACCGATTCAGAGAAAGCAAGCCTCTGATCCAGCAAGAAAGAATCAAATCCTGCAAGCCTCTACACCTTCGATCGCGCGCCAATGGAGGAAAACCCTCACTGTCCACCCGAGCTTCAGAGAGAGAAGATGGAGAAAGAGGAATCGCTCCATCCGGCCAGAGGAGTTGCCGCTTGCTTCATTCGGTTGCCATGAGAGAATCTGCGAGGGAGCCCTAGAGAGAGAGTCCGTTTGGCCGTTTAGCCAAGAGAGAGGGAACCCAGGGAGAGAGAGAGAAATGAATGTCAAGAGAGAAAAAGATCCTCCGTCGAATGGCCCCCCTTCAATTTTGGAGGGAAAATTTGTTATATAGTCTAAATCAGGATCAAATCTTAGTCCTTGGATTAATCCAAGGGCTAGGGTTGGATCCTAAAGTTGTTAAGAGCACCTCTAATTGAACACATGCCCATTTCAATGGCCACGATGCATTTTTGATGAATGGTGACGATCAATTGTGAACTAATTGGGGTCTTCTCTCTATTTTTTATTTTCATAACATGCAAGGTCAATTTACAAATTACGTAAAACCCCGTAACAAAATTTGGACTCATCTTTTTTTTTTTTAATGATGTATCGACTAAAAATCAGATGTCAACAAGGCTGGTTGCTTGTCATTTCCTAGAGGCTTGCGGTAACGCTTGATAGTTAGTCTAGTTGCCGATGTTGCAAGATCCGCAAGAGATGCTAGATGATGACATGAGGCATGGTAACAAGAGGTGTCGGGTGTGCTGGTCGAAGGTCACCAACTTTGGGGTGGCGCTTCGTCAGGTTGAGGCAGATTGGTGACTTGATGTAAGTGTGAGAGCTGATCTGTGATTGTGCAGGATTGAGTGGCACAATTAGGAGAAAAAAAGACCATTTTCCTTGACATTCTTTTATCTGTGTCCTCTCTTGTGTACTATGATTGTCCTCAGTATCGTCTATACAATTATATGCTATATTTTTTGCTTGCAAACCTCCCTCATTTGCCTTTTTTCTTTTGAGCATGTAAAGTGGACGAAGACGAGAGAGAGAGAGAGCCCATTGTCGAGTGTGTTATCTCTTCTTTTTTGAGAGAACAATATTAGAAGTGCGAAAAATTATACACAACGCTTATTTTAGTGCTAAAAGTTTTTTTTTTTTTTTTTGCATTACTTAAGGGCCAATTCTTTTTTTTTAAAACAATTATTAAAGTGCCAACTGCGATCTGAGTCGATGAAAATCAAACTTAGCCATATTTTATTAATTTCTCAATCCTATGTGACTCACCGATGTGCCTAGTTAGCATGTAACTCCAAAATAACATCATCTAAAAGTTATAAATAGTTATCGTTTGAATGCCAAATTTTATTTAAGGTGATCACTTCAGTGTCAGTCAGTGTTAAAAAGTTATTGCTCCAATGCCAAGCACACACGCGAAAATGATACATGCACTGGATTTTTTAAGTAACATGTTAAGTCATATAAAATTTTTAATTATAAAAATCATGTAATTTTATTGCTATTGGATCATTTTTTTTTCTTATTTGACACTTAAGTAATGTGGCGGAAACTTTTGACGTTAAAATAAGTGTCGTACACAATTTTTGCCACTAAAATAAGTGTCTTACATAACTTTTGGCTCTTCTACCTTTTTTTTTTTTGGTTATGGCCAATCCCTTTTTTTATGAAAGAGGCCCCCTTTTATACTCTCTTCTCACTAAATCTTCTTGGACGAATGCTCATTTCCTTTCCTTTTTTCCTTTCAATCAAATATTCTCTTTGTTGACCAAATCTTGCCAACAACCAATTATTTCCTCAAATAAAATAATAGGGTTGATCTCTTTCTTCAGTTGCCATGAGACCAAAATTGCTTCTCAAGTTTTATCTTAATCAATTTTCCAACTTGGCAATCCCAGTCTCATAAATTTCAGCCATAAGGATCTTTAACGGGCTTGATCGAATTTCCTCTCACCGTGGGATTAGTCTTGTTAGCTAAATTAAGCTCAAAACTCTCCATTCAAACCCATCCGCTGCGGGTCTAATGCAAATTTAATTACATGGGCCTACTATATGATGCATTGTTTAGTTATGCAATTAATCTAAAATGATTGGCTAAAATTTAGGCGTCAACCGTTGGTGTATTTAGCTTCATTTTTGGGCACCTCTGGTCTCTTTGAGGACTTGGTCTCCTTAGTAGCGAAGGCGGACATGGGATGTAAGTCAAAGGGGCCCACCCGACCCTTGAATAACTTGGAAAATGGAATGGGGAAATAAAAAGAGAGATTGATGAATAAATAGATAGGCATTTCAAATTGTTCAGTCTGGGCCCTTATCTTAACACTTAAGCCCAGTGATACTTGGAGTCGAGGTCACTCGCAAAAAGACCTCTGAGCAGCTCCGAAGTTTGGTCGTCTTCGTCTTTCCCTTCAGTTTTGTGGGCAACAGCACCACATATTCCCACTCCTCCGCCTCTCTCCGGTGCCTCATACGGCACCACCGACTCGCCAGCCGGACCATTGTCTGGAGTAAGTTAATGTCCCCCACATCTCTCTCTTCAGGCAGATTCCAGTCACGTAAGGATAGAATTGTAAGAGTTGATTAGAGATCGGGCGTACTGAATTGAAATAGTTGGGTGAATTGCCCGTTCCGGGCTTCCTCGGAAGGAGTAGCAATGCAACTTGTGAAGAGAGCTTTGTGACCAACATTCTCTGACATAAAAAAATAAAATAAAAATGGCTTGTATCACCTTTTTTCCCTTGGCCTTCTGTCCGGTCTGGCAAGGGTCACATCCCTCTCCCCGTTCTGTTGCCTCTAGTCAGCGAGACTCGCCGGCCCCCACAGCCAGCGAGCCCACCGACGATTAGGCAACGGCTGTGCCTATATATAACCTTTTTTTTTTTTTTTTAAAAAAACTTTTAGATTTTTAATTTTTAAGCTAATTGAACTAAAATTAGGTTAAAATTGTCTTTAGACTAAAATTTCCTTGACCAACCGAAATATTTAATATACCAATGAGATTAGACCCTTATTTGAAATTGTTATAAGCACTCTAAACCCTTACTTGAAATTGTTATGGTCATTTCAAGCTATCTTTTTTTAAATAAAATCTACTTCATGCACTTATTTGTAATTTTCTTCAGGATAGGTCTAGTAAAAGAGCCAAAGCTAAGTCAAGTAATCAACTCAAGCATTCCACTTTCTCTCTTCTTTATATGAGGGTTGAAATCTTAATATAAAGAGAAGATCATTCGCAATCAAGCTAATGCTGCTGAGTATATTATATGGATATTTCTTTGCCTATTCCTAAAGGCAAGGCAAACTCTGCTTTATACTGTTTCTTTCTCCTCCTATCATAATAATTTAGGTTTCGTTTATTTCGTGAAAAATATATTATTTTTAAAAATAATTTCCTAAAAAATTAGGGTCTCAAGCTCGGATCCCCCAACTCCCAAGCACGAGCAAGGGCATAGGTCTCAAGTACACAGAAGTCTGGCCCAAGAACTTGGTGCTCGTGACCAAGACCCTAGCACTCGTGGTCGGGACCTCATCTCCCATAAATAGCACGATTGGCACTAACGCAAACAAATTCTACCATTTTTTTAAATATTTTTCTATATTTTTTATTCTTTTTTTTTTTTTTTTTTTTTTTTTTTTTTTTTTTTTTTTTACAACTTAGGGGCAACGACGTCGTCTATCAACCATTGTCAACCATAGGTGAGGGCCAACAACCCTCACCTAGTCTAGGCGAGGGCCTCCACGTCCTCGCCAAGATCCGAGCAAAGGGCTTGTGACCCTTGCACGTGGCTAGCAAAGGCCTTGTGGTTGTCGGCCATACCAAGCAAGGGCATTGTGATCCTTCCCCGTGAACAGGCGAGGGTCGTGGTCCTCTCTTAGATCTGAGGGAAGGCTCGACGCCCTCGCTCATGGCCAACGAGGGTTGGAGGCCCTCACTCAGAACTTGCCCACGCACAGTTGGGATAAAAAAAATAAGAAAGAAAATAAAAAATAAAAGTTTAGAACTCCTTTGGCATAATTAAAATATCTAAAACTAAATTGGCAAAGTGCAATATATTTAGGACTTTTAGAATTCTTTCTCATTTCATCTACATATTTTCTTTCATTTTTACTTTGTCTAAAAATCGTCTCTCTTTTATCCTCGCGACGCTTAGATTACAGGTACTTGCACTTTAATATATTTACCTTTACCGGCATTTGCTTTCGGGAGTCCACGGTCAACAAAGAACCCTTTTTTCCCGCAATGTGGGGTCGAGTTCGACTACAATGATCACCAATATTCACTTTCCGGCGTAACACGTTGGAAAACCATCTTTATTACGATGATGCGATTGACTGAAATGTGTTGTACACCTGGGATGCACTCTATCTGTAAGTGGCTTAATTTCTTGGAGAGAATCTATTGGGGGGCAGAATCATGAAAGATTCGTCTCGAAGAATTAAGAATCTTGTGGAATACTACTAATTCCTAGAGACGAGAAACATAGAAAATACACGATGTTTATCCACACAGGTCATCATCGTCATGTATGCGCCACGTTTCTCTCTCGTGATTTGCTCTTTGATATTTGACTACTTACATAGAGTTCGCAAACTACATCAGACGCTGTCGAGGCTCTATGCTCTTTATTCCATCATGTTCCACGACGAAGAAGACATAGTTGAGTGGTTATTACGTAATGGAGAGATAGATACAGCCATGCCCACATTGGGATTTCAGTGGAAACATTCGTCAGGATTATCTATTGTTCAAAAGGAGTTGGATATTAATACCCGTCGAACCTATGAAATTTAAGCAGGTGGTCATGGTGGAAGCAAGACCATGGGTTAGCTGATACGTGCCTTTGTTGTCGTGTGCCTTGTTCTTTCATTCTATCGTGGATCGGGGATAACTTCTATAGTTATTGTCTGGTAGAAAGTAGGCACTTCATCATTCGCCTCCTTTTCCGTCGAAGGAAAAAATTTTCGTCTTCGTATGAGAAATGAAAATACTTTAATTCAATAAGCACATGCAAGTACAACAAGTACTCGATCGTGTTGCATATGCTTAGGGATATATGCATACTTATATAATAGTAGAGATGCATCCATGCCGGTGGCAGGCGGAAGCATATGCTTTGCTCCATTTTCATGAGCTTAAGTACAATAAGGTTTTCAGATAATAAAACGCATATCTAAAGAATTAACGATAATATAAAATTCTTAGGACATTTCAGCATTCTTTAAGAGGTTATTAATGGGTGGCTTATATGAGAAACTAACTTGAAATATAGTTATTTGAAAAGGTTAGTTTTGTTTTAAGTATGGAATAAGGTAGGGCAAATATCAAATGGTAGATCGAGGGAAGAACAAAGTTCAGAGCCTTTCTTTTTTCTTCCAATCATGGTTGTCCGTGAACGTGTAAAAGCGAAATAACAAAATATCTACAGCAACACGAATGCAGAAAAGATAAATGAAATGTGAGAAAACATCCGCAAATAGAGGAGAAATTATCCAATCAATTATAAGCATATTATACGGACATCAATTTAGTCTTAAACTTTTTAATTTTGCATATTTAGTCCTAAACCTTTGTGTGAAATTCTAACGTAATCCTTCTTGCTAATTTCCGCTGAAAATCATTGACATTGTGATAGGTAGGACAACTAGCGGTGACTAGATCAACATATTAGTGATTTTCGGCAAAAATTGATTGTAATGACTGCATTAGAATTTTGTGCAAAGATTTAGGAGCAAATTGACTCAATTGGAAAATTTAGGAATGGATCATGACTAATTAAATAATTTTCCTATTAATACATCATCTGGAGTTTGCATAACTTTAAAAATCTTGAAACAAAAAACTCTAACTATACCCAATCCATTGAGATATTAGGATATTTCCAGCTCAAAAAATGAAGATCTTTTGTTCAAATCCCACAAAGCGTGTGAAAACTCTCTAAATCAGATCTAGGCCAAAAGTTTGTGCCTCTTTATTATTAAAAAAAAAAATACAAAAAAGACCTTGAAACCGATAACATGAAAAAGGAACCAAATTCTCAAAGGACGACGCTAGATTTGTCGACAGAAATCAATCAAATGTCTAAATAAACTTATCGAGAAGGTTAATATTCAGCAATCACGTGAATCAGATCAATCTTGCACGTGATGAACTAAAATTCTGAGGGTTATGCAAGATAAGGGGAAATCACAATTTTGGTCCTCATAATCTCTGAAGAAGTCATTTTTTAATCCTGGTCCTTTGTGGGATTATGATTCTAATAAGATAAAACAGTCCTTCTCAAGGCTGCCAGTACTGTTGTCGAGACGTCGAGCAAGGGGAGCATCATTGCAAGTTTTAATACTATGGTAGTCCAAATCATGCAGTGTGACGTGGAGATAAGCATCCGTTCAATTTCCCTTGATTTCTTTTATATGTTTGGGGAATTATTTTGATTGATAAGGAGACAAACCCTCAATAATTTGCAAGAGACATTCCATAAACTAATCAATGACTCGACCCCATGCTCACTCTTTGATTGAGAGTTGATCAAATCTAGCAGAGAGACATGGGCAGGAAGAGATGGAAAAGACAGCTAACGTTGGATGGGTCTCGAGATCTAATCCATGTTGTCTTCCTTCATCATGCATAAGGATTTGATCTTATTCATAGATCCTAAATCAATAAGATCTGATGAAAATTCGTGAGTCTAGACGTAAAGTGGATTGAGTACATTGGGAAATCTTATGGTACTCACATTTTGATTTTCATATAATTTAAGGCACTCGAAATTTTTCAAAAAAAAACTCATATATTGACATGCGAAATCATAGATATTCCTTATTAAAAAAAATTCTTTTCTATTTTTTACCTTTTTTTTCCTGTAAATGAAAGAAGATATTTCTAGAATGGACAAAGGTGTGGCCTCAACTCCAGGTTTCGTTTGATCTACATCTAAAACTAGATAATGATAAAATACTCTCAATCAAGTGCTTGGGACACAAAGGGGACCATGCACCACGTATACACAGCATAGTTCAAAGTGACTCAATAATAAAAAAATGCATGCATCACGTCACTGGTATTCTTTTTCTATTAAAAGAGGATAGTGGTTACAATTGTTGGCAACCGAGTCGGTATTTATTTATTGTCTTGAAAACTTTAACTAATGATGTCCATGGCAAGCAAGAGAATCTTAGATTTGATCCCTATGGACCTCCAAAGAATATCTGTCCGGTCTTTTGGTCACTAGTTGAGTAAGTGGTTCATTGTTGGCCCTTTCCTCTTTCTCTTCTGTTCATGATTAAAGGCGTAATATCAGTATGTGTGAGTATTTTATTATGTATTTTGCGCTTCCATCTGTATTTAGTCTAAGAAAAATCAAATTGGATCAAAGATTGATGGGACCTTCCATCACTTTGTATGAGTTTGTAACCTCACTTCAACAGAAGCGTGACCTCCGCCACTGCAGCCGGGGGACTTGCCGCCGTGCCAGTGGAGAACCTCTCCCTCCCTCCCTTCAACAGAAGCGTGACCTCCGGCACTACAGCCGGGGGACTTGCCGCCATGCCTGTGGAGAACCTCTCCCTCCCTCCCTCCCTCCTTCCCTTCCCGTAGTGGACCTCAACAAGTTCACCATGGCCGTTATGGCTCTCAACCTTGTCAAGGTCCGACCACGAGTCACAACGATCTGGAATCAAGGTTGTGACGACCATGGCAGGGTGGCAAGAGTAATAGTTACTTCAACCTTGACTATATTTAGGTCATCGTGGTTAAGGGTGAACACTGAGTAACTTCTAACAGGGAATTGCCCGGAATTGGTTTTATCAATTTGGTTTCAAATTGGTTCTAGAGAGAACCTAGTTCTAAGGCGCAACTGTCGGTTTTACTTCGGAGCCGATTCAACCAGGCCAGATCCTAAGTTGAATTGGTTTTGACAAAAAAAAAAAAAAAAAAAAACCAACCATTAGTATTTGAATCATGGATTTCAATATAATCAAACAATCACACAGCCACTTGACCGAGGAACATTTTGTAATGAATAAAATTTAATTTTTTATTGAAAACGTAAGAATGGGACAGTTTCCAAGTAGAACTAAGGACCAAAAATTCCAAAATCAACTGATTTGGTGCTCGACTTCAAATTGGAATCGGAGGTCATAGAATCAATTTCTAGTTCTAGTTCAAGTTCAAGAATTGATCCATTCTGAATTTGATCACCTCTAGATGGGGTGATAGTAGAGAGGGAGGGAAGGGGTGGTATCCATTAGGGGTGTTAACGATTCGATTCGGTTCGGTTTTTTTGAAAAATCAAACCGAACCAAATGAGACCCGAACCGAAATTTCATTCTGTTTTTCGGTTTTTGGTTTTCGGTTTTCTTTTTTTTCGTTTTTTTTTAGTGGACAATCAAGCTCGAAACTTTTTCGATACCAAAGAGAAAAACATGATTTTGCCATCGCGTATCGCGATAATGCCAGTGTAGAAATAAGATTTTCGTTTCGCTTACTTCTCGAAGTCATCGAAGATGACGGTATCGGGGACGATCTCGCTGAAACTGGACACCGCATCCAGTTCAGTGCTCAAGCCTTCCAAAAACGAAACGGAAGATCAATCAATCAATCGTCAAACACAAGAATGTCGATCGCGACGCCCGAAGGAGTCACATTGAGCCAAAGAGCGGATTGGAAGAAATACCGGTATCGAGTGAGGAGGAGGAGGAGGAGGAGTTGGAGGAGGCTCGAATTCGAGGGAGCAGCGGCCGGGAGCTGAACGCGAGCTTCGGCGAGGCGGATCGAGCGAGCAGCCTCAGCTTCCTGTCCTGCATATAAACACACCATTCAACGCACCGATTCACGTATTTTCCCATGGAGTATCGTGCAAATGCGCAGAGAGAGGAAGAGGTTACGTGGAGAGACGACTCAAAGCCAGAGGAGAATTTTTAATGGTTTGATTTTATCGGTTTGTGGTTCGGTTCGGTTCGGTTCGGTTAACCGATAAAAACCAAACCAACAAAAAAATATTAGTTTTTAATGAGAACCAAACCGAAAACCGATTCGAATCGAAAAAACCGAATTTATCAGTTCAGTTCCTTACACTCCTAGTATCCATTGCCAGCGGGGTCCATGGCACTAGAGGAGGGGCTGGCGGCAGTGGAGGTGGTGGCAGACTTCAATATAGATTCTGGATGAACTGGCAGGCGGATGGTTTCGGGTTAGGATATTCTGGGTGTCCATGATGGAGGCATTGTAGTCATTCCAACGAGATTGTGGGAGCAAACTCGAACTTTCGAGAGGAAACGTACGTAGGTGGAAAAGTGCTGAAAAGCCAGCCACTTTCTTGATAATTTCTCATAAATTAAATGGAAAATTCATTTTGATTGGTCAAGGAAACCACGACATAGAGGCACGGTAGATACAATAAAACCTATACGAGCTATATGTTGGAGTATCTCTCTTTTTCTAATTTGATATTGGACTATTGTTTAATTAAATATAGTTATTTCGAGACATGGATCCTCTACGTCAACAGATGTATCTGGATAGGACTTTTAACTATTTTTTCGGTGTAAAAATAGTCTTTGCGGATTAATGGCTTCAATTTGCAAGTTGAAAAACGACCCCACCGTGGGACTTTTTATTTGCTCGGGAAGATGACACAAATAGTTATTGAACTTTGGCCTTATGTAATATAATTCTTGAATTTTTAGTTTATTTAATGCGGTCTCTGAACTTTTAATCTATATAATGTGATTTTTGGAATTTTGGTATATGTTCACTTTAATTCCTAAAATATATGATGATGTACAATATTGTCCCTAAACTTAAATTAATGGAAGGACAACATTGAACAATTCCATATAATTTGAAAACTAAATTGAACATATACCAAAAGTCCAAGGACTACATAAAACAAATTAAAAATTCGAGGACATATTACACCTTGAAGCAAAATTCAAGAACTATTTATGTCATTACCCATATTATATTACCATGGAGCCGTTGCAACTAGAGGCGACTGACAAGTAGGCTAGATCTCATCAAGGCCTGCCCAAAGGTGCCTTTGGTCCTTATGGCTCAAAGGGTCGAGTCCACTTGCAAGCAATCACACGCCGAACATGGAAAGACATCGACTCTTATCGAAGGACCGCAACTCTTATCAATGGTCACTATTCATATTTCATCCCTAGGACAAAATTCATTTGGGGTGTACAGAACGGACCGCCAAAACCAGGAGTAAACGTCCGATTGGATCCAATTCTCGAGAGTATTGGTGCGGTTCCTAGTTCCTAAAGTGGAATCGATATTTGAGCAATCCGGTTCCCGGTTCCAAAGGGGAACCAGATTAGACCGAACCGAACTGACTATGTATACTCTTTTTGTAATTTCTTTAAAAAAAAAAATAGTGGTCAGCTTTTTTTTTTTTTTTTCTTCATAATATCATCAAGTAATGGGGAAAAAAAATGAACGGTTTCATTGAATCGGACTGGACCGAGAACCTATCACTTTTAAAATTCAACAAGTTATGGTGAAAAATAAATGGCAAAGAATTAAGAATGGCTGTCATTAGCTCTTAAATATGGGATTCATGACAGACTAGTCACATGTAGGGTGTGCATGGTCCGGGTGGGCGGTTCCCAACCTAGAACCGAGAACCACCCGCTAAGAACCGGTTTCGAAAAATTGGAACTGGGAACTGCCTGCTAGTTCCATAGATCCACCCGGGAACCGAACCGCCGATCCGGTCTGGTTCCGGTTGGATCCATAGAATCGGTCCAACTTCCGCGCTTTCCCCATTTCGCCCTCCCAACATCTGCTTATTTTGGCTCTCTCGACTATGGTAGCTTTATTTTTCTCAAGTACTAGCCCGCGGTGGTGGTCGCGACCCTCGCATCGCTTCTATCCCAGCCACCACCACCATCTTCGCCACGGCCTTCGCCATCTCCCGCTCCTCCTCGAGGTCGACAATGAGGAGAACAATGGGGACGATGGGTTGTTCTTAGACCTGGTGTTCGCCTCTATCCCCGAAGATGAGGACGATGGGGAGAAGCCTGAGGAGGGGGAGGAAGAAGAGGAAATGTAGAAGTGGTACGACCCCAACAACGAGGATGATAGTGACAGTGAATGCGAGAGGTGGCAACGACGTGGAGAGAGAGTTCAAGTTCAATGGGGCAAAAGAGAATCAACTCACTCTTTCGCCGAGTTTGAACTAGGACTCGAAGGGAGATGAGTAGATCCGAAAGTGAATCAGAGAGGAAGAGGGAGCTGGGGGAGATTTTGAATTGAGAGAGACAAGATGGAGTGGGAGAGTAATAAGTTAAGACAAAATGGTGATTGGAGTTATAAATTTTAGATTTGCTAATTTCGAATATTTTTAATATTAAAAATTAATATACTATTATAATATAACTAGTCCATCCCATAAGTTGGAATCGGAACCGGACGGGTTCCCTTAAGAATCATCGATTTCGGATAGTTCCAATCTGGGTGGCTCCCGATTCTTATACACACCCCTAGTCACATGTATAAATAGTTGTTCACAGGGTGTAGCCAGCCGTCCAGTAACTCAGTGCAGAGAGAGAAGGAGGGAGGGAGGGAGGAAGTTCTGGGCATTTCTGGGGGGATTCAACGGGCAGAGAGTTTATCTCTTCAAGTCGTTAGAGAGAGAATCCACAGATTCTCAGGAAAAAAAGGTGAGCGTTAGCAACATCCCACTCTGTCCTCAGAGCCCATATTCGTGCTTTAAAAGAGGAAAAAAAAGGAGAAAAGAAAGAAAAGAAGCCCTTCTTATGTATTCACGTCAGATGTATTTTCTTTTCTTTCTTTCATTTTCTTCCTCTTATCGAGTTTTTTCGGCGTTTGCCGAAATAAGGTTCCGTTTCTGCAAAACCCTTTCGCTGACACGGCGAGTTGCATTGAATTAGACTGGAATTTAATGACATGAGATCGACCTTAGCTGGCAAGCCCCATAACAGCAGCGTCGAGATTGGCTTACCATGTTCGAAAGAATAAATTTTCTTTTCTGGGTTTCCATAACAGCGGACCTTCACTTTAGGCAATAGCATTACTACTGGTGCAGAAATATAGGCCTGCATATCTTGAATATGTTTATTCGTCCTGGATTGGATCTCCATATATTCTTTTCTGGGATTCGTTTCCCGTGACTTCTTCGGTGTTCATCGAGGACTGAGTTTGTCTGAGTTGCGCAGGAGAGAGGGAGAAAGAGAGAGAGAGAGAATGAATAATTCAGTTTCGGAGCAGAGCTTCTATATCGAAAGCGACGAGGAAGAAGAAAGAGATGAAGAGAACGGGCTCAGCAAAGGGGGCGGCGCCGGCGACGACGGGAATGAGTCGGATTCCTCCGCTTCCTCAGCGGAGAACCACCACCAGAACAGGCCCAGCTCTTACAACACCTCCTGGCCTCAAAGTTACAGGTCTTCCTTTTCCTCTCGATTATTTCTGCTAGATTAAATTACGTGATTATTACAATGTTTTCACAGCCATCTTGTCCTGAGAGAGATTATCATGCCGGTAATTCTCTGTTTTCCAGAAAGTAACAAAAACATGTGCAACTTTTTTGTTTTTCATTAGAAATTGCAACAGAAACGTAGAAAATGCAAGCACAGTGATTTTTTGAAATTTATCAAATAAGGTTTTTTTTTAACAATTATTGTTGGATTTACTGGTAGCCAAAGATAGAACTTACACATTTATCATTGGATGAATGACTTGTGTGCATGATCTCAATTTTATGACTTAATTTTTCCGCATATTAATAACCCAATGGCATGTGTGTTAACTAATTAATCCAAATAATAAATTTAGTGATTCTTCTAAATTCTAATAAATACATATTTTCGGGCCATATAATTGATATAATCAAAGACCAATTAATTAATCACTCCCAACGGTCCATGTTCCAGACAATCCATCGATCTATACAGCAGTGTACCATCGCCGAGCATCGGATTCCTTGGAAGCACGCCATTGTCGAAATTAAGCAATTCATTCCTTTCGTCGTCGGCACTGACAAGGAGGCACACTCCCGAGATATTATCCGATGTCGCAAAACCATTATTGCCAGAGCAAGCGGAGGAGCCGCCGCAGAGGCGAAGCTCTCATGCTTTGCTCCCTCCATTGCCGCGGAAGGCATCGGTCCGAAAGGATGAGAAACCGTCCAAAGGGGCTGCCCATGAGCTACCAATGTCTCGCCAGAGCTCTTATGGACAAGCTGTGGTTAATGGTACGTTTCTTTTACAAGTCACGTCATATTAATTTCACCTCATATCCATTTTATATGATTGAAGCAATCACTGTGTGATTCAAGTAGTGCGACCATTCGACATGGCTAGTGATATTCTATTTCTTTTACCGATCATTTTAATTAGAGCATGTTGTCCCCCAAGGACAGAACCCACCTAGGTGTAAAAACCATGTTTGTGCACATCCTGAAGGTCCAAATCTAAAAGGATCACAAAAGGCTACAAGTACAAATTGGGGCAGAGTCGGATGAGTTTGACAGAGAGCAACCCCGCCTCCCCTAAGTTTGTCTATGGACACATGATGGCCCTCCTCAACAAATTTAATCTGGACCTTAAAAAGGGGAGAGGAGAAGGGGAAATAAGAAGGGAATTCAATGTCACCGGGTAAAAGTTTATTTTTTATAGAGATTTCGATTCGCAATTACAATAGCTTAGAACACCTGTAGGGAACTGTCTTATCAAGTTTTAATTTGTTTTCCGGCTTTAAGACGCTTCGTGTTAGCTGCGATGTCATAGATGATAAACCCATAAGACAAGTTAAGACGTAAATTTAATAAAACACAAAAGATTAGACTCCCATGACAATTTATAGTGATGAACAGCATGATGTGGTCATGTGGTGGATGGAGGCGGGCCACGTGAGTGGGAATGGGGCCCGCGGAGGCCCAATGATTTTATTGCGACGTGGGAGATCGATTTGACTGATGATGATGTCCTTTTCTCGCCACTTGCCCTCTCAGGATTTCTCCAAGCCTTCGAATGATTTTTTTCAGATCCGCATGTCGGGCCGTCCGCATCAATACAACTCCTCGCCTTGTTTTTTCCTATTGCATTTTTCGCAAAATCAAATTGAAGTTAAGGGCCAATTCCTGTCGAAAAAAATAATTCGAGATATATTTTTTTAAAAATAATTATTTATATCAATTAAAATAATTAGACAATAAAAAACATGTCTAAATATTTTCGTGAACGATGAAAACATTATTTATTTATTATTTTTATATGAAATACAAGCGATCATTTTTATATAAATGTTTTTCAAATTATTTATCTTTCATCTCAAGTTAAATCTAATTATCAACATATAGTCTTTAGATCAAAATGGCATGGGCAATTCTTCCGGATATTGTGATCATCCAACGTTCGTGTATAAGAACATACCCCATAATTGCAACCGCATAGGAGTTGTTTATAGTTTTGTTTTTATTTTTTGGGTCAGCTAGTCTACAATATAATATTTCATATAGCCTCAGCTTAATTTAAGACCTATCTTGATGAGATCTTTGGATGCAAGTGGAGAAAAGTCTTATATATTCCATATGCTCTTGCCAGCCTTGTTCGTGCCTCTGTCTTCTTTGTGCGTTTTTCTTCCTTTTTTCGAGTATTTTAAGTTAGTGAAATCTTGGCTGGTGTGGTAGGTGGTCGGAGTGAATCAAACTATGTTTATTGCGCGATGGCACATGGTGCACATGAACCGTTCAGCTGCCCAAAAAATACATTATGTCGCCTATGGGATGGTCAAAGTAGTATACAATAATAATGCACAGAGGACAAAGACATTAACTCCAGCTTCTGTTTAGTATCTTTCTTCGGATATATCAATAAGAGGAGCATCTCCCCTTTTCATAACTTGGATGCATAGATAGTTGTTCTGGACATTCCACTTTTGGTCCTCGTACTTGCACGGTTATTTGATTTGAGTACTTGAACTTTTGGTTTGTCCGATCAAATCCTTAAACTGTTCTGGGAATCCCACTTTTGGTCCTCAAACTTGCATGGTTATTTGATTTGAGTACTTGAACTTCTGGTTTGTCTCATCAAATCCTTAAACTGTCATACTTTTCTGGTCAACTCCGTCCGAGTTCCAATCCGGTTTGTTGGACCTGATTCGTGTGTTGGAACAGGCAAGATGTTTGACATGGAGAGTTCAAATGTAATGTCAGTGTTAAGAAATCGCTGTACTCAAATTTGGATTTTGATCTTTCGAGGCCTTAGGTCTCTCAAAACTATTCCTACTTTTCAAATTCTGTGCAAATTACATTAGACTACATACAGGCAATACTTGTTTCAATGAGTTCGTGTGTTTTCTGTTTAATTCAAAAAAAAAAAAAAAAAACCTTCTCTATAGGCATGAACGTTCTATGCGGAGTTGGGATACTGTCAACACCATATGCAGCAAAAGAAGGAGGGTGGGCTGGCATATCCATATTGATCGTGTTCGCAGTGTTGTCCTACTACACCGGAATCCTGCTGCGTTACTGTCTGGATAGCCAACCTGGGCTCGAGACTTACCCGGACATTGGTCAAGCCGCATTTGGTACTCTTGGACGGATTGCCATCTCGGTAAAACGTCATTTTCACATGCTTATTTCAATGAGAGTAAACTTGAAGACTGTAACAACTGTAGATCCCAGCGATATATGTTTGGATTGGCCTCTGACATCGGTTTCTTTTCGTGTGTTGTCTTTGTGGTTGCAGATTGTTCTTTACGTGGAATTATATGTAAGTACAGTTGTCTAATTCAGTGAGTTTTTCTAGTGATTTTCTTTATTTGTAATGTCTATAAGAATGTGAAGAGAGCAACTTGGGACCAAGTCATCTTAACAAATACATTTACTAAGTTACAGTTATACTTCTTGTTAATAGTGGGGTCTTATGTCTTTTTTCTTTTGGCAGACTATTGGGGTTTTCTATCATCGTTTCTTGTTTTATACGGTGATATAATATGATTTTTCTCTGTTTGTTTTTACGACTATACACGTCGCATTTGCAGGCATGTTGTGTGGAGTACATCATATTGGAAAGTGATAACTTGTCGTCGCAGTTCCCAAATGCGCACATTAGTTTGGGTGGATATCATTTGGACTCGCATCACTTATTTGCTTTGATGACAGCGCTCGCTGTTCTTCCCACCGTTTGGCTTCGAGACCTCAGTGTCCTCAGTTACATCTCTGGTGAGTTAACTTCATTTCTTGATTGCCAATATGGGAATTTCACATAAAAGCTCTTGTAACATTATCAGAAAATCGACGTCTATCAGCCTCTGAATTCATAGGTCATGCATGTAAACTGTCGAAAGCCTTTGAGGCCACGTTTTGCATTTTTAGTACGCTGAAATGGCACTCTTGTTTTGACTGGAACAAGTATATTGGCAAAAAGATTGGACTTGATCAATGTTTTAGGTGTTTTCGACGTGTGAAAAGGCATATGTAAACACCAACAATGCATTGCGGTACGGTGACTTTGATGGCTTACAGAGGAAACGGTGTCTAGGAGGGTACACATGGTGTGAGAGACTTATCGAGCAAAATTTCACTTGGTGCATAAAGGTCTTGCTAGGTTAGTTGTTCTGTGCATGACATTTCTTGTAGTTTTAACCACATATTTGAATTCTGAAACTCAATTTAGTCCAGTTTAAAGTAATTTGCGGGTTAGAAAGGCAACATACCTTTGTATTCTTTTTGTTCAAATTTCTCCTTTCAATGTTCCTTTCTCATGCATATGGTCTAGCTGGGCTGACGCTCCTCCACTGAGCGGAATGCTTGATGAGCTATTTTAAGTGCATAGTGATCTTGATTAAGGATAACTTTTCAGTTGATCCTCGCTTTATCTTTTCGTAGCTGGGGGAGTTGTAGCATCCATACTGGTTGTCCTATGCTTGTTCTGGGCCGGTCTTGTTGATCAAGTTGGTTTCCATGCCAAGAGCACGACGACGCTGAACCTATCCACTCTTCCTGTTGCTATCGGTCTTTATGGCTACTGCTACTCTGGACATGCCGTATTTCCTAATATCTATACCTCAATGGCCAAGCCAAGCCAATACCCATCTGTCCTTTTAACCAGGTAAAGCTAATCCTCTGATTTTCAATATTTCCCTTCGGATGATTTCTCGAAAATCTAGAGACCAAAACACCATCGGGTGCCAATCTAGTGGCTCTGTTAATCGTCAAGTTTGTTTTTTGAGCATTTTAGATTCAAAGTTGTGACTGAGAGCAATGCACAAGAGCAGTACCATGTTCTGAAGTTGGATTTACAACTCGTCGAATGCTCTTTCGAAAGGCTTTGACAAAAAAACAGTTTGTGTGGTCTAAATATTCATGACACTTTTCTCTAAATGAATATCATTGTATTATGGGTGTAGTTTTGGCATTTGCACTGTGATGTACGCCGGAGTGGCCATTCTGGGGTACCTGATGTTTGGTGAATCGACAGAGTCGCAATTTACACTCAACATGCCCCAAGATTTGGTTGCCTCCAAAGTAGCTGTTTGGACTACGGTATGCTCACATCACTTTGTTTGTCAGGAGGATTCTATATATCATACTATGATAAAACATTCGTAGCTCCTTTCCTATTTGAACTCTCTTTGTGAGATCTGTTCATTGTGTTTCTGTTCTTCTTTTTTTGTCCTTTCTCTCTAAACAAATCTTGACACTAAAAGGATGTGATTTCTTTCTTGTGCAGGTGGTTAATCCTTTCACCAAATATCCTTTTCATATATCATTTGGTTTATGAGGATAGTATTGATGAAATGAATCACCCAACAGATTCCATATTAATGTCTGGTAGACATGAAACTAAATGGCTCTACATCTTTCTCACCAAATCTCATTCTTACACTAGAGGTTTTTCTTGTCCTAAATTACTACACATGTATATTTATTATTCCTAACATAAGAAACGAATTGATCTCAATCTTTTTTATGTTCTGAAGTGGTTATTTATACACTTTTAAAGTCAATCACAGATCTATTTTAGATCCAGTAGGTTCCTGTTTTCAGCATTCGCCTTAACTAGGGACTACATATGCGTTGACCATGTCTCCGGTAGCGATGAGTCTGGAAGAACTAATTCCATCAACTCATGCCAAATCTTATGCTTACGCGATCTTAATAAGAACTGCCCTCGTGATATCGACTTTGATCGTGGCCCTATCAATCCCTTTCTTTGGTAAGTTATCTGTTCCTATGTTGGTAGATCAACAGTCAATTTTCTAGCACTTGCAGCATCTCTTTATCTTATCGCTACATTGTCATTGAGCGACTTCTTCAATTTTGCTTCAGGTCTTGTGATGTCACTTATTGGATCTTTACTCACAATGCTTGTGGTAAGCTTAAGTTCATGAGTTACTTTTACGATTAAAAGAGTTTAAAAGTTATTGGTACTTACATACGGAATGCTTTTACTGATTTTCAAATCACATTTGCTGGTTGATGGTACTGACCTATATCTATTGCAGACCTTGATACTTCCCTGCGCTTGTTTTCTAAGCATCATGAAAGGAAACGTCACGCGTTTTCAGGTACGCATATGTGCATATTCCTGATGCCATTGTTTACATTGGAGCCAACTGATTGGGGGAAAAGAAGTTCTAAGACCAGAGCACTGTACATTGGTCATCTAGTCGTCCTGCTACCATGTTAGATCCTAATTCAATCATGAAAGTATCTATACTACTGCTTTAGCAAACTTATAGGACTAGAGCAACAGATTCTTATGAAGATTGAAGAATGCTTCTCTAATTTGTGAAACTTTTTGAGAGCAAGTCATTGATACAAGGATGACTTAAGACATGAAATTTGCCATAAGCTTTGCTACTGTAGTTTCAATATGCATTTTCAGTATGGTCGACAGATAATGCTTCCAAGCTGGCCTTCTCTACAAATTCTTGATGATTTGCGTCTCTTACTGCCAGGCGGCATTTTGTGGCTTAATCATCATAGTGGGGGTCGTTTCGTCGGCCTTCGGAACGTACTCCGCCCTTTCCAAGATCATCGAGGAATTGAGCAGAGAAGGACTATGAGAAGAGTTTTGCAGATGGATGGGAGACATCTCACAAACACATCAAATCTGTGCTACTCTCAATTTTGAGACACTTTTTGAGTTTGTATTGGTACTGCTTTGGTGGGGGTCTCTTTAACTAGTTAGTGATCCTTTATGAGAATCTATTTCATCAATAAATTTTACAAGAGTCATTGATATTGCAGAGATACAAACGTTGCTTTTTACGTACTAAAACACATCGTTTTTGTCGAATTAATCTGAAGATAGATGTTCATTGTCTGCGCATCAAAGGTATGCAGTAGAGGTGATGTGAATCGTTGCGGAAAGATCGTTCTACGAAGGCCTAGATGATGCAAATTGCGAACCTCGACCTCCAATCGAAGCAACCTCGGTATAAACGTGACTTGTTGACGAACACGTGTCAATCAACCAACATTATAGACGCCACGAGCGAAAAAATTCGCTATCTCGCTCGATAAGTCGAATCAACCGTCACAAGGGAACCTAGGTCAAATCCTCAAAAGAACAGTAAAAAAAAAGAACCTCTCAATTCTTTTCCTCAAAAATAAAATATCTGTCCCTCAAAGAAATTCGGCCAATCCTTAATACAGGCTTTCTAACCACCACACAAATCATAAAACCAGCCCTAGAAATCTAATACGTCATATTCTAGAATATGTCTAAACAAAAAGATAATTTTTTTTGATTTGGTCAAATATTTGGTGACCAAATAATTAAATTGCACCAAGATTTCTATGATTTTTCAAGATTTGATCCAAGATCATCTCCAAGCCAAAGATTACGCCAAGATTTCCAAGATTTTTCAAGATTTGATTCAAGGTCATCTCCACGCCAAAGATCACGAACCATGACGCCAACAACTTATCTGAATTGCTTGGCCCGCGCTCGAGTGATCAAACCAGTCGGAATACACAACGGGTCCTTAGCACCTCCTCCTCGATATGGCTCGATGTCCACATCATTTCCTCCCCCGTGCAAAGGATTTGTCCTCAAATCATCACTTGCATCGAAAAGAGTCAAATCAGAAACATTAGGTGTAGCACTAACGTCATACTCACCCGGAAGATCAAGCTTGTAAGCGTTATTGTTAACTCTTTTCAACACCATAAATGGTCCATCCCCTCGCGGTAATAACTTAGAATGTCGCTACTCAGGAAATCGCTCTTTGTGCATATGAACCAAACCCAATCGCCGAGTTCAAACACCACTTCCTTGCGCCCTTTGTTAGCTTGCCTTGCATATTGCTTAGTCTTACGCTCAATATTTACACGAGTCTTCTCATGCAACGCCTTGACAAATTCGGCTTTCTTTGCTCCGTCTAAATCCACACGCTCATCAACAGGTAAAGGGGTTAAATCTATCGGAGTTAACTAATTAAAACCATAGACAACCTCAAATGGTGTGAATTTAGTATCAGAATGCATGCTCCTATTATATGCAAACTCAACATGTGGTAGACAATATTCTCAAGATTTTATGTTCTTTTTAATAATAGCATGCAACAACACCCCTAAAGTTCTATTAACTATCTCAGTTTGACCATCGGTCTATGGATGACAAGTAGTAGAAAATAACAACCGTGTTCCTAGTTTTTTTCACAATGTTTTCCAAAAGTAGCTAAAAAATTTAGAATCTCGATCTGAAACAATCGATCTAGGCATGCCATGCAAACGTACAACATCCCTAAAGAACAAATCAACAACATGAGATGCATCATCAGTTTTATGACAAGGTATAAAATGAGCCATCTTTGAAAATCGATCAACAACCACATAAATAGATTCTCTACCATACTTAGACCTAGGCAATCCTAACACAAAATCCATAGAAATATCAGTTCAATGATGCGTTGGAATAGGTAATGGTGTATACAAGCCACGCGGTTTAGTTGTAGATTTAGATTGCTTACAAGCAATGCATCTCTCTTCATATGTGGCCAATAAAAATGTTCATGCAGCACTTCATAAGTCTTATTAATGCCAAAATGCCCCCATTAAACCACCACTATGTGCTTCTCACACCAACAATTCACGCAAAGAACACTTAGGCAAACATAGTTTGTTTTCACGGAAAATATAACACTCACGCCTATAGAATTTATCAAATGCAGCATGTTCACATGCTTCAAACACTCTCCCAAAGTCATCATCATTAGTATATAAGCTCTAAATATGCTCAAAACCTAGACACTTTGCTTCTAAAGTAGTTAGAATCACGTACCTTCGAGAAAGTGCATCGGCTACCGCATTCTCCTGACCTTTTTTGTACTTGATTACATATGGAAAAGTCTCGACGAACTCCATCCATTTAGCATGTCTTTTATTCAACTTCTGCTGCCCTTTCAAGTACTTCAAGGTCTCGTGGTCGGTGTGGATCACAAACTCCTTCGACCATAGATAATGTTGCCAAGTCTCCAAAGCTTGCACTAAAGCATACATTTCCTTATCGTAGGTAGGATACTTCAATGTTGCTCCACTCAATTTCTCGCTAAAATAAGCTATGGGTAGCCCTCCTTGCATTAACACGGCTCCAATTCCTATACTAGAAGCATCGCACTCTATCTCAAAAGTAGCACTGAAATTCGGCAAAGATAACAAATGAGCATTAGTCAACTTATCTTTTAGCAGATTAAATGCTTTCTCTTGCTCTTCTCCCCACGTAAAACCCACGTGCTTCTTGATAACCTCGGTCAAAGGTGCGGCAATAGTGCTAAAATCCCTCATAAATCGCCGATAAAAACTCGCCAATCCATGAAAGCTACGCACCTCTCCTACGGTTTTAGGCGTTGGCCATTCACGGATTGCTTTGACCTTTTCTTCATCAACCTGTATACCATTAACACTAACAACAAATCCTAGAAATACTAATTTGTTAGTAACAAAAGAGCACTTCTTTAGATTAGCATACAATTGCTTGGCCCTTAAAACCTGCAAGACAGCTCGCACATACTCAATATGGTCATCAGAGCTTCAACTATATATCAAGATGTCATTGAAATAGACAACCACAAATCGACCAATAAAAGCACGCAAAACATGATTCATAAGTCGCATAAACGTGCTCGGTGCATTAGTTAATCCAAATTGCATGACTAACCACTCATACAATCCATACTTGGTCTTAAATGTAGTTCTCCATTCATCACCTTCTTTCATCCTAATTTGATGATAGCCACTTTTCAAATCGATCTTAGTGAAAATGCAAGAACCATATAACTCATCCAACATGTCATCTAACCTAGGAATAGGATGTCAATACTTTACCGTAATGTTATTGATTGTTTGGCAATTGACACACATTCGCCAAGTTCCATCCTTTTTTGGCACCAACAAAACAGGGACGGCGCACGGGCTAAGACTCTCTCTCACATACCCTCATTCCAATAGTTCGCTAACTTGCTACTGAAGTTCCTTTGTCTCCTCGGGATTGCTTCGATATGCGGGTCGATTAGGTAATGGCGCACCAGGAATCAAGTTGATTTGATGTTCTGTCTCAAATCAGTGGTATCCCTCTAGGAAGTTCATCAGGAAAGACATCTTCAAATTCCTGCAATAAAGACACAATAGGACTAGGCAAACTTAGGCCAAGAGAAAACAAAACCTCCTTGAATAAAAGTACAAGCATCGGTCAGTCTAGAACTAAAGCTCTCCTCACCTCACTCGATTTTGCAAAAAAATTATTTTGCCTATTTTCTTTCCTCTCTTCTTTTCCCTCGGTTTTTACCACAATCCTCCTCTCAGCCTCTCCTTTTCCTTGCGTCTTAGACGCACCACGCAAGCCCTCGGATTTATCACCTTTCTCTCTCTCTCTCTCTCTCTCTCTCTCTCTCTCTGCTTCTCGTTGTAACTTTAACTGATCTTGATACACCTCACTAGGTGTCATTGGTACCAAGGTATAAGTCTTTTGATTCATCACCAATGAATAACGATTCATATACCCATCATGATGTATCTTTCGATCATATTGCCATGGTCTTCCAAGTAAGATATGACCCGCTTGCATAGGTACATCACACTCTACCTCGTCCTTATATCTCCCTATCTCAAATGGGATTCGAACTTTCTTCGACACTTTCACCTCACCACTACCATTTAACCATTGAAATCTATAAGGCCTAGGGTGCTTTATCGTCTTCAAACCCAACTTATCCACCATAATACAACTTGTCACATTTGCACAACTACCTCCATCAATTATCAAACTACATATCTTACCATTCACCACACATCTTGTATTAAACAAGTTATCTCTTTGTTGGTGATGCTTCTCCTCCTTTACTTGCACACTAAGAGAACGCCTAACCACCAATAAATCTCCTTTTATAGCCACTTCTCCATCACTACAATCCTCCAACGGTGGCATCTCATCATCCTCTTCTTCCCTCTCACTTTCAGACTCAACATCACCATGTCCAGTTATGATCATCACCCTCCTATTAGGGCATTGATTCGCCATATGACCTCTACCCAAACACTTAAAACATTTAATCTCACGAGTTCTAGTGTTAGGGTTTTCGGTTTTACCTGAAATCGGATTCGTTCCAACTTTACCGTCCCTCTCCTTCTCCTTTGAGGTTTCGATTTTGATATTATTTCCTCTCCAATTCGGCTTCTCATCTCTCTTCCAATTGGATCTCCAATTCTGATTTGAACATCCTCCACTCTTGTGATTTCGATCCAACTTCAATTGCCGCTCAACTTTGATGGTTTTGTCCACCAAATCCTCAAACTCAATATAGCGTTGTAGCTCCACCACCTTTGTTATGTCTCGGTTCAAATCACTCAAAAATCTTGACATCGTGGCCTCACAATCCTCCACCACATTAGCACAAATCATGGCAATCTCCATCTCTTTGTGATACTCTTCCACGCTCTTATTGCTTTGTGTGAGATTTTGTAACTTTTGAAATAAATCTTTATGGTAATAACTCGGTACAAAACGACTCCTCATCACCGCCTTCATCTCATCCCACGTCTCTATTGGTCTTTCACCATTGCGCCTCCTACTAGTCACAAGTTGATCCCACCAAATTATAGCATAATTAGTAAATTCAACAGCTGCAATTTTTACCTTTTTGAACTCGGAGTATCGTTAGCAATCAAATACCATCTCCATACATTTCTCCCATTCTAGATACGCATCAGGATCATTCTTCCCTTAGAATGAAGGAATCTTTATCTTGATTCTGCCAAGTTCATCATCTTCTCAGTGTCTAAACCCTCGGCCTCCATTCCGCCTTCCAAATCGAGCATTTTGATCATCCTCCATATCGGCCTCATCATCATCATAATGCCACTACCATCTAGGTCGTGTTCTAGAGGCATCTCACTGATGTTGCGGTCTTCCCCAAGGTAGCTCTTAGTCACCATCAACCCTCATGCCATTCCCCATCCTTCGGCCACTAAGCTCCTCCCTACGGTCCTCAATTGCTAGATGCTTTCCACGAGCGCTTCATCCCTTCATTTGGAGTCAACCTCCCTTTGATTCACGCTTTCTTCGTGTGACATAATTTAGACCTGCAAGTAAACGTTAATAACAGAAATCCTCACCAATCGCTCCCTCACATGTTTCTCTCAAGGTGTTTGTCACTCCCCTCGTGTTTAACTCAAGTCTAGGCTTTTTATTCACCCTCAATTAAGCTCACACACTTTGCCTTTTCCCTCTTGTATTCCATTTTCACAAGCTCTTTATCGGACTCAAAACCTGTCTCCTAACCCCTTCACGACAATCAATCAAACTAATCAAACAAGATTAGATCAATTCAGCAAGTAACAATCTCAAACCAACAATTACAACTTTCGAAATTCCAATTGAAACCCAAATCACTACTGATTTTGTTTCAATTCGGTCTACTAACAAACGAGTCGCCTTCTTGATTTTTTTTTTTCTTTTGGTTCGGCTATTTTCTGTTTTCTGCCAAATCTTTTTTTTTTCTCTTGCACACTTTTTTTTGTGCATTTTCTTTCTCTTTTTTTTTTTTTTTTTTTGACAAACTCATATACAATTTAAGATGCTAAGACCAACTAAAATTACAATAACAATAATAATAATAATAATAATAAACTAATAGCAAACAACTACGTATGGAAGCATAAAAGCAATCGAATCCCTAAATTGGCTAGAACCGAAACCCTAGCCCAATAAATCTCAAATTGCCGAATATAAATAGAAAATTTAAGATAAATAGACCTTGTAGAAGCAAGCTCTGATACCAAATGATGTGAATCGTTGCGGAAAGATCATTCTACGAAGGCCCAGATGGTGCGAATTGCGAACCTCGACCTCCAATCGAACCTGTGATTGGCAACCTTGGTATGAACATGACATGTTGACGAACGCATGTCAACCAACCAACATTATAGACGCCACGAGCAAAAGAATTCGCTATCTCGCTCGATAAGTCCAATCGACCGTCACAAAGGAACCTTGATAAGGTCAAGTTCTCAAAAGAATAGTAGCAGAGAACCTCTCAATTCTTTTCCTCAAAAATAAAATATCTGTCACTCAAAGAAATTCGGCCAATCCTTAATATAAGCTTTCTAACCGCCACACAAACCCTAAAACCAGCCCTAGAAATCTAATGCGTCATATTCTAGAATATGTCTAAACAATAAGATAATTTTTTTTTTGATTTGGTCAAATATTTGGTGACCAGATAATCAAATTGCGCCAAGATTTCCAAGATTCTTCAAGATTTGATCCAAGATCATCTCCAAGCCAAATATTACGCCAAGATTTCCAAGATTCTTCAAGATTTGATCCAAGGTCATATCCACGCCAAAGATCACGAACCATGACGCCAACAGCTTGCCTAAATTGTTTGGCCCGCGCTCGAGTGATCGAACCAGTCGGAATAGACAACGGGTCCCTAGCACCTCCTCCTCGATATGGCTCGATGTCCACATCAAGAGGTAATTCTTTTTGCATTAAACAGATTTATCACTTCTATTTTAAGTAGGATTGCGCTTAACTAGAGGAATAGAAAGGACATCAGGTCATCAAACTGCTGTAATATCTTACCAGTTACTATAATTTCTACTCAAGTAGCTCTTGTAAGATCTATTGGTTAACGTGACAAAAACAAAGCTTGACTATGTTACGGAAAAAAATGGGGCAAGTCGGACATGTAAATTTGGAACTAAATATGCATAAAAACTGGATGCGCTATGGAACTTTCTTTACCTGCTGAGAAAACTCTTGTCTGCAACAAACACTAGCATCAGTGAGAAGAAGCATGATAGGTTTAGATAGATGTAATCTAATCTTAGTCCAGTTAAGATTGATGCGATCTAGTCATCAGTGAAAAGAAGCATTATAGGTTTAGATAGATAGATGTATTCTAATCTATACGCCGGTTTAGATTGACGTGATCTAGTCTTAGAAATAAAATCGAAAAACTCTTTGATTCACATAATCAAATCCTAAACTTTTCACCGAATGGCAATCGAGTTCTAAAAGTGTGATTTAAGTATGCCACATTAGTCACATCTGCGTGGCACATCGGTACTTTCCATTACCGTTTTCTTTTTTTGGTCACCATAAATTTTTGACTTTCCAATTGGTAAAATCAAATCCAAAACTTTGGTTGGAAAAAGCAGCTAAGTTTAAACACATATCGGGAAGTGCAATGTAAGTTGGTCATTTGGGCAATGTTTATGCAACTTTGGTACTTTTCGCTGCTTTTTAACAAAATAATTCAATTGCACTTTCTTAAAAAGGCTTAAGATTGATTGAACATTTATGATGCGATTGCCTGATTGATCTCAATTTTTGAAACTTAGAACGTGAACGCTAGCTCGACGCTCCGAAAAATTGAATGGCCAGGAAATTTGAACCACTCTAAGTGCGCCGAATAAAAGCAGTGCTCTTTTTATGATCTACCAAGGGATAGATCCTATGTCCTACCGAGTCATATCCCCGCTCATTTTGTCAAGCGTAGTAACACACGAGTACTAGGAATCTTTTCTAATGAATAGTGTTACATAAATCAAAATAGGCAAATAAAACCAAAATGATTTGAGAGAGAAATAAATTCTAAAAATTAAACTCGACACATTACATTTATGTAGTCCGGTGGGAGGCCTAGTCTACACAAAGAGATTGACTATTATCGGCAAAAAAGAAAAAGAAAATTACAATTATTTAATCATATGCCCATTCACAAGTGTTTCCCAACCTTGATGTACGTGAACAAGCCTCGCAAGATATTAAAAAACAGAACATCTTGTTGGCTTTCTTTATACGATTCTCTAAAAATCAGTTGCAAAATTGGGCCCTTCGCCGGGCCATTCCGGCCAACGGACCATGTTGTGGCCAACCCGACAAAGCTGGTTAGTCGGGAGCTACTCCAAACCAATTTTGCTCGCTCGAGACTCCTCAAACTATTCAAATTTTAGTCAGTTTCGAATCGAATCTAAGTTTGAGCCTTTTAACATATTCCTATTTGTAGGGGTGAGTAATTCCAAGTTTTATACAAATTCCACCTAAAATGTAAATGTACCTACTAGAGTAGGTTCTTTATTTATTAGAACATGGAACCTACTTTTTCACGGGTTCTGGGATAGATTTTAGATTTTATTCAAGTTCCACTTATATCATTAATTAAACAATTATAATAAATTATCACATTTAACAATCACCACTTGTTATTACAATTTACTAACCTCATATCGAGAATATGAAATAATAATAGTTATAAAATGAAAATTCATATTAATGGTTCTAAATTATTAATTCATTATCAAATGTCATAAAATATCGTAAAAAGACGTGAAACAAAAATTTGTTTCCACATTTCAGGTTTCCAATTTCCTAAATCTAGAACCTACTTGTCACAATAAATTTTTAATTTTTGGAATCTGAAACCTATTTCACATACCTTAAAATTTGAAAACCAACGGATTTTCATTAATTCAGCTCTTCTGTTTCACTTTCTACCAGAAATCATGCTAACCCCTAGTTATTTCAGCTATCGGACCACGGTGTGATGGGAGGGAAGGAGCAAGAAAAGAAAATCATGTTGCGTCCCAACCCAAAGTCCCAGAAAGTACAGAGGCGGCTGAGATGGATTCTACTTTCAGACAAGAAAAAAAAGCCACTGAAACCAAATTATTCTTGGTACTTGGTATTTCCTAGGAATCTCAGCGCCCGCAAGTTGGAGTCTTTGTCTCTTGTCTCCTCTCATTCCCTCCCCGACCCACTTCGCAATTTGCAGTTTTTGTCCCGTTTCGCTTCGGACGTCCGTCTCGCCCGCCGGCGATCGATGATGGGTCTTCTGTAGGAGCGCGATCTTGATCCTGGGTCTCGCTCGCCATGTACGCAGCGGCGCTCTCTCCCTCTCTCGATCTCGGAACCCCCGGACCCGGCGTCCTCCCGCGCGACCCGTCGCGGGACTCGCTCCGGTCCTCCTCGTTCGTCCGCTCCCGGACGGTTCCCGCCGCGGTCGGTCCCGTGGTGGGTCGTTCGAGCTTGGGTCGTGCGGTTCGAAGGAGGATTTCGGCTCTCGGCGCGGTTGGCCAAGATGGGTACGCGTTGAAGGAGGGACTCGACGACTCGCCCGTGTCGGTCGAGTTGGAGCCGATTGGCAGCGAGAGCCAGTTCGATCGGGTCGTGGCCGAGGCCCAACAGCTCGAGGAATCGGTTATTGTGGTCTGGTATGTGTTCTTGCATTCCTGAGTTTCGTGTCTTTGTGTTTTGGATTTCGTTTGTTTGTACGTTGGGCCGTTCTGTTTTTCTGTGTTTCTGGCTAAGAAGTTATGTTGAGAGATTGGTAGCGGTTGAAAGATTGCAAAACGAGTGCATATGTTTGTGTCAACTTTTCCATTGTAAACGTAAAGGACCGGATCCACCAGTAAATCTGATGAAGCTCTGTATAGGCTTGTGTCCTAATATTTTATTTTGCAAATTTGTATGATAAGATAAGATCGTTAGCAGATAATCCAAAACACTTACAATTGTGGAGTGAGGCCATGAATGAAAAGAATCAACTTTGCCTTGAAGTTGCTCTGCTACAAATGAGTTTATTGAAATGACTAACATGGACTTGTAGGATGGCAAGCTGGTGCAGAAAATGCATATATCTGAAGCCAAAATTGGAAAAGTTGGCTGCTGATTACTATCCAAGGTTAGACTGAATTGATTTCCCCCAAATACTGACAGATAGGCATTTGCCATCTACTTTTCTTGACGTGATGATTCTAAAGGGTAGTGGTATTGCCCACCCAAAATTTGGCTGCATCCACACGCTGACATTCATATCAGTTTATCTTGCTTCCCATTGTCTTGGCTATGAAACTAATTCAATGGTAGCATTTTTACCAGACTTTTCACTTTAAGATAAAGGAAACCTGCATCATTACAAAAGATTGCAAGAATCAGTGAAGGGTGTGGATATTCCATCTCCCAGAGTAGATCTTCTTCCATGATCTGTCAATTACTTCTATCAATTTCTTGTTGCATTCCATCAAATTTAATTTTGGTTTGATCAAACTGTTCTTTTAAACCTGCTGAAGTTTCTATTCTAGACCTACGCATTTCAAATGAAGCTTTATAAGCTAGAAAAGAGATGGATGTCCTCATTTGGTCATGCTACACAACCACAATCAGCTTCACTCTCTTCAGCATTTTCTGTTGCAAAGGATTTTTAGAGAAAGGTTTTAGCGGTAATTGGATCAGGGCGTTGATCGATCACAATCTGTATTAGTCTGGTATAATGGTCTGTTGAATAGTTAATTCTGGTGGTTTCATTATGTTCTAATTGAAAATTTACTCTACATAAATGGAAGTAAGGTGTGGCGACAGTTGATTCTGTTTTCACAATTGGTAGGTGCAAAAAAATTATCTGGAAGATGGTTTCATCTTCTTATATGATAAGTCCTATATAGACAATTATGTCCTTTACTCAGAGCATATGCATGACCCATGAGTTGACATACTGCTTACTTATCCAGAGAAAAAAAAATTGTATATCTATTTTATGTCCAGGTAGAAGCACAGCATTTACCTGTGGTTTTGCAATTTACCATCTGTAATGGTACCATGGTGATTCCTTTATGCAAGTATCAGGTGTTGTCCTGGCTATTTTGAGTCTGGCAGCAGATGTTAGTGTAATTTCAGAAATTCAAGGGGTATTGCTCTGGTTTAGCCAAAATTCAGAGGTTGTCAAATGTAATTTACCCTGAAACTTTTATAATTTGCAATCTATTGCAGATTGCGCTTTTACTGTGTTGATGTCAACAAAGTTCCACACAAGCTGGTTGCTCAAGCAGGTGTCACCGTAAGTCCAAAGCTTTAGATTGTTGAATTGTTTCTCATTTCTAGATCCCAAATGAGATTTGATAATGATTTCATTATGATCAGAAGATGATTCAGTTAATGTGTGTGAAATGTGGAAATACAAAGTGCTCATATCAGAATAGCTTGTAGGAAACTATTCAAATGATATGGTAGAGAGTCAGAAGCATTCAGAAACTCTTAGGAATTTGCCTCATGCACGGCACTGCTTTTGATTTAAGAAATTTTTTCATGCTGTATTTGATGAGGATGTAGTATTGCATGTTAGTCAATGCACCAACTCACATACCGCCAGATTTTCCTTCTTAATGGGCTATCTGAATGCACCTATAAATGATTTTCCCTTATGGGCTTTACCGAGGGATAAATGCATAACCAATTGACGTAGTCTGAAATGGCAAGCCCTAGGCTTTTGACATAAAAGTACCAAACTTTCCTCAGTTGATGTCTATTAAGATGCCTGTTATAATTGAGCAAGACTTGGTCATTCTAAGAATTTTCACTGATTTGAACTTCTAACTGATGCAGAGGGTGTTTAAAACCAGTGACCCCCAATAAGATGACCACTATAAGATGGCTTGTTTAAACATCCAAGAAAGCTTTACACACCTTATATTGAACAACTATTTTGGGAACATTTAATGTTTATAGAATTTTTATTATCATTCAGTGAGATAGATGCTTATGGTAATGTCATTGCATTTGTTGTAAATGGGAATCAGCTCATCAAATAGCAGTTACATTAAACAAATGAACTTATTGCCAGAGTTATGCTCTGAAAAGATCAGAACCTGCCCTAATATTTCTGATCCTTGAAAGAAGATAGTCTTGAGATATGAAAAAAACTTGGTTCACTTGATGCTAGTCTCTGTTTACCTTTAAGTAGAGTGATATTAAATTAGGATAGTTGGTGTAGATTAGTTTCAGTAAATACATCTGCTATTGTAACCACGTCTATGACTGCAAATATGACAGCACGAGTGGGGTTGGATCCATAGGTTACATCTTTTGTTGTTCATTGGGACAGTTACAATCTCTAAGTTTGCATTGTTTCGATTGCTTTTCTTGCTTTGACTCAAACTTGGCAAAATGGTGATTAACACTTAAAACTTTCTTCTTATTTGGACACGATGGGATTGGAATTGTGAGCAGAAGATGCCGACTATACAGGTATTGATTCTTAATCCATATGAGGAGTTTGTTAAGCTTTCTGCTTGGAGTAACTGAAAATTTTGTATTAGCAGCTGTGGAAGGATAGCAAGAAGCAAGCTGAAGTGATTGGTGGCCACAAAGCATACCTAGTCATCAATGAAGTTCGTGAAATGATTGAAAATGAGTGGACAGCATGAAGTACAAAAAAGAGGCAATTCTTTTTATGCAATTCTGTTGACGGGATTCATTCCATTAGGGTTCAATATAGAAAATGAATGCTGGCTGCCAAATACTTGATGGATCCCTCCCCTCCTCCTTTTATCCGAGCTTAGGAGTGGTAGTGGAAGATAAATCCTGCCCGGACGGATTTTAACTTCTGTCTATATTTTAGTCGAATTTGTTACCATTCTCACTTCCAATTCCAGAGGATATGAATGAGAACTCTCTCTTTGGCCTCTGTGCTTCCTTCTGTCGCTCCATTTACTTAAAAATAGCTAATGGGTGACCCTAATTGCTCGTGAATTCAACCCGGGTGTGGTTTATTCCAGGTGATTAATTGTCAAGGATGTCGTGCCCCTGATGTATGATGATGATTTGCCATGTGTAGAAGAGGATTGGCAAGGAAAGAGATTTGACAGAGGAAGTGCTGAAGCTGAGATAGAATTTTATTCATTGGTTTGATATCTCAGAATATGGTTCACGTGTGGTGGTTCTATGTTGTTGTTCAGTCTTTCCATCTCCTTGCCTTTGCCATTTTCACTCTGATACATTGGCTTTCCCCAGTAATCATCAAATTAGTTCATTGAGTATATCAGAGATGGAGATGAGACTTGTCGCCAGAGATCTCAGCCATTCTACTCCTTTGGTAAGTACTATTGAGGCAAGTTCATTAGCCAAAGATTAATGTTTGATATCACAGGAGTCCTAAGGCGGTGTGGAGCTTTTCAAATCCTATCGATCGCAACTTGATTTTTTTTTTTAGTTTGATTCTTAATGTGATGTTTCATTCATCTCCAAAATAAATAGTTTCCACCAACCTACCTTTTCTGTAGGTTGCCAGATGCCTCCCACGATGGGAGGCTTTGCTTTGTTTTTACGAACCAAAGATTCTTCACGGTCGGGGACTCTCTTATGTAGATCATTCTAACGTGGATTAATAAATGCCATTTTTTTAAGGAATCTCTTTCGTGCAATCTCCAGTCGCATTATAATCGAGATGCTCGATTTCCTAGAGGCAGAGCCTATCCTAAATGTCATGCTATAATTATGCGATGGTTATTTTACATGCAACGATCGCTTTCTTTGTAGGTTTAATGCCATCTTTGCCGTCCGTCACTTTCTCTCCTCCCTCTCGGGCCCTCCATCCCGTGAATAACGATCACTACTCTTTGGTAGGTATAATTTCCTATTCCAATATTCACTTCTCTCCTTAGTTAAAAAGTTCGAACAATGACACGACAAGTACCTAACTATTATCCTTTTAATAATTAAGTATCTAATTTTTGTTTTCGGTACATCAGCTTTCCAAAATTGTCTTAACTTGAGGTTTCTGTTGAATAACCCGTCATGTCATGTGGTTTTTGCTGAATATGCATTAGGAGTGAGCACTGATCCAGTCCAAAATAGATCTTTAAACTCGATCGAGTTAGCCCTACTTGATCGATCATGGTCCTTCTCCTTGGGAACCAATTTATTCCAAGTCCCTTTTCATTTTAGGCTCTACATTATTGGTTCCAAACTCCAAAAATTGAGAATCAATCGTAACATGACATTTTTTAAATTTCAGTTCTAGAATCTACACATCTATTTAGGGACTAATCACTCTTAATGTGCCTCGCTTACTTAGCAAAAGTTAAGTTTCATTGACACCATGACTAGCTTGCTTAACCAATATATATATATATGGTTTTAGATCACAATGGTTGAAACTCAATTGACCTGACCCAATAAAAAAATTTCTAATCCAAGCTAATTTGCATTTTTTTAAGTATCTCTCTTGCCAAGAATCAAGCTCAAGACACATTTATACCAAAATAGTGAAGGGAGCCATGATTAAAATCATCTGGAGATCTCTTTACCAAAAATAGGAAACCGCGATAAAACCATCATATATTCACAATGATTGCTCATTACCCATCTTTCGCAAAAAGACAATAGTAAAAGAGTCCCAGATATTTGATAAAATTAGAGTTTCCTCCCCTACAAACTATCGATTTCCAAGTTGCACCATGTGGCCATGCACGTACCCAGCTTCCTGCCGTTGGTTCTCGATCTCCCGGCTGTTTTTTCTCTGCGGTAGCCCCCACCGTGCTCTCTCTCTCTCTCTCTCTCCTCTCTGTGAAGACAGACAGCACTTCTCTCTTCCTGAACATTGTGGAGGCATTTTGTTGCGCCAGAAAAGGAGGAAAGAAGGGAAGAAAGAGAAAAGGGAAGGAGGGAAAAAGCAGACGCTCCGTGCAAAGCAGAATCTGGCGCGGATCGTCTCCGTACATTTGGGAACTTTTCTTTCTTGGGTTCCGGTCGGATTCTTATTCTCGATTCTTTTTTCCCGTGGGTTATCTGCCGATGATCGCGCTCGTGTTTGATTCGGAGCTCCGGCGATCTTGAATCCAACGCAGTGTGGTTCCTGGGTACGCGTCCTTTTGTTCTCTTTTTTGTTCAATTTTCTTTGTTTTTTTGAGCTTTGTCGGATGTTTCGTGTCATGGGTTGTTTTGAGATTGGATGGTTATGCTCTGAATTTTCCTCCGGTGTTGGTATCTGTTTCGTTTTGTGGTTGGATGTTTCGATGATCCTGTGACGCGGCGATTCGGTGTTTGGGGACATTGTGGTGTGATTGGATGTCTCGAGCCTTGAAGTTTGCGTTCTGTTGGGAATGCGAGCGAATTGAGCTTAGCTCTCTTACCTTTTCCCAGAACAATCTTTAATCTTTTGGTTAAATTTTCTACTTTTGCTTTACAGCATGCAAAATAGAAATTTGGGTTACTTGTTGTATTCCATAGGATATGTTTTTCTTGCCCTATTTTGTTTTCTGATTTTAAATGTTCTTTTTTTTTTTTTTTTTTTAAGGTGAATTTAAGGTTTCTGAAGATGGTTACTGCTGGTAACATAGACACGCTGTCTGCAAACAATGGCCTGGGAGGTTTCAACTGTAATTTAGAAGATAGTTTGCAAAACGAGCTTGAACTGTTGTTGCGAGCGCAGCGTAGTCAACAATCTCTTGATCGGGAAAGCAAGCTTAATATCAGTCGTAGCGGTAGTGCACCACCCACGGTCGAAGGATCGCTCTGTGCTGTTGGAGGTCTATTGGGAAACTCTCCTTTTAGAGAGGGCAATAGTTTGAGGAGGAATAGCAACTGTGACAATGCATGTGAAGAGGAGGTTCGATCCCACCCAGCATACTTATCATACTACTATTCACGTGAAAATGAGAATCCAAGACTGCCCCCACCATCATTGTCGAGAGAGGATTGGAGGGCTGCCCAGAGGTTTCAAGCCGGTTTGTCATCTTTTGTGGGCATTGATGATTTGACAAATAATACTCTTGAGGAAGGTGGGAATGATTCGTCGTTGTTTTCTTTCCAACCCAAAGGCCGCAGCTTTTCTGTACAGGATGCAGAAAAGGATTTGATGGAACTAAGAAAAATGAATAGACATGCTTCTGCTGAATGGCTCGGCAAAGGATCAAATGACATCATTGGATCGTCAGCTTCTAGGTTGGGCACACGGAGGAAGAGTTTTGCTGACATTCTTCAGGTAATAAGTACGACTACGAGTAATTTGATAGGGGGAAAAGTAGATAAAAAGAAATTGACCACAACTTTACTTGCTTGATGAGGACAACATTGCCATCAAACTTTCCTGGTCTATCTCCACACAGTTTGATTCTCTTAGTGTTTATCTCTTAGGCTTGCCCAAAAAAAAGAACGTTTTGACTTTGTTGCAGCTTGAGGGTCCAGTTTCGCAGTTCTATATAAGACAGCACTTCTTTTTGTCTCTTTCTTAATTGACAGTTTACATTTTTATCTTTGAGGCTATTAATACAGGGTATATTACATAGAGATTGTCAGTTCTTTAGCATAAGGAAGCAGACTCTGTGGTTACATAAGAATTTGTAGTATTGCATCCCCTTGTTATCATTTTTCTTTATCTTTTCTTGGCTTTAGGACAAAAGTCGAATGCAGATTCTGCACCTCCTGCAGAAAAAGTGGAAAAACAATATGCACCTACTTTGACTCACTCATATTAACATAATATAACTGCAGTGATGCACCTGTTACGGTAAGGTCCAACTAAGATGTTTAATATAACAGTAAGCACCAATAACATTGCTTTGTCAGAAGGAAAACAATGTAACTATACCTTTTGGTTAGCACCTCCACAAATAGTTTCTTCAGTACTTGTACAATTAGTTATTATGATATCCCTGGTATATACAAGCGTTAGTCCACCCTATCAATTGTTCTCCAAACAAGTAACTTCGCATTTTTCATAACAAAAATATTTAAAATTGGGATGACTGTTGTCTTGAATGGTGTGGCTGTATAATTAATTGGAGTCAAGTCCTTTAGTTATATGCTCTACTCATAAGCAAAACCTTCTCATGGGCTTTTTCTTTTCTTTTCTTTTTTTTCTAATTTCAATTGACAACTCAATATGATGGTAATTAATGTCTTTCAGGAAGGGCTTGAGCAACCCTCTAGTTTATTGGTCTCACGCCCACAAAGTGCTAGTGATATTACTGATATCATGGACCCAATTACATCCAATTCTCATCCGATGGGAGTCTGTAATGGAGTTGAATCAAGTGGAGGCATCCGTTCTGGAGCTAATTCTCCTGGTTTAACTAGAGCTCCTGCCTGTGGGACCTCATTTCCACATTCTTTTGCTTCTGTTGCTGCATCTCTCTCAAGGACTATGACCCCTGAGCCACAGGTGGCTGGAAGACATCTGAGCACTGGTCTTCCTCCACTTGATAGCAGGATTATTTTGCCTGATGAGAGGAAACACATTATTTGCTCGAGTGTTTCAGGTTGTCATTCTCTGGCATCAGCAGGGATTGAAGATATTGCAGCTTCATTATCTGAATTAAATATATCAAAGAGTGGACATACTAATGAAGATGGTTTTCCACAGTCTCAACTTCATATGGCTCCAGATAACCAGCAGGATTTCTCACTTCTGGTGCCTAATGATCATAACCAGAACGTTCAACAACATTTTGACATCTTTGATGCTGGCAAACCTTCAGGTTTTGGCAACTCAATTGATTTAAACAGGAATAATGGATCTATAACGGGCTCAGTTCTAGGACAAGTACCATAGGTCAAGTAAATTTTCCAAAACGAACATCTTCTTCTGCAAATCTGTTTTCAACAGGGAACTCTTTGGGCTTTGAAACTTTCGAAGAATCTAGTGCTCATCATCACCAAGGTGACAACATTCTCAATATTGGTTATGGTGATCACCCGGTATCCAATGGTCATTTTGCTGCAGGTGAGATTGATCCCATCTTTATCCTAGAAGTGTCAATAAATGTTAGAAGAGTTAATCCTACTGTAATTTTATTTCTTGATGTTATATTTCGTATTTTAGGTTCAGGTGTGAGTGGCAATCAAATTGGAGAGATGTTGCAGAGAATGGGAAACCAAGTAGGATATGACCTAAATCATCCGATTGCTGATCCCCATTTTGTTCATTATATGCAACCAAATTTCAATCCTCAAGCACCGGTTATGCAAAATGATCTTTCCCAATCAAGGAAGTCCTTTGGTTCTTCACCAAATTTGGATCAGCTGCGAAAGGTTTACCTCGAGGCATTGCATGCTCAACAGAAACAGCATTATAAGGGGCCGAGTTTTAGTAAATTATCTGCACCACTAAATCATAGACACAAAAGAGATGTAATCTATGAATCTAGCTTGCCATATTCTGGAAATCTAACAGCAAATGGTGGATTTTCTTCGGTTGGATTTGGAAGCCATATGCTTCCTGATGAACGAATTGCACGATTTACTTCAATGACGAGAACTTCAGTGAGAGAGTCTGCTGGATCATGGCCCTCTAGTTATGGCACTGATGTTGAAGGGAAATTGGTCTCATCATTACTGGACGAGTTTAAGAGTAACAAGATCAGATCTTTCGAACTATCTGACATTTTGGGTCATGTAGTTGAATTTAGGTACTCTATGCCACTTTTATTCTTTTTCTTTTATCAACCGTCAGTTCAACTTTAAGTTACTTTTACTGTTTAATATTGCAGCTCGGATCAGTACGGTAGCCGCTTTATTCAACAGAAGCTGGAAACAGCCAGTGAGGAAGAAAAGAACAAGATATTCCCCGAGATCATTACCCATGCTCGCTCTCTGATGACTGATGTCTTTGGCAATTATGTCATACAAAAGGTGAAATTTATTTTTCTTTATTCGATATATAGCATGTTGACCATTGACTTTCTTGGCATTTTCCATTTCTAACAATATCGTTATTGTGCATGAATCTGCAGCTTTTTGAACATGGCACCAAAAGTCAAAGAAAAGAGTTGGCTAGCCAACTCGCTGGCCACGTGTTGCCTCTTAGTCTTCAGATGTATGGCTGTAGAGTGATTCAAAAGGTTTCTATTTAACATCAGAAGTTTACTCTCGTCCATAGTTTCACTATTGTTGCCTTTCAATTTCAGGTTTTGTGAGCTTGCACACACTTGTCATGAATTTGTATGTCTTTGGTTTTTCTACACTGATTAGTCCCTCTGTGCCAGCCCTATTCGCACAATGCTAAACAATTTCTTTTGGAAAATGTTCAACTAAATGTAAATACATTTTGTGCTTTACAAAAGTTGTTTTCTGTTCTCTCGTAGTCCAAATTTCCAAAAGCCTCAAATTTCACGAGCACAGTAAAACTTGCATAAAAACTAGGATTTTTCTTATGAAGTTAGTTTTTAAAAATGGATGAGGACTTTCTCACCTATCCTGAGGAGGAAAGGGCTGCTGGTAAGGGGATGATTTGATACAAATCACAATTATGATAAGATGGAACCTCCTTTTTTGTCTTCACTTTGATTGGTCATTACATGTTCTCATGTATGCATGTATTTTATTATCGAAGCAGCAAAATATGAGGATCCATAGTCATAAGTAACAGCATGGGCGTGACTCTAATATGGGTGTCATGGAATGGAGCTTTCGTTGGGTATTCATGAATGAATAGTGGAACACTGATATGGAAGGTGATGTTGGCGGGGTTAAATAAGTATATATACGTAGCCACTTCTAGAGATCTGTGTAATTTTGGGGGACATTTTCTTTGCAGTATGAATAGTGGAATGTACTTTACCCAGATTTTTCTACACTAATTAGTTGCAGTCTAAAATTTTTGGCTTCCATATCTATAGACCTAGAAAATGTCTCATTTTAGAGTCAATATGATGAGCCAATTTGTTGAATATCTGCTTACTGCTCATTGTATTTATTATCTATATTCTTCATGAAATGAAGCAGATTTAGAGCGTATGTACTGTTAATATGCAGAAGCCACAGTAGCGACAAGAATTAGTTCATTTAGGGTATAGAGAGGACCTGGAATCTTCTTGTTTACTTTGGAGGTGGAGCTTAAGGTTCTTGTAATGGGTGTAGTAGTGCAGCTAACCAAAAAAATGATCCCTTCTGAATAGATTTTGACATTGGCATAAACCTTCTTAGAGGTAGTATCATTGTTGCCCTATCCTTATCATCATGTTAACGATTCTTATATTTAGTTGTGACTTGCTGTGTCTATGTACTTTTGTGCAATATAAAGGATGCATCGCATTATGAATGTTTCTAGAGGGACCTTATTCTCTAAATTTACTTCAGGCATTGGAGGTGGTTGATGTGGATCAGCAGACTGAGATGGTGGCAGAGCTTGATGGTTTTGTCATGAAATGTGTGCGTGACCAGAATGGTAATCATGTTATCCAGAAGTGTATAGAATGTGTTCCTCAAGATCGAATTCAGTTCATCATCTCTGCTTTTTATGGGCAAGTTATTTCACTTTCAATGCATCCCTATGGCTGTCGGGTTATCCAGGTTCAGGCTTTGTTATCTTCACTTATTTCTATTACTTCTGGTGTGAAATGTTGTCTGTTGTCTAAGCTCACAATTGACTTACAGAGGGTCTTAGAACATTGTGATGACCCAAGTACCCAACAAACCGTCATGGATGAGATCATGCAATCGGTATGCAGTCTGTCCCAGGATCAGTATGGGAATTATGTTATCCAGGTACTTGGTTTCCTTTTTGCATTCTGCAGTCAATTAATCAAAGTTCTTTTGTGACATACCTGAATGAGTTTATGAGAGTTTTATAAATGGATCTGTATGGTTATCATTGAACTTAGTGCTGATTACATCATTACTTGAAGGTTATTCCCTGAATTAAAAGAGGGAGTGCAACAGTATAAAGGATTAGATAGGAAAGCAGCCAGTAAATATTTGAGGACAACTCTCAAATCAATTTGTTTTCACCTAACCTAGTCTTAGAACTCTAATGGATCGAAACTCAGCAAAATCTGGATAGCATATGTGCAAAGTTCTCTAATATGGTTCTAATTTCGGGTTGTCCGATGAATCTGTTGTTGGAGGCCCATTTATTGAGCACCTGCCATGGAGTAGTCCGTCTGGTAACTCTGTAGTCAACTAAATATTGGATTTTGGCTGTACTTTTGCTTGGGGGCATGACACCATGGTTTGATCTTCAAGTGATCAAACAGTTGGAACAAAATCTGCTGATAAGATCTCTACTCAGCTTGCGTTCTTCCACCTTTTCTCTAAGAATGCATTTCTGATTCCTGCCTGTTTTGCTGCCTAACGTAATATATTCTTTAGTCAAATATCTCGAGGTTGAAAATTTCTCATCTGATCATCGCATTTCTTTGTTTCATGGTAGCATATACTTGAGCATGGGATATCATGTGAACGAACTGCCATTATCAGCAAGTTAACGGGCCAAATTGTCAATATGAGTCAGCAGAAGTATGCTTCTAACGTTGTGGAGAAGTGTTTAACATTTGGAAGCCCTGAAGAGTGTCAATTATTGATCAATGAGATACTCGGTTCCACAGACGAGAATGAGCCCTTGCAGGTTTGTCACATGCACATTACTTCTGAATGTTAAAGAGATAGATACGTGACATTTACATGCTGCATCTGATGACAAAGTGTATTTCATGATTGAATGGAGTAAAAGGTGTGGTTCCTCTCATTACACTCTGTGGAGGCATCATGTTGTAGGCAGTCATAGATAATGGGGAAATAGATGCAGGTTGAAATCTCATCATGTGGCCAGACAAGGGGACAGTACGCTTGGCTTCTGTTGATTGTGATATCATGTCTGGCATGAGCACTTAAATCTCCTAACAAAAGGAGAGATGCAGAGGGTATTACAGAGAGGAGCGGGTAGGCTTCATTGGGGATTTCCATCTTTTTCTTGCTTTAGGATGTCTATAGATGTTAGGCATGAAAATGAGAGGTACAGATTTACAAAATGGCTGTCGTTCAAGAAGCTGGTCAGATAAGATACGTATTGCAATTATGTTATATCTGGCAGGAAAATTATAGCTATTGCAACAGTTAGAGAATATTTGTTTAACATGCTCTGGTTTAGATATATTTGCTGGTCCTTATGTTCCAACACTGTCACGTACACAATCCCTTAGTCAAAGTGACGTGAACTGTTCATTTGCACAAATGCAGGCAATGATGAGAGACCCATTTGGAAACTATGTCGTGCAGAAGGTCCTTGAGACTTGCAATGATCAGAGCCTTGGTTTCATTCTTTCTCGCATAAAGGTCCACCTCAATACCTTGAAGAGGTTTACTTATGGAAAACATATCGTTGCCCGTGTGGAGAAGCTCATTGCAACTGGAGGTGAGAATCATTTTACATGGTTCACTGAAGATATTCTTTTTGATCTATCGATGCCACGTCTTTATTTTATGAACTCCCATGGTCTATGTTTGCAGAGAGGCGCATAGGGATGTCATCCTCATTTCCTTCTTAAAAAGATATTCGTCTGAAACGCAGAAGACTTTTTTTCCACACCTCCCTGCTACAAGCAATAATGCTGATATACAGCAGATGCAGATGATGATCGTTACTGATCATCCTACTTTCATCCTCAAGGGTTTTAAGCTGTAAATAAAAGAGCAACATCTTACCTCCTTGTATAAATTATCTTCTCAATGTAAATTTTAAGGTAATTTGAATGCAGAGGGTCTGCAAGAATAGGCTGTATTACTAGTCGAAAGAGAGGCGCCGGCACTTCTGTAGCCTTTAACAGAATAACTGCCTGGTTCCTAGCCCAAATGCAAAGTTCGAGTCTGTAAAGGGAAGTTAGCATTTTTGACTCGTGCGCAAGGACAACTTGTACGTATCTGTACATATGATGCAATTTTGGGAAATAATACGCAATTTTCTTGCGGTATACAGGCAAGCTGATTTCTGCGTCCGCACAAGAACCCTCCAGTGCAACTTTGGTTGAATTTGTATTCTAGTCTGATAATCTTGCGGCCAGAATCTATGTTAGTACACCGCTTTGTTTGCCTTACTTTTCCCTTCAATTTGTTAATTGTGCGAAGTTGTCTCCTAGAAGAGACTATCATCCTGATCTAAAATCTGCACAGAAGATTCTCAAAGTTGTGCGATTCCTACTTGGGAGGTCGTTGATGAAACATCGTTGGTTCGGGATGAAAGCAAAATTTCTTAAAGGTGGGACCTAAGTTCTTAGAAAAGGGTTTTGTGATCAGTACATCAGTAAATAATCCAGCAATGGCAAACAAAATCTGTTCGTGGAAAACAGGTTCAGTTCCCGAGCGTGGAATGAAGTTTGTACTTCAAAATTAGCTGGCGGTTTGACCCCTTCTGTGTTTGTCTGAAATGTGAGAAGTCAAGTAATGCTATTTACTTTCTCACAACATTCAAAATACTCTAAATTTCGAAACAGGATGAAAGAAGTATATGTAAATATAATTGTCAATTAAGCACGTTTTAGAAAGATTAAGCGTATCTTACATTGAACATGTCCGTGTACTGTGTAAGGTTTGAAAAAATACTAAAATTGAAAAACACTTCGAACATAATTCAAAACAAACAAACATCTTACTTAAACCAATAGGGGCCTCGACACTGAAGACTGTTGCTGCACCAAATTATGATTTTTCACGTTTATTAAAAAAAATTCTAAGGTGTATCGGTTGAAGTGTCAATCTTACTTGCATCTTCAAGTACGTTGACTCAAGATGCAGATCGCCAGGGACACATGGAACTAAAAAGGAGAGAATGAACCGACAAAAGACCACGGCTCAGGAAAAATTATGTGCACAGAGCAAAACTGAAAGAGCACCGTTGCCACTGGCTGAACCCGATATGTTCCGTCTCCCCAGAGGCCATATAAAGCATCAAATAAAGTGGAGCCATGGCGATGGAGACCTCAGAAGACAGCATGCCGAAGGCAATACAGCTCCCGCCTCAAAAATCATTAAGTGAAATCCGGTTACGATGAAGATGGTCAACCATAATTTCAGGACATCTGTGCCACGTTTCTTTCCAGAATTGGCAGTTCGGGCAGATCTGCAAATTATTGAAAAGGAGAATTGCAAATACGAGTCATATCCTACATACAAATGACAAAGCAACGGCAGAACCTCTATTTCCTTTTGTCTTCTTTCCATTTTGAACATCAAAATGAATTCTGAGTTTCTGGGTAAGGCTGATGTTAGAACAATCCCTCATCAGAACGTATCACAGCAAATAACAAAAAAGTGGAGATATTCGATGGGAAGATGAACAACCCAACCAGATGAGATCACTCTGTATTCATGTTAGCATCACTAAAACTCCCCAATAGGTCATATAAGAGTTTTAAACAATACCTTCAAGAAATTAAGGCCCTGTTTGTTTGTGTTATTTTCTTCTGTTCTTGAACACAATTTCTGTTTTTTTGTTCCAGGGAACAAAAAAAGAACAGAAACACGTTTATTTGCGTTTTTGTTCCAAATCTATTTTTTTGTTCTCGGGAACAAATTTGGAACAAAAACAATAAACAAAAAAAAAAAAAAAAAAAAACTTGTTTCTTATTTCTGGAAGACTTCCGAGAAACAATTTATCTCTCCTATTTTTTCCTTCTCTTTCTTTTCTTCTTCTTTTCTTCTTCTTTTTTCTTTGGCTGGTCGCCGGCCTCGGCCATGGCCGGCGACCGGCCATCAAGGGACGGCGACCTCGCCGGAGCGTCGCCGGCCCCGGGTGAGGCCGAGCGTCGCTGGCCCCTGGCGAGGCTCGGCCTCGCCTTGGCTGGGCAAGCTTGAGCTCACCTAAATCCGACAAAGTCGAGCTCGCCTAGCCAAGGCGAGGCCGACCTCGGGCCGGCCGCCGAGGCCCAGCCACCAGCGACGCTCGGCGTCGCCTCGACCTCGCCGGTGGCTAGGCGAGCTCGGCCTCGTCGGATCTAGGCGAGCTCGAGCTCACCTCACCAGGGGCCAGCGAGCCTCATCGTGGCTAGGCGAGGCCGCCGGCCCTCGTCGGCCAGTCGCCGGCCATGGCCAAGTCCGCAACCGAAGGAGAAAGAAAATAGAAAAAATGAAAAATAAAAAGAAAATTAAAGTATTAAAAAATTAAAAAAAAAAAAATTTATACAAGTTTACCAAAAGTGTTCCTATTCTTTTTATATTGCGGGAACAAGTTTACCAAACGCGTTCTTACATTCAAAAATAGTTCCCTAACAGAAATAGAAAAATCTATTTCTATTCTTGGAACAATTTTTGAATAAACGTTACCCAACGCACCCTAAACAGGCCAGTTGGATCCATACACACTTCAGAGCATTATAAGTGTTCCTTTACAAAAAGTATTTGAATCAAACAAAACGCAATTAATTGCTTGGTAACTTATAATTTGTTTTTGGTAAATTATAATTAAAAAGTACATTAAGAAGCAACTTTAACATTATTGCCATTTGGAAAAGACTACATTCCATAAGTCCTTTGGTGTTTTATATGATCAATTTTAAGCTTCCTACTTTTTAATATGTTCAAATTTAATTTTTACAATTAATATACAAAATAAAGTATTAAAAATTAGGGGTGAGCATGGTCCGGGTTGGGCCGGTCCACCCCCTAACTCAAGGACCAACCCACACAGTGTCGTTCTTCAATTTTTTGGACCGAGGACCGACCCTATTGAGCTTGGGACCGAGGATTGGACCGACCCAATGGGTTCGGTCCAGTTCCAAGGTCAACCCGGGACTAAACGATAATTTTTTATTTCATTTTTTTTACTCCTTAAAAAAGCGATTGAGGACCGAATTGAGCCAATAGGTTCGGTCCGGTTTCCAAGTCAACCTAGGACAAACTAATAATTTTTTATTTCATTTTTTGTACTCCTTGAAAAGGCAATCGAGGACTGTACCGACCCAAGGGTTCGATAATGAGCGAGGTCATCTAAGAAAAGGCAAGCGGTGAGGGTCAAGTGGGGTGAGCGTCGAACGGAATGAGCATCGAATGTCAAGCGGGAAGCAACAAGCCAAGCGAGCATCGAGCGGCGAGCGACATGAATGACCCAAAGCGAGCGAGGCAAGTGTCAAGTGACGAGCGGAGAAGTTGTTTCTTTCAATTTTGGCAAATTGAAGATTAAAAGGACAAATAAGATAGAAGAAAACGAATACTAGAGGAGGATGTCATAAGGAGCTGTTTATGACTTTTTGGACGCCGTGAAGACTCCTCACAAAAACATTTTCCTCCTTCATAAATTATGACTATTAACACCGCAAAATACATTAAAAATCTAAGTTATTAAAGAATAATGTAAAATTACTTGAACTCCTCACTAATGAGCTATTTAATGTTGTTGACGATATTTATTTTAAGATTTTCTCTATATAAAAAATTTATAAATAATATATATATAGTCAGGGTTGGTCCGAGTTGGACCGACCCGAAACTCTCAGGATCGAGGATCGACCCGCACAATGCTAGTCCAAGAATTCTAGGACCAAGGACCGACCCAGTCTCCCTAGGAACCGGACCAGGACCGACAGGGTTGGGCCGATCCAGGGTTGGTCCAGGGATGCTCACCCCTATTAAAAATCACATTTCTATTTTGGTAAAAAGATCAAATTCCACAAGTATAACAATGTATTAGAAATTTTGTAGATTTTAAAAAAGATTATATTAGAGTGGACTCTTTCTCAATTAAAAAGAGTAATTTCATTATAATTAACACAGTCACAAATGCCCCATGGAAGAGAAGATGTTGACCTTCAAAATTACAAGCATCCTTAATTATTTACTAGAAACTTATAGTTATTCAATCACGTAAAGTGTCATGTCAAAAGATACAATATCATTTGAAGCACCAACCCCTTAGTTACATTATTAGATTTAATTAAATATTCATAGTTAGGATTAAAATTTGCTCTTATGAAATGAGTATCATTCACAACATTTCTTCATATATAATTATGTAAAGCCATTACCACTACTACAATTTTCACTTGTTTTTAATACAAATAACTTGGCATATTTTTAGAATCTGCCACTCGCTTAGTTTCTAATATTGAGGAATGAACATGGCTAGCCACTTGTTAATCTATAGACCTCGTTGAAACTCTAGCAGAATACACAAGTTCATCAAGAAGTGTTTAATCTTGCTCATTCCTCACTATTATAGAAATTGAGCGAGCTTTTAGCATATTGACAAAAAAGAAGTGGAAGACTCTAAAGAATGTGCCAAATTATCCATGTAAGCAAGTGAAAATTGTGGTACCCGCAATTGTTCTACATAATTATATACGAAGAAATGCCGTGAGTGATACTTATTTCACAAGAGCTTTAATAAGTAAAATGTTAATATTGATCGCATAAAACATTAAAGCGCTTTTGAAATATAGTCTAACGGTGATTATATCCAAGTTGATGGGCATTTTAATTATAGTTTACCAAACACTCGATTGCTTTCACCCACTGCACTTTGACTCAAAACACTTTCCTCTAAATGAGCTTTTGAAATGCTAAGATTTTCCCAAACTCATCCTAAGGCAGGGCTGTTCTTGCCTTGAGAGAAAGGCCCTTGCAAATGCATTTGGTTGGACAAAGGGGCTTTGAATTTACTTTACAAACACAAAAACTTTTTGTCAAATTCCTTTATAGGCTCAAAGTGCATTGCCAGTGCTTTGCTAAACATGCCATGATCCTCAAGAGGGAAAAGGAAACTTTGTTGGAGTGAATGACCGCATTGACTCCTATTAGAGCGTTAAATAAAAGAAATTCAATAAATAAAAGAAAATCAAATAACATTCATGAATCAACATATGTACACACATACGAAAGATGAGTCAAGGATCATAGGAATAAGTCGTTCTAGGGTTAATGGATCAGCTTAGATTTCTTAACACAGAGCATGCCAGTCTTTCCTTCACAAACAGTCCATATCAACTACTCTATACCATCGGCCTACAAGAATAAAATAAAATGACCAGTCATCACTAGAAGAGATCCTCAGTTCAATATCATGATAGAGCCGTTCAACGACCCTTTGAGAAAATTTTAAAAAACACCTTCAACTTTTGCTTTGATTGGACTTTGCAAGTTCGAAAATATACTTTTGATCAGAGTCAAATTTTGTAATTTGATACCTGAACTTAGATGGAATACGCACTAAGGTTGACAACAATTATCACTAACAAGATAAGCATTCTAAAAGGAGACCAGCTGGATATACAAATTTATTCAAAGGCCACATACGGCTCCTAGGTTAAATAAAATCCAGACGACAGAGGCTAAGTGTAAAAGGTTTAGTCCATCAAGTGGTTAAGCCGTGACCCCTATTTGTAATACACAACGCATATACTGGCTACCGTGATTTCGATGTTAGAAGCTCTTAGACCAATGCAACTACAAGGATAGCACCTCCGACCATTCCAATTTCACTTGCATAATTCTTCAAAGTTATAGAAGAGAGGTAGGAGCATTGGTCCCACTGTTCTTAAGCACTTCTCAGCTTAACAATAAGCCTTAGCCTAACTACAAAGCCAATTAATCCACTTGCTCTCATCTCGTCTAGCAACCAAAACGCTATGGATTCACATTGAATGACGAGAAGTGTCCATCAAGATTGTTAAACTGAATCATATCAAATATAAGGTGTTCTAACAGCAATTAAAACATAATCATTATAACATATTTTGGCAACCCCAGTTATATTAATGTAGTTACTAGCTATACAGAAATGAAAAGCAAAAGCACAAATACTAACCTCCTTCAGGATAAATTGAGTCGTACTGCACCTCTGCCCAGAAACTCAACAAAATAACTGGATATACAACAAAAAATAATAATAATTTTATGCATCACACCACTCAAAAAACTATAGAACTTAATATGATCAAGACAGAAGTTAATGCCATATTGAGTTTTATAGCTCCAACTATAACTTCCAGCATCATTTAACTTATACCTTCAAGATAAAACAGACAGATTCTCCTTTATCAGTACAGATATGCTGATATGGAAACCTCAAAGTGAACAAGGTCTGGGGAGTGTTAAGGAGAAAAGAAAGAAAAGCACCTGTTGACGGAATGACCCAGAACTTACCCTAATTACATCGCAAGTTCAACACTATTAGCACAAATCCATTGAAATAGTAAACAAAGAAATCTTCGGGCCCAAGAAACAATAAACAAAGAATAGCCGACCAAAAAAGATACTGTCCAGTTACTCTAGATGTTGTAATAATGCACAAATCATTGGAATGACCTCTTATATGTCTTCATACACAGAAAACTTAGTCCTTCCAATTGTGATACTTTTAAATGTTCTCCATAATCTTAAGAAACCCACGATGCAGCTTCTTGGCTTTATAATTGCATTTCGAGCTCCATCAGTGCTCTCCACCATCAAGGATCATTCACAAGTTAGACCCGGCTTTTTCAGTTCCAACTCTTCCACATAATCCAGATCTAGATCTTTCACATTTTTACTTTTAACAACTCGGTTGTTTGTCCGTCGAGCTCCATCAGTGCTCTCCACCATCAAGGATCATTCACAAGTTAGACCCGGCTTTTTCAGTTCCACCTCTTCCACATAATCCAGATCTAGATCTTTCACATTTTTACTTTTAACAACTCGGTTGTTTGTCCGTCGCTTCTTCAAAATAACAGCAGACTGCTTCATCAACTTAATGTACTTTTGCCTCACTCTCAACATAGGATGTCTCTCGATTGCATGCTTGTCGTTGTAAGCCTCTTTTAATATCGCTGTACAAGTCTTGTTCTTTAGAGATAAATAAAAGATATGAGGGTGCCTCTCAAACGCCTTATGCACTTTCTGCGGCAAACCCAGATACTTCTTGAGGCATAAAAGTTTCTTCCTTTCAGCAGAATGCTCCACAAAGAGACTAAGTAATTCATGAAGAACACCCGCAATTCGTTTCTCTGCTACGTCGCTATCTGGATCCAAGTTTGAGCAATCATCATAAGGGGAAACATAAGCCGTCTTTTGAAACTCCTTTAACCAAGCCTCAATCTTTTTCCTCATCCTTACACCTTTAGAGGGAAAAAATGGGAATTCAATTGCCTCCATCGAATCCCCAGGATCCAATCCTCTCTTCAAGGCATTCTTTTGCAACACAGACAAGACCCTCTCTTGAGAATCAACGGCTAATCCCCTTAAGCCATCTCCCACATCCACGACCCTAAAAGATTCGTCAAGATTTTTTTCAGGGTCATGGAGAAAAGCATCAGGCAACCCCAAATACCACTGCATCCCTTGAATGATCTTCAAGGGCAGAACTCTGTTCTTACTCATGAGTATGAACTTCCTCAGCCTATTCCTCAGATCCTCCTTAAATTCTTCACACACCCTCTGTTCTTCTCCATCAATCTCAACAGCTTCTGGGGTTAGCCTAAACCAAGGCAGACCGTACTGGGGACCAGTAAACTCCTCAAAAACCGATGGGTATAGCCTCAAGAACCTCGCAACCTTAATGGGTATGCCGAATTCTAATCCTCTCTTCGAAACATCGGAGATGGGAATGCAGCCATCGGGGCCTCGGGCTATGCAGTTTTTCAAGGAAACTACGCGGTTAAGCTCGATGGAGTGGTGGATATGCTCGACCGAGTCATAGTAAGAGTCCTTTTTCCATCTCATATACACATCAACGTAGCAGCAAACCTGAGTGTACACCCAAGGAGGGTTTTGGCTCCGGCACGACGATGGGTACACCGGACTTCGAAAACCAGAACACCGCAACAGGTTCTTCAGAGTCCCAGAGCCGTACCTCTTGCTCAGCATCGTCAACAAAAGACAAGAGGATGGAGGCGGAGGTGCGAATGAGGAGGGTGATCATCAAACCGGGGCGAAGACCCGAGACGCGCGCGCGCTTCGAGGCGACGTCTCTACCGGAGCTGGAGACGGGAGGTCGGCGGCATTGCGAGCGAAGGAGGCATTTTTACAAACACTTGAGGCGCGTCGAGGATGGCCGAGGTAAAGCTTACGAGACCAAAGCTGCAGGAAGCGAAGGCTTTTGCGGATGCGGTGGGCGTGACGCAGGGAGCGTACTTTATTGCCCTAATATAATTATCACACAATTAATAGAATTTATACTAATTATTATCATAATTAATTTATTGATTGAGTAATAAATATTTAATATTGTCACTATTATAATATCTAGATTGATATGTTTCTGCAGTTTGTATAATATAATTGACTAATATCACGAAAAATCTAAAATTGATATATTTATGATAAATTTATGTCAAATTAATTTTTTTACCATAAAAAATATATTTATAACAATGTCACATTCTATTAATTTTCGTTAAATTGAATTAACATAACCAAAAATTAAAAACAAGTACACTTATGTCCCAAATCGGTACATCCATCAACTATCACGTGTCATCTAACTCATCAATTTAAGGGTAGAATTTAACGAAACCTAATAGAAAGTAAATCTATCACAAATGTATTAATTTAGAGTTTTTTTAGGTCAAAAAATTAATTTTAAGGTAAATTTATCACAAATATACTAATTTATGAATTTTTGTGATATTAACCCTAATAGACTAGTTAGCAACAAATTATTTAATAAAAAGCATTTTTTTCTCATTTTTAAATTTCATCCATTTCTTTCTCTCATACCCTCTAGTTTCTTAGATAACCATGCATATTTTTTTCCTCTCATTTTAGTTTTAGATTTCCTAAAATACCCTTACGTTACTTTCTTCATAATAATATAAAAAATACTCTTAATAATTATAATTATATACAACTGGGAAGTTTTAATACAGAGACTGGGGAAAGAGACAGACAATCGATGGCTTTTTGGCATTGAGGACTCATACGTGGGAACTTGGGATTATTTTTGTATAATTTCATAATATTTTTTTTCCCATTTGATAGAGGTTGTACGCAATCTGTATAAAGCTATAGGTTTAGAGATACTCGTTTAATCCCTATTATAATTTAACAGCATTATCTTCTTATTATTACATATTGACATAATTAATGACATATTATGTAAGCATTATGTAAGCATATATTGACAGAAATATGAACTTACATGTATTATACTCTCACGAATTTTCTTTTTGTGATATAACCAGAGTTAACAGGGAGAAGAGATACTTGTCCTATTTTAGAAAGATGGGTAAGATTCATATAAATAAATAGTAAAATACTCAATAGTTTCGACCTGCCATCGATGACGATTGTCGCCACCATAGCAAAACCTTTTTTCTCGTTTGCTAAGAGATGTTTTTCCGCGAAACAAATACATAGGCAGGCGATCCAGCGCCTGTGAAAAGACCAAAAGCTAGCACAAGAGAATACCCACAAAACCTGGTATATAAATTTGTACAAATAATGACCCAATCAGCCAATGTGAATCCCAGCCCCTCTCCCCCAACTGTTTATAAAAGATGAAATGGTAGGTGACCAACAAAAGTCTTGAGGGCTCAGAGGAAAAATATGTACAGAGCGAAAGAAACTGAGAGAACGCCGTCGTCACTGGCTAAATCCTATATGCAACATCATTGCGCCTGGGGTATTTATGAATGCACAAGACACGGCGGAGCCCTCACGATGGACCTCCAATCCGAACACGAAGCATGGGGAAAGTAATAGAGCTCCAATTGACAAAACATGAAGGACGATCCAAGTATGACGAGGATCGTCGAGCATAATTTCAGGACAACCCTTGCCACCACTTACTTGGGTTCGGGCAGCTCTGCAAACCATTGAAAAGCATAAGCAAAAAATCGAGTCATATCACAACATAAGAAGATGCATAATCGAACTGTTTATTTCCCTTTTTTAACTCTTTCTTTTGCAAATCAAGTCTGTGAGTGTCAGGGTAAAGCTGATGTTGAAATAAATGCCCGTCAGCAGCACATATAAGAGCAAAAGGATCCAAAAAAGTAGACACACTTGACCGGAACATGAACAAGCAGATCAGATGAGATATCACTTGCATCTATGTTAGCGCCAATAAAGCCCCTACTTAACCATATCACAGGCCAGCCGGACTATAGTCGCCACATACTTGATACTGCTTAATTGCATCAAGAATAGAGTCCTCAACCAGGAAAAAGAAAGTTTGTCCGTGGAAACAGTAGTGGCTTCTATTAGAGTGTCAACCAGAAAAACATGTGACATACGTAAAGGACAACACATATGAAAGATGAGCGAAGATCATAGACAAGTTCCTAATTAGAATATTTATGATGGGGGGGATTCAATGACCATTCCACATAATTATGAAGAACACCTACAACTTCTGCATTCTAGCCTTTGCAATTTATTTCTTTTGGTCGAATAAGTCTTTGCAAGTTTGAAAAGCTACACTTGATACCATTACCATGACAAACCTTAGTCAGTCTTTTTAATCCACTGCCTGAGTTTTAATGGAATAGTACTATGGTTGAAAGCAACTATCCCTAACTAGAAACCTTTCATAAGCGGACCAGCTTGGCCTAATAAAACTACATACCTTCGCTGAAAAAAAAAAATGCATTTATTTAGACAAATTGCAATGTCAAAGATTTAGGCTATTATGTAGTTATGCCTTGACTGTCTTGCAATATTTAGGGCATAGACTGGCCACTGGGCATGATGAAATTTCAACACTAGAAGCTACTGGGCCAAAGTGGGCCCAAGGATCTAATTTCACTCGCACAATTCTTCCAAGTTCCAGAAGATCTAGGAGCTTTGGTTCTATAATTTATTAAGTGCTTTTCAACTCAATAATAAGCCGCCGCACATAAAGCTAATACAGTGCATGTGTTGTAGTCTCACATCTCCACTGGCAACCACAAAACTCTATGAGTAGCGAGATGTTCATCAAGATTGCTAAATTCGATCCTATCAGCTAAAAGAAGGTGATCTAGAAGCAACTGAAAGGTCCTCCACACCCATTAAAAGGCATTTGACAAGGTGAAAAATGCCTCCTCTCAGTTTGGCTCATGCATAAGGCTTAAAATTAGAGACAAGCTAATGACAGAACAGACTACATAACTTGTACAGCACTTGACAAACAAATGTACGAATAGATAGTCAAAGAGGGAATATCTGCGGTCAAAGATAATCAAAGCGTATTGACATGAAAAATTATTCACTCAAAACCGTATGAATGTATCAAGACTTCTTTTGGCAACACCAAGACATGCAAAATTAGTCACTTAAAATATATACAGAGCATGCAATTTCCAGGCTACACTACAAAAGCACAAAGACTAACCTTCTTCAGGATAAATTGAGTTGTAATGCACCTCTGCCCAGAAGCTCAAGAAGATGACTGGAAGAAAAACCGAAATTGTAAGTTTATGCATCATCTAGTTCTGTAATCTAAAGAACAGAACAGGATCCTGATACAGAAGTTAATGCAATATCAAGTTCCATTGATTTGATGAGTAAGCTTACAGAATCATTTAACTAATATTCAATGGTCAGTAGCACAACTCCACTGTAATAATAAACAAAGAATAGTCAACCCAGAGATGTACAATCTAGTAACTCTGAATTGTGTATTTATCTACAAATCATTGGAACAATGACGATGTCTTTAAATACCCTCGAAACTTAGTCCTTCCCATTGTAAGAGATTACAAATAAAATGGTGGAAGAGATGACACTATATAATTTAGACTCTATACAGCAGGAGAGGGATGAACAAATGGACAAGCTAGATACTTTATCTGTACAATTATATCTAATTGTTGAATATTACCAAATGCAACTACTTTCATAGTATGCAGAGACTTGCGAAATTGTGAGGTAAACAAGTGGAATGACTTGAAACAGAACATCATTCGTGCAGAAATCAAGTGAACCAGACCATGCAGTCCACCTAGACTAAGCTTTACTCACCGACGTCTGCAACACGTTTGCAAATTATATATAAATATCCAAGAGAAAGTAAGGAACTGGGGAGAGCATATATACATCCAAAGCGAGAGAGAATAAGGAGGGCCTGCTACTGAAAGGTGTGAATTTAGAACACCCACATGATAATGGCCTCCGAAGATTATATCAGGGTTATTAAGTAACCTGCTTCCAGAGGTTTGGATGTTGACCAATCAGCATGCGAAATGACATTAAGCATCCACCTTGCAGATTAACATTAAGGTCTTATATTCTTTCCTTTAAAATATTCCAGTGTGATGTATAGAATCGTTTAAGCCATGGTATAGATCAAGAAATACCCGAATAATCATTTTTCTTAATGAGAAGTATGTATTAAAGAAAATATTACCTCGTTTGGACTTTGGAATACGTGGAAGGATCTCAATGTAGCTTGTCTCTTTAAAAGAAGTGATCACAAAAATCTTGACTCCATACTGCAATTGAGCAAGAAGTATGAATTAATAATCTCTATCTATTGACAGAGAAGGATCACTCGGGCTCCATTGATTTAACTAATCAAACCATCAATGGCAATGGCAATGACAAGTACAAGTACACCTATATCCCATATTCACCTGTTCACCACCAGTGATTCACCAGCACCCCTTCTACTAGCCCAATAACCATGGCATTGACAAGAGGTCAATCAGAGAGCAACTCTACCCCACACCACCCGCCACACCATGAGTTATCACTACAAAGCTGTTTACCAGATGAAATGAATTACCAGCCACATAAAGCTAAAGATGTTGTAGATTCTAAATTCACTCTTGCAAATTTAGTTAATCAATTTGTGATATTAGATTTCCGAACTAACCTAACTCAATGTCATTTTTCGTCCATCCCTTCATTACAAATACTTTATAATGAAAACTATTACAAAGATTAAAAAAAAATAGATAATCCATGAAGTATTCTTGTAGGTGTATAGGCAGAAAAACCTCTGACAGGTAAATCTTACTCATACATCAAGGATCATTAAACCACAACAGTCAACTGACACATTTTGTTATGGCTGACTTATCAATTAAATTTTAAGATGGCCATGTGAATAAGGTTGAATGGAGGGAAAAAAGTGTCGTAGATCATACAGAATCAGCAGCAGCTTGCAATGTGACATGATCACCCCATTCTCCAATCCTAATCATCCAAACAAACGAAAGATAAATAATCAAAATGTTATGCCAGCAAAGGATGAGAAAAACCAAATAATACTGACTGCCTACTCACTCATTTTCTTTAAATAGTCACCGAAAGCCATTGGGACATAGCCACCATACATCTCTGGACATGACTTCAACTGATTATATCAACAATCAAAAAGCCAAAAAAATAAACATCAGAATTAATGCAAAGACAATAATTTTAAATCCACACTACAGACCAACCCAAAAAAAAAAAAAATAAAATCCATGCTACAGCAGTGGACTACCTGACTAACAATTTGATGCCTCACAAATTTGTGGTGCTCAGGTGATCGATACAGTTGGTCTGATAAAGCACGAAACTGATAAAAAGTTCGAGCAATGAGTGTCCCAACCACATTTGTTAATAAAAGGACATGGAAGCACCACAGAAAAGGAAAACAGCCTTGATGGCCATAAACAATTGACAACAGAGAGGAGAGATTGGTGCATGGTCGAAACATGAGACAACACAAAACTTTATCACAGCGACAAAATGAAAATGACGATACTTGCTATATGGAACACACAATTCACGATACACAGAAATCTGATATCTGTGAAGAATTCATGCAACAGGTTCAGTGTGTTAACCAACCTGGCAGTTACCATCTCCCTGGACTTTATTTTCAACAAGAAAATATAACTGTAACCTGCAACAGATATAAGGATTAAACAGCATGTAAGTCTGCATGGCGTCAACTGGTTGGGGCAGTTAGCTCCACTCAATTCAGCATAACAAGAAGACAACAGTACAGTTCAAGCTTTCAAAGTATTTGTTATACCCCAATAATGATTTTAAGAAGCAGAAAAAGAAAACTAAAGTCCAACTTCTTTTTTCCCAATTTGCACAACTTACAAGAAAATGTAACTGATCAAAAATATGGTAGTGAAGATTCAGAAAATACAATAAATAAGGCCTCCATGGTATACTTACTAATGTAAGTATTGGAACACTATCTTAATCATTGAAACCAAATAATTTATCTTAAAAAAAGAAAAAAATCACCCATTGTAGAAATTTTCTGGATTCATCATACCTAGATACCACCAATATTTTGATAAAACCATCAAATGATCTTCTCTGTTTTGCCTAGAGTAGACCACTAAGAGTAATCCCAAAGAAAACCACTGAGTATTAATTTTATTTTCATCCTCAGATAGAACCATCCACTTAACATTGAAATATCTGATCATCCAACAAAAGTATAGATATGAACAAGACCTGACTAGTTTTAGTCCAAAAAAAAAAAAAGGAAGAAAGAAACCTGTCTATAAGTCTTTGATGATCTGACACCTCTTCTTCTATAGAAGGTATTTCACCGTTAATTTTAGGCATGTGCTGCAAAAAGAATCAGAGAAATCGCGAACAGCGACACTTCAATTACAAGGAAACAGGAAGGTACAACATATTAAAAAAAAAAAAATTGCTGGTACAGCAATTTTGTTCTGCTTTACCATTTGAAAAAAAAAAAAAACCGCAAGCTAAGTTTTACATCCATGGCCACATCTTAAAACTGTCAAGACCAGAAAAAATCAAGTCTTTCCAGTTAAACTTTTTCTGAACAAAAGCTCAGAATGCACTCAAAGATATTTGTGGCATCAGCATTTTACTGGTCACTGCAACGCACAATTTCGGTCATTCGTTTGAGCAATGAATATTGGACTATGGATTCATCCTATTTATTGACAGGTTCTAGTGCATGATAGAGGAGTGACATTCCAAATCACCATACTGAAGGTCTTAAAAAGGATTAAATAGTAGGTATTTTTGGCCAGCTTGAGGTTGCCAACACCACATGATTTTAATGAGCAACCATCTATTAATATAGCTCCTTCATGGGTCTCAAGCCCTTCAACATGGTCCTCATCCACAAGAGGGATAGATGCCAACTCCTAAATCAATAACCTTGCCCTGACATGCTTAATTCATCACAACTCTTATCCATACAAAACCCCGGACGGTGACCTACATCCATTAGATACATGGACGCATATTCTACACATGTCAAGGCAACTCTTGCTTAAAAACCCTCTTTCTAGTGGCAACTGGAGAGAACTTGGACTTATTAGTCTAGCAACATGCTATAAGTTAGAACATCGTCATTGTTTAGGCAGAGAAATGTACCAAATAAATCTTTGTGCTCTAAACAAATAAAGTCAACAGTAAGCTCAGCACGGTGGAAACACTCACAGGAACAGGTACCATCTGATTCAACCTCTTGCCAACTTCCCCATCAAGCACGGATTCATCTTCTAGCTGTAGCATATCCACATCATCATCATCAAACCATGATTTTTCTCCTGGGCTGCAACGTGAATTAGCATTTCCCACCTCATCACGTGCTTCAACCTCTTTTCGATATTCCAATTGTCGATCATTTTCCCGTCCTGTGTTTTGGAAAAAACTTGAACATTGCGACAAAGCCAACAGAGAAACGCCCAGAAATTAACTCACCTTCAGCATCAGAGTATCTCTTCGAAGGAGCAAGCCAATCCTGGGTCAAAACCGAAGCATGTAATTGTTCATTTCCAGAAGTCGACACACCTGATGCTTCTTCAAGAGCGAGTCGTGCAAGTTCTTCTAGCAAAACATGCGTAATAAACTCATCATACCCCACAACAGGATCTTGCTCGTATCATGTTACCCATTGGAATCCACAACCGCCTGGACGAAATAGAGAAAAATAAAAGATCTGATGACAAAAACGAGGAATCTAATTTATCCAAAGCCGTACCATCAACGATCAATCCTATGCATTCGGGTAAAAGATATTCATTCTACTGGCAGAAAAGTTAATAAAATCGAGACCATATCTAGGAATACTCATGTAAAGAAACTCATAAGACAAATTACTTCGAAAAATTAAAAGAACCGTATCCACCCTGCCCGATGCAAAATGAGTTAGATGTTCAGACGACACAGCCATCATACGATCTCAATTGCAAAAAATTTGAAGAAGTAGGCGGTTACAAAAGATAAGGTATGGACACGGACAAAAAAGAAAAGTCGAAAATAATACCGAAGCCGTCGGTATCTCATTGGAAACTTCGACAACTTACGAACCCATTATTAGGTTATCAATGATGCAATAGCAAAGAAAGCGTGGAAATCAAGAAATTCGACAAAGACAAGAAATGACGCTGACACTATGGGAAGAAAAAAAAACATTAGAACTTCTAACGATCCGATAATTAGGAACCACAGCATCAGCCAGACCCCCACCATTCCCATAAACAGAGTCTTTCTTCCCAAACCCACTTCCTCAAACGCCGAAAACGAAGCCCAGATCATCGAAAGAAGAACGACCCAATACGTCAAATAGGAAATGAACGACAAGTAATCAAGAAAGGAAGCAACTTTCGCATTCCCGGATAAAGGGCAAAGCGCAGAGGACACACCTCCAGAGAATCGAATCGAGGGTGTCAAATCTTTGCCGGCTGAAAAATCAAAGATCTTTACTTTCTCGCACCAGCGGCCGCGCCTGTTCATTCATTCAACCCCCCCGCCCCCTCCGCACCTTCTCTCTTTCTCCTGGTCTTCTTCCCGTGGTTTTATGGTGGGGTTTCACTGAAGCGTACGTAACGAATCGTCGATAGCGGTGGGGGAAAGAAAGGGTCGCGCGCAAGAAATCTTGCTGGTGATATTTCCTTGATTTTCTTGAAATCTCGTTCGGCGATATCATTTTCTCCGGCGGGGGAATTCAAATTTGCGAAAGGCTGCTTCTCGTCTGAGGTTTGCGCCTTGTGGAACCGAAACCGTCGCAGTCCGACGGGGGTGCGGCGCCGGCAACCGGGAAAGGCGGTTCCCTCGGCGGCCGCGCCCCTTTCTGGTGGGGATCGGGTGCGTCGCATGGTCGGTTCTTGGGACGTGGGGCCCCCTCGGTTTCGAGAAATTCGGGGCTTTTAACGTTGTATTCCTCATGACCAAAAACTTAAAAAAAAAAAAAACATTGTATTCCATTTTTCTTTCCGAGAAAAACTAGTAAATAGAAAATGGATTTCTTTTTTTAAAAGGAGTATCGAAGGACAGGATCTGTGTAATTAATGTTTCTAAAATTAAATGTTTTCTCATTTAATATACTTAACAAGTGTTCCATACACTCCTTAATAAGAGCTGTACAGACGAAAGTAAGTTTGAAGCTATAGCGGATGTAAATAAATACTAAAGTCGCTCTCAGGCCACAATTAGATGTTAGATTATATTTTAATGAAACTTAGTTAGAAAGAGAATCATGTGGCTCAAGGTACAATTTGAGTAAATAAAAAAAATACACGTCTCAATATCTCTAATGAATTAAATGAGAGTTAATATCGGCCTTGAAAATTTTGCTTAATTGTATTTTGATTTTTTGTTAATGCAATTTGGAATTGTGCATATTGATTGTCAACAATATATAAGCTTCATTTTATCGAAATTAGAGCACACGACACTTGTTTGGGGAACTTCATCTTTAAAAATTTGATTGCATTAATTAATAGTGCAAAGCCCACATTAGAAAAAAGAGTACAAGTTGAATGGCTATATATGTAATTATTCGACTCCAAGGTAATGAAAAGATTTTTTCTTGTGTCATGTGTGAATAGTATTTTAAAAAATCAAATATTTCCTTAATAAATATATTCTCTAAGTGTTTCGAAAGACTCGATAACATGATCTTTGCAATCACACAGAGATAATTTTATAATCACGGGGGACCTCACGAAGATTATGACATTTAGGTCCGAAATTTGGTGTGTAGAGAGAGAGTAATATTTCATAATGTTGGCAACAATATTCCATAATCTTGGCATCCAGACGTCAGAAGCGGCCGGCATGAACGTGCCGCCATTCTAGCTATGCAATAAAGAACCCAGCCCAAGAATTTCAGTAGAAGACATTCTTGAATATTTTCTTAGGAACATTCACATCTACACTCAACCTGTTTCTGCAACCTTAAATCGTTTTCATATTCCATCTTTGGCTTCCTTTAACCTCAAACAACTATTTCCCTGTTCTTCATATCTTATCCCATCGAAAAGGTCAAAACAAGGATATGGTTGCATTTGTACATTTATCCCTTTCTATCCTTTTATCATTGGCTCCACAAAAATTGGAAAATTTATTCAAAACGTTCAAGCTTTCCTCTCAAAATGGTAATACAAATTTTTACTTAAGTCAATTCAAATAGTGAAGTAAGTGTTGTAATTGACTTTAACCACCGAGGAGGTTGGTACGTCATCTCTTCTTTAGGCATGGCAAAGGTCAAGTCATATGTGATTTATTCAGGTTACCAGTTTGACGTGTGATTTAAGGGCTAGTACGTCTTCTCCTCTTCCAACGGTGCAGGTCATAGGATTTGTGATTTTAACCACCACAGATTTTGGTCTAGCCCAATAAGTGACTTTGCTCGACGACTAAATAAAATTAGCCACTCTTTTAAGTTTTTAAGGTTTTTTAGTAACCTCAATGCATTTCAAGCCCCTCTAATGAAGAAAATAAGGAAAATAATGTCTATATTACAAGCTTATATGATTTGGAAGAGTTAAAAAAAAAATCGTTTCTTTTAATTTGTTTATACATTTAATATATTTTTCTTATTTTATGTCTGTTTTCTTTATCTTTTTCCTTTTTCCTTTTTCTTTTTCTTTTTCTCTTCTTCCTCCTCCTCCTTTGCGGCATGTTGCTAGCTACGGCGGTGGCCAGTGACTGGCTTGACAAGGTTCGACGACCTCACCGAAGGCTCGCTTAGCCACCGTGAGCCTTGGCTTCACAGATCTAAGCGAGGCTTGACCTCGCCCAAGCGGTGCGAGGTTAACCTCATCGGGCCACCTCTAGGTCCGCTTTGCCTTGGTTGGGCGACGCCGACCTGGCGGGGTGGCCCGACGAGGCCGAGCTTGCTTATAGCCGACAAGGCCGAGCTTGCTTATAGCCTCGCCAGATTTGGGCGAGGAAGAAGAAGAAAAGAAGAAAAGGAAATAGAAGAGAAAAGAAGAAAAATTAGACTTGATAATAAGAATCATTTTCGGGAATAAAAAATAACTTTTTTCTACTTTTTGATTCTATTCCAAATCTATTTTCAGAAAAAAAAAAAAAAAAAAAAAAAAAAAAAAAAAGGATTTTTGCTTTCAGAAATAAAAAATTTACCAAATAAATTTATGTTCTTTTTTCTTTTTGGGAACAAAATTATGGAATGAAATACTATTTGGAGTAGTACCAAACAAGCCCTTAGACTTCCTTACCTTAAGCCACCATATCTTTTTCCCCCTCTTTCGCTCTTGTTACTTTTAGGGTGCGTTTGTTTGTATTTCTGTTTTTTTTTTTGTTCCAAATAACAAAAATAAAAAAACTATTTCTGTTCCTAATAGTTTTTGAACAAACAAATGTGTTTGGTAAACTTGTTCCTAGAATAAAAAAAGAACAGAAACATGTTTGGTAAATTTGTGTTCTTTTTTTATTTCTTTTAATTTTTAAATATTTTTATTTTATTTTTCATTTTTTCTTTCTTTTTTTTTTTCTTCTTTTGGCCGGTCGCGCCTTGGCCATGGCCGGCGACCGGCCGACGAGGGCCGGCGGCCTCGCCCGGCCACTGCGAGGCTCGCCGGCCCCCGCCGCGGCGAGCCCGAGCTCGCCCGGCCGGGCGAGCTCGGCCTCGCCGGGGCCGGAGACGCTCCGGTGAGGTCGCCGGCCCTCGACGGCCGGTCGCCGGCCATGGCCAAGGCCGGCGACCGGCCAAAGAAAAAAGAAGAAGAAAAGAAAAGAGTGGAGAGAGAAAAATTGTTCCAAAAAATTGTTCCGAAACGAGAAATAACTTTTTTTTTTGTTTCTTGTTTCTGTTCTTTTCTTGTTCCCGGAACAAAAAAACAGATTTGGAATAAAAATGCAAACAAACGCGTTTGTTTCCTTTTTTGTTCCCGGAACAAAAAAACAAAAAATCTGTTCATAAACAGAAATAAAGAACACAAACAAACACACCCTTAATAGCTCTAAATTTTAAGTCTTGTTTTGTTAGAATTGTTCCCACAACAAAATATCTTTAGTCGCAAGTCATTCTTTGTTTTTATTAGAGGGAGACCAAGATTCTACGCCAACTTTAGACAAAAGATATCTCATGCAATATGGAATGGGACTTTTTAAATTCAAACAAGATTCTACAACCCCAGACCAAGTCGAAATTTAATTAATGAGAAGATCCAAAAGTTACAAGATCAATCTCGAACTATGGCAGGATTCGATCGACGACATAGATTAAAAATATTGAGATATAATGTCCAAATTCAATCAACAACAAGGTATCGACAACGAAAATAAAAAATTTATAGTTAAGGAAATTTAAAGTACAATGCAGAAAAAGTAAATATAATTGAAAGATAATAGGCAAAAAGCCATCAAAAACCCCAAATTTTGCCCAAAATGACAAATTTATCCCAAACTTTTCTTGTGACATGAAAAACTACAAACTTTGCTAACCGTAACACATTACTCCACCAAGAGCATTTTCGTCTTATTTTTTCTATTTTTTCCTTTTCCTTTTCCTTTTCTTTTTTTCTTATTCTCTCTTCCCTCTGCCATGGCCGACGGAGGGAAGCCAGACTCAGGTGAGGGTGGCCCTTGTGAAAGTCAGAAGGAAGAAGAAGAAGAAGAATAGATGAAGACGATAACAGAGATAGGGAAAGAGAGAGAACAGAGAGAAAGCATAAAGTCTTTGTATTCAGCAATGATCAAAGAATCGATCTCTTTTTTTTTTTTTTCAGAACTTTATCTCACTTTTCCTCTTTGTACTTTATTTATACAACAAGAAGATGACGTCATTCAGTTGAACAGAAAAACACTAACTAACAACAAACTAATAGAAACACTTTAACAGATAATGAATCAGTTACAACTTAAAATTGAGTATTTGTTCTTCAATGAGCACGTGTTGGTGAAGCTGCTTATCCCATCATCTTTCTTCCACTTGTTTCTGTTCATATCAGTTGCTCCGATTGAATCAGTGGTGGTGTTTAACATTTCAACGTACTGTCTTACTTCATTTTCCTTGGTTCCATCCGAACTCAACTCTCCAATATCAGCAGCATGAACAATATGTGTTTTCAATCTATGTTCTTTAACATCCCCCCTCAAATTGGGAAGGGTTAAGGAACCCATACCCAATTTGATTCGGATATCAAAATGTGCCAGTCGTGACAGTGGTTTTGTAAAAATATCCGCAAGTTGACAATTGCTTGGAACATACTTTACACGGAGTGACCCTAAGGAGACTTTCTCGCGTACAAAATGGAAATCCACTTCAATATGTTTAGTGCGAGCATGTAAGATGGGATTGGCAGTGAGAGAGATGGCAGACTGATTGTCACAAAAGAGAATGGTGGGAGATAAAAGAGAGACACCAATGTCACGAAGAACAAAACTAATCCAAGTAAGATCAGCAATAGTAGAGGCAAGGGCACGATATTCGGCTTCTATAGAAGATCGACTAACCGTCGGTTGCTTCTTTGCTGCCCAAGAGAGAAGGTTAGAACCAAGATATGTGCAGAAACCATTCATGGATCTTCTGGTCTCGGTGCATCCGGCCCAAGTCGGATCGGAAAAACCATAAAGATTCATGGAACTTCAGAATGAAGAAACATCCCAAGGCAAACAGTTCCTTTAACATATCGCGAACCCTCTTTAGCTTATGAAAATCTGCAACGGTAGGCTTCGCATTTTCGACATAACAAATTTGTAGCATATGCAATGTCGGGACGAGTTAATGTCGGATATTGGAGGCCACCAACTAGGCTTCGATATTCAAGAGGATTGGATAGAAGGATGGCATCAGTTTGCAGGATAGTTGGTCTCAGTGACAGAGGAGTAGAGATTGGTTTGCAATCAACCATATGAACGAGAGTAAGAAGATCAAGAGCATATTTGGTTTGACAAAGAAACAAATAGTCAGAAGTACACTTAGCTTCAATGCCAAGAAAATAGTGAAGCCCACCAAGGTCTTTCATGTGAAACTGAAGACTTAGAGACCGAATCAATTTAGAGAGTAACTGGTTGGAGCTACCGCTTAAGACAATATCATCAACAAAGAGTAATAGAAGTATAGTTTCGTACCAAAGCATGAAGTATAAACAATGATGGATCGGTCGTCTTTGCGAAGAAACCATATTCAAGTAAGAAATTACTAAATTTATCAAACCAGGCACGGGGGCTTGTCGAAGACCATAGAGAGATTTCTTGAGAAGACACACATGGTGAGGTGTCTCGTGGTTGTATGAAGCCAGGAGGCTGCTCCATATAGACTGTTTCATGTAAAGTGCCATGTAAAAAAGCATTTTTAACATCAAGTTGATGAATGGACCACTATTTCATCATTGCTACATAAAGCACTATCCGAATGATAGCATGCTTGACAACAGCGCTAAATGTTTTTGTAAAATCAATGCCTTCCTCTTGATGAAAGCCTTTAGCCACTAGTTGAGCTTTTAATCTATCAAGACTTCCATCAAATGCAAGTTTTGTTTTAAATACCCATTTGCAGCCTACCACATTCATTTGAGTAGTTCTAGGAACTAATACCCAAGTTTGATTCTGATACAGAGCATCCATTTCTTCTTTCATAACTTTATACCAACCTTTATCTGCTAAGGCCGATTTAACTATCTTGGTTCAGTAGGTACTTCATATGTAGCAAGACATGCATACCTGGGATTTTTCCTTATAATGCCATATTTTGATCGAGTCTGCATGGGATGAATTGAAGTTGTACCGTGTGAGACAGAGTGAGAAATGGAATGATATGATCCAATACTGAAATCATTGGATGCTACGGCTTCGATGCGAGATACTTCTTGATTTTGTGCAAGTGAAGGAGATTGGTTAGTAGATGTTTCATCTTGTGTTGTTGTTAGAGAAGCAGGATGATCTTGTGCCACAGGTTGCAGATGTGATGGACAAGCAGTACATGGCATTGTGATTGGTTGAATAGAATGGAAATTATCCGCATAATGTTTCCATTATCCCGCAAATGTTATGCATAAATCACGTGAAGAAGTAGATATTGATCCTTCACTTACCGAATCTAGAAGCTTAACCTCTTCTGTCCATAGTCGATAGAGTGTTGTGAGTGGTGTATACTCTGTTAGACATGTCTTAGTAAAAGGGAAGAGATTTTCATCGAACATGACATGTCGACTAACATATACATGACCGGTGGTAGGAACAAGACATCTATATCCCTTATGACGTTCACTGTATCCAATGAACACACATGTGAGTGATCGTGGATCAAATTTGTGCTGGGCATAGGGTCTAAGACAGGGATAACATGCACAGCCAAAGACTCTGAGATGATCATAACTTGGTTCTTACTGATACAGTTTACTGTGGGGTGATTGCATTTGTAATTTCGGTGTTGGAAGTGTATTGATAACATAGTTGGCTATCATGAATGCATCAACCCAATATTTCAGAGGAATTCGAGCATGATAGAGCATGGCAAGACCCAATTCAACAATATGACGATGTTTCCTTTCAAAAATACCATTATGTTCTGGTGTATAAGGACAAGACATATTTTGTTTAATGCCACACTTATGTAAATGAGTCTGGAACTTGTGGCTAATGAATTCTCCTCCACCATCACACTGAAATATCTTAACTTTGCAATCAAATTGATTTTCTACTTGTCTCTGGAATAGAACAAAGATGTTATAGAATTCTGATTTCAGTCTCATTGGATAGATCCAGCTGAATCGAGAGAAATTGTCTACAAAAATGACATAGTACTTGAAGTGTTGAAAGGAGCTAACAGTGAAGGACCCCGAGACATCACAATGAACCTTTTCTAAAGGCATAGATGCAACAGAGACTCGATAAAGGAAAGGGTAAAGCAGTGTTTTTAGCAATTTGACAGCTTCTACAAATAGTCTCGTGCGGTATTGCAATGAATCAATTGTTGATTCTGCAGGTACTTCAATGTTTTGAGATTGGTGTGTGCTAACCGTTGATTCCATATATCTTCTCATACTGCTATGTGTCTCTGAGTTAAGAATGCCTCTGTGGTATGAGGATTTACTCGATATAACCCTTTAACTTTCCCCCCGAGCAACAGAGTTGTGTTGGTGTAATTGTCCTTTACATACACAGCAATTTTATCAAAAACAAATGAACATGGATAGTCATCTGTTAGTTTTGATACTGATAGAAGATTCTTCTTTATATCAGGAACAATTAATACATCATTCAGAGGTAACGAATCCACTTCAGTATGTAGTAATGCATTACCAATATAGGTAATAGGCAGACATGATCCATCACCAATCATAACAGTATCAGTACCATTGTATTTAGAAGGATTCCGAAGTATACCAAGATTTGCAATGATGTGAGCAGTTGCACCTGGATACCACTCATTTCCTTTCGAATCTTCGATGTGCATTGCTCCTAATGCTGTTGGAATTTCCTCAGCTTGATAAGAATTATCAAAGCGATACCAGCAATGCATTGCATCATGTCCTGGGCGTTTACAAATTTGACATTCCAATCTCATACTGTCAGTTGATTTCTCAGCCTGCATATCTTTAGAAAAGGTTAGATTTGAAGTTGGATATGATCTAGTTTCTTGATATCTATGTGAAGAACCAGCATAAGGTCGAAATCTTGGATTAGAAACAGAACCAGAGGTGTTACTGAATTGCTTAAGTCTCTGACCCTCCCGTGTATAGTTGAAGTCATTCGATCTGTAGCTTAAATCTCTTCCAAGATATCTATAACCATGACCTCTATTATTGGAGAATCGTCCTCTTCCATAGCTGCGTCCTCCACGACTATTAACCCTTAAACCTCCAAAACCAGAATTTTGTTGTATACTTTCTCTGTCAAGTTCTTCCTTTTGATGAACTTCTATTTTTCTTTGACCATAATATGCTAGATTAGGGTTGTATTGATTTGATGAGTAATTTTGTCGTCTTACTTCAAACCTTTCTAGCTTAGATATTACCTCATCATAATCTGGTTGAGGTTTCAAGCAGTACATAGTGGTTTTAAAATTTTCATATTTAGATCACAATCCTTCCAGAACCCCAAACAGCTTTGTTATCTCATCTATGGGCTTCCCTATTGCATTAAGTTGACCACAGATCGATTTATACTCTCTGAGATACACTGTCAGTGCTCGATCTCGCTTTTGACATGCTTGCAACTTTCCTCTCAACTCAAACTCTCTAGCCACAGACTTTTGCATGAATCGATTGAGTAAGGTTTGCCATACCTCATATGCAGTGTCCAAGCCGATTATCAAACTCAGTATGTTTTCTAAAATGGCTCCACTGATCCAAGATGACACAAGCTAATCTGTTTTGATCCAATCATTGTAGTCAGGATTCATAACTTCTGTAATATTTCCTTCAGCTTCGACCTGTAAAAGTTGTGCAGGTGAGGGAATTTCTCCATTGATGAATCCAAATAGTTCCTGGCTACGAAGAAACCTGTGGAACTGTGCTTGCCACAGAAGAAAATTATCTTCAACTAGCTTTATAGTAACAAAGTTAGCTATGTTCACATGAATCGGAAAAGGATATTTTGATGTTCTTGCTGCCATCTTGCTCTTCCAATTTCTAGATCGTGTACAGAGAACAATTCTGTGTTTGTATCTATACAACAGATTCTTGATCTTCTATTAGCTTGAATGAACCTCTAATCTCGTCGCACCGCCGAGATGTGTAGAGAGAGAGAGAGAGAGAGAGAGAGAGAGAGAGAGAGAGAAAGATGCAAATCTTTGTGAAAATCCTAACCGGCAAGACCATCACCCTCGAGGTCGAGAGCAGCGACACCATCGATTCCTAGAGGAAGGAATCCCGTCGGACCGGTAGCGGTTGATCTTCGCCAGGAACCTCCGCTTATCTCGTCATGAAGCTCCGCGGATCATCGAGCCTTCTCTGATGGCTTTGGCTCTGATACCATGTGAAGGTTAGAAGGAAGAAGAAGAAGAATAGATGAAGACGATAACAGAGATAGGGAAAGAGAGAGAACAGAGAGAAAGCATAAAGTCTTTGTATTCGCAATGATCAAAGAATCGATCTCTTTTTTTTTTTTTTTTTTTTTTTTGAACCTTATCTCACTTTTCCTCTTTGTACTTTATTTATACAACAAGAAGATGATGTCATTCGGTTGAACGAAAAAACACTAACGATAACAAACTAACGAAACACTTTAACGAGATAATGAATCGGTTACAACTTAAAACCGAGTATCTATTCTTCAATGAGCACGTGTTGGTGAAGCTGCTTATCCCATCATCTTTCTTCCACTTGTTTCTGTTCATATCGGTTGCTTCGATTGAATCGGTGGTGGTGTTTAACATTTCAACGTCTTTGCCTTACTTCATTTTCCTTGGTTCCATCCGAACTCAACTCTCCAATATCAGTAGCATGAACAGTATGTGTTTTCAATCTATGTTCTTTAATAGCCCTCCCCAGCATCAAGCAAGGGCGGCCCTCGTTTGGGTGTTGCCCTCGCTAGATCCGGCGAGGGCGACCTTCGCCTGGGCCAAATCCGACAAGGACAGCTCTCGCCCAACGCCGGTGAGGGGTGCCCTCGCTAGGCCCTCACCGTGTCGGACGAGGACGGCCCTTGCCAAACTCAGATGAGGGCCACCCTTGCTTGCGTCGGGCGAGGGTTGCCCGCACCTAGGCTAGCTAAGGCGGCCCTCGCCCAACCCAGCCGAGGGCTGTCCTCCCCCGATGTCGGCGAGGGCAACCCTCGCCTAAGTCTGGCTTCCCTCCGCCATGGCCAATGAAGGGAAGAGAGAAGAAGAAGAAAAAAAAAAAGTAAAAAGTAAAAGACTAAAATGCCCTACAGTTTAGGATAAATGTGTTACATGGATACAAGTTCAGGGTTTTTCTTGTCATAAAAAAAAATTTAGGATAAATGTGTCACGGTTGGTAAAGTTTGGATTTTTTCATGTTACAAAAAAAAAAAAGTTTAAAGTAAATTTATCACTTTTAACAAAATTTGGGGTTTTCGGTAGTCTTTTCCTAAGATAATACTTTGTTGATTTGTGTGGGGATCTTCTCTCATTGGATAGCTGGTGGTATTATAGTGAAGGTGTGATAATCACTAATTGGCTATGCCCAACGGTTGTATTCCTCCAGGTAACTTCCATTGGTCTTGCCCATGCTCCTTTATTCTCGCAAAGGTGTAGTAACTGCTCCTCAACTGCATTGGTGGTTTTGCAATTATGACAACCATTCCATGAATAGGTCTACGAATGGCAACTGCACCCTCCACAACGTGCGTTTTCAATGCCAACTATCTTGGTGATTCGAATAGTATTAGAAATACTTTCAATGAGAACTTGCTGCTAGTGCTTATATAGGCGGCCACCAATTGTCCATCATCATATTTCAACAATTGAACAGGTGGTATTAAAGAATATTGTCATTGACCGTTGTGTGTTAATTCATGTACTTGTCAATGATTTAATATGTATGAGATGACATTCATGCGTCGTGCATGTGACTGCCGCTTACCCCTACTCATATGCTACATATTTCGTACTCCCGAGCCAAGCATGTGAGATTCGATGATCAAATCAACTTTTGGTGTCAACTAGTCTTTATTTCATATCTTTGTATGTTACTATTCACTGATGGAGCATTGAGATAATGGATTTCATACATAGAAATCACCCGCCACAATTCACCATTTCTTGGCTACAAAGAAAATTACTCGCCTTGTTAACAACCGGGCACATTGAAAAATAATGCAATGCATTTAAAAGTGACCAGTATATATCATCATTAGATCAGTAAATTTTCGTGAGTGTCCATGACGTAAGACATGACATCACACGTGTTTATGCCCCTACCGACCCAACGCCGCAACGATTTTTTCAGTGTTGTAATCGATACGGCTGTCCCGGTTTCACAACGTCGCAACAAGTTTTCCTGAAGCGTACGCAACGAATCGTCGAAAGTGGTCGAAAGTGGCGGGGGTAAAGAAAGGAACGTGAGCGCCAGAAATCTGGCGGGTGATATCTTCTTGATTTTCCTGAAATCTCGATCGGCGGTATTTCTTTTTCAGGTGGGCAGTTGAAATTTGCGGAAGGCTGGACTTGCCAATAATATGATTATTGTATGGGGGGAGTTTCGACCTGCCATTGACGACGATCGTCGCCACTATAGCAAAAACTTTTTCTCATTTGCTAAGAGACGTTTTTCCGCAAAACAAATGCACAGGCAGAACACGAGCTAGCACAAGAGAACGCCTACAAAACCGGGTATACTTTGTACAAATAATGAACCAATCAACTAATGAGAATCCGAAACCCTCTCTCCTAACTATTTACAAAAGATGAAATAGAAGGTGACCAAGAAAAGTCTCGAGGGCTCAGAGGAAAGATATGTACAAGAAACTGAGAGAACGCTGTCGTCACTGGCTAAATCCTATATGTAACATTATCGCGCCTGGGGTATATATGGATGCATGAGACACGGCAGAGCCATCACGATGGACCTCCGATCCGAACACAAAGCTTGGAGAAAGTAATAGAGCTCCAATTGACAAAACATGAAGGACGATCCAAGCATGATGAGGATGGTCGAGCATAATTTCAGAACAACCACTGCCACCACCACGACTTCTTTTTTGACGGTTCAGGCACCTCTGCAAACCATTGAAAAGCATAAGCAAAAAATCGAGTCATATCACAACATAAGAAGATGCATAACCGAACTATTTATTTCCCTTTTTTTACTCGTTCTTTTGCAAAACAAATAAGTCCGTAAGTGTCAAGGTAAAGCTGATGTTGAAATAAATCGCCGTCAGCAGCAAATATAAGAACAAAGGATCGAAAAAAGTAGAGATACTTGACTGGAACATGAACAAGCAGGATCAGATGAGATATCACTTGCATCTATGTTAGTGCCACTTAAACTCCCTAATTAACCATATCAGAGTTTTAAAGAAAATCCACAAGAAATCAACAGGCCAACCGGACTACAGTCGCCACACACTTGATAGAATAGAGTCCTCAACCAGGAAAAAGAAAGTTTGTTGGAGTAGTGGCTTCTATTAGAGAGTGTCAACAAGAAGAAAATCATGTGACATACCATAAGGACAAGCACATATGAAAGATGAGTGAAGATCATAGATAAGGTCCTAATTAGAATATATATGATAAAGAGGGGATTCAATGACCATTCCACATAATTATGAAGAACACCTGCAACTTCTGCTTCCTAGCCTTTGCAATTTACTTTTTTTGGTCTAAAAGGCTTTGCAAGTTTGAAAAGCTACACTTGATACCATTACCATGACAAACCTTAATCCACTGCATGAATTTCAATGGAATAGCACTACAGTTAAAAGCAACTATCGCTTAGAAGAAAACCATTCTATAAGCAGACCAGCTTGGCCTAATAAAACTATATATCTTTGCTGGAAAAAAATGTATTTATTCAGACAAATTGCAATGTCAAAGGTTTAGGCTATTATGTGGTTACGCCTTGACCATTGAATGCAATATTTAGGGCACAGACTGGCCATCAGGCATGATAGAATTTCAACACTAAAAGCTACTTAGCCAAAGGGCCCAAGGATCTAATTTCACTCGCACAATTCTTCAAGTTCAGAAGATCTAGGAGCTTTGGTTCTATAATTTATTAAGTGCTTCTCAACTCAATAATAAGCCACTGCACATAAAGCTAATATGATGCACGTATGGTTGTCTCAAGTCTCCACTAGCAACCACAAAGCTCTAGATTCAAATGAGCAGCGAGATGTTCATCAAGATTGCTAAATTCGATCATATCAGCTAAAAGAAGGTGTTATAGGAGCAACTGAAAGGTGATCCACGTCCATTAAAATTAGAGACAAGCTAATACAGAACAGACTACATAACGTATACGGCACTTGACAAACAAATGTATGAGTAGAAAGTGAAAGAGCGAATATCTGGGATTAAAGAAAAATCCAAAAAAGAAAGCTTATTGACATGAAAAATTATTCACTCAAAATGCATCACAACTTCTTTCGGCAACACCAGGACATGCAAAATTAGTCACTTAAAATATATACATAGCATGCCTTTTGCCAGGCTACAAAAGCACAAAGACTAACCTCCTTCGGGATAAATTGAGTTGTAGTGCACCTCTGCCCAGAAGCTCAAGAAAATGACTGGAAGAAAAAAAAAATTTAAGTTCATGCATCATCTGGCTCTGTAAGCTAAAGAACAAACCAGGACCCTCATACAGAAGTTAATGCAATATCAAGTTCCATTGATTCAATGATACTAAGCTTACAGCATCATTTAACTAATATTCAATACTCAGTAGCACAAGTCCACTGTAATAATAAACAAAGAATACTTCCCAAGAAATAAAAAACAAGGAATAGTCAAACCAGAGATGTACGATCTAGTAACTCAAAATTGTGTATTTATGTGCAAATCACTGGAACAATGATGATGTCTTCATATACCCTCAAAACTTAGTCCTTTCTGTTGCAACAAATTACAGATAAAATGATGGAAGAGATGACAGTGTATAATTAGACTCTATACAGCAAGAAGGGGATGAACAAATGGCCAAGCTAGATACTTTATCTGCACAATCATATCTAAACTACCAACCAGGGGAGTAGTTCACAAATTGAATATTACCAAATGCAACTAGTATCTTAGTATGCAGAGACTTCCGAAATTCCGAGGTAAACAAGTGGAATGAACTGAAACAGAACATCATTCATGCAGAAATCAAGCGAACCAGACCATACAATGCACCTTGACTAAGCTTTACTCACCTATGTCTGCAAAACTTTTGCAAATTATATATAAATATCCAAGAGAAAAGTGGAGAACTCGGGAAAGCATATAAACATCCAAAGAGAAAAAATAAGGAGGGCCTGCTATTGAAAGGTGTGAATTTAGAAAATCCACATGCTAATGGCCTCCAAAGATTATATCGAGAGTATTAAGTAGCCTGCTTCCAGAGGTTTGGATGTTGACCAATCAGTATGCAAAATTACATTAAGCATCCACCTTGCAGATTAACATTAAGGTCTTATATCCATCTTACCTTTAAAATATTGCAGTGTGATGTATAGAATCCATTAAGCCATGGTATAGATCAAGAAATGCCAGAATAATCATTTTTCTTAATGAGAAGTATTAAAGAAAATATTACCTCGTTTGGACTTTGGAATATGTGGAAGGATCTCAATGTAGCATGTCTCCTTAAAAGAAGTGATCACAAAAATCTTGACTCCATACTGCAATAGAGCAAGAACTATGCATTAATAATCTCTATCTATTGACAGAGAAGGATCACTTGGGCTCCATTGATTTATCTAATCAAACCACCACAATGACAATGACAATTACAAGTACACCATTATCCCACATTCACATGTTCACCACCAGCATTTCACCAGCACCCATTTTACTGGCCCAATAATGGTGGCATCGACAAGAGGTCAATCAGAGAGCAACTCTACCCCACACCACCCAGCACACCATAAGTTATCCTACAAAGCTGTTTACCAGATGAAATGAAATACCATCCACATAAAGCTAAAGATATTTTAGATTCTAAATTCACTCTTGCAAATTTAATTAATCAATTTGTGATTTTAGATTTCCGAACTAACCTAACTCAATGTCATTTTTCGTCCATCCCTTCATTACAAATACGTTGTAATGAAAACTATTACAAAGATTTAAAAAAAAAAGATAACCCATGAAGTATTCTTGTAGGTGAATAGGCAAAAAACTCTGACAGGTAAATCTTACTCATACATCAAGGATCATTAAACCACAATAGTCAACTGACACATTTTGTTATGGCTGATTTATCAATTATATTTTAAGGTGGCCATGTGAATAAGGTTGAATGGAAGGGGGAAAAAGGGTTGTAGATCATACAGAATCAGCAGCAGCTTGCAATGTGACATGATCGCCCCATTCTCCACTCCTGGTCATCCAATCAAATGAAAGATAAATAAACAAAATCTTATGTCAGCAAATGATGAGAAGAACCAAATAATACCGATTGCCTACATGCTCATTTTCTTCAAATAGTCACCGAAAGCCATTGGGACATAGCCACCATACATCTCTGGACATGACTTCAACTGATTATATCAACAATCAAAAAGCCAAAAAAATAAACATCAGAATTAATGCAAAGAACATAATTATAAATCCACGCTACAGACCAACCAAAAAAAAAAAGTCCACAGTACAGCAGTGGACTACCTGCTGAACAATTTGCTGCCTCACAAATTTGTGGTGCTCAGGTGATCGATACAGTTGGTCTGATAAAGCACGAAACTGATAAAAAGTTCGAGCAGTGAGTACCTCAACCACATTTGTTAATAAAAGGACATGGAAGCACCACAGAAAAGGAAAACATCCTCAATGGCCATAAACAATTGACAATAGAGAGAAGAGAGAAACATGAGACAACACAAAAAATTTAATCACAGCGACAAAATGAAAATGACGATACTTGCTATATGGAACACAAGATTCACAATACACAGAAATCTGATATCTATAAAGAGTTCATGCAACAGATTCAGTGTGTTAACCAACCTGGCAGTTACCATCTCCCTGGACTTTATTTTCAACAAGATCATATACCCGTAACCTGCAAGGATTAAACAGCATGTAAGTCCGCATGGTATCAACTGGTTGGGGCAGTTAGCTTCACTAATTCAGTACAACTAGAAGACAACATTACAGTTCAAGCTTTCAAAGTATTTGTTATGCCCCAATCATGATTTTAAGAAGTAGGGGAAAAAAAAGGAAGCTAAACTCCAACTTTTTTTTTCCCCAATTTGCACAACTTACAAGAAAACATAACCGATCAAAAGTATGATAGTGAAGATTGAGAAAATACAAATAAATAAGGCCTACATGGTATACTTATTAATGTAAGTATCGGAACACTATCTTAATCATTGAAACTAATAGATTTATTTTAAAAAAATTTCACCTATTGTAGAAATTTTCTAGATTCATCCTACCCTGATACCACCAGTTATCTTGATAAAACTATCAAATGATCTTCTCTGTTTTGCCTAGAGTAGACCACTAAGAGTAATTCCAAAGAAAACCACTGAGTATGAACTTTATTTTGATCCTCAGATAGAACCATCCACTTGACATTTAAATATCTGATCATCCAAAAAAAGTATAAATATGAACAAACCCTGTCTAGTTTTAGTCAAAGAAAAAAAAAAGAAAGAAAGAAAGAAAGAAAGAAACCTGTCAAGCAGTCTTTGATGATCCGACACCTCTTCTTCTACAGTAGGTATTTGACCATTAATTTTAGGCACATGCTGCAAAAAGAATCAGAGGAATCATGAACAGCAACACTTCGATTACAAGGAAACGAGAAAGTACAACATACTTAAACAAATCTGCTGGCACAGCGATGCCGTTGTTCTGTTAACCATTTAAAAAAAAAAAAAAACGCAAGCTAAGATGTACATCCATGGCCACATCTTAGAACTGTCAAGACCACAAAGCATCGAGTCTTGCCAATTTAACTTTTTCTGAACAAAGGCTCAGGATGCACTCAATGATATTCGTGGCATCAGCATTTTACTGGTCACTGCAATGTGTAATTTTGGCCATTCACTTGAGTGACGAATATTGGACAATGGAGCAATCATTCATCCTATGTATCGACAGGTTCTAGTGCATGATAGAGAAGCGACATTCCAAATCACACCAGACTGAAGGTCTTAAAAATGATTAAATAATAAGTATGTTCGGCCAAATTAAATAATAGCTTGAAGTTGCCGTCATCACAGGATTTTACAGAGCAACCATCTGACAATATAGCTCATTCATGGGTCTCAAGTCCTTCAACACGATCCACATCCATAAAAGGAATAGATGCTAACCCTTTTACACAATAAGCTTGTCCCCACATGCTTAATTCATCACAACTTTTATCCGTGCAAAACCCCAGACTGTGCCCTACATCTACTAGATACATGGACAAATAATCTACACATTTCAAAAGGCAAGTCTTGTCTAAAAACCCTCTTTCTAGTGGCAACTGGATAGAAATTCATTTAGTCTAGCAACATGCTATGAGTCAGAACATCATCATTGTTTAGGCAGAGAAATGTACCAAATAATTCTTTGTGCTCTAAACAAATAAAGTTGACAGTAAGCTCAGCACAGTGGAAACACTCACAGCAACAGGGACCATCTGATTCAACCTCTTGCCAACTTCACCATCAAGCACAGATTCATCTGCTAGGTGTAGCATACCCACATCATTATCAGACCCTGATTTTTCTCCTGGGCTGGAACATAAAATAGCATTTCCCACCTCATCACGTGCTTCAACCTCTTTTTGATATTCCAATTGTTGATCATTTTCCTGTCCTGTGTTTCGAAAAAAACTTGAAACTAAGAAGGTTGCAAAAAAGCCAACAGAGAAACACCCAGAAATTAACTCACCTTCAGCATCAGAGTATCTCTTCGAAGGAGAGAGCCAATCCTGGGTTAAAACCGAAGCTTGTAATTGTTCATTTCCAGAAGTCGACACAGCAGATGCTTCTTCAAGAGCGAGTCGTGAAAGTTCTTCTTGGAGAGCATGTGCGATAATCTCATCATTCTCCAAACTTGGCTGGCATGCTTCGGCGTAGCCCGGTTCTTCTGGTTCAACGTAGCCTACTCTAACGTATTCGACACTACTCAAGTCAGGATCATATTGAGTTACAGTGCCACGTGAACCGGCATTGGAAATAGAGCAAACATCCAGAGGATGATGGAGGCCCCCGCGTACAGCATCAGGATCTTGCTCGGGATCATATTGAGGTACACAGCCACATGAACCGGCATCGCAAAGAGGGCAAACATGCAAAACATCGAGGCCCCAGCGTACAACAGGATCTTGCTCGTACATGGTCATGCTACCCATTGCAATCCACAACCGACTCGACGAAAGAGAGAAAAATAAAAGATCTGGATGACAAAAACGAGGAACCTAATTATATCCGAAGCCGTACCATCATCGATCAATCCTATGCATTCAGGTAAAAAAATATTCATTCTACTGGCAGAAAAGTTGATAAAATCGGGACCATATCAAAGAATTACTCATATAAAGATACTCAAAAGACAAATTACTTTGAAAAATTAAAAGAACCGTACCCACTCAGATTGCCCGGATGCTAAATGAATTAGATGTTCAGATAACACAGCCATCATACGATCTGAATTGCAAAAAAATTGAAGAAATAGGCGGTTGCAAATGATCAAGGATGGACACGGAGAGAAAAGAAAAGTCGAAAATAATACCGAAACCGTCGGTGTCTCATTCGAAACTTCGACAACTTACGAACCCATTATTTGGTTATCGATGAAGCAATAGCAAAGAAAGCGTAGAAATCAAGAAATTCAAAAAAGAGACAGGAAATGACGCTGACACTTTGAAAAAGAAAAAAAGAAAATAGAATTTCCAACGATCCGATGATTAGGAACCATAGCATCAGCCAAAACCTCCCCACCTCCAAAACAGAGTCTTTCTTCCCAAACCCACTTCCTCAAACGCCGAAAACGAAACCCAGATCATCGAAAGAAGAACGACCCAACACGTCAAAGAGGAAATAAACGACAAGTAATTGAGAAAGGAAGCAACTTTCGCATTCTCGGGTAAAGGGCAAAGCGCAGGGAACGCACCTTGGGATCAAAGACAAGAGTATCGAATCGAGGGTGTCAAATCTTTCCCGGCTGAAAAATCAAAGATCTTTTCTACATGTCTTCTTCCCGTGGTTTTATGGTGGGTTTTACTGCAGCGTACGTAACGAATCGTCGAAAGAGGCGGGGAGGAAGAGAGAGGATCGTGCGCGCGAGAAATCCTGCTGCTGATATCTTCTTGATTTTCTTGATTTTCTTGAAATCTCGTTGGGGCGATATCTTTTTTTTCCCGTGGGGGGGATAGAGTTGAAATTTGCGGAAGGTTGAAGGACTTGCTTCTTCTTGGAGGTTTGCGCTTTGTGAAAACCGAACCGCCGCAGCCTGACGTGGGTGCGGCACCGGCAACCGGGAAAGGGCGGTTGCCTCGGCGGCCGCGCCGCTTTCTGGTGCGGATCGGGTGCGTCGCATTGTCGGTTCTTGGAACGTGGGGCCCCCCTCGGTTTCACGAAATTCGGGGATTTTAACGTTGTATATTACTCATGACCGCAAAAAAAAAAAAAAAAAAAAAAAAAAACTATTGTATTTCGCTTCTGAGGAAAACTAGTAAATAGAAAATGGACTTTTTTTTTTTTTTTTTTAAAGAAAAGTATCAAAGGACAGGATGTGTGTAATTAATGTTTCTAAAGTTAAATTTTTTCTTGTTAAATATGCTTAACAAGTATTACAAACGCTCTTTACAAAATTATGTACAAATATGAGTAAATTTGGAGCTATATAGCACACGTAAATGTTTTTTTTTTAGTAAAATATAGCACGCGTAAATGTTAAAATTGCTCTCAAGCGACAATTACACATTATATTTTTTTTTTATAATAGTTGATTAAAATAAAAATCATGCAGCTCGAGGTGCAAAATAAGCAAATAAGGGAAAAAAACACGTCTCAATTTCTCTAAGGGACTTCATGAGAGCCAACATCAGCCTTGAAAATTTTGCTTAATTGAATTTCGATTTTTCGTTAATGCAGTTTGGAATTGTGCAAATTGATTGTTAACAGAAATATAAGCTTCATTTTATCGAAATTAGAGCATAGGAGACTTGTTTGGGAAAACTTCATCCTTAAGAACTCGATTGCATAAATTAACAGTCGAAGGCCCTATTTGAAAAAAGAGTACAAGTTGAATAACCATATATGTAATTATTCGACTTCATGGTAATGGAAAAGATTTTTTCTTGTATCATGTATCATTAGTATTATAAAAAATCGAATCAATTCTTACTAAATATATTCTCTAAGTGTTTCGAATGACTTGATAACATGATCTTTGCAATCACGCGGATATAATTTTATAATCTCGAAATACCTCACAAAGATTACGGTATCTAGGTCTCAAATTTGGTGTGTCTATATATAGAGGGAGAGAGTAATATTCCACAATCTTGACAATAATATTCCATAATCTTGGCATCGAGATGTCAGAGGTGGCCGGCGTGAACGTGTCGCCATTCTAATTATGCAATAAAGAAATCAGCACAGGGAATTCAATGGCAGACAATCTTGAATGTTTTCTTAGGAACATTCGCATTTGCACCCAACCTACTTCTGCAGCCTTAAATCGTTTTCATATTCCATCTTTGGCTTTCCTTTAACCTCAAACAACTATTTCCCTGTTCTTCAAATCTTATCCCATCGAGAAGGTCAAAACAAGGATACGCTTGTATTTGTACATATTTCTTTCTTTCTTTTTTCTATATTGGGTAATCGTTGGCCCCCCAAAAAATTGCTACATTTATTAAAATGGTAATACGAAATTTTATTGAAGTCGGTTCAAAAAGCGAAACCTGCATTGTGATTGGTTTTATCCATAGAGGAAATTGGTCTAGCTTTTATCCACGGAGGAGGTTGTGATTGGTTTTATCCATAGAGGAAATTGGTCTAGCTTTTATCCACGGAGGAGGTTGGTCTAGTCAGATAAGATATGTGATGACTGTAGAGCTAATACGTCATCTCTTTTTTAGGCACGACAAAGGTCATGTCATACTTGATTTTTTTGGGTTACCAGTATGGAATGGGATTTTAGTGCTAATACGTCTTCTCTTCTTCAGTGGTGGTGTGAGGTCATAGGATTCGTAATTTTAACCACCAAAGTAATTGGTTTGGCCCGATAAGTGATTTTGCTCGAAAACCGAATAATCATTGGCCACTCTCCAAAGCTGCAAAGGTTTTTGAGTAACCTAAATGCATTTCAAGCCCCTCTAATGAAGAAAATAAGCAAAATAATGTCCATTAAACCAGCTTATATGATTTTGAAGAGTTTGAAAAAAATTAAAACAATTGGGATTTGATCAGGTCTAACAATCCCATAAGTTCCTCATAAATAAATAACTAAAAAACAGTAGAAGTTGACTGAAACAATAGCTCAATTTTCTCCCGGTGAAGGTTAAAAGTGAAATTATCTATCAATTGGCTTAACTTAATTTAGCAAGCATGATCTAATCCATTGACCAAGTATTTTTAAATCCGCTCATGCACGCGCTGTCTGAGCTAGATGCTTACATGAGCATGACTATAATTAGCATTATCAACGCTTAATCTTAGCTTAATCTTAGGTAGGACAGGTACACCTAAACATGATAGTTGCTGCTCATTTGTAAATGACAATGCCGGTCACTGGTCAATGTTGAAACCCTCTCTCTTTTTTTTTTTGTAATTTTTATCATTTTTCCTGATTATTTTCTTAGGGGAATACCACTTTCTTGAAGTGAAGCATTGGCATAGATACATGCACACGTTCCGCATGTATGCAAATTGCTTTTGAGATAGTAATACTAAATTTACGTAGGGGCAACGTTGACAACTGTTAAAACTGAGACAAAATGGTGTTCTGGCTTACGTATATATGGTTTTAGCTAATGGATATAATCTCACGGGGCTATAACGAGACAACCCAGGGGACAAGAAGTAAATTCTCTATGCATATTCTCTGCTCATACAAGTATCAGGCTTCTGTAGAATGGAACAACTGCTGAAAGAGATGGAGAATGAGCTAGTCTAAGAAGTCAAAACAAATTGAACAAGCAAAACATGACAGCTCCAGGTCATCCGTTCGTCTGAGTCTTAAAGGGCATCAGTCCTTTCAAGCTCAAAAACTCACCATGCTGGTTTAGATTTAGTTGTTTAACAATAGTCGAATACTTGCAGTTGTATAAACCCAAAGGTTGCATTCACTCAGCTGTGTTAACATACCTACATTTGCAATACTTGTGTAAAATGCACACAAAACTGGACAATATACATGTTGTGTAGAACCTGAAAAAGAGCCAAAGGTTGTAGAGAAAACCTTACAACAGTTAATTACCTCATCCTAAGTAACTGAACAAGAAGCCGAATACCTTTGATTCGCCTCCTCATTTCAGCACGTCTTCACGAGCTTCGGTCTCCATGCCCAACAAACCAACCACCCCGTCTCCCCAGTTATCGGATCCACAAACCTCCTCTTAAATCGCTCTTTTCTCGATTTTTCCAACTCGTTGTTTTTTGCTACACTTCTCAATGGGGCTTTAGGACTTCCAGTTTCCATTGCTTCCACAATTCGGTTCACCATCGCTACGACTTCGCTCATCTTGGGCCGTCCCTTAGGATGCCGTACGAGGCACCGGTTAGCCACAGAGGCTAGCCTTTGGGCGGACTTCAGAGAGTACTTGCCTTCGAGCCGTGGATCCAGGATGGTTTGGAACTTCTTTATATCAGATAGATTTGGCTTGACCCATTCCAGAAGCTTCTGCTCATTCTTTGGCCGGTTCCGCTCCAAAGGGCGGCGACCCGTGATGAGCTCATAAAGAAAAATTCCATAGCTCCAGACATCACTTTTAGTTGTAAGGTGTCCAGTTTGGATGTACTCAGGAGCAGCATAACCGATTGTTCCTACCACCTGTTGCAATAGAGAAACATTGTTCTTTACCTCTTCCCTCAGAAAATACCAAATTGAAAGGAGAAAGGGACTAGGTAAATCAGGATATTTTTATATTTGGTTGCTGGAATAACTTTATGAGGCATGAAAAAAAAAATCGTGATTTGGATAAAAAGGCTATCCTTGATAAACAGACCAGAAAATTGAGTCTCCTGTGGTCAGGACTTCTGGTCATAGATTGATAGGGTTCAACCATCTGACCCTTCGATGCATACACTATCAAATTGCGAAGAAAAAGTACATCTAACAGTAACAATTGATTTTTAAACCTTTTCATTTCTATGTCTAAGAGAAAAAAGGACGTTTCATAAAACTCAAGCTATGACATAGAATGAATATCAACGTACCAAGGTTGAGACATGACTTTCTCCACTGGAAGGCCCTAGCCTCGCTAATCCAAAATCTGATAGCTTGGCATTCCACTGGTCGTCCAAAAGAATGTTTGATGACTTGAAATCTCTAAAAATGATCTGTTCCACAAAAAGGTTTATAAGAGAAGTGCAAAATCAAGTGAACTGATAAACAGAAAATAAAATCACAGCCAGGCACAAATAGAATATTTCATGGAAGATTCCTAGGAAAGTTCTAAACTCATTCTAGAGTTTAAGTCGGTTCTGATTGTTCTCAAACTACTTGAGAGATGCAATAGGTTCTTCCATCAACTTAACTAAGTGAGAATCCTGTTGCAGGCAATTAATAAAAATCCAAAATCAAAGATTTAATTGTATTGCATCATACTAACACCTAGAATCTCTGAGACTGCTTGGTATTACATATCTGTTGCATTGCTCCCAAAATATGCTCTAACCTGAATCAGCACGAATAAACAACTCTCCTTAAGAGAGGCCCACTCCATCTATCTCTTCTACTTCCTTTCTGAACTTCGTGTTCATTTGGTTGCTCCATAAAGCATTTGTCAGGATCCCAAAGGTATATTAAATGCAGAGTTCCCAAATACTCTCCAAATAATGCACTTGTTCATCTGTTCATCTGATCGACTTGTGTTGTGGTCCCCTTGTCTTTTAATTTTCCTTGTTGATGCTCCACTTCTCACTTACTACCCACTAAAAATCTTGCCTTCAATATGATCCATCTTAAGCCCATCAAGCCAATAACTCGATAGCTTATTTCTAGCTCTTCTCAAAATACTTCTCAGCCTATAGAGACCAGGTTTCAGACCAGAAGACAACAAGTTCCTATGCACCTACAGTTTTTTATCGTGTGATGGATCACTGATTTCTTTGGTCCCTTTGAGTGGTGCTTCTCAATGGAAAACGATGGCATTGGAGTATTCCCAACATCACACTAGGACTCAAAATATGTTGTGACAAAAAACGAGTAATGATTATTTCAAGGCAAAGCACATATTATGTAAGTGTTACCAAAGATAGTTGTAGAAAGAACATCAGGAGACAGTCAAACAAAATATTAGCTATTGAAGTCTATGTCTTCCAAAATTGGTACTGCTAAAAAGTTGAGGTGGTGAGAAGAGCCAATCCTATACACTAGATCGTTTAATGTATTACAGAGTTTGGGCCATATTCCTCTTGATCATATGCCCAGGATTCAATGCTTTTGTGATGCAATTTTTCTTGTTTCCTCCAGGCCTTGATAGGCCAATCTCCCTGGATCTGATAACCAAAATGCAGGTATCATTACTCTACCAACTAGCATTGCACCAAGAAGTTTCAGAGGACAACTTCACTGCCAAAGAACAAATTCCCTAGCACAGATGCTCTCTTCCATTGCGATAAGCCGTTTTTACATGAAACCCTTTCCTTTCAATAACATGCTTCAGTTAATTCTATCCAAACGTCATATCATAATTTAAATGAGAAGGACCAAAGAAACTTAAATTGACTAACCTGGAGATCCATTCCTTCATGGAGGTAGGTTAGCCCTCGTGCAGAATCCTGGGCGATCTTTATTCGCATAATCCACGAAAGAGACGTCTGAAACCTGCTTGACAAGTGATCTTGCACGCTGCGGTTCGGCATGTATTCATACACCAGTAGACGCTGAATGCCTCTCTCATCATCCTCAGCACAATAGCCTAGTAATTTCACCAGATTTGGATGCTCAACGACACCCAAAACATTTACCTCTGTAATCCATTCTTTATGACCCTGCAAGCAGAAGAGTGAAATGGCAATAAATGAAATTTCCAAGATGAGCAAGAGACTGTATCTTAAGAATTTGTCAGACGACTTCCTATTTTGAAAAAGGCACAACTTTTCTAAGATGATCTGTTTGACATATCCCAACACATTACTCAATCTTTCAGTAATCAGACAGTTCTAAAATTAACTATAGGGAAGATTTCCATGTTGCGTACAGGTGAAACTTAAGAGAAAGCCTAAGTTGAGAATAACTACCCTCAGCCACATTTATTGAGAAAGGCAAATGTCCCCACATGTAAATAGTTTTTTTTTATTGCTTCTGCTAACTTTATGATTGTGAATTTTTAGGACAAAAGGTCATCTAAATTATGGTAACTACTCGCCCAACTGGTTTAGACAGAGTAGTAAATTTATCTCATCCAACTTTAGCATCTATGGAACAAATTATTCTGTCTGTGCAACTGTCAGAAACTGTCAACTAGTTCAGTCTTGAAGGACATTGGACAGAAATTTTAAGCCTAAAAATACAGAGGAATCAAATAATACCATGATATGATACTCGAAAAAATTCAAAAAAGACCAAGAAAAAGAAACTCCAACGCTTTATATATGACCTAGGCTTTGAAGTAACTCCTAGTTTAGACATATTATGTTTCCTCAGGCAAATTCTTCAAATTACGCAGGAACAACTTCAAGCAAAGACAATGCCAATCTGACATTTCTGAAAGAATTTTACTTTTGCAAACTCGCTGCTACAAGATGTTGCATGATATCATTAAATACCGAACGAATGATATCTCCGCTTTGAAAAGGACCACCCCTACCTGCAGTCCTCTTCTGCTTAACTGTTTGACAGCAATATCAATCTTCTTATGTGGATCGTCCTCGCTCCTCATTACACCCCGAAAAACACCCCCAAATCCACCTTCTCCAATCATGAGGGAACGGCTGAAATTCTTCGTGGCTGCTTTCAACTCTTCAAAGGTGAATTCTCTCAAATTACTCTGCCGTTGAGACAATACTGCAAATGGGTTCGTCGCAGCAGCAGATGATGCTGTGCTAAAATCAGACGCATTCTGAGACGTGAGTTCGGACCAAGATGTCCTCATATCACGGTCTGCGGACATGGAAGTGGAGGTCGAGCGGACAGACACGGATTTGGTTGTTTTTGGTTCTCCATTTTTATCCCAAATTGTAAATGGTAAGCACTTCATAGTCTCCACTGTCTGTGCCCTGCATTTAGATCATTCTTATCAGAAGTATTAAACCTTCAAGCGAGTAATGGGTAATTAAACTTTCACATTTAACATGTCGTTTTCAAATACTAGAAATTAACAGAATATGTACCCCAGTATTGCCATAGTCCATCTGGAATGGCATCAAACATCAAGCCATAATTTTGCGTTGACAAAGTTCTCTTTTTTCTCCTTTCAAACAAATGAAGGCGCAGGTTTAAACAGATATGAGAAACGGAACATTCATCCAAGATAAACAAAAGAGGAAAAGAACCATATTCCAATAAGAAGTAAGTCAACTAAGAATACCATAGATCATGGCCATGATCTCTTTCCGCAACCCATGCTAAAATGAGTCCAACTTGAGAGGGAAAACAATGATAACAACCGCAGATATTCAAAACCTTATGAGGCACATGGGGACAGCAAAAACCTTAAAATAAGAGCGAACATCTTCGCGATGATACTAAATTATACTTAGGACACGCACCCATATGGTGAAAATTCAGCTTCACAGCATCTGAATTTCGCAAAACCGAATTCTTATTCATCTAAGCACAACATACTCCCGGAAATACTAAACAAATTTTTTCAACCGATAGCCGAATTAATGGGATGAGCCTAACCTCGAAATAATCGGTTCATCCTGGACAACTCCAGAAGAAACCCAGCAATGAATCATCATAGGTCTCTCATTATACAGTCGAGATACCAAGCCAAAGATAAAGTTCAGCCATATACAGACTTCGGACCAAAAAAAAAAAAAAAAAAAAAAAAAAAAACCATCTACCTTCACAGGATAGAAAGAAACTCAATATAACTAGTCACCTCTGTTCTTACTCTTTTTGTTTTTCCCTTTCCTCTGCCGAGCTCTGGACAACAACTGGCTCACCCCCAACGTCTCGCTGGCGGTTCCTTCTTAGAATTCCAAGGAAAACCCAGAACTCAAGATCCAAACTTGTGTCAAGTTCAAGAAAAACCCAGAACTCAAAATCCAAACCCGGTTCGAGTTCAAGAAACACCCAGAACCCAAAAGAGAGGAAGGTAACCAACAATTTTTTAAAAACTCTAGGGTATCATAGGACGCGACGAGCGAGCCATGATCGAGGGGGCAAGTCAACACGGGGCAGCTGGGATGCAGCTCACCAACCCGGGAGCCGAAACGGGGGAGAAAAAGAAAAGAAGAAAGAGAGAGCAAAAACCGCAAGAAGGAATAAAGAAAAGTGGAGACGCAAGAGCGAAAAGCGGAGGAGACGAGTCATCTGTCTTCTTCCTTTCTTTTGCCGTTGAGATATTCAAAGGGGGAAATGAGTAGGGGAGGGTAGCGGTCGCTGTCGGCACAGATCGGAGGAAAGAAAGGGTCGTGAAATGGAGGGAGATGCTGTCGACTTGTCATCGTCCACCAACACCTCCGACCGACCGAGCTCCCACCATCCCCACCATCCCCAGTTCCGCCGCAGGTTGGACGCATCCGCTCTGTCTCTTTCTCAGACAACATTTGAATGTTTCAAAAGGGAAACTTTTTGTTAAACCAGATGGTTAAATCTGTGATGGGATCTATCAAGAAAATTTTGCGATCGTATCATTTTGATCATAGGGTTAATAAAACAAAAGCTAATTTTGTAACCATCAAAAACCTTAAATTAATACATTTGTGTCAAATTTACTATAACTAATTTTTTGACAATCAAAAATCTCAAATTAGTAAATTTGCGATATATTTACCCTATGATATTTTTCGTTAAATTTGATCAATATCACTAAAAATCATAAATCAATACACATAATAAAGAGAAGGTAAAATCATAAAGTAAGACACTTGTCAAATTATTATGTATCATTTAACTAAGCAATTTTATCATTAAAATTTAATAAAAATTAATGGAAGGCAAAATTATCATAAGTGTACCAATTCGGGATATTAAATGATCAAAACCTTAATTTGATATAAATTTATCACGAGTGTCCCACTTTCAGATCTTTCATAACATTAACCCTTTTTTATATACTAATTTTCCTCGTGGTTCATAAATAATTTGCTTAACGAGGCTGCACCCATCAACGCAATTCAACAATTAAATTCTGAAACAGTAGCTGGCAGAGGGATGTTTGATTCTGTAAGCGACCAATTTGGTGCGGGACAAAAGGAATTTTTCCGTTGACATATGATTTGTCGGTCTGGAATCGTTCAAAGTAGGAGAATATCCAGCGGTAAATTTTTCATAGGGCGGGCCGCGGGACCATCCTAGTTATTACTTTTCTTACCTTGACTGAGTTAACAGATAAATAAAGAATCTTCTGATTTTCTTTCGGGAAAAGTCTTCGTTTTCCCATCTGTACTTTCGTGATTTTTCCAATCGAATCTTGTGCTTTTTACTTCTTCTTTTTCTATCAAGTCTTTCCATTTCCAAAAATATTATAATCAAATCCACCCGATACCAAATTTTGATCAAATTTAGCTTATTTGACGATTAGAAAATGCCAAAGTACGATGCAAATAGATATGTAGGTACGTGGACGTGTAAGGAAAAATTTAGCCAATGAAATCACCAACCTAGTAGGTTGTGGATAAAATTTAAGCAATGTGGATGCTAATGTAAATGTCCACATTGGAAAAATTTCTTCCGCGTCACACTAAAATGTTGTCCACCGACCATGTCGGTTGGATTTGGTTGAATTTAGGTGTCAAAGGAATCTAATTAGAAAATTTGTGAAAGTAGAATGGCTTGATTAGACAATTTAGAATATAAGGACTTGATTAGACAATTTAGAATACAAGAACTTGATTAGAAAATAGGTGAAAGTGTAGAGATAAGAAGTGGAATTTTTCCTTTCTTTAATCATCACTTAACACTCAAAAGGAGAAATATACTAAATCCAACACTACAACTGTGGTATAAAATGTCAAACTTAAAACTATTTTTTCCCAAAAAAGGAAGTATTCAATCGAACCTTCAACTCGTCTCTGATAAAAAAAAAAAATTAAAAAACCCTTTGACTCCCACCAACATTATTTGAAGGAAAAATGGACTCCTGTATTTTAGATAACCAGTTCTAACTTTTCTTTCGTACGTACTATGATAACCTTATTTTAGAAATATGTTTGATGTGGATAAAACCGTAAATTTAAAAGATTCTGAAAGCTCCACAATAGCCCATGATTTAAATACTTCCATCTCTCATTTCATTTCTTAGTCTCATTGCCTCTCGATATATTCAAGTTTTTTCGTGATTTAGAATAAGTCATAGAATTTTGAAATAAAAAAAAATCCTTCAAAATTTTGACGACATAATTTGCAAATATTCTCCGGAAAAGGAACAGTGTGCTCTCGCACTGTTACCGTTAACTAACTAATAGAAAAAATAATCAAGTTTCTTAACTACAAATAAATAATAATCAGGTTCTCTTGTTAAATTGATTAATAAAAGATACCAAATGCTCAATTATGAAGTCTTTTTGCCGAGTTTAATTACGGCATACGTTTGATAAGTGCACAATTTGTTTCATTTCAAGAGAGCGAGCATTTTTTTTCTTTTTTAAGCATTTTCAATGGAAAACGCAGAAGACGAAAGTCATAGAAAATCATGTGTACATAGTACTTTGCAATAGAGGTGAAAACACCGGAACCAAAACTTAATTTCTTAAGGGCTTTTAACCCGTCACAATTTAAGATATTATCTAAATTTTTAAAAGATTATATAAATATATATATATATATACAGATTAAGTGTTGATGTTAAAGTGCACTAGCCAAAAGATTTAAATTAAACAAAAAATAAAAAAATAATTAAAGTCTATCTGGACACATCCTAAACATATGACAATGTTTTAAACCTGCAAGTAAGGTGCCGAAAACTTGAAATCATTCAAAGTAGTTATTTGGCTCACGCCTTTTACGGTATATTGGTAATAAAAATGTATTTTCAATGTCAATTAATTTCAAATATATAACAGAAAACACTAAGTAAAAACACTTGTCAAATCAGATGTGCAAAATGCGGCCAAAAAGTTTAACTTAAACTAAAATCAACTTATATAGAAAGTATAGATAAGAAAAGTTTGAATGCTTTCACGAATTCAATTCTCAAACTTAATTTCTTACACTTACAAAATATTTTTAAAAAATTTAGATTTTTTTAAGGGAAAAAAAAAAAGGCCATGGAAAAGACCAGACAAAAATGACGAGTGTCGGATTGCAACTTTGGCCGTACTCTGACGGAATCTTTGCCACCGACTTTTACGCAGAAAAAGTAAAAGCTGCAGATGTGGTGTCTTCACGATGATTTTACGCGTCGACCCATTTTCTCCTTACCTTTTATTTATTATTTTTTTGGTCAGGAAAGCTAATTTTATTTATCATTATGTTCTAGACAAAGCCCTTCAAATTTAGGGTCCCGTTTATTAATTTTTTTTAATATCATGAAAAAACGTTACACTTGCAACAAATTTATCTCAATACACATATGAAAAATTTATCATCTATTAATTTTCATTAAATTTTACCAACAAATTACTAATTTGGAAGACATAGGTTATGTTAATTTGAGATTTTACTCTCTATTTATCATATGTATACCGATTTGTGAATTTTCGTATTATCAATCCTAATTAATAAAAATTAAAGGGTAATTTTATTAAAAGTGTACCGATTTTGGATTTTTGGTGGTCAAAAAATTAGTTTTGAGTAAATTTGTCACAAGTTAAATTTTTTCATGAATTGATCCTTACAAAAACTGTCATCGAAAAATTATTTTCTGAATTTTTTCTTTTTCAATTATGGAAATGAAATGATTTAAAAAAAAAAATCCAACAAATTTGAGATTGAGATGTTTTTGGAAAAATAATTCGATAAGAGATGAACTCCTGAGTTTTAATTTATTAGATTAATTATTTGATGACAAGTGAATTATATAGATTAGATCGACATTGTCCAATTCTAAGTAAGATATATTGGATCTTTGCCCAACTCCATGTCAATCAAGTTCGAGAGTGAGGATCAAAGGTTTTTTTTCTTGTCTATATAAATAGGAGGATCCTCAATTTATTTCCACACTTTTGAAGATGGAGTCATTTTGGAATTTTTTTCTTAGAAATTAGCAAACTCCAAAGAGATACTAAACATCTCATGAATTCAAAAAAAAATATCATTTTCTATAGCATGTTCAAGAAAACATAATAAATCACGATGACACAACTTAAAATGCAATTATAATTTTAATTGCAAGACTCAAAACTGACGGTGGTACCATAAGCTTCGATTAATAAGTAAGAGCACATTCACTTTTCAATATAATGCCTTTGTTACTATACGGTTGTCTGTAACTTTGAAAAAATTTGTTAATGAAAAATATTTTTATTATTGAAAAACAATCTATGCCAAAACGTTTTCATCAACGAAAAAGATATTTTTCACTAATTTATCCCTATAAAAGATACAAATGATCATTTTCAGCGATATAAATGCGCCGAAGTTTAGCTTTATACAAGTGCTAGTCGGCCCACCGGTGGCACACATGTTTTCTTGTTCTCATGTCAATGGACGTCAAACGGGCCCTCTTTTAATTGATGTCAGCATCGAGTCAACCTCACATTAGTCGCCATTTTCAAGTGGTCAAGCTCGGCCTGTACATTGATCCAGCTTAATTTTATTGACAATTTGGCCAATGAAAAGATAAACTCTACAACAGGTCAAGGATCGAATTTCAATTGGATTTCTCAAAACCTCACTTCCGCCCGACCATCATATCGCATTTCTTTCATAGCTAGCATCGTAATGGTCTAACCCCATGTCATAAAACAGTCATTATGACGGCCTAATGACGTGCATAATCACTAGTGACAGTTTGGCAGCATAAAGACTTATCATATAACTTGGGATCTAATTACGAAGGCCCAAGAAGGTGCATTTTCATCTATACAAATGAGTCATATAACGACATATTATAGGCTTTTCAGTTTTCATTTCGGTAATATGATGACCTATTAATTTTTGGGTATTACGTATAACAACGTATTCTAGATTCTATTGAGTCTATTTGGGTATTACCACATCCAAGCATGCAATTCTATATGAATGAAAGCAAGGGAATTTAGGCTTACCGTCTAGAGCGTGAGAGTTTTGATGCCTCAGAAAACTCAAGAATTGAACTGAATTTCAAACAACAATAGCTCAAGATTTCTCTAGCTATATCTCCTCTATCAACTTGCGTAATCTTTGTGCCATTCAAATGCTTGTGTCAAGAGCTTTCCAAGGACCCCAATGTCACGAGGCGAAATGGCAAAATCATGGACCTAAGATTTCAATCCATTGGGGCTTAAGCCTCGGGTCCATTAGACCGGGCATAAACTGAGCATCATTTCGTTGACTAATCATTTCCAAAAATCATTATTTACCATAACTTAGAAGTTTGAATAGTTCCATTCGAGTATGAGACTTCTGGGTATGGTTTTGAGTTCTGGAACCTTTCTTTCGAATATCGAAAGGTTTGATCGAAATTTGACAAGTCTTAACCCCCTAATTTGACATTCGTTTAACTTGATTTTTGCTGCATTGGGATGCTTGCGATCCCTAGTTCAGGATGTGTAATTAAAATTAGGAAATCAAAAAATTCCGAACATCACGAAAAATGGGCTACCGGTCTCAAAAGGTAAAAAATTAATAGTTGAATTTGGGTGACAATAGAGACATCAAAAGATTCGTTTTGATACGCGGAACCTTTCAAATGTGCTTACGACTTTGTATCTCTCCAGTTAATTTTTAGTCAACTCTTGCCTACGTTAGGTTTAAGTTAATGATTTTTTTAAAAAGTGGGTCAAAATATGAGATCACAACGACAACCTCACAGAGGAAGTTCTCTCAGACGAATGGATGACCCTCCATGAACTTGGCAAGAGAAGACCCTATAATTCATCAATTTTTTTTTATTCAAATACAAGTTTGTATTTTTGAGCCAATTTCAGACCTTAGAAACCAGGGAAAAATATTCTCGAGAAAATTGGAGGCAGTTAATCGTTTTTAGCCAAGTGAAAGAGGTATCACGTAAATTCACTGAAACAATTTGATTTATTTCGGACAAAGTTCATTAATTAGTCTCGTGTGAACACTCTGGTTGAGAATAGAACAGCCCTTACGACAACTACAGGTGAACTACTGGGAGAATCCAACATGGATATCAAGTTTGGAGGTCCATATACATGGCATCGAAATGTAGTTGCAGAGTGCCGAAGTGATTAAAACCGCTCTCTACTTTGTTCCTACTTCTTTCACTTATACTTCGAGTAAAAACAAGTGATTCTGATAGTAGTATTCCGAGATTCTTGTGCCGAGAGCTGAGCTGCATATCCGGCTACAATTCATATAAAGAAACGAAAAGTGAACCATAAAAGAAATAAAGTAAAAGGAACTCGAGGGTAAGAGAAGAATAAAAAGTGAACCATAAAGAAAGAAATAGTTAAAAAAAAAAAAAAACTTTCCCAAAAAGAAAATTATAATAATAAAAGCTCATAGGAATGATTATATATACAATGAGATTGTTGGCTCTTTTAATATTTCATATATGTCCAAGACAAGAAAAGGAACACGTAAATATAATGTGAGAATCGAGCTTACCAAGGATAAGATCGAATATAACTCGACAATGATATATCTGACCATTTTTCTGGTTCTGCGGCTGCTGACAAAATGATTTCATGCAACTCCAAGGCGCCCCCACAGCATCTCCTGGTTTTCCGTGACATTATTGACAGCTAGATTTCGTAAGACAGAAGATCCCAGAAAGTGCACAATAGAAATGCACAGAAAGCATTACATGGACATCAAGAGACAGATGAAATCCAAAACAGTGCAGATTCAACTCAGTAAGATCAGCGATGCAGTGTCAAAAAATCTCACTTGACATCAAGGTCGGATCAGTGATGCAGTATCGGAGAGAACCTCCTCTGTACTGGGTAAAAAATTGTTTAAAATGTATGATTATATTCACCAAAATGCAGTGTCTATACAAGTATTAGGAGAAGAAATGTCAGTCTATACAAAAGAATCACCCCCCATCTCCCTCAAAAACTCTTCATAGAACTCCAATTGAAGTTCCTCAGCAAGAACAGCTTGAACAAATCAATATCCTCCTTGCCTGCCTGCCAACCCTTTTGCTAAGAGAACTCAGTGGTTGCAGCCGCGCTCTTAGCCTTACCATTTGACGATTCGTGTTGGCTGTGAACCATTCGAATTTAGGACTGCCGAGAGGTCATTGCTTTTCAACTCGCTCATTGTCGCTCTTCCTCTTAAGCTCAAAAAAGTTCACTTGACATCAAGGTCGGATCAGTGATGCAGTTTCGGAGAGAACCTCCTCTGTACTTAGGAAAAAATTGTTTAACATGTATGATTATTCACCAAAATGCAGTGTCTATGCAAGTATTCCGAGAAGAAAATGTCACCCTATACAAAAAAATTACCCCCCATCTCACTCAAACACTTTGCAGAACTCCAATTGAAGTTCCTCAGCAAGACCTGCTCGAACAAATCAAGATTCTCCCTGCCGGCCAACCCTTGTGCTGTGAGAACTCATGGTTGCAGCGGCGCTCTTGGCCTGATCGTTTGAGGATTTGTATTGGCTGTGAACCCTTTGAATTTGGGACTGCCGAGAGGTCATCACTAAGCATTGCTTTCAACCCAGTTGTCCAGAATAGGCGAGCTCATCGCCAGGCAGCCTTGCCAGGATGCTACAGGTCTTGGAGCTCCATTCGCACAAAGCTTGATACACGCACTAGTACTATTGTTTCAACCTGTATGATTATACTCACCAAAATGCAGTGTCTATACAAGTATTCCGAGAAGAAATGTCACTCTATACAAAAAATCACCCCCCATCTCCCTCAACCACATCGCAGATCTCCAATTGAAGTTCCTCAGCAAGACCTGCTCGAACAGATCAAGATCCTCCCCGCCTGCCTGCCAATCTTTTTGCTGAGAGAACTCGTGGCTGCAGCCACACTCTTGGCCTTATCGTTTGAGGATTCGTGTTGGCTGTGAACCCTTTGAATTTAGGACTTCCGAGAGGTCGTCGCTGAGCATTGCTCTCGACCCAGTTGTTGTCCAGAATAGGCGAGCTCATCACCAGCCAGCTCTCGGAACCCCATTCGCACAAAGCTCGATACACGCACTAGTACTATTGTATATGAATGGAGCAAGTATTGCAAAGACCGAGTCTATCCGACCGAGTCGTACCATACCACAATGGAATTCCGTCGGCGATGAATCCAGATTTTCTGTCCTATGAATGGGTTTCAAGGAAAAGAAAGACGATCTGCAAAAAAAATTCCGCCTTTCGTCTCACCGAGGTGCCATGGACACAGAGAAATCCACAGGCAAGCCGAACTTCTCAGCCCAAGCCTTGGAATCCAAATACAGCTTGGAGATCACGGCACTGACCTGGCTCATGTCCGGCCTCCTCTTCGCCTCCTCCTCCACGCACTCCAGCCCCAGGCTCACCATCCTCTCCGCCACCTCCTCCGGGTACGAGTCCTTCAGCCTTATGTCCACCCACCTCCTCACCTTCCCTCCATCCACCGCCTCCCTCGCGCTGTCTATCACGCTCATCCTCCGGTAACCCCCGCCGCCGTCCTCCCCGTCGAAGCAGTACCGCAGCGGCTCCTCCCCGCTCAGCAGCTCCAGGATCACCACCCCAAACGCGAACACGTCCGACTTCTGCGTCGCCACCCCCGTGACCAGGTACTCCGGCGACATGTATCCTCTCGTGCCCTCCAATTTCACTCCCCTGCTGCTCGTCCTCTTCAGGGTCAGGCTGCCCCCGGGCTCGGAGGCGCCCTCCTCCTCCTCCTCCACCACTTCGGCCGCCTCGCCGCACAGATCTGCGGTCCCGAAATGGCAGATCCTCGCATTGAGCGACGGCTCCATCACGATGATGCTCGAGCTCTTGATGTGGTTGTGGACAAACCCGGACCCGCCGGTGGCGGAGCCCGCGCAGTGGTGGATGTAGTCGAGGCCGTGGGCGAGGTCGGCGGCGATCTGCATCCGGGTCACCCAGGACGAGAGGACGGTGAACGCCCGGTTCACCTTGTTCCTCAGGCAGTCCGACAGGTTCGCCCCCTCCACGAACTCGTACGCCAGGTAGACGAAGTTCCCGGCGACGGCGGCGCCCAGCAGCTTGACCAGGCTGCTGTGGTGGCTCTTGGTGATGGAGAAGAGGCGGCGGCCGAGCTGGGGGCCGTCGAGGGGCCGCTTGAGGCGGCGCTGGAAGACGACGGCGTCGCGGCCGCGGAGGGCGCAGCGCCAGGAGGAGGCGGAGAGGCGGCCGGCGAGGAAGTTGCCGGTGGCGAGGCGGAGGTCGGGGAGGGTGTAGATGAGCGGCTTCTCGGGGAGGTACTGCTTGATCCTGGACAGGGACTGCTGGCCGGAGGAGAGGGCGGAGGAATTGGAGTTGGAGTTGTAGTTGTAGCTGTTCAGGTTGAGGGAGGCGGAGGAGGAGGAAGACGGGTTGGAGGGGTTGGAGGAGTTGAAGGACTTGGAGGTTCTCGACGACTTGGAGGTTCGGGCGGCGGCGGCGGCGGCGCTGGTGGTGGGTCGGATCGCGTCTGCAGATGCTTTCGATCTGCACATGCTTCTTATCTGCACATGGAGAGAACAAAGTCGAAGAATTTGAGGATGTCTTTAAGGGGGTTTTGGCATTTTTTTTAAGGGAGGAAGGTTTAGAAAAAGAGCGAAAAGATTATTGGCCGGGGGCGTGAGAAATGGATTTCGTGTTCGTTAAGGTTTCGTGAACGTAACTCGGCTGATGATGCATTGGAACATGAATTCGCCGCCGACGTTGGAGGTTTCACACCGGAATACGTAAACGCCACGGATTACGTTCAAACGGGGTGGGATGTTTCCCGAGTGTTCGGGGGATCCCTGCACCGAAACGCGCGCGGCTAAGAAGAATTATGAGTTTCGATTTGCCATCCCGCCATTGATTGATGATGGTACCATTAGCCCGAATATCCGGTTGGAACGCGATGCCCCTTGCTTCTTTGGAAGGGTTTACCTCGAGCAACCTGGATCGTTTGCCCACGAGACATGATCGTTTCGTTCGTACCGAAAGCATTGGCCCCGCTGAGACGTGTGATCCGTCGCCGGATCGTGGGGCTCACGAGAGATGCGCTTCGGTCCGTGTACTTCGGGCGGACGTGAAGACACGCAACGCTGATGCTGACGACTTCACGCCACGACCCGTCCATCACCTTTCTTTCGCTCCACCGTCGCCCGACCAAAAGTCTCGTGCTGACCCACGACAGCATTTGAGAAGAGGTCGACTTTGACTTAAAAAATGCGGGGGACCCGTGAGGCGCGTGAACAACCAACGAGATTACACGAACGGACGGTTGCTTTTCACCGTTCTTCGGCCGACGTCTGGGTTTGGCACAGCGTAGAAATACTGCTCAGTGCGTGTATTATACTGCCATGTTGGGTCAGATCTACACAGGGTCGGCACGCCCTCGTTAGCCATAGGCAATGGCTTGTGGTCCTCGCTTGGATCTGGTGAAGCCATCCTAACCTTTGCTTGGGGCCAACGATCAAAGAAGGAATTTTTTTTTTTTAAAAAAAAGAAAAGAAAGAGAAGGAAAAAAAGTTAAAAAGACCACAAAAATTGTTCAAGCCAATACTAACCATACTATGAAGGACGATTGGTGTTTATATCATCGATTGTCAGCTAAAATTGATCAAAAGAATTACATTGAATAATCTCAAAAAATTTAGGACTAAATTGATCAAATAAAAAAAAATAGAATTGACTCGAGATCTCCATAAAAATTTTTTTATTAGTTATTATCCCTTTTGATGGTTTAGAATTATAGCATACTAGGATTTCTTTATAGCCTGAACCGTACTTGACTACAGCAACGTGCTTGACTACACTAAGTGGTGATCGAGATGATGGCAATATACTTGAGAGAGAGAGAGAGAGAGAGAGAGATTCATTGGCATGGTGAGGACCACAATGAGATCTACAAGAGACACGATCTTCTGGTGTGGAACGAGTTGACAGATGAGAATACCGCACAAGATGACGAATTGATCTATGTACAAGGGGAGATATGTGCTTCAACGTTGAGGGTGCGTATTCGACTCTTTAGAAGGAAGGACTCAACGAAGCAGAAAAGAAAGTACAAAGACATGTCCATGTTCCAAAATTAGGAAACTCATGCAGTGTTGTTACATGTTGGAGATGTTGTGATGGCCTAGGCGGCGGTGCACGGAGAGGAGGGATGGCGGTGCATCCACACCTCGGTCCCTGGACGTGCACCGGGAGGGAGCGCGTCTCTTGTCCCACGTCACCTATAGAAGGAGTTCTTAACTGGCTTATGAGGTTTGGGTCTCTCTAATTGTAGATATACGTTTTCTTGAGATAGTATGGACTGCCCCGAGAAGAATAATTTGTCCCACATCGCCTATAGCTATAGAGGGAGTTCTTAACTGGCTTATGAGGCTTGGGTCCCTCTAACTGTAGATATACGTTTTCTTGAGATAGTATGGAGTCTCTAGAGTCCTTATAGGTAGGCTAACGCCTAGATAATATATGTATATATACAATTAGAGGGACCAACGCCTTATAAGCCAACCTATAATTCACTCTTAGGCGATGTGGGACAAGAGACCTCCCATTTTCTTATGCACCACTGCCTGGGCCGTCATAGATATAATTTATTTGTATAGGCATGGGACAAGCCATGCTCCCAAATGGACAATAATCTCCGGCTTAATCATATACGAACATATGTTCAGGTGTCATCTTTTCATCTTGCAATTACATAGTGTTGGAAAAAAAGCACTTTAAATTAGTTTTTTCGTCCCACCTTGATTGAGAAGCTCTCTCTCATTCGCTTGATTAATGGGTTTACTTTACTAATTTGGTAATAATGAAGACAAAAAGTGTTAGGTTTGCGCACATGAATTTGGATTTAACCAAGTATGAAGTGAATTTTGCGCACCTTCCGACATGCAAAATTCGGTGTGAGGTCTCGGAACAAAATCCTAAGGGCCGAAGTACGAATACCAGCAGGTGAAGCAAGATATTCAAGTGCGTCCAATTGAAGGAGCTCATTTCCTGGCAATAAAGAAACTGCAAGAACTTTCATTGGGTAGAACCTAATCTACAAAAAGAAAATGGAAAAGGAGGGGGGCTTACCATGTTTGATATTAACTTTCGAGTTTGATTGGGAGAGTGGGTTTAGGTTTTCTTTCCTGATCGGTAGGGGATTTGGTTTTAGGTTATCTTAAGCTGTCTACGCCAACCCTTCGTTTACCTCTAGAGGTCAAAGATTCAGCTCTTCTAGAAATAACTCAAGTCTCGGACAGGTATAAAGGAAAAACCCGATGGAGACCATGGGATAATTCGTAGCAAGAACTTTTAGTCTCTATGACACAAAGTTAGGGTTTAGTGGTGCCCCCGGGAGGCGGGCATTCGTGTGAGTCCTTTTATTTTTATTTTTTTGGTAAGAAATGAGGGCGAAACTCTAAAGTTACAACATTACTCTCTCAATATATGTTGAGGTGATTTTACCCAGCTTTGCTTCGCACCTTATGCAATAAAACTGTTATTAAAGGAGCCATCACCTCGCAGTTGAGAAGTCGAGCTCGACTAGACCTTCATGATTAGTGCTTGAAACTTGATCACTTGTACTCTATTGGGTATTGACTTTCCTACTCTACTCAATTCAATTAGCAAATCGGGATATTCGAGTTCAAGTCGACTCAACATGTATCAACTTATATAAAGTGTGCCTAGATAAATTTAAACTTTTTATTCTTTACTTAATCTAAATTGTGTATGCACATATTTTGACTTTTTTTTTTCTTTAATCATTAACACTCTTAAACTTTTACAATCTACAAATGTTGATACGTGAATCTACTTGTATAGTTTTCATAATCCAATTTTTGAAATTTGGATAATGTCTCAAATCTTCACGTGAAAGCTAAAAAGTGTTCTTTACTTAAATTTTATTCTAAACAACAAGCCACCCGAGGTTGAGCTCGAGTACAATAAGCTTAAAAACTATGAAATTTAGGGATTTTTATGTCTATTATTTGTAAGATAATAAAAAAATTGATTAGACTCGTGAGCTCGTTGAGTCGAGTAATAACGAGCATGAGGTTAACTCCAACTCTGGGTTTTCTCTTGAGTAGTTTGACTCGGTTTCACTCCGATGCAAATAGGAGGAATCTAGAACAAAATTAGAGGTAGCTAACCGAGAGAGAGATTAAAAAATGAAGTTTACGTTAATTGGGTAAGCTGGGTAGGAACCATCTCCAGTATTTCTCCTTTCATTTGTTCTGGTAAAACAAACCCTTTCGGTTGAATGCGAATCGCTGGCAATTCGTAGAGAGAGACCATCTCCATTACTTCTCCTATAATTTGTTCTGGCGTGACAATCTCTTGCGGTTGAATTTGAATCCACTTGCAATTCGTCCAAACTTCCCTTTTCTTCATAGACTTTTCAAATCGCTTTACAATCCGTTCTTACATTACTGCGGCATACCGTAAACCCCTAAAAATTGGCAGATTTCGAAAATCCAAGTTGCCACTTAGGAAGCCAATCCATCATGATCATTCTGGAATTAAGATAAAGATTTGGCCATCCATAATTGACTTTTCTATCCCTAACATTATGCGGTGTGTACAAAAGACAACTAAACGATGAGGGCCTATCAACTTAGAAACCCTTCAAAGCTGAAGAACTGTTGCTTTTGTCCTGACCAATTAGTTCTTGAGCATAATCTGGAGTCAAAGGTAAACGCAAGAGATAACCAAGATGTAGACAGTATTATACATTGTTGGTGAGCGATAACATGTATCGTTATACGCTCGACACGACAAAGTTACGTGCGCTTGTTTTGATCTGTCTGCTGTTGTTGTCTGACTTCTAGAATGGAGTTCGATATTATCGTAGCAGATGGAGACGTGATACCAACGACGAGCATGAAGCACCCAAAGACTTTAGAGATGGGTCTGCAAAGGAGTTCGACAGTGGAGTCAAAGAGATTGGTCTGTGAGAGGGTAAATTCATGAAGTGCAAGGTCTTGTGGAAAATCTCATTATTGTGGACAGCACAAAATGATAGCACCAAGAATTTGCATTTGGGGGGTTCTCTTCATTTTATTAATGCGTGCCTTTGGACTAAGCATCCAAATGAATTTCAATTTTTTCAAAGGTAAATTCCGTATCGCGATTTGTATAATCAATATTTCCAAAACCGTTCGCTTGAAACTTGATGCCCCTCGGTTCTTGGAAGCACTGAGTGATGTCCTCGTCAAGAGAAGAGCTCGAGCCACTTGGCCCATTGACCGCGAGACATTATCGTTCATACCGGAAGCATTAACCCCTAGTACGTGTAATCCGTCGGATCGTGCGGCTCCGCAAGAGATGCGCTTCGGTCCGTTTGCTTCGGGTGGACGTGATGATACGCATCGCTGATGTTGACTACTTCACACCACGACCCGTCCGTCGTCCTGTTGCGCCCCTTTCGCCCGTCTAAAAGTCTCGTGCTGACCCAAGGTACCCAAGAGGTTGACTTTGAATTGAAAATGGAGGACCCACGAGGCCCATGAACCCACCGTTAGGATTGAACGAGCGAACAATTTCTTTTTCTTCCGACCGTTCTTCGCCCGAAATCTGGGTCTGGCAAAGCCTGAAAATGCTGCTCAGTGTGTGTATTATACTGCCATGTTGGGTAAGACTAATAATCATAATTACAATTTTTATAAAAAAAAATATTTTTGTAAAGTTAAAGAGGGAAGAGGGAGATTGTTTGATTTTGGTTGAAAATGGGTTTTAAATCCAACCCATTTAAGACCCACTTAAGACTCATTTTAGACCCACATATCTTAAGTCTTTAATTATTAAACCCATTTAAATAGTTTCTTCAAAAAGCAAGTGACTCATATATGACCCATTTATGATTTAAATGGGTCACATATGGGTCTAAGACCCATTTTGCCACATCTAGATAGTGAGTATTTTTAATAGGTTGGTGAATGGGTATAGAGTAGACCCATTTAAGTCCCATATATTTTAGTCATTTCATTTTTAAAACCCATCATGGGTGTCTTGAGAAATAAGGCCTAACTCATTAACGACCCATTAAGCAAACATGGGTCCATAAATGGATTGTGTAACCCATTTAACACCTCTACTATAAATTAACAAAATTGAAATTATATTTTAATATAAATAATATTTGAACTCGATATAAGAAATTCAAACTATCAAAAAATAAAATTTATTTTTTTAATTTAATCTTAGTTTTATTTATATATTAACTTTAATTCTATCTTATAATATAATTCAATATATAAATATAGATAGATGATTATATATTTATATTTATTACATATTATAGGTACTTTTATTTTAGATATATTTATATAGTTTGTTTTAATAAAATTTTATTAGAGAATGTTGGAGTGGGAAAAGAAATAAAAAAATAATTCAAAAACATAGGAAAAATAAAATAACATAAGCAAATAAAATGAAATTAGGCAATAGTTTCAATATAATTTTTATAATTTACATTATGCTACTTATATCAAAAAATGTATATGATATAATGTGAATATATTTGACTTTATTATTGCAATTTACTAAATAGTATATAAGATATAGCAAAATCTTTGAATTTCATATCTTATCTTATTCAATCCTATCCTGGTTAGAAATCGAACGACCAAATGTAATCATAGTAAATTAAAGACCGTTACCTAATTATTTCTCCATAACTATAGCTTAATCCTTTACGAAGAAATGGCCGGGCATCAACCTTTTCATCACGCTTTTACAGTGTTGGAAAGGAGCACTTCAATTTTTTTTTTTTTTTGGTCCCATGCTGTTTGAGATGCTTTCTCTTGAGGGCTTGATTAATGGGTTCACTTTACTAACTTGATAACAATAACAAAACAAAAAAAAAAAAAAGTGTTGGACAGGTAAAAGGAAAACCCAATGGAGACCATGGGATATTACAAGCAAGAACTTTCGATTCCTATGACAAAAAGTTGGGGTTTAACTGGTGCCCTAGGGTGGTGAGCATTCTCATGAGTCTCAAATCATTTACATTTACATCCCAAAACAAATATACATAACAGCCCAGATGCCGCAAATTGAGACTTTACTATTCATCTTAGGGGAAATAACATATATGATTTCTAAATTTTAACTCAATATGTAATGTGATTCTGAACTTAGCCTAATGTATAGTGTTATCTTTCAACTCTTAAATTATTTGATGAGATCCCTAGACTTTTGGTATGCATTCAATTTTGTCCATGAATTGTATGAAAATGTTTAATATTATCCCTAAACTTGAATTAATGGAAATACAACATTAAATATTTTCCTATAATTTGGGGATTAAATTGAACATATATCAAAAGTTTATGGGTCAGATTGAACAAATTAAAAATTCAAGGATAACATTGGACATTAAATTAAAGTTTAAGGAATATTTACATCATTATCCATTCATTTTACCTATCTTTGCTTCACACCTTATGCAATAAAAGTCTTATTAAAGGAGCCAACCACTTTGAGTTCAAGAGTTCGAGCTCAACTAGACCTGTATGATTAGAGCTTGAAACTTGATTGTTTCAACTCGATCAGATATTGACTTTCCTAATCTACTTGATTCAATTGAAAAACTGAGATATTTGAGTTCAACTTAAATGAGGCATGCCTGGACAAAGTTCATCTTTTTATTTTTTGCTTAATCTAAATCATGTGCACACATATTTTTACTTTTTTTAATTAGTAAAACTCTTACACTTTTCCAATCAACAAACATTGATATGTAAATTTTTTTTCCATGTTGACTCATAAATATAAATGTATAGTTTTGATAATCCAATTTTTGAAATTTGGATAACATTTCAAATTTTCACGGGAAACCCACAAAGTGTTCTTTACTTAAATTTAATTATAAACAAACAAGCGATTCAAGGTTGAGCTCGAATACAATAAGCTCAAAAACTATAAATTTTTGGAATTTCTATGTCTATTATTTACATATTAGAATTTTTTGTAAAATAATAAAAAATTCAATTAGACTCGTGAGCTTATCGAGTGTAGAGAGAGAGAGAGAGAGAGAGAGAGAGAGAGAGAGAGAGAACATTAATTGGGTAAGCTCGGTAGGGACCATCTCTAGTATTTCTCCTTTAATTTGTTTTAGTATAACAAACCATTTCGGTTGAATGCGTATCACTTGCAATTCGTGTAGAGAGAGAGAGAGAGAAATATTTTGCACTAATGTATTTTTAAAAAATGAAGTTTACATTTATTGGGTAGGCTCGGTAGGGACCATCTCTATTACTTCTCCTTTAATTTGTTCTGGTATAACTATCCCTTTCGGTTGAATGCGAATCACTTGCAATTCGTCCAAACTTCCCTTTCTTTATAAAATTTTCAAATCACTTTAGAAGCCGTTCTTACATTACTGCGGTATACCCCTAAAAATTGGCAATTTTCGAAAATCCAAGTTGCCACTTAGGAAGACAATCCATCATGATCATTATGGAATTAAGATAAAAATTTGTCTCTCCATAAGTGACTGTACTATCCCTAACATTATACGATAAATACAACTAAACGATGAGGCCCTATCAACTTAGAAACCCTTCAAAGCTGAAGAACTGCTACTTTTGTCCTGACCAATTAGTTCTCCAGTCAAAGGTAAACGCAAGAGACAACCAAGATGTAGACAACATTGTGCATTGATGATGATACCAAGTAGTTTATACGCCCGACACGACAAAGTTAAGTACACATGTTTTGATCTCTACTGTTCTCGTCGGACTTCTGGAATGGAGTTCGATTAGGGGTGAGCATGGTTCGGGTTGGGCCGGTTCACCCCCTAACCCTATGACCAATCCGCACAGTGCTGGTCTTCAATTTTTGGGATTGAGGACCGACCCTATTGAGCTTGGGACCGAGGATCGGACTGACCCAATGGGTTCAGTCCGGTTCCAGGGTCAACCCAGGACCAATCGATAATTTTTTATTTCATTTTTTATACTCCATAAAAAAAGATTAAGGACCGGATTGACCCAATGAGTTCAGTTCGGTTTCCAGGTCAACCCAAGACCAACCAATAATTTTTTATTTCATTTTTTGTACTCATTGAAAGGGCAACCGAGAACCATACTTGACCCAATGGATTCGATGATGAGCGAGATCAGCTAATAAAGGCAAGCGGTGAGGGTCAAGTGGGGTGAGCATCGAATGTCGAGTAGGGAGCAACAAGCCAAGCGAGCATCGAGCGACGAGGGGCACAAATGACCTAAAGCGAGCGAGGCGAGTATTGAGTGGCAAGCGGAGAAGTTGTTTCTTTCGATTTTAGCAAATTGAATACTAAGAGGACAAATAAGATAAAAGAGAACAAATACTAGAGGAGGATGCCATAACGAGCTATTTATGCCTTTTTGGACTCCGAGAGGACTCCTCACAAAAACATTTTTCTCCTTTGTAAATTATGACTATTAACACTGTAAAAGACATTAAAAATCTAAGTTATTAAAGAATAATGTAAAATTACTTGAACTCCTCACTAAAGAACAAATTAATGTTATTGACGCTATTTATTTTAAGATTTTCTCTATATAAAAAAATTATAAATAATATTATATATATATATAGAGTCGGGGTTGGTTCGACCCGAGAACTCTTAGGGCCAGGGACCGACGCACGCGTGCGGTCCAGGAATTCTAGGATCAAGGACCAACCCGGTCTCCCTAGGAACCGGACCAGGACCGGCAGGGTTGGGCCAGTCCAGGGTCGGTCCAGGGTTGACCCAAAATCGATGCTCACCCCTAAGTTCGATGTTATCACAGCAGATGGAGACGTGATACTAACGACGAGTATGAAGCACCCAAAGACTTTAGAGATGGGTCTGTAAAGGAGTTCAGCAGTGAAGTCAAAGAGATTGGCCCGTGAGAGAGTAAATTTATGTGAAGTGCAAGACGGTTGTATGCAGAATCCTATTCTTGTGGACAGCACGTGATGATAGCACCACTTGCACAAGAGCATATAATTTAAAGGGGATTTGTTTTTAATAAGAATTTGCCGTTAAGGGGGATTTTCTTCATTTTATTTATGATTACCTTTGGACTTTTTTAAGCGTTCAAATGAATTTCAAATTTTTAAATGTTAAATTCTATATGGAGGTTTGTATAATCGATTTTTCTAGAAGTGTTTGATAAATATTTCTAATATGCACAATAACATTACTCTTTTTTTTTTTTTTAATATCTCCTTATTGTCTCATGTTTGATTTAACAACTCAATCTGTTCTACATAGACCAATCCCTCAATAAAAAGTACTCAAGAGTATTCATAATTATCATATAAGACGACAAATAAATTGGAATTTGCGTTTGTTAGAAATTTTTGGATGTGTGCATGCGGAAGTATGGTTTTGGTATTGATGATAGTTTTTGATTAGTGATGTTGTGTGCAAGTGTATGATATAATTTGTAGTGGATGGACAAGGGATAACTGAAGGACAAAGAACATGGGATATGGGAAATAGTTTCATTAGTTGGATAAAATAATTTTACAATAGTTGAAGGAAGTGTTGGTGGAGGAGTTTATTCTCATGCTCCTCTCACTCTATTACATCAATGGGTTATGGCTTTTTTATAGGCATTTCCATCAGCTAAGTACATTTTAGACTTTTCTTCAATGCTGGATTTTTCTGGACTTCTCTTACATGCTGGAAATTTTCAGCCACAATTTTTTAACCATCCAAAACTTCATCTAGGGAATTCTAGATTCTAGTTTAGCAACTCTAGGAAATTCTGGAAAATGGATCACCATTTCCAACAGCGTTTTATTTATGAATTACTTTGGCTTCTCCAATTCGATGTGGAATTTTTAGGTGTTATATATCTTTACTTAAAAATTAACATCTCGGTCAACCTACATCGATGCATGATACTTCCCTACATTTGGCCCATTCATGTTCTCTCTGCCTTCCCAGGAGTTTGCGAGAAGTTGCACCTTATTGAAGTCCCCTGACCCCTCCGAGCTCTTGTTGGATTAACTTTAGGCCTAATCTGTACATGAATCACACCCCTCTTGGGGGTCTTGCTTTGATACAATTTGTAACAATTTGTTTCCTTTCAAGTCAGTTAAACCCCTCAAAAGTAATATAAAAGTAATGACACAAGGTGATTGTCATTTGAGAGTGCGTGTTTACTTATGAATACTCTCAATATGGTATCTCCCACCCGATCTGATGTAAGACTTTTGAATGTTGCATTAGAAGCTAACAAATAAACATGAATTCCGTGGAAGAGGTAGCTATCCAAACTTTCGTTTTCAGCGCGTTGGGTTCTGAACTGGAAAATCTATGGCTGTGAGATTTAGCCTCGTTGATTCTTTGGGCTTTATGCTCAGTTGAATTTGTCCATTCCATGAAGAAAGGGCCTCTTGGCAGCACTACTTCCTCTTCTCAAGGGGCGACCACTTAGACCACTCCTTGTGGCGAAGTTCTTTGACTTTTTAGGATTATGAGGAAGTTAGAATTCTTTCCTAAAGAATCTCTCATTATCTGTCAATAGTGCTAAGTTTTCAATGGATGAATAGTGTAACCAAAACAGAGACAGAGCTAATTGTAAAGTTCAATCATTCCATCTATGCTAAAGTTGTGTCCACACTATTAGCACATGTCTCGTGGCCTTTCTACCAATGCTGGGCAATTCATGAGAAGCATTCCGCCACAGGATTGTCCATGTTGACTTTATGGGCAATGTACATTCTACTCCTGCTCTTCACACTTTTGAAATCGGATTTACCTAATTGCACTAGTGCACATTGTTGCCAAAAGTCCTTTCTTGCTGTAATTGTCCATGTTGACTTTAGGGGCAACCAAAAGAGTATTAAGTTAAAGTGAGTAAAATCAAGTGTCTTCAAGGGCTTATGATATGTGCTTCATCTTTATCTAAAGTTCAAGTTTATTATAATTAAATACAATCACGCAATGTGTGTAATTTTACGACAATCATGCTCAAAAGAATAGACACGGCTTTCTAAAAGAAAGTATAGTATATACACTGCTAGGGTAAAAAATGTTATCCATTACGGTCTTATCTCACTCTTAATTTGATGTTTAGTAAGAGTGGGAAATAAAAACCCTCAAACTAAGACAGATAAGGCCGGTTGTGTGAAATTTACAGTGAAGCTATATGCTCCAATTTTTTTCCATTTTTAACTACTACAAAAATTGCGAACAAATTTGTCTATTTCAATCTATCACTTCTTCGACCAAAAAAATAAAATAAAAAAATCTATCACTTCGAAGAGAGGTCTTCAAAATATCATTCTTTCGAATATTAAAACAGAAGGAAAGAAACGTAGTATTTTTTTAAAAAAAAAAAACGTCACAAGAACTACAAAAATGTTGTAGGTGCCGGGCCTCCTACCTTGTATATCCGTTTGGCAAAGTCTATACAATACTTACCTTTACCAAAAAAAAAAAAAAAAAAAAAACTACAAAAATGTGAAAAGATGTGATAGGTCCAAATATATTAATTCGAAGAATGAACTGTTCATCAACATTAATATGTCATTTTGAAAGAGAAGTGTCTTATATGTAATAATAAAGCAAATAACAATAATTGATGGGTGAGTTTTTGTCTCAAATCAGAGAAAGAAGAATAATGCGAGTAGTATGACCACCGTTTCAAGTGCAAATGTCATCTGAACCACAATTAATAAATAGGAAAGATACTTACTTTAATATAAGATTTTGAATATTATATAATTGCATCTTTCTTACAAACCATGACGATAAACCTAACTTTAATGATTTTGAGCATCGTCGCAGTTTTGCTTATGAAATAATATTGATTCAAGATGCAAGTTGATGAGCAAAATTTTTATAAAGATTAGCATGCATAATATTTGCCGAGAAGTGGGTAAATTCAAGTTAATGTATTGTTATACTGACTTTAACTTTACAAAAATACTTAGGTAGGGCTAAGCAAATAATCAGAATGAATTTAACTATAAAATACAATTTGTTAATAAATCAATTGATATATGGTACTAAAATAAATATTTTTTTCCTAACCATTTTTTGTTTCATAAATTATATGATATAGCATTTTTTGATAAGTTATGCTAATTTTCTATTTACATTAGTTGTTTATTAATTATTACGAGGGGTGGAATTAAAGAGGGCAATGATGATGAACAGGGAAGTCAAGTGAAGTAAAGTAGAACAAAGAAAATAAGAGTGAAATTAGATTAGTAAGAAGTAAAGAAAAAAAATACATAGACAAGATTAGACCTATAATCAAAACTTATAAGTTTTTATTAGTTCGTTGATATATAATTAGAACAAAGAATATGAAACGTTTTAGACTATATTTATTAAGGGTCAATTTGAAGATTTAAAAAGTGAGAAAATGACAAAAATGATTCTTGAATTTTGACTTAATGTGCAATGTAGTCTCTAAACTTTTAATTTATTTAATGTGGTCATAAAACTTTAGCCTAATCTGCAATGTTATTTAGTATATGTTGAATATTTTCATATAGTTAAGAGAATGAATTAAACATGTATAAAAAATTCAAGGATCACATTGAACAAATTAAAAATTCATAAATTACATTATACATCAGGGTAAAGTTTTTGGACCATTTATGCCATTATGTCTTAAAAAAGTCTAGAGACATTTTTTCTTTTGGTCTTACTAGAAACAGGTTGGCTCTTTATACTTTTATAGCTGGTATACATGGATACTAACAAACTCATTGTTTATTCATTTGATAATTTATTATGATTACTGATTCGTTTATTTATTATGTATTGCAGTTTCAGCTAAAGGTCATGTCTCTTTCAAGACATGCCTCCTAACTTTCTATATGGGAATTATTTATATGAAGACATGCCTCCTAACTTTCTATATGGGAATTATTTATATGTTCTTGGAGGGTAGTTGTTGATCTTCTTTGTTTACGTTTCATTTGTTTCTCATTTCGCCCGTTGGCTATATCAACAAGTTCGTCTTCTCTTAATGCGCAAACTAAGAAAAGAACATTTAAGCATGAGTAGTATATCCTGGGTGCATGATTTCCATTGTAGCCCACTGCATTTGATTACAATCCATTTGAGGTTGTATTTAAAACAGTGTTACTGACGCCTTGCTCAATTATCTACTTTTCTCTTCTTTACTTTTTACTGTGATTTTCATTACTTTGCTGCACATTCCTCCACAGGTTTCTTATGAATTTTCACATTAGAATAATTTGATTGAAAGTGAAGTTGATCTAACCAGAAAAAAATCGAAAGTAGAGTCACCTAGTTTAAAGTAAAGGCAAATGTGGGAGGACAACGATGTCATCTACTCTTGAAAAACAAGAAATCTCGAGGCAGATCAACTTCATAAAAGATCGAGTTTAAGAACACCAAAGCGTAGATGACCATGTTCAACCGTAAAGGGCAAGGCGATTGAAGTGTAAACGACCACAGACGCAGCCCGAATGAAGAAAGGAAAACGAGCACACAAGGTTCAAGGACATGCGAGATATATGCGATTCAATGTCCTAGAGATCGAATGTTGTGCGCCCACCGCTGTGTCCCATCACATGAAGAGTACGAAAGAAGGATTTGCAGAACCAGCTAGAGAGGACATGTCCAAGCACTCTTGAGGGTTTGCAGCCGCCAAGGTCTAACCTAAATGAACCAGAATTATGAGTATGTAGTAGCCGAAACAAGGTTAGCATCTGCCTAACCTAAACCCTAATTCTCCTTCTTCTTATCGACTCTCACCTACAATTTTCCAACTTAAAAAACTGAAAGTTCGGCTCTCTAGGAAGTAGATTAACCTACAAGTTCGGCTCTGCAGGAAATAGCTCAACGTACTGTAACATTTCCGCTCATGTTGGTATTCTCTATAGACCATGCCGGCCAGCTAATTTTCATTTCGTAGCCGCCGATTACAGGAGAATTTCTTCTTTACATTTGTGCTTTATTGCACTGGATTGATTTTCGCCATTGGCTTTGTGGGTTTCACAGGGGTCTCTTGTATAGATCTGATAAAATTGATGGTTATGGACCTAGGTTCAGATGAGAATTTCACCAATTATAGGATTAGAAATCAAGTGTCATTTTCGACAATGTGTCTTATTCTTCTGCACTTAGTTATCACGTGATTTAAAATATCAAATCTCACAAAATCAGTGGTTTACATGGGTCTCTCGTCACAAAATTAATAGTCATGGTGAATCCAGTCCAGTAGATTAAAGTTCTGGCAACAATTGCCCCGATTACAAGATGAGAAACCAAATTTCATTGTCTCGAGAGTGCGTTTATTTTCATACATTGAAGTTATTACGTGATCTCAATAATTTTTCGGACTGGTAATTCAGTTTGATGTACAAGAGAAATTTTAATGTAAATTGAGTAGCAGTTATGAACTACATAATCTTTTGCCTTACCAATTGCTGAGATGCTTTAATTAAGCTTTTGCCTTTCGTTTTGTTTTTTTTTTTACACTATGAACAACCTAATTTTTTATTTTTATTTTTATTTTTTTGTTGTTGGGAGAGTCCTCGAATAAACCACTAAACATACCACATTAAGGCGCTCCTTCATGTGTCGCCATATTTTTATGTTCTTGCTAAATGCAAATTGATCTTACCATCCTTACAACTGCCTTCACCAAACAGTCCGATTAAGCTTACTGAAATTCCTCATATCGAATGCACTGATCTAGCGCTATTTTCATCGCCAATCCTTTTCTAAATCTTCGTGATTAGGTGGCCTGTCCGCTATACTTATCGAGAGCATGAGCTTTGTAATTGATTGAACTAATCAGATCTGGAAATTACACGAGAATTGGTGTCCTTTTAGTGGGACCGAATGAGGGTTCGACGGATTATTTACAGACGAACTATAGTGCCGATTGTTCTTTGGTGAAGTTCTCGTTCATTAATTACTTCTAGCCAAAATGCCTACCTAATTCTCACCCTTATGCTTGCAAGAAAATTGCGCCACTGCCAGTTTCTCTCTCTCTCTCTCTCTCTCTCGATCTCGATTACATGGCGAACCTCCCAGATCATCTTGTCTGGACACTCCTCTTCGTCCTACTCCTCTTGCTCTACCGGACGTCTTCGTCCACTTCCACGCTCTTCGACGTCCTACACTTCGGCGCTGACCCTACTGGGGCGGCCGACTCCACCCAGGCCTTCCGTGACGCGTGGACGTCGGCATGCGGCCGCGGCGACTTCTTCGCAGCCGTCACGGTGCGGAGCGGAAGATACCTCCTCAGGCCGGTGCGGTTCAGAGGCCCTTGCAAGAGCAGGCACGTGAGCGTGAGGATGGGAGGTGCGACGCTGGTGGCTCCTCCGGACTACAGAGTCCTCGGCGGCAGCTCGAGCTGGTTGAACTTTGATGGGGTCTCGAACACGTCCGTTCACGACGGAGTTCTCGATGCCAAAGGACCGTCTCTATGGGCATGTAAGGATTCCGGCCGCGACTGTCCCGACGGAGCCACGGTAATGTACTTTTCCTATCTGCACCTTCAGATATTGGTTCGATTCTAAAGTCAGGTTGGTTTTTCCTTTTGCAATGCGGGCCAAAACTTATTATTTTGTCCCGCCGCCAATGAAAAGTTCATTTCTTGCTAGGATAGGGTGGTAATAGCACCTGTCTTTTATCATGACACGACTGATATAGCGTAATTTATATTGCTCCTATAGTATACATCCCAACCACATTTTGCATTTGAATTTGGAAACTCATTTTTCTGTTGGTCGGTTTCCTCATGTCGCCCTTATTAATAACTATTGATCCGTTAGTTCGTGGAAATTGTGAAAACACCCTATTTAGAAAGTAATTTGACATCTTTATAGGAAGTTTTGAAGGACAAAATAAAGGGTATAAGCTACCCTATCATACTCAGCTTTTCTTTGGCCCTCTACTTGATTAGACAACGATGCATATGAGAGCAACCGTAGTTAATGACCTACCATGAAGGCTGCCACCATCATCTTGTTGCTACAGAACTCCGACTGCTGTATATCCTCCACTCTCTCCTCTCTCTACCATCTCCCCTCCGAAACAGATTTGTCTCGTCGCTCAGCCTATTGAATATCTTCCATTTCTAGATCGTCCCCCTCTAAAACAGATCTCTGTCTCTCTGTCTCAGTCTCAGTCTCTCTCTCTCTCTCTTTCTCGCATTGCCACCTTAGAGATTCGGACGGCTTGATGCCTCCACATCTTGGTTGCAAGATCTCCTTTAAACTTTGGAGATCTCTCGCGTGTGGGCGCATAGGTAGAGAAAGACTCTGAGCATCGTCACGAGCGTGGTTGTCGCCGACGGTGGCGGCTTTAAGTCGTTTTTTCCAATCAGCGGTGGTGGTGGTGTAGGTGGAGAGCTGTGATGTCGTACCAACCCGCTCCATTCCGTATATGACATGCTCCTAGAGGGACACTTTGAGTAACCACGCAAAACAGTTATCATTTGGGAATGAATCTTACGTGAATAAGATCACAATACCTTGCCCATCCAATATGAGATTTAAAAAATGATATTTCTCATATTTAATATATCACTGATCTATCCCTACCCACTTTGTCATCTTAAAAGCCCACGAAAAGTCACAGCTCTTTCGAACTCTCTAACTCCGGCAATAAATTTCGTATCGGATATGAGCTTAGTTCACTCATGAATCATATATGAATTAAAGATGATCCTGATTAGATACCATTTATAATGACTCGATTCGTTCCATGTGGGCTAATCCAAAAGAGTATTTTAGTTAGTGACGATTCGGATGGGTGTTACTTATGAATTACGGAATGAGTTCTCACTCATTTTGACATGCAATTTGGGGGTTAGAGATGTATTGTGGTGCTTAGATTGGAAGAGGAGAAACGGAGAAAGATTTTTATTCCGATACACGTATCTTTGGAGACCTGACACCTTAGCATGACTCTAATTGAAGTCCACATAAAATTAGGTGGTCCCAAGTAGTGGGAAATGCAATTGTCCTTAGAACGTGGAGAGAGAAGGGTTTTTTTTTCAAATAAATATTGCATGCACCCAATACATGTGAGCCCACTTTATCTCAATCATTAGATCATGCGAGTTTCATATAAAGTTCACATTCATCACAAAAAAAATTGAAATTGACATATCATCCCATTAACTTCTAATATTGAGATGTAATCTCTTCATTTTCCTTTTTTTTTTTTTTTTTCCGACTGCTAAGAAGTGATTTCTTCACTTGTTTTTTCTCTCTTTTCTTTCATCTTCTTTTAGCGCTAGTACCATGCGTGCTCAATTCACCGCCCGCCATTGTTAGTTTCGCCAACTCCGACACCATTGCCATCCCCATCACCGGACCTATTCCTTTGTGTGTGTATGTGCGGGCACGCACATGTGTCCATATTACGGGGTCTCCACTATTCATAAGGCGGTCAAAATTCCTTCATTTATAAAAGAACTTTCTTTTAGGGGTTCTTTCCAAAACGCGTGAATGCAAGTTAAAAACATCTCCTTGATCAGCTTCGCGACCGGCAGTGTTTGAACAGATTGACGATAAGTCTGTGTTTGTTTGGAGAGATCATCACAAATGATTACAGTGTGTCAATTATGGAAAGATAAAATATTGACTGACTTTCGTTGTCGATGCTTGAAACTCAACTTGAACACAGTTGAGCACCACATTTCTTGCTAAAGCTTGAATTGAATAGAAAACCAGGATATTCGAACTCGACTCGATTTGGTTACAATCAACTTATAATCGAGTTCCAGCTCGAGCTCAAGTTCGAGCTTACTACACTTGAGTATCTTTTCTTGACGCCATTGAGTACACGAGTAGCTCTAGCATTTAGATCGAATGAGTTGATCTCGAGCAATCATCAAGTACCTTCAATCAAGCCGTATAGTGAGCGGTGGAATGGCCCCGCTTGCAAGCAGATAATTAGATATATTACAAGAAATGAAACGTTTAATAAGGATACGCTTAAGCATCTTTGAGTACTTTCAGAATTTAACTTACTTCCCTCATCAATGGCAGAGGAATAAGATGGTTTTCCTGTGCAGTACCTGTAAATAAAATATGGTGGCTGCATTTGGATATTATCTTGAGCACACGTCTTTAAATTAAACTTGTTTTCACTGGCTGTTCTGATATGCAGACACTGAGCTTCACCAACTCTAACAACATCAGGATAAAAGACCTGACGTCCATGGACAGCCAGATGTTCCACATCTCCATAAACAGGTGCCGAAACGTTCGCATTCAAGGGGTGAGAGTGAAGGCCGACGGCAACAGCCCCAACACGGATGGAATCCACGTCCAGCTCTCGACCAACGTCTTGATTCTTCGCTCAGACATTGCCACTGGGGATGATTGCATCTCGATTGGCCCGGGTACTCGGAACCTAAGGATCCAAGGCGTTAGGTGCGGCCCTGGTCACGGCATTAGGTATGACTTGCAGGAGTCCCTTGATGCATGGATCGAATCTATCTGGTCTTCTAAGTCAAGGGAATCATGATCCTGTCTCGATGTATCGATTCTCCGTTGTATGCATGTATGTTGTTGATATGAGTAAGCTATATAGGAATCATGAAGTTCAGAAGATTGGGGATCATATAATAGGAAAATAACCAAAAGAGTCATATGTTCAAATTTTCATATTTAGTGATTGGATGTGAAATGTCTGACGAAAAGGATTGCAAAATTTACACAGGAGATGGTCAGTGCAACATCTGTTTCATGTTTTCCATTTATAATTTTACTGTACTTTGCAGCATAGGAAGCCTGGCAAGAAGCGAGAATGAACCTGGAGTACAAAACATCATGGTGAGAAATACCACTTTTCAAGGTACTCAAAACGGACTAAGGATCAAATCCTGGGCGAGGCCTAGCAATGGATTTGTACGAGGAGTCCATTTCATCGATGCCCGGATGATCAATGCCCATAATCCCATCATCATCGACCAGAATTACTGTCCATATGGCAGCCGGACTTGTCCTAACCAGGTGATTCATCTCATCAAGTGCACAATCTTTTCCTCTTGGCAAGTTTTATGTCCTGATTCATCTCATGACCTGAGAATGACAATGGCGACGAATAGGAATCCAGCGTGAAGATAAGCGATGTTCTATACAGAGGCATCCAAGGGACGTCCGCTTCCCCCATCGCCGTAAGGTTCGACTGCAGCACCAAGAACCCGTGCACTGGGATACGAATGAGGAATGTGTACTTGACGCGCCTCGATGATGAAGTGACTCGGTCGTCTTGCGCGAACGCGAATGGGGAGGCATTAGGTATAGTTCGACCGAGAAGCTGCCTCTTTGAGAATTCGTAGATCTTTGCTCAGCCGGTACGGGAATTCATAGTTTAGAGCTCACTGCAAACACAGTTTTGTTACTTTTACGTTCACTTTATAGTTTTAAAATCAAATGGATCAAACCTAAACAGCCATTGAGAAAAACAACATCGCATTGATAATCCCATGTTGAAAGATTTTCCTTCTATAAAATGCAAGCAGGACAACCTTATATGTCGATCTCATGTGATCATTATTCTCACTATTTTACATGGTCTAAGTATGCACTCGCCTATCGAGAAAAGGCACCAACGATCAGCACCTGCTTCTTCACTTGCACAGCAAAATATCGGCAATCCGGGTAATGTTCTCCTCGGTGAAGCCATACTTGTTGAATGTGTCTAAATAGTGCCCGCTTGCACCAAACTCATCCACCCCAACCACCACGCCCTCTTGTCCCACGTACTCCCTCCACCCGATTGGCGACCCGGCCTCCACGCTCACGCGCTTGACCACATTTGAGGGCAACACCTGCTCCTTGTACTCCCTCGGTTTCCTGTCGAAGAGGCGCCAGCACACGAGTGACACCACCCTGACCCTCCTCCCTGCCTCCCTCAACCTCCTTGCACTCCCCTCGCAGAGGCAAAGCTCCGATCCCGTGCCAATCAATATTATCTCGGGCATCTGCTCCCCTGAGTTGTCGCTGATCGTGTAACCGCCCTGTTTGACTGCGTCCATCGACGTCCCTGTGAGATTTGCAGCTACTTTCTGCCGAGACAATGCAATGAGGCTAGGAGTGGCCCGGTTCGCCACGGCGATCTTGTAGGCCCCAGCAGTTTCGTTCCCGTCGGCCGGTCTGAAGACTAGGAGGTGTGGGATGGCCCGGAGTCCTGCGAGCTGCTCCACCGGTTGGTGAGTAGGACCATCCTCCCCTAGTCCGATTGAATCGTGGGTCATGATGTAGATCACTCCAGCGTGGCTCAGAGCAGCAAGCCGGATAGCATTCTTCATGTAGTCTGAGAATATAAGGAATGTGGCTGCGAATGGGATGAGTCTGCTTCCATGCAAAGCAATGCCATTCGAGATGCCCCCCATTGCATGCTCTCGAACACCATAGCGGATGTTACGACCCCATGGAGAGCTCGGCAGCAAGTCGTCATAATTGTGGAGGTAAGCTTTGTTGGAGGTCGCAAGATCCGCACTCCCACCAATCAACCCAGGAAGAACCTTAGCGAGCTGGTTTAAGCACTTCTCGGAATATCCACGGGTGGCATCCACTGGATCAGACTGTGACCACCTCTGTTTAGACAGTTCAGTGATCATGTTTTAGAGTTATAATCACTAAAGCCCAGCATACTAAAGAAGGAAGTTCACTAAGTTCACTAAGTGGTTAATCCATGAAAGAGTTATTTCTTTAAAAATGGTCTACTAGAGAGAGAACCACTTAATCAAAGATGAATCGGTGTTCATCCCTTCATACAATGCTCATAAAAAAAACCTTTCTTGTTCCCTAAACTACTGGTAATGTTGAAAGGCCAAACAGTAAAACAACCAAAGAGGCAGGTAAGGCCAAGTAGCAGTTCAATTACCGGCAACGAGTTTTCCCAACCGGGAAGCAAACCCCCACTAAGAAGGATCCGAAATTCTGTGGCCTCTTGAGGATATTTGATCTGGTACGAGTAAAGGTTAAAGTGCCATTCTTTTTCCAGTCTCTCCCCAAAATCTGCTTGCTTCTGCATCTCCCTGCATCATATGTCATTTGACAAATGAGTACTTTATGCGTGTTAGGCTTAGATATATCCACGGTCCCATCCTTTTCCTGGAAAAGGGTAATGCTAGAAAAATAGCTACAAATTAAATTGAAAATTAAAGAAACCTGTATAGCATAGGGATGACATGGAAAGGTTCTCTATCAGTCCATTTTACTTTTTGTCTCATGTCTTTTACATCATCTTCGCTGAAGGTCCCATGATGAGCCTTTGATGTCCCTTCTTTTCCAGAAAGTTTCCCTATCAGGGTTTTCACCTGGAGTAAGCAGTTAATGACAAAGGTTCGATCTTTCAGTGAGATCAACAAAATGGTTTTACGTTTGCTAATATAGGGATAAGCGACAGATGACAGGGTTCTAATTTCTAAGGCATGACTATTACTAACCTTGATGAAAGTGGGCTTCTCCGTCTCGCTGAAAGCAGAGAGAAGTGCATCCTTGAATGTTCTCGTATTGGCATCTACATCGTCAACTGTGATTGTATGCCAACCAAGAGCCTCAAACCGAGCAGATATATCTTCGGAAAAAGCCAGCGTAGTGGGTCCATCAATAGTGTTAAGATTATCATCATAAATGAGGGTAAGCTTGTTGAGCTTCCAGTGAGCAGCCAAGGATGCAGCTTCATGGGCTATTCCTTCCATTGCACATCCATCCCCCATTATGCAATACCTATATTTCAACAGTAAAGTTACCAACAATAATTATAACTACAAGTTTCTCATAAGCTGTCTCAGAGAACCAGTTCGTTCAACTTACGTTCGGTGATCAACAATGACAGCATCAGCTTTATTAAATCTAGCAGCTAGGTGAGCTTCAGCCAAGGCAAGACCTACTGCATTTGCTACACCTTGTCCGAGTGGGCCTGTGATCACAGTTCACAACCACGCGAATATACAAATGAACAAAAACATGAAGAAAGAATTCAGCTAAACGAAGCTAGCCTGAGGCATAGACCTAAGCAAAGACTTTTACAGTACATAATGGACCAAAGACCCTCATTGTTTCCTCTATTTACCATATTTCCTGTCTATGAGGACAAATGCACCCACAGATATCCAGAGAAAAGAAAAGCCATGAAGCGATGATTTGTAGGACAGATAACAAGTGCTTGAACTTCGACAATTAAGTCAGTTCTGCTATTTTGAGTCTATAATGAAATCAATATGCCTCATTCCTGCTGCTTTTTTTTTTTTTTTTCGAGTAAGTATCATATGGACAATTGCACCCAAAAAAGTCCAAAGAAAAGAAAAGGCCAGAAGCAAAAATTTGTAGGACAGATGACAATTTTTTAAACTTCAACAGTTGTCAATTCTGCTATCTTGAGTATATTATAAAATAAATATGCCTCATACCTGCTGATTTTTCCAAGTATCAAATGTTTCCCTCTCTCAAGTCTCACATGGTAATAGAACTTCAACTCCAGTTATTTTCTTATTTCGAGTTGCACAAGAGAAAATTGAGAACTGAACATACCAGTAGTGACTTCAATGCCACTGGTTACCACATTCTCTGGATGCCCAGGAGTCCTACTGCCAAGCTGGCATAAGCGCTTTAGGTCTTCTATCTGGAGACGAAATGTTCCCAAATCAAGTGGATAAAATGTCCGCAACTAGCCCCTCTAGGCTAAGAGTCCAGACACCCTAATCTAGACTTAGGTAAAGTTCCATATGCTAGAACAGGGTAAGAAGAGAGCAATGCGAGTCCAATCTTCCAAAGGACTAGTCGACAAAAAGTTCCCGCCGAAAAAGTTCGACATATCAATGGTAACAGAAACTATACGGAAGAAACATCTTAATTTAGCTCAAAGAAAGTTTCACAAGGACTTGGCATCTTAAGAGGTTGGTAAGAAAAAACTTCTTGCACAAGAGCTACGACTCTGCTCATTAGCGAAAATGGGCAGATCATTAATAGTTTGTCACATAGCAAACTAACAACACCATAATCGTCCAACAGCAAACCTAAAAGTTAAGCTTAAAAGGCCTAACTCATGATCATCGTCAGAACAAGTGCCAACAACATAATGAATAACCAGCAAGCAATAACTAAATTCAGCTTTACGCACGATTCGTTCTCGAGAACTAGAGCAAACATATGACACCCTCTGAACTGAGCTAAAGCAAAGTTCACATACCTGAACAGACTCAAACCCAGCGAGATGGAGACAAACGTACTGAAGCAAGCAACCATGCCCGGCACTCAACACAAACCTGTCCCTGTTGAACCACTTTGGATTCTTGGGATTGCACTTCATCACATGCCGGTACAACAAGAACAAAACCCCGGCCATCCCGAGCGCCATCCCGGGGTGTCCGGCCTTGGCATTCTGGACCGAATCCACGATCAGCATCCTCACATTGTCCACGCATCGCTTGTCGACCAAGTTCTGGAACGACTCATCGTCCAATTCCTCCAATTTGTCCCAATTCAGATTGGGAATCTCTCTCTGGTAAGCCTTCTTGAGCTCCTCTTTCCATGAGAGCTTGTCGTCTCTGGACAGAGAAGAGCGTTGAGCAGTTGGTTTAGAATCTTGGGTCTTGAGCGAGCTGCAAGCGATGGATTTAGCAGATAATTTGCTCCTTCTATAGGAACAAAAAGATGGGTATGGGTTATGGAGGAGCGACGAGATCGCCATGGACGAAAGCTGGTTCCCTTATCTCGGATCGTAGCTGAAGCAGAGGAAGTAACCGACAGACGTTGGCTTGGAATCACCATGGAAGTGCGGATGAAGGTTGGAAAGATCAGGGCGCTTACGTAAGCCGCCATTCATGGAGGATCGACCGACTCCGGAGAGATCCAGGTGGCTGCCGAAGATGAAAGCTTTGACTGATCGAAAAACGGTGGTGGTGGATTTTTGAGTTTCGAAGAGGAACGAAGAAAACCTTCGCCAGTACGTGGCGGGCATGCAGGACAGAGGAAAAACAGGGGAGGGGGGCTCTGTTATCTTCGCTAATTCATGAGTAATTCATTCGACCGTTTCTTGATTCGCTCCATTTGGTTAGTTTGATCCTTCAGCATCATCAGAGCTCACAAAATCCTGGCGACGAATTGGACTTGCACGAAGAGAGAGAAGAAGAGGTTAAGTAAAATTAATAATGGTCAATATCACGAAAAACACATAGGTGATAGTTTACCTTAAATGAATTTTTTTAATCAACAATAACTCCAAATCAATATACTTATGATAAAGAGTTTAGTGGTGATATGCAAAAAAAAAAAAAAATGGTATATTTGATTGTGTTAAAAGTTATTATTGGTCATTTTTTTGGATTTTCTTAATTATTAATCTATAAATTTGTTTGACAACGTGAAAAGAGAAGTAGATTTTCAAGAAAGTTCTCCATTCTGGAAAGCTAATACGTACAGTACTATAATTTAAAATGAAACAATGATGCCTTTTAATACGAACAATAACACCCACTTAATTCTTCTTTTTAAAAAATAAAGAGGATGATATTATTAATTATAATAACTCGATTCTACGTAGAAATAAAATATCTACGCAAAGGGAACAAAAGTGAATAAAATTGGGATCCACAATTTTAAATTTTATTTAAATGATTAAGGGTAATTTTATCTCTTTTTACTAAATGAGGGTGTATTTAGTAACATAAAGGTTGAGACAGCCCCATTCATATTTGAAATTTCATAATTATCTTTATAAAACGCGCGAATAGATCAATGATTTCTTTTCCAACCTAAGTGGTTGGATTTTCCTAATGATACCTAATATCTAGGTTTACCAACTGACTTAGAAATAGACAATATATATGAGATAATTGTCCAAACAATTCTAAAGCAAATGTACCATGACCAATTTAATCATAAATTTTTTTAATAATTTGTAAATTTAATTCTAATCCTTTCAATTGTATCAATTTAGTCATAAATCTATTATCAAAATATTTAGGACTAAATTAACACAATTAAAAGGTTTATGACCAAATTGACAAATCATCAAAGAGCTTGGATTTAAATTGGTACAATTGCAAGATTTAGTTATCCTCTGTATAATAGATTTAAGACTTTTTTGACAATTATTCCAATAGTATGGTTAAGACTCAAAAACTTTTAAAGTTATGCGCTATAAATAATGCAATCCAAAGCTTATGATTTTTTTTTTCTTTTTTGGTCGAAAACGTGCCGATAATATTAATAATTGAGAGTTCTTACATAAAAGACCCAATAAATGGGCATTCAAACAAAACAAATCCCAAAGAGGTTGGGGGGTCACTCTACCCAAGAAGATGATAGAGAATTCATTTCGTGGGCCTTAGCTATCCAATCAGTTACACAGTTTGCGGACCGATCACAATGTGCCACGGAGACATTTTCAAAGAAAGCCGGCATGATTCTGGCCTCTTCCACCTCAGTAATTATTTTCCACCGCAGGTGGTCGTCTTTGACTCCCGCTTCTGCAAGCTCAAGACAATTCAATTTCCAGCTGCAAACTCATCTCTTTCTTGGACTGAAGCAGTTTCGATGCTTCGACCATGGCCAGCGCCTCCTGTCTGGATCGCCGCCAAGGCTAGAACACATTTAGCAAAACCGTTGTTTTCGATGCATAATGCCCCGACGGTGGAATTCCGATGCCGTCATTGGAGGATAGCATAACAACTCTTATCCCTCCACAAAAAATGTATGCTAGGTTGGTTGAGAAAGCACTAGGTATCATGTAAAAATTTACTAAGTATTTATATACTCAAATTTCTTCACTTGAGAGGAGACACAAAGGATTAAACAGAAACAAGGAAATACAATTGTCTCTTGATAAAAAGATTGGATACATGAGATTTACTTGGCAAGTAACAGAAAGGGAAAAAGAAGGAGAAAGAATCTAGGACAATTCCTAAGAGATGGGAAGAGGAGCACCGTTCCAACCGCTTAGGCACTCCAGCAGCGGATCAATCAGTTTTCCAGCACAGATCGCAGTGAAGACCTTGTCGAAGTCCTCGCCAGGGGATATCACGCCCTCGCCCGTGAGCAGGGCAGTCCCCAGCTCCTCCCTCACCAGCTTGTACAATGGATAGGACCTGCATTCCTTGATCTGGTTGGGGATGGCGAGGCTGCCCGTCTCATACTGGGCTCGAACGCCCTCGACGTCCTTCGGCAACTGGGCCTTGAGCTCCTCCTCGAAGGCCCCGATCTTTTGGAAGATCGAGGTGCTCGGGTTCAGCTCGCTCTCGCCGTTCACCAGTGCCTGGTCAACCAGGACTTGCCTCAGCTTCTGCATCAGCGGGTAAGTGGCGCTGCAGGGGTCATCGGCGTAGGTGAACACGTGCTCGCGTTCGACCACTTTGAGCAGGTCCCTCTCACAGTAGTGAGACGGGTGGAGCTCGCCATTAGCGCCCACCATCAGGACTTTCCTGGCCACCCTGCCGACCGTGTTCTTCACCGTGCTCTTCAGGTTCTCCTCCAGATGCCTCAGGTCAACGGCCTGGCACAGAGCAACCAGGAAAGTGGAAGACATGAGCTTCAATATGTCGATGGCCTCGGCTGTCTTCCTCGATGAGATCAGGCCTAGGGAGTTGACATCCTGGTTGTGCTGCTCCGCGCTCTGGACGTGATTGGTAACGGGATTGGCGAGGAATTGGAGCTCCGAGCAGTAAGCCGCCATGGCGATCTCTGCACCCTTGAAGCCGTAGTCCAGGCTAGGGTTGCGGCCGCCCGACAGATTTGAGGGCAGCCCATTGTTGTAGAAGTCGTTGACAAGCTCTGAGAACTGCGCGAACATGAGCTTCCCTATGGACGCAATTGCCAGGCGAGTGTTGTCCATGGACACACCAATCGGGGTCCCCTGGAAGTTCCCACCGTGCAGGGCCTTGTTCCTCGCGACGTCGATCAGCGGGTTGTCGTTGACCGAATTGATTTCCCTCTCAATCATCTTGGTCGCCGCTCGGATCACCTCAATCTGGGGCCCTAGCCACTGGGGAGAAGTCCTGAGAGCGTACCTGTCCTGCTTTGGCTTCTGGAGCGGATCCATCTCGTGCAACTTTTTAGCAGCCTTCACATAAGCGCTTCCATCCAAAATATGCTCCATTATAGCCGCAGCCTCAATCTGCCCGGGATGGTGCTTCAATTTATGCGTCAAGTGGTCTGTGAACTCCGGCTTCCCCTGCATCACCTCTGCGAAGATCGCTGACAGGACCTCGGACAGGACCGCGAGTATGTTGGCCTCAAAGAGGACGATGGAAGCCAGGCCAGACCCGACTGCCGTGCCGTTCACGAGCGCCAACCCTTCCTTGGGCTGCAGCTCGAAGAAGCCCGTGTCAATCCCGGCAAGCCGGAAGGCCTCGACGGCGTCCATGGACTTCCCGTCAGGCCCAACAGCCTTGGAGTTGGGCCGGCCCGTCAGGAGCCCGGCGATGTAGGAGAGGGGGACCAAGTCGCCCGAGGCAGTGATGGTGCCCCTGAGGGGCAGGCACGGGGTGATGTTGTGGTTGAGGAACTTGGTGATGGCCTCGAGGATCTCAAAACGGATGCCGGAGTAGCCCTGGAGGAGGGTGTTGACCCGGACGAGCATGGCGGCTCGGGTGGAGGATTGAGGCAGGGTGTGGCACGACTCCGTGCCGTTGCCAAAGATCCCGGCATTCAAGAACCTGTTCCAGATTCACAAGCTTTTCATTAGGCAATGACCTCTCCTAGTTCTTGCTGAGTAAAGTATTTTGCAGTTCAAAGGTCTCGGTCAAAGTTCTGTTTAGTGTAGTAATTAAGCGACTCTTTTGCATTTCAATTGCAACGGTGTGAACTGAAATGCAGGAGAGAAGACAAACAAGGATAGGCTGAGTAGGACTGCTAGCAGATTTTTCTAAGTCAGATTTCAATTATTGAACTTTTTGTCTCGACTCGCTAGGTACGATAGCCATAGAGATGAAATTTACCATAACTCACATTTACTTGTAAAATAAATATAAGATATTAGATAAAAAAAAATTCAGCACGTGTATTTTAAATAAATGATGCACATTGGAATATCCGTTTAAACCAAGTTTATCCATATCTTTCCGCCAACCCATTAGAAAAAGGTACCATCCGCACCTACTAAACATGATGGGCTTGTTTATTATGCTAATTTATCAAATATAAATGGAGTAAATCAATTTTTAACAATAATATTGATAAGTATAATAGCTATTGGTCCTCATAAATAACATGTACATCACCTGGACATTGATAGGCACTATAGTTAAGGATGAGCCTTATTATGATGTCCAATCTATCTTTTTAATTGGAAGTCATGAAACAATGAATCTCTACAGTGAAAAGATATATATTCAGTAAAACAAAAATAGAGCATGTACCGACAATTTATCCAATCAGTGGAGCTATCAAAAAAGTCCAACCAACCCGAATCAAAAAGTTTTGGGTTTTTTTGGGTTTGGATCTATTTCAATTTGGGCAATAGCTTTGAAATTCGAGTATTATTATTATCTCAGTTTGGGCTAGGTCGGGTTACAAACCCGGAAATTGAACCGAAAATATATATTATGTTCCCTCCAAGCAGCAAAACAATTCCAATCGGAGCATTAAATCAAACCAATTTGGCGGCGACATCATTTAGTGTCCTGTCCCATCTAAAGTTGTGGCCACTTGTAGTCCTCACAATCACATCTCAACAAGGCCTAATAAATATGACACCTTTTGTCACATGACTATGACTATGACCATAGTTGTTCCTAGTCAACCATTACATGATCCCAATTTGCATAACAAAGCAAGTTATTTTCATCGTTATTATTACTCCTCACTCCGAATTATCCGGTGCCCTTTTGTCACTATCCAGAAATTAGTATAAAAAAAAAAAGAGTTGATGAAATTTAAGTTCCAAATTAAAATAAAATGGAGAAATAATTAATCATAATAAAAAAAATTACTTCTCAACAAGAACAAGAATACTCATCAATAAGTGACTTCACATGATATATACTTGTGAAAATTTTATCAGATTCATCAAAGCTTATTACGGAATTAAATCTTTGAAAAAAAAAGAAATGACAAATTTCATAAAATTAAAAATAAAGAAGCAAAGAAAGAATGAAAAAGGGTCAGCTAAGCTTTATTGACCCTTCACCGATTGGTGAAGAAACCGGTGAAGTGGTTCACTCAAAAACCCACCTACCATCTCCTTTTACGTACTTACCACCTTTTAATTATTACATATATGTAGATCACAAGCAAAATCCAATCATGTGTTAGACTTATGGTATTATGCCCAAAAATGGAGTGATTTAATAATCATTAACGTAGTGCAAAGTTTACCTTATGAGTTCCTTCTGCAAAGCACCGCCTTGCTTCGTCCTCCGGTGAGAAGTGGCGCCGAACCCGGTGGTGACGCCGTAGCTGTCAGTTCCCTTGTTCATGCTCTCCATGACCCAGTCGCTGCTGGCCTTGACCCCGGCACGGGCCGCCTCCGAGAGCTCGACCCCTACCCCCTCCTGACTCGCCACCGCCGCCACCTGGGCTATCGTGAGGGACTCCCCGCCGAGGCGCACCGCCGGCCTCCGGTAGTCCTCGACCATCCGCTTCACCTCGTCGAGGTGGCTCCCTGTGAGGGCTGCTGCCGCCGCCCCCCAGTTCAACGGGTCGCCGTGGCGGCTCCCGGCGGCGCAGAGGCCGTGAAAGCCGTTGCCGGTGCCGGTGGTGCTCTCCATCTCCATCTCCACTCAGCACTAGAACGTTTGTACGTTAACAATAGCGGATCCGGGACCGATACAAGACGTCGTATGGCTAATAATGTACGCGGAGAGATGAGCGAACGAAGGAAGACAACTCGACGAGAGCGCTCTGCTTGTGTATGTATATAATCTCTTTATATCTACTTAGGGAAAATTCAAAGGATTGCAATGAAATTTTCCTGAGGTTCACGATCCGAGGTCGGGTTCTTTAAATAGAGGGTCGTCTCGACATTGAGTGGATGGGTGGGTAGGCCGACGGGTTAGTTGAAAGCCGAGATAAGCCGTAGGATTAGCTTGACCCTGGGGCCTCAGGATGCCGACACGTGGAGAGGAGGGGAGGGACGACCAGGGACGTTGTTGTTGGAGTGTAGCTTTGTGATACGCACTTAGGGGTCCAAACGCGCGTGGTTGGTTTACTCGTCAAAAGGAATGATTCTCTTTCGTAGTAGGCGAGAGGGGAAAGGAGCAGAAGCGGGGGTTGGTGAAATGGGTGGAGGCGACGAAAGCAGATCGTCATGCCCTTTCCTCCTTCCCCTACCAATTCAGACACGCATCGTGCACCAACCCCGATGCCGCTAGGAAATCGTCAATCAAGGCCTCTGGCGGATCGTAGTGGGGTCAATCTCACGGATCAAATAAGACGCGAACTAAAATCCAAGCTAGGTAAATTCCGGACATGGACTGGCGAGGCGGCGGGAACGGTTGTGGACGCAAGTGAAACTTGCAATTTGCGCACTTAGGTGGAAACGGTTGTGCTTGCGCATGGGCAAAAATCGAGAGAAAGGAGGGACAGATGGGCTCGTTTTCGCTGCTTGAATTTTGGGTATAATAACATCCGTGGGTAGGAGTGAGCATGGTTTGGTATGGCCTGGCTTGGATGGGAAAAACTGACAAATCTAGAATTTAAACCGAGCTATATAAGAGCTCAAGACCGAATTCGACTGGGCTGAACTTAATCTACCATTTTGTTTTCGCTTCTATTTTCTGATGCTCCTGATTCTCATCCGGTGTTTAGCTTCATCGACTGGGTGTGGGTCAGGGGCTCCGGCCTTTATCTAATGATAAAGCTGCACCGTGCGGTGAAGTTTCGGTGTAACAACAATTGCCGCAACTCCGACTTTGGTTGGGTCTCCAACCTGGAAAACACGACCACGTAACTCATAGAAAAACAGTTCGGTCGGTTATGTTGGCGAAAATAAAAATTAACCCAACCAAACTGCCACATTCTAGCCCAATCCGATTTAAAGACTAAAATTTTAAAACAGACCAAAATCTTAAATCACCTTCCCGAACCGGATGGACCTAATGATTTTTTAGTTCGATTCGATTTGATTCGATGGTTTGAATTGGACCGTGTTGATCCCCATCCATTAATATTAATGCTGAAGACACTAAATTTATGAGTCATGTCGGATTTATAAAGATTTAGTGGAGCGAGTCAGCACAAATGACCAACTAGAAAAGAAAATGAGAGAGAGCATTCTGCAGTATGTACTTATTATCTTAAGAATAGAAAACTCCAAATGCTAAAAATCCCAAAGATACTCGTTCTTTTCAATGAGTTGGTCAGGTACACACGATGATGATGATTGAGCTGAAACGCCTCAAAAAGTAGGTGAGTCAAATGCATGCCAATGTTCAGGTTGCGCGTTATCATGGTTGACGGAGTAGCAATTAATTCATCCCTAAAAAATATGATTTAGAGAGTTCATATAAATAAGTTTGAGCTCATATATATACTATTTGTCGCGTTCATGCCAGGTTTGGTTCACCTTCTACATACGTTAGAATGGCAACAAATGCAAGTCAAGAATAGGAAAAAGGGTTCGACCTTTCTGAGTCGATTTTTCGTTCTTGGGTGACATGAGCAAGTTAGGGTTTGGGAGGATCCGCGAAATAGATTGTTCCCCGAGATGTAACTTCATGAACCCAACCCAAATTTTCTAGGAAAGGAGGTTGGTTTAAGTCTCATATTCACGGTGAAAATTGACGAATTGTTCTCTTAGGCAGATAGTGCCAAACCTTACATATGCATAACTTGATGAAATATGTGTCTTTGTCCAATCGATTCACCCTTTCATTAGAAAATATGGCAAAATGATATGTCAATGAGACAATGAAGCTTCATGGGCTTCTAATGACCGTTGTTTGTAACTAAGATCCCTAGATATGAATTTTTTTATTTGAAGGTCGGGGTAGGTGGGGGGTGGGAAGGGCAGAGTCTACAATAAGTCTCGTATTCATGGTGAAAATTGACGGATTGTTCTCTTAGGCAGATAATGCCAAACTTTATAAACACATAACTTGGTGAAATCTACATGTCTTTATCCAATCGATTAAGCATTTCATAAGAAGATACCACAAAGTGATGTCAATTAGACAATGAAGCTTCATGGGCTTTTAATGTGCATCGTTTCTAACTAAGATCGTAGATATGTTTTTTTTTATTATTATTATTTGAGGGGGGGGTTGGAGGTTGGAGTCTGTAATAAGTGTTGGGTAAAAAACTCAATAGTAGAGATTTTCATTGGTAGACAAACTGACAATTATAAAGAACAATTCGGACTTTAAAGGATATGTTGAGATCTTGTGTGCTTTAGTGGCTTCGAGCTTAATTCGAAATCCTCTAAACTCCTTAATCGTCTTCCAGTGGTAGAACCTGTATATTGTAATCGGGATTTTCATTTGTTTGTTGTTTAGCTTTGATCAAAATCGCAACTTATGTCAACTTGGAGGAAGAGCGTTATAGAATTAAATATCAAGTTAAACAACATTATATCTGTTAAGAAAACTTCTATCAAGTTTTGAAGTTGATAAAACTTTCCTTCTCTTATTCTTACTCTTACTCCGAAGAATACTAGACTTCTGTGTTATATCGTGGAATGCTGTCAAAGTCTATTTTACTTCAGAAGTCTTTCCCACTCCGACGAAGATCCAGACTGAACGAAGTCAAGAACAGAGTTATAATCAAACTCAAGATTATTGATAAGGATTCAATACGTGCAAGACTTATCCTTAATATCTAGCGTTCTGGCGGAGAATCTCACTTACCTTTTCTAAATATATTGATGAAATTAATCACGGATTGATAAAATCAAGTTCGAAGACAAGTTCCTTTTTGGAAAATTATTTATTTATGGAAACCTAGATTATAATTGTATGGGCGACCAGAATTATCGGATTTTCACCTCAATCTTCAAACGGCTACAAGATTTCCTTAATCGATTATGTCCAACGAGTTGATTGGAAAAAATTCATCTGGAAAGTGCCAACGGTTAGAAATGCGTAAAGGAGTATTTAAGGAGGTCATTCGATCCATTTGAGAGAGTGCGTGAGAATTAAAATTCCAAAGTTTGAAATCTTTCCAATCGCTTGTTCTTCATCGATAGTGGTTACAAGTTGTAATCAAGAGAGAAAAACACAAAAGGAGTGACTTAGTGAGAGAAAAAGAAACTCTTCATTGAGTGATCGTATTCAAATTGTTATAATTCTCTATTGATTCCTTAGTGAAATTCAGCCAAAAGGCTGTTAGCGTGGGAGAGTGGATGTAGGCTTGATCTAAGCCGAATCACTATAAATATTGTGTCCAATTTTCTCTTCCCTTAACTCTTTTGATTTGTTTGTTGCAATATTTTTATGAGTTCTGCTAATTTCCAAAACATCTTATTTGAGTCTGAATTTGCATCAGAAATCTGGTGTCAGTCAGACTTTGTTTGAAGAAAATAACCTTTTCTGATTTTATTAGCTTAATTTATTTTTACACCTATTCACCTCATCTCTAGGTGGTAACACTAGCACTTTTAATATCTTGATATAACTCACTAATCAACTTAGAAATCTACACATAACGTTGAGGGTTTTGTGAATTCCAAATTGTATCAAAGATTGTGTTATGGATTATGCTATATACTTTCGAAAATTGAATTATCGAAGAGAATCCAAAGAGAGTTGGATTACTCATTAGTAATTGTGTGTGGTTCATTGGGCTTGCACAATACTTAATGGTTCTTTAAATAATCGTATCTCTTGCACTCGTATCCTTATATTATAAAAAAAATAACGAATTTATTCTATGATCAGTATTTATTTAAAAATATGTCATTTAACTAAATAAGGTAGGAACATGTTAAACATCTTCATCTTTCGTCAATCGCGCCTTTCTATCTGCATCAAACTTGGATGCCTGACTAACATGATAATAAAAAATTATGACCTTAATTTAAACACAAAATCTTATGGATAATCATTAGAACAACTAGTAAAGTGTAAAAGAATATTTACACATTCATCATTAAACGAGATCAATGTGTATTTAGATTTGCATTTGTAAATAGGTTCTTTCACATGTTACCGGTTCGATAATAAATTATGTGTAAATTGTTTTTTATACTATCAATGGACCTAATAAAAGTCCCCATAATGGTGCAAAAGGTTTCAACTATTATGTTAATTCTCCAATAAATGCCTGTATGAGAACAATTGATGCATTTCAAAGTGTACTTCTTTTTTGGTCGGTGTACTTCAACGTGAACTCAAACCCATACATTCGCGAAAAATATGGTATATTGGAAAAGAAGAAGAAAGTCATCAATATGGATTTTCCATTATTATTTATCAACGTTCTTTGGTCTTATTTAAAGATCCAACGAAATGAATAGGCATTTTAATTTTGAAGAATTATAATGCTTCGAATATAAGTTGAGATGCCTCATCTCTCTAAAACCCAACAAGTAGAATCTCTACCATGCATCGTCTATTTTGAAACAAAATTCTTGGTAAGTATTGTACTTTTTGGAATTAAATTGTTCCTTGCACTATTTCATGCAATAATGACCTCATTTCATTTTCACAACCAATTGGGTCATTGGCTTAAACTTGACCGACTCATGCTTTTCTTCTTTCTTTTTCTTCTCCTCTAGAATAATATATTATAATATAATATATATGTAAGCAAGTACAATGAAAATTTTAAAAATGATTCGTCGTAAATATTATTAGCAAATACATTTTATATTTATATGTATACAATAAACCCCCAATAATTTATTGTTATTAAGTACACAAGGACTCAATACATATTAATGGTGCGCCCTAGATATTTGCACATTGGGCCATGAGTATCAAGTTGATATTGAATGATTTGGAAAATGTTATCATTGGTTGTAGTAGTAAATTTTTATCAAAAGTATATGGACCGCATTGACACATTAAATTATCATATTGAAGTGAATATTTTGTTAGGCTGAAATTATCGAATTTTTCCTAATATCGGTAAATACGCATTGGTCAATGGATTAGATTGAATATTTACAAAAAATTTAGAGACCACATCGAACACATTAAAAGTTTAGAGAGATATCGCACATTAAGCCAAACTTCAGGTCCTACATTGAATAAATTAAAAGTTTAGGGACGAAATTATACATTGAATCTAAATTGAGAAATCATCTGGGAATTGGATTGTAGGGAATATAAACTTTTTTTTTTAAGTGCCATCCATTATACAATGCTATCACTCCTTCCAAAGGCCACAACAACATCCCGAGTTTCATCAGTTCGAGACTATGGAGCTATTATAAGGATGCATTTGTTTGAGTAAAAATATTTTTTGGAAATTAGTTTTCCAAACTTTCAACAATTTAATTTGCTGAAAATACTTTTCGGTCAACGAAAATATTCATGCATAAAATTAGAAAAGTGAATTCCTAAATTTATAAAAGGTGACAAAACTTTCCAAATTTACTTTTCTCTCTCCCAAGTCGATTCAAAACCAACTCATCTCTCTTTTCTCTCTGATGTTTGGAAAATATACTGAAATTTTCGGGGTAAGTACAATATAAGTGTTGATGCTTTCGTATAGCATTCACTCAAGTGCTAAAACCTTTTTTCACTCACTTGAGTGCTGAATCGGAGTAAAATCGCTCACTTAAGTGTCATTTCCGCCAAATATCCTACATGAATTTTTTAATGATTTTCCATTATTTTAATAATTTTTTATTCCAATGTAGATTTTTAGAAAAGCTTAGCTCCTCTTTAACAAAAACGGCGTTACTTCTCTTGTCTGAAACGGCGTCATTTCATACCTCTCTCTCTCTCTCGGTCTCTCTCTCTCTCTCTCTCTCTCACGAGAGAGAAATGACTTGTTTCTCTTGATGCAACAGCTGTAAACGACGTCGTTTCTCTTCTCATCTCTTCGACCTCTCTTTCTCTTCAATTTCAAACCCTATTCGCAAAATTAGGGTTTCTGTCCAAAATCGGATCTTCATCAACTAAATCTCAGTACGCCCAAAACCTCTTTGCAATTTCTCTCTGAAATCACAAATTAGGGCTTTGAGTTTACTGTTGCTTGTCATCCTTGACCTCTCCTTGCTCACTGGATAGAGACTGAAAAGGGAAAAGTCAAGGGTTGTGACGTGACGAATCATTATCGATAAAGAGTAAATGTTAATGATTTTTATTATTTTGTATTGACTAATCGGCAATGTGAGCGAATTTGGTGTTGTTTAATAAAATCAAAGTATGGGAAAATGTGATATATTGGAGGGTAAATATTAGGGGTTCGGGCAATATAAATGTGAGTGCTTTAGTTCATTCGTGCTTAGATTTTGTCAGTTGGTGTCCACTGGCCGACATTGAAATTGTTGTTTATTGCAGTTGTGGAGATCGATTTAATTTATTGTTATGTGCTTGAGTTGCAAGGACCAATTTATATTTGCTTGAGTTATAGGGTTTGATTGCTATTATTATCTATTTGCGTTGTGCTCCTCTAATGTAAAAATAAATTTTATTGTATTTGGTGCAGTGTTGACATTAGTGATATTAGTGCGCCCATTAAAGTTTGTTATGATGGAGAGTTTAGGATTACTGGAAAAGAGAAAGAATACATTGTGGGTAAGTCGATGTTATCCTTGTAAGTGTAAGTGAGCTGTTGTTTACAGACTTTAGAAGATATATAGTAGACTAATTGAGATGTAAAATAGGGAAATTACATTACTAGATACCTGGTAAGTTTCTTAAAGATGGTTTAAGATATTTGCATAACAATAGTGGGGTGAAGGATCTTGTTATCATTTTTTGCATGGTCATGATATTTATGTGTATATTGAACATAATGGCGATGAAGATGAGCAAGCAACATTGGAAGCTGCTATTGAAATGCAGGCAAGTGTTGGAGCTATTTTAGAAGTATATATGAGAGCAGAGGACACCGTAGATTTGCATACACTATCTGTGTCAGAGATATTTCAACATCTTAAGGATATGAGAAGTTTATCTAATGGTAAAGATACACTTGTTGAAAAATTGACTAGAATAACCTTAGACTCCTAGGAGATTACATTGTCCAGCGACAAAGATGATGAAACACTTATGCATACCATTTGTATAAGCGATGTTGATGATGAGAATATTGGATAAGCAAGAGAAGAGGTCAGGGCATTCGAAGAAAGGAGAAAAGTATCATTTGGGTCAGTGAATGAATGCATTGTAGTAAATAGTGATGCAAAAACTCCTATACCTTAAGATGATGATTCTGTTCGTGGGAAAAGTGGTTGTGATGACGGTGACAACCATGAGGATGATGAAAAAGATGATGCAATGCGACATAGGAGAAACCAGTATCCTTCTTAAGGTTCAACTGATATAAATCCTACCTTTTTATGCATTGATGACAAGCGATTCAGAGATGCTATTGTCAAGTACTCAATCACTCAACAACGAAATATTAAATTCATAATAAAATACTAATAATTTTATTAGAGTGAATTATGCGCAAAATATTTATCCATTAACAATATATGGTACATTGAGTAAGAAAAGTGACTTATTCCATATTTGATTACTGCAGGAGGAGCATACCTATGGTATTGTGTTTGAGAATAAAATAGTGACTAGTTTGTGGTTGGCCAAGTGCTTATTCAACATCATCAAAGTAATAGCAAACATCAAAAGTGCTCAATTGAAATAGCTAGTAAAAGAGTAGGTAGGTGTAAATGTTTCTCACAATCAGTGCAAACGACTAAGTACAAGGTGATGAGTACATTAATGCCATTTATAAGGAAGAATATGCAAATATTTGGAACTATGTTAGGAAATGTAGGCTTTAAAATTCACCTAGCAAAATTCATGTAGAGATTGTGGAAAAGCCCTTGCCTGATTATGGGACACACTTTGATAGGCTATACATATGATTTAATGTATGTAGAAAGGGATTTTTAGCTGATTACAGAAAAGTAATCGGATTAGATGGGCGTTTTTTGAAAGAATTATGCAAGGGAGAGTTGTTGGCTACCGTTGGGAGGGATGAAAACAATCAAATGTTTCCAATAACTTAGGTTGTGGTAAAGATAGAAAATAAAGATAATTGGTCTTGATTTTTAAAAAATCTTATAGTTGATCTTAGAATAACTAATGGAAGAGGTTCGACATTTATAAGCGATCAACAAAAGGTACTGACAATATTTATTGGTTTTGTTAATATCATTCTGTCTTGCTATATTATTCAGATTACTTACAAATGTTTGTTGGTTTTATAGGAACTTGTTCTAGCCATAGCTTAGCTAATGCAATATTCTATGCTCGGCACATATATGCAAATTAGGTGAAGAAGTATAGAGGTGATCAGCTGTAGAAACAATTTTGGTTGATTCCAAAGAGATCAAATATAGCGGATATTGAAATTTACGAAGAAACTCCATATGCCTCGTCAATTGAAACTTGTGGAGCATTATTCCAAACCGAAACAAATAATCTATGTAGAGCTTTCTTTGATGAGGAATTCAAGTGCAATAGCATTGACAATAACCTTTGCGAGACTTTCAACGGCAGGATTATAAAAGTCAGGTACAAATCAACTATAAGTATACTTGAAGACATTAGAGTTTTGTAATGACAAGACTGCAAAAATAGAGAGATGAATATTTGAAGTGGCCTGGACAATGTGGGCCTAAGATTGTAAAAAAAATTGGAAGATAACATTGCCGTTAATAGGTTCTATCATCCAATTTGGAACGGGACGATGAATTCGAGACCATGAATAACGATGACAAATATGTTGTTCATTTAGAGAGATAAAAATGTTCCTGTCAAGTATGGCAGTTGACTAAAATAAATTGGCACATACAATTTGTGCCATTCAATTGAAGCAACTCAATTAAGATGATTATGTATAAAAACTGTTACAAGAAAAGTAACCATATGGTTTTATATCAATTCATGCTGTAGCCTCTGAAGAGTAGCAAGTTTTAGGACAAAACAAACTATCAATCCTAAGAGCCTCTGCCTCTACCTCTAAAGAAGCAAGTTGATAAGTTTAAAAAGAAAAGAAGAATGTAGAAAATTGAGAATAGCGGTAATACAATGAGTAGGGGTTGTGAAACGGTTTGATTCTCGCATTACCATAGGGAATGGCACAATAAGGTTGATTGTCCAACTAAGAGCAACAACAACAGAAGTAGCAAGTGACAACACAGTCCAATGATGCAGGGGCATATTCGAGCAACACAAAAAGTAATGTAGAACCAACTACCAAGCCAATAGAGTCTAATAGTATACAATAAAAAAGTAAATATCATGTAAGATATTTATTATAGTTATTGTTGTTATATGTGCTCCTCGATGCAATAAATTCATTATGTTATGTCATTTTATAGGTTAGAAAAGAAAGAAGTGAAAAGATTTTAGTTTTTGAAAATGTTGCATCACAACATACACATGATGCAATTGGGAGAATAATAAAAGAATATGGCTATGGGTTATTTACAATTATGAATACCGGCACAATAGTTTTGAATATTAGTTTTTTAGTTGTTATGCATTTAATGTATTCAATTTGATTGGCAAAGTAATTAATGAAGTTTATATAGATGTAACTTGGGAAAAGTTCAAAAGTGTTGATATCTCAAGGAGGATCAAGTCAGGAATTGATTGCATCACAAGAAGATGCTAAGGGCAATAACCGATAAACCAACTAATGGTAACTCAAGCATGATCGAAGAAGCAGCAACCAATAGGAGCTCTAAAATAGATGGCAGCTCAAAAATAGGCAACAAAGAAGAATTCGACATCAAGTTACCTCAATTGAATGATCTTAGGAATTCGCAACCTTCCGCCATAGTGCTAAGACCAGTTGCAAAAAGTTCAACAATAGGCGACACTGAAACACACAAAATTCAAAGAAAAATAATGGATCCTCCAAAAGATAAAAAAAAGTGAGAAAAGGTACACGAGTGAATGGTGTACCTAAAGTTCCCATTCAGAAGAGTGCAAAACTCATAAATCATATGAAGCCATTGAAGAAAAATAAAGGAAGTCATGAGGTTGTTCAGATTAACTTATGGGAGGATGCCGTCTTTTTATATTTGCTATTAGATGTCGTCAATGTCTAAGACTTTAGGATTTTGTTGTAAGGCGATTGAGATTATTACTGCATTTTGGCTTGTGATGTATCTAGCAACAATGTTATTAGTTGTTTCACATTATTATTGCATTCTGGATGGATAAGTGCTTAATAGGAGTGTTATTTTGGTTTTGAATTTATAAGACGGTTGGGATTATTGTTACATCAATGTTGATGTAAAAGACATTCTGGTGCAATCTTTGTGTATGGCGTATTGCTATTTCATGTTAAACAGTGTCAAAATAAGTCTTATTTTGTATATTGTTACCAGATGATAATCTGTCCTAAGCTATTTAAAAGACGTAAGATGTGTTTGGCAAAAGTGAAACTAATAACCTACTTAATTAAAAAGTTGAGGAATCCAAATTGTCATTTTTAAAAAGTTAAGGAACCTAAATTATAACTTTAAAAAAGTTGATTCATTTGAAAAAAAAAAATTCGGCACTCAAATGATCATTCATAACTTAAATCGTTCTTCAACATATGCAGAAAAGTCAAAATCAACTACAAAATGTAGGATCATCCCTTCTCTTGCTACAGTTGTTACGAGTTGGTCAAGCCGTGTATTCGTTGTATAAATCAACAATAATCCTCAAATTATATCAAAAAACACAACATCCACCAAAATCCACTAGACCAAGTCCACACAAAACCAGTAATTCACATACATCATAAAAAAAAAAAAAAAAAAAAAAAACAAAAGACAAAAGATAAAACAAAACAAAATCGTTGCACCAAATATAGCAACACATTTCATTATTTTTTAACTACGGTAAACTCAATAGCTTCTTCTTGCTATTGATATTACATATGACCTTAAACCAGACCAACTCTGGCAACATCAAGACAAACAATACTTGATAAATATCTCTTTGAATTTTCATTTTTGAAATTTTCTTTTTTATATGATCCACCAAAGATTCCAAATCCTTGATTTTTGCTTACATAGAGTTGGCGTCGTCCAACTCATCTTTCATTACATACAAAGGTCCATGTCGTCCTTAAAGGAGCTCCATGATCACCTCCGTTGCTCGATTCGAAAATTTCGCATCAATCCTTTTGAAATATCCACAATTGAAGTCTTCTTTAAACTCAGCGCATCCTTCTCTTAGGATTTTCTCTTGTTCAATAAACTCTTGCTAAACTTCGTAGTCCACAAAAGCAAAAATACTGACTTTCATCTTCACTTTGTTCAAAAATTCATGAGCCGCTTCTCCTGCTTTTACACATTGTGAATTTGATAAGATGATTTGCCTTGGAATTGAAGAGAGTTTGCAAGTTGAAGGTAGGGTTAGAGTTAGGGTTCGTGAAGAATGGAATTGAGATTTTTCTTCAATTTATGAAGCCGCTTCACTTTTTATAATTGCATGGGTAAACGACGTCATTTACCATCTCATTTGATGGCTTAACTAGCCGGCGAGACACATTGGCAAAATTTAATGTTATTTTAATGTCACGTTATCTTTTCCGGCGAGGCAAATCAAATGTGGCATTCAAGAGATCGATTTTTTAAATTGTGGCACTCAAGTGCGTAAAAAAAAAAAAAAAAGATGGACACTTAAGTGAGCACCGTACGAAATTATTGACACTTATATTGTACTTACTCCAAAATTTTCAATTCAATTCCATTGTGTGAATTTTGTTTTATACTACCAAAATATGTTATACTTTGATTTGGAGTTGTTTTGCAGTAGAGAAATATCAATAAAGTTGTATCACATGTCATGTGATGACAATTCTTTCTATTTCTATTTTCACATTCTCAATCAAGTCAAAAACAAATCATCGACTGGTGAACCGAGGCTAATAATATCTAGAGATGCCTTTATCAACTTCCAAAGACAAATTTGGCTCTCACATGTTTGTGCATTTATTAATCTCGTCAGAAGATTGCACCAAGTAATAATTATATTATTTTATGATAACGTTTCTAACTTTGTGAGTCATAATTGAGGGAAAAGAAAGAACATTGTCCTTCTCAGAATCCAAAAGAAGATTTGAAATTTGGTAACTATGATTAAGTTCTAGGTGGCTTTGGTTGCGAATTTGAGCAGGGAAAATTCGAAAATTTTTGGCAATTTGAGGAATATATATGATGCAGGGTTGAGGAGGATAGAAAAATAAGATTTTCTTGTCAAGTTGCAAACAAAAATTTAGATTCCCGGTGTTAGGAATGCCTCATAGATTTTTAAGATGAGACAAACTTTTAGCAACATGGGCCACAACATCATCCATCACTTTAGGTTTTATATTCTCAAGGTGATGCCAAAGAGTGGGAAAATAATTAGCTTTTGTATGCTACCTGATTCTGTCCGATTTAAGTAAGCATGATTTAACATCAAGCCAAGCTTATCTACAAAAGTTAAATTCTCTCATTGTTCAATTGTACCAAGAGCATATATTCAATTAGGGGATCCCATAGCAACTACGGATCAAAAAGCACCAAATTTGATGACTTAGAAAGGGAACGACGAAACAAGAGCATGTTATTGAAGACGTTGAAACCTCTATTGGGAAGCAAGACACATTTTTTTAATATTAGGTTAGTTCTTCTTTTTGGTTTTTTGAAACTTAGTCTAATTTAAACACTCACATCTTATACTAACTTTGCTCAGTGGAAACCATATCATATAACAAACACCACTAACGAGATCAAATTTTTTTCCTTCAACCGTAGACTTTTTGAATAAGATTTAAAATAATAAATTAATTCAAATGTTTGAGGGAGTATACAAAAATATTTGTGCGGAGAAGTTTGAGGGAAATGATGTCGGTGTATGAGGCTTGATTTCTCGTGACGAAGCTTTCGTATAATATAATGATTAAAGATAGCAACCAAGAAATTACATCTAGTTAATTAAGAAAGCATGATAAAGACCTTTTCTTTCTTTCTTTCTTTCTTTCGGAACATTGTCTATAAGACCACACTCAAGTGAATAAGCACAAATTATTTAATTCATGCATTCTTATATATTCATCTTTGGCGCATTGATTAAGTCAGTAACAAGAGAGGAAAGCATAATCTCCACGTGTGAGCAAGTTAGTATAAGATGAGATTGAGTAGCAAATATTCTCATGAAAATTAATATAACCCTATCTTTCTAGGCCGTAGGTATCTTAAGGTAATTGACCACTGGGCTTAGCTTCCCACAAAGTCTTATGCTAATAAATGCTTAAATTATGTTATTGAAACAAGACATTATGTCATGTATTTACCCGAGAGAAGAGCGGGGGCGGGGGCATGGGTAATGGCGTCTGAGTGAGTCATTTTTCTTTTTCGTTTTATTTTTTCTGGGAATTTTTTTTTTTTTAAGAGCTGGACACTCATTCTGCCCACGATAAAGACGTCTGCAGAGGGCTAGTACAGAGGGAATCCAACCCCCTGCAAAAGGACAAGATGAAAGGATCCTCTCGTACACGGTGGATCTGCACCTCACTCATTTACGGGGAAAATTAGTCAAAGACTCTTAAACTTATTATATGATCAATAATTTAATTTTAATTTTTTAATTATATTAATTTAATCTTAAATTTTTTGATAATTTGTCAACTTGATCATTCAAATGTATCAATTTTATTCTAAATATGACAATTCCTCAATTTAATTCTTCTAGATAATTTTGGTATAAAATCATCGACATAGCAACCTAATTAGTGCCAATCGTAATACATGGCACCATTAGTACTAACGTGAATGATTTTTGTGATTTTTTCTATTTTTTTTCTTTCATTTCCTTTTATTTTTCTTCTATTTCCCTTTTTTCCTCCGTCGGTCATCACCATGGTGAGGGTTGCCTTTGCTCGAGGCCAGTGAGGGTTGCCCTTGCTTGAGACTAACGGAAGGAAAAAGCAATTAGAAAAAATAAGAAGAAAAGAAAATAATTTTAAAAAATTGTTCATGTTAGCATTGCCCATGCCATGTAGAACGGGTCGACATTGACTAGACCGCCACGTCAATGATTATCGGTCAAAATTAGTTGGAAAGACTAAATTGGCAAATCAATAAAATATTTATAATTAAATAGGTAAATCATCAAAATGTTTAGAACTAAATTGATACAATTAAAGGGATTAGTATAAATAGGTTTAGGTTTTCATAGATACGTCGTGGATTATCGAAAATTGAATCGTCAAGAAGACTCCAAAGAGAGAACAAATATAAATTGGATGTAGCCAATTGATATCCAGATCAGAAATTTTTAGGATTTTCTTTTATCTGGCTTTAAGAGATTAAGTCAAGAGTCAATTCACCTAATCAATTAGCAATTATGTTCTGTTTTTGTATATCGGGGGAAAGAACAGATTCCTGTACATGTGGTTCGCGGGGCTGCAAAATATTTCATATATCATTTCATGGTCGGATCTTTGCCCTCGCGTCCTTGGCTTATCAAAAATATAGATTTTCTTTTACATTCAATATTTATTTGAGATGCAATGTCATTAAACTAAATAAGAAATGTATGAAGCGCCTCGTTCTTTTATCTAAAATCACGCTTTTCTATTTACGTCAAGTTTGGATGCCCGACTAACATGATGATCAAAATTAATGATGTTGATTTCAACACAATATATAATGGATTGTCATTAGGTCAACTAATAGTACATAAAAGAATACTTACACAGTCATCATCAAAAATGAGTGACATGTTTATTTACATTTAATTTTGTTATTAAATTCTTTCGTGTGTTAGCAATTGGATAATAAATAATGCCCAAATTGATTTTTATACAGCCAGTGGACCTCATAAAAGTACAAACTTGAAGCTAACGCAAAGAATTTTGTTGTGAAACAAGGTTTCAAGAAGCTTGCTTCACGATTTAGTTATTTCTCTTCAAGGGTGCAAACAATTTCAAGAGAAATACTAATTCTATGATGCAACGTCTTTATAGAAGCACATTGATGATGCACTTCAAAGTGTTCTTCAATTGTGGACCCCAACTCTTAACTTCAAGAAAGATACATTATGATGGAGACGAGAATATAGTACGGGGGAGAAGAAGAAGAGGAGAGTCACCGATATGGTTTTTTCATTATTGTTTTGTTAGCTTTCCTTTGATCTATTTAAAAACCCGACAAAATGAATGGGTGAATTAATTTCGAAGATATTTAAAACTCTTCATATGTTACTTTAAATGTTGCACCCCGAAAATGTCACGAGTAGAACCTTTTTCGATAGATCATATCTTTTCGAACAAATTTGTTCCTAAGCTTTGTACCTTCCAAAAAAAAAAAAAATAGGAACAAATTTGTTCAATGCACCATTCTATATAGCAGTGACATCATTTCACTTTCACAACCAACCGAGTAATTTGTCTAAATTTGACCAATTAATTTTTTCTTCTTTGTTTTGCTTCTCCTCCAAAAATATAATGTATATGAATAGATACAATGAAAAATATAAAAATCAATCATAATAAATATTTTAAGTAAATACAATGTGTATACAAATATATATATATAGAACAAGTACTGTGAACAAAACCATTATCTTTGGGAAAGAGAAAATGCCAGTATTCTTAGGCTCCATTTGTTTCCCAATACGAAAGATTTGGAAATTATAAACCAGGTAGATCAAGCAAATCTAATAAGATGGCAACCTCTTTCCTCAAAATAATGACTTACATTCCTTGAAATAATTAATCAAGGGAAATGTCTTCATTATTGATAATAATTTATGTCTAAGTATTTTTGTAAATAATGAAATCATTTTTCATTCATTTAAATTTACAAGTGATATGAAAAATCATTTTTAGAGAATTATTTTTTTTTTATCAAACAAACGGAGCTTAATCCTCCAGACCATCTCTTGCAAAAACCATGTGCATATGTAGCACCACCCACCGAGTGTCAATCCATCCCTCTTCACTAAACTCCTCGAGTAGTTTTTGCGTATTATAAAGGCATAGCATCTTGCAATATCATAAGTTTGCCAAAAAGTCCCCCTATTACCAATACAAAGGAAAAAAATGCAACTGAAGAGGGTCGACATAAGTCTCTCCTTTTCTAGGAAATTCATTTTAAATCTATTTTTCAGTACATACCAAATCTTCTTTTCTTTATTTTTTGAACATATGTCATATATTACAAGCACGCGTGTCCTTTCCTCTCTTTTTTCTTTTTTTGCTAATTTAGAAAAGACCATTGCTAATAATTAGATTCTCATCAAGAAAGAGAATATTAATAAGTTTTCTCTAAAAAACAAATCAACCTGGATAGTCGACTATAATTTTAAATGTTGAGGTCAACGAAAAGATATTAAATTCAGAAAATCGGGCTCTCTTTGAAGTATTTGTGAAACTGGACATTTTTTTATCGTAAAATCTACAAAAGGAAAGTTTCCATCGCCTCCAACAATAGAAACGACCTCCGACAACTCTTTGGAGATTTCGTTCTCTTGCTTTGATATCGGTTATAAGAAACTTCTCTCTCCGCTTCAATATACAAGCCCTTAACAGTGTACTTGCCGGCATGAAGTTCCTCTCTCTTTTCTCCATTTCAACAACTCAGAGGTCACTGAACCGAGACCGCCTGAGGTCGTAGACCTCGGGGGGGGGGGGGGGGGGGGGGTTCGCAAGAAAGAGATCACGACCTTGCATCCTCCGGACAACAATGGACGATGCTAGGCCGTGGCAGGAACCAACGATGTCAGTCGGAGATGGAGGGCTTTCAACGTCACTGGGGTGGCACGGTGTAGAGCGGTGCACATGAGGTGGGAGAGGAGAGAAAAGGTGTGCTAAACTGACAAAATGTGTAGCATCAAGGGTAGAGTTTGGGTAGAGTTTAAGTTTTTGTGATTTGGTTGAGGCGTTTGGTCTTCCAGTCTTAATCTTTGCTTGTACACTTTTCTATTCCTTGCCCGGCATGCCACGAGTGATTTCTACGCGCCTTTCTGCTTATCAGCCAATCTTCGGAGCTGGCATTGAACTGCTTCTGTGATTGTCGGGTTGGTATCATGGAGATTTGGCACGTTGGTTTAGTGTCTCTAACATCCCCATGACTGTCCTACAACCAATTATAGTTTTCTCATATTCGCAGAATAATGATATGGTACACCATTAATTAGATAATTCCAAGATTATAGGGTTGAAGTTCACATATATCTTACTCCATCAAGCTGGCATCATCGCGATTTGGAATCATCCACTTACTTCCCCAAAATTCATGACATTTTTCATAATTTCTTCATGTTTCGGATTTTCATCTTTTTAAATCTGGCATCGCTCATCATCAATCCTTATGTTTGTTCACTGATGCCTAAGGTTTTTCTTGTGCCAGCCGTGCTGAATTTTGGTGCCAACATATACATATGTCAATGACAGTAGATGAGGTTGTTCCTAATGTACTTCTGAACCATGATATTCAATGGTGCTTAGCTTCTTCCCACGATCACTTTATTGTTTGTTCGTTCTACAAGTGATTATAAGAGATTAAAAATTGGAAAGACTCGTCAACTCTCGGACCAAGTTGATGCTGTTGAAACATTAGGAAATTTGTAAATATAAGACGACAATGTTTGTCTTCATTTTGAGAGAGAGAGAGAGAGAGAGAGAGAGAGCAAAAGCATAGGGGGGTTGTTGACATGTTGTCAGGCGCGCCACCACCAACCACCGCTTGTCTTTCCTTCTCTTGGGGGTAGGTGAAGCGATAGAGAACTTCATATCGTGCTTCTTCAGTGATCCAAATTGCCTTTCACCATGGTGACAAAGCTTAGGGGACATCTTTTTTCTTTTTTTTGGTTAAATTTTATTATTACGTGAAATGGAATTATAAAACCATCAACTTCTTTTTCATATTCATAATTTAGTGTCTTGACATATTTCTCACTTTATTTATTTTTTCCTTTCTGACGACGTGGAACTCCACCTTAAAAGATAAGTTTTCTCAAGGCAAAAAACCATATCTTACATTGCATATGAATAGAGTACATGCTGCTGTTTTCGGTCGATGACGACGACGAAGCTTATGTAAGTGCTACGACTATATAAACAATTGAAAAGCAAACAAAGGTTTTCTTGGACACGGATTCAATTTCAGACAACTATTATATTTTAGTGATGGACAGAATAAAAGAGATAATAACTTAACCAACTTTTCTTGACTCACCAACTCAATTAAGTTAGTCTAGGAACCTACCACGAATTGGTTGACTTTCCGTGGAGTCTCAGATCTCCGGCGTTCTCTCCTCTCTTTCTATCGATACTCTCTCTTTGGTAAGGTAAAAATGGCTCCCCTAAGACAAAATGATGAAGAACTACAATGAGCAAGACATGTTTTACCTCTCTTAGTAACTTCTCTTGCTCTTTTGGGTTCATGTCCAGAATGCTACCTTCTTATTTTTTTCCAAATTTATATTTCTTTTAATTTCCAAATTCCTTCCCTTTTTGGAATGTTGCAACATTACCTATTAAATCAAAAGCATAAACCATTTTTTTTCTTTGTTTTGAAGGTTCACCTCCTCTCTTCTCCAATTAATTCAGTGAACCATCCTCTTGCGAATGCTATAACTAATGAAGTGCTCTCATTTGTGTTTGTTGCAAAAAGTTCTCCCAATCAATATTATGGAGAATGCCTCCAACTTTAATCAAGTTCCCGATCCTTCTCAACATTCGGTATCAAAGCCCTGCTTTGCACTCAGCATATTTTTTATAATTGAAAATCTGTTTATGTTTAATTCCATGTTATTTATTGAAAGTTTTAGGACAAATGGACCCAAATCTGTTTATCTTTAAAATATTATCAAGAATTAAATATCTTAATAGTATTTTAATCGATATCAGTGGTGGTCAAATAATTTGATGAATTATTTATCTAATTTATTTTCCATAATGTAATAGAACATATTGATCGAAGTTGAATAATTTTGTTTATACTAACTGTTTTATTAAATGTCGACCAAAAAAAAAACTGTTTTATTAAACAGACATAGTAATGTGACTAATCCTTAATTATTGGGTATTGAACATGACCCGCCTATACTTTTATTTTGATGATTACCAATTCTCAAAATTTTGGTAAATGCTTTTAATCGTCAAGATTAAGTGTAAAACAACTTGCAGTCTTCGCGTGCTTTTTTTTTTTTTTTTTTTTTTTTTGGTGAATACAAAGTGATGTATTTATCAATTTTGCTGTTTAGATCCTTCTTGCAAAAGAAAGTGCATCTGCCCTCTGTATCATGGGGATTTATCTCTACCGCTACCATTTTCTGAGTATGCATGCCTTTTGAATTAATCAAGGACAGAAATCGCAGCTAAGCATCCAATAATTTCAATTCGCTCACTAATTTCTCCTCTTACTAACTTGACATGCACTTATGGTCTATATGCTCTGCAGTCTATCCTAAGTGGTCAATTGCTTGGGCCGGGCTTGTAATGCATTTCCAAATTGACAAAGCTTGACTCGGCACAAGATAATTGATTTGGACAGGCAAAAATGTTGCTTCCCAGTGCACGAAAAACCTCTCCTCGCTCGGTCTCGCCCCTAATATCTTTAACATATTTTTTTCTGTCAACAATAACACCCTCTTCATCGACAAGTACATAGTAGATGTTCATTTCACATCCTTCTCCAGTGCTTCGGGCCGAAATCTTGTCCCAAGCGTCATTTGAGTTTTGGGCCTCCAGCAAGACAGTCCAAGCTCTTAGCCCAGAGAGCTGTGATAGCCCAGACAAACTATAGAAAATATATTTGGGAGGTGGGAAGAAGAAAAAATAAAATGTATGAAGTGCCATCGATTCCACAACGCTATCGCTCCTCCCAAAGGCCACAACGTCATCCATCACTTGCTTTTTATATTCTCAAGGTGATGCCGAAGAGAGAGAAAATAATTTGCTTTTTTGTATTCGATCCGAATCTATCCGATTCGGGTAGCATGATCTAACATCAACCCATTCTTAATTCCATCAACATAAGTTAAATTCGCGCATTATCCGCTTATTCATTCCAAGAGCAACATTTTCAATTAGGGGTCAAGACACCTTCTTTGACATATTTTACTTCTTCTTTTTGGGTTCTTGAAACTTGTCCTCATTTAAACATTCGTGTCTATATCTCCTCTTTCTTTTATACTAGGTTGCTTACACATGCAAGCGGTACGTGGAATTTTTATTAGTCGTCGAAATTGATTTCTTCTTCTAGTTGTCAATTTATATATACGAAATTGATTTCCTTTTGAAATGATTTCAATCAGAATGATAAAATGAGGCCAAAACCTAGCTCGCTTGCTCGCGCGCTCTCTCTCTATTTATGGGGCCCACGTCTCAACTCCAATTTATCATCATGACAATGTCCCTTTAATCTCGTTGATAAACTAATAGCAAAGGGCTCTTTCCTTTTACCTTTGGATAGCATTAATTAGCTAAATCCCATGATCATGCATTGGCCGCAATTTGCTGTCCATGATGGGTGTTAGCCTCCTTTTGCGGATTTAGATAATGCCGCCAAGCTCTTCAATGGCTTATTATATCATTATGTTGAGGGAGCCATTCGTGCAAAGCTTGCTCTAGAGTAGCTTTGTGTTTCCTTTGTAATCATGAAATCGAGCGAAATGCATGCTCGCACGACATCATTATGCCAGAAGGAAAAATCAAAGAAAATTTTTATTAGAAACACCGTCAGTTATTTAAAAAGAAAAAAAAGAGTATAATTTCGACAAGCGAAGTTGAATCAGCTAGATAAATGTGTACTTGAAGAAGATAAGGTGGAAACCATAAAAGTTAATAAACATGGCTAACGAGATCAATTTTTTTTTTCCACAATCAGTGTTTTCAAGAGTTTGAGGAATATTTTTTGTGCGGAGAAGTTCGGGGGAAATGATGTCAGTGAAAATGGGACCAGAATGGACGCATGGATGAGGGTTTGACTTCTCGTGACGATGCTTTCATGTGATATAATGATTAAGGAAAGCAACCAAGGAAGTTACGTCGAATTAATTAGGAAAGCATGAAAAAGACCCTTGCTTTCTTTCGTGGCCTTGTCCATAAGACCACGCTTGAGCGAATAAGCCTCCTTTAAATAGAAACGTCTCCTTAAGCACAAATTATTTAATTCATGCATGCTTATATCTTCATCTCGGGCACACTGATTGTCATTAGCAAGATAGGAAAGCATAATCTCCATAAACCTTACAAGACTAAGTAGCATATATTCTCATGAAAATTAATGTAACCAAGATTCGGCTGCCACTAATTTCAAGAAGAGTATTTATGCTTTGAATTTTTTTATATTCTTTTTTTTATTGAGGTACACCATAACCCTATCTTTCTAGGCCATAGGTATCTTAAAATAATTGTCCACTGGGCTTTGGCTTCCGCCAAAGTCCGATGCTAATAAATGCTTAATTTATGTTATTGAAACAAGACATCATGTCCTGTATTTACCCTAGGAAGAGAGAGAGAGAGAGCATAGGTAATGGTGTCTGAGGGAGTCTTTTTTTTTTCTTTTTGGTTTTATTTTTTCTAGGTTTTTTAAGTGCTAGACACCCAATTTGCTCAGGGTAATCACTGCTTTTAGTGGGGGGCAACATATAAGAGTGGGGACTTTTGATTCCCCCTTTGTTTTAAAAGAGGGGAGAGGAGGAAAAGGATCAGCTTTTCTCGTTGACTTGCCCCAGAAAGTCTGGCAAATTTAGAGGGCAAGTATAAAGGGAATCCTATCCCCTGCAAAAGGACTCAATGAAAGGATTCTCTCATACATGGTGGATCTGCACTCACTCATTCATGTGAAAAAGCTCTCTCTCTCTCTCTCTCTCTCCCTCCCTCCCTCCCCCCTTCTCAATCGAAGCTAGCCATGAGGCAGGTATGCTCGCAAAAGGGAGAGGGGAAAGAAAATTGAAGGAAAAGGTCACTTTCTTGGTTCCTTGCTGATGTTATTTTGTGGGGGAGAGGAATAACTTTTGCATCCAAAAAGATGGAGCATTTTTTTTTCTCTCTTTTTTAAAAGATGGGGATTTTTAGGAGAGAGTAAAGTGGTGGGAATAGGAAACTCCACTCAAAGTTTGGAGATCATTATCGTGATATATAGTGTCTTTCTCCTTTACAAACCACGATTAGGGTTTTAGGGTCTTAGATTCATTATATTGAATGAAGGTTAATGTTGATTGCCCGGTTTCTTCAATCATAATAATCTAAAATGAGTCTACTGAATAATATTACTACTTTTTTCCCTACGATTTCTAACCATCACAATGCATCGTTCACATGTTTACCGATGTTTAGACCCAAAAGGAAAAAAATCGTAGGTATTGTAGCTCTCTTAGTTCTTTAGATGAATTAATCCCCTCCATCCTCTAATATCAAAACCCTAACTCTTTCCTTGAGGGACAAGGACGTCGTGTCATTATTTTATGCCAATTATCCATATAGTTTCATGTGCATCGTTGTTAGACTAGCTTAAATCTGGTCTAATATGAAATTTCGGTCTTTATGTAAAGCTTGCCTAACGTTTCGAGTTGTGTCGATTTGAAATTATTACATAATGTTACTATATATGGGGGATTTCTGTCACTTCTTATTTAGTGACAAGTTTCGAATCGTGTTCTTATGAGATCTTACGTTAGAGATTGGCATCGCCGTGAGTTGGTTGACGACAAGATGCTCATGCTCCTTTAAAGAAGACAGTGCATTAATGCTCGACGCAGAAAAAAGGAAGAAGATGATTTACTGATGGGGCATGGTGATTAAGATTTCTGATTGATCGAATGCCAGTGCAAAAATCACTTGATGCCGTAATGGGCCAGTAAGGAACATCCTAAATGGAGAAGACAAACCACCCCAACACCCCCCCCTCTCTCCCAAAAAAAAAAGAGAAAAAAAAAAGAAAGGAAACAAATTCTTCCTCCACTCATTCATGTGATGGGCTTCCAGAAGTTCCTCCCTCCAATTTTTCAGTGCCACGCCCCAAAGAAAAGTACTATTCTCTACTTGTCAATGAATGAGAGAGGAAATTGGTTCTTGTTGTCCATGAAAACAAAGCAAAGCAAAATCTAGGTGTCCTATTAACCTATCCTTTGTTTCTTTTCTTTTTCCCTGATGTTACACCCTGGACCCAAATGAACAGGTGCATTGACTTTTCTTTCATGGGTTGGTGAATTTAGCATGATTTAGTGGTCCATTTGGGGCATGGATCATGCAAGTGGTCTCTTTAGCTTCGTTCCAATTTAGTTTGTCCTTTCTTACAGCTTTGGAACCACTGTACCTTTCACTCTTTGGATCGATTCAGCTCATACTCCACCACCACAACTGGTCCATGTGGTGTTTATATGGAAGGTTGTGAATGACTCCAGTTTCAATGTCTCTGCTTTTATATTTTCTTCATTTGTACCTTTTGCTATGTATATGTTGGGGATGAAACTTAATCATACCCCGAGTTTCATGTGTTCCTTTGCACCAGGAATCTTCATAAATACAAACTTTATAAGGACACAAAGAAGAAAAGAGGAGTACACATTATCTAGCGATTTAATTTTAAAATAACGGTTACATCAATTCAATCCACTGAATTCGCATCCAACATAAATTTTAAACAGACAAAACATCATTGATCGCTTTCATTCTTGTTATATTTTGTGGACATAAGGGTTCTTGTCTTGACTGAAGGAAGAAAAGTGCTTTTATTTGTGTTCCTTCATGAGAGAAAAGCTCCGTTTATCCTTAATAGAGAGAGGTAAAAGCACAATTTATCTTTCACAAGAGAGAAGCCATTATTATTCAAAACCAGATATCTCTTGTTCGAACCCCATCTACTTTTCGAGGTCTAACCAAAGCATTACAAGCAACAAGCTCATTCCAAAAGTCAATGATCTTGAATAAACGAAGATGCAAATCAAGTCTAATCAAGTTTCTCTACCTTATATGACTCCATGAAACAAGGAAACAAAACCACTGCATATTGTAAGTCACGAAGCAAATTCATGCAATATAAATAAATAATAGACCATGTCCATCATTTATTATTTCATTAAGAAGGACGTGACATCCCTTAAAATAATTAGTGGCGTATCCATATGTCAATCCTCACAAGAGTAGAGCAAACAAATCACCTTTACATTCCCTTAAATATTGTCCCAAGTTTAGCAAATTCCATACCGTTCAAAATTATTAAAGATTCAACCATCAGCCCACCATTTCTCTCCATTAATCCTCCGTGTTTTTCAACAAATTTAAATGCCGTCACAATGCAACTTATTATCAACTCTTCTCCTCTTCTAGAAAGCAGAACGATACTCCTTAAAATGGTTCTTTAATCAAAGCGGACCATGGCAGACACGCATGGCTTGAGCCAAAATATGGGCAGGCAAAACTGTACCAAGTCAAGTCAAGGATTAGGGCATAGAGATCCACGTGGGAGATTTTTCGAGGACATAGACAAGCGTTAGAGGTCGGACCTGCCGAAGCCAAAGCCAGTCAAACGAAAATAATGGTGGGCGAATGAAATTCAACAATTAGGAACTTATCAACATATGGAAGATTCGTAACCGCCAATTCTTGACTTTTGAACATCGACATTGATGTTTTTACGGTTTCATTGAGATTGACCAAGGCCTTGTTTCTTGCATGATTCCACCTCTCTCTCTCTCTCTCTCTCTCTCTCTCTCTCTCTCTCTCTCTCTCTAAGAGTACAAATATATAAGAATTGATCTCCATGGATAGATTGTTTACTATAGGTGCCGGCTACATCAAAGACTTAATGACATAGTTAGGCATGCTGCCAAGATCCGATGAGCATTTCTTATTCAACTGGTGGCGAGAAAATCAAGAACGCATTTCATGGTGTCGCGGTCACACCCTCAAGCCAAGGAATCGATGCCAATCAAGTGAAAACTACCATTATTATGAAATTCACTCTCAACCCCCACGAAAAATGACCCTAACGAAAGGTACATGGACCACCTACCTCTTCCGTGTCGTATTATGACTCGTGAGGGTGTCGACGATACTTCCTTTTCTCGTCCAATGTTCATTTATATTTCGATAGCAATGCTAGAGACATAAGAAAATTATTTATGAAAGTGACGTGTGAAATTATGTGGTGAATTGAAATTTGACATTTAGGTTCCATTTCTTCCACAGAGAATAAATTATTCGGAAGATATTTTCTTAAAAATGATTGCTCATATTGATTACAAAAATGAATAAACAAAAAATATGTCTATCGCCCACGAAAATGTCTAAATATAAATTGTTTAAAGCAACACAAGTAATCATTTGTAGAAAAATAGTTTCTAGATCATTCATTTTCCGCTAAATAGGTACATTCCTCTCCACATCCGATAGAGATTCTTCATATCTCTTAATAAATTGATTTTATGAATTAGCCTTTTACTTGAAGAATTTGTACACCTGTACCATGAATCGTTTTGGCAAGATGCATGCCGTCCAATCGGTCCCGGTACGACCATGGATTAGAAAACTTAAAGAAACGAAAAAAGTAGAAGTTAGTAAAAGGAAATATCGTTAGCAAAAAACAAAAAAACAAAAGGAAAAGTTAAAAAAAGGAAATACTAAAGAAAGGGGGGGGGGGGAGGGCCAAAGAAAGAAGGAATAGTAAAATGCATCCTCCTGTCGATATGATGAACCTAGGTCAGCAGGGTTGACATAGTGAACCACAAAAAAAAAAGTAAAACGACTATTCATGTGCACGTGCGGTGTGCGTGAAGAAAAATAAAAATCATTACAAGAAAAATTGCCAGCCATATCGCAAGAGAGAAAAAGGGAAAAGAAAAAGCAGAGAAAAATCAAACCCTTTGACCCCAAAAACATTAAAAAAAAATAGAATAAAAAAGAAAAAAAAAAGTCCAGCAAATGATTCGTCATGATGGAGCCACGTCAGGCCCATTTTTGGTTGCCTGAGTATCCCTTCTCGGTCGTGGATGTAGTGATGAGAGGGGGTACCCTTTTTCTATGCTGCGTATGATGGTGCCCTCCGGAATGGGGTTAGGGCATGGTCCATGACTTGAACCATTTTTAATGCTTGTGATTATTGTAAATGGTCAAAGATGGAGATGGGGATTTTGACAGCATGATTACGAGTATGCTGCTGCGAGGCAAAACGACAATTGGGGAGTCTTTCTCGACACTTCTTTCGGGTCGAGATATGCTGAATTGTTTTTTTTTTTTTTTTAAGGCTCGTTTTTGGGGGATTTCTCGTGGCTCGGGAAAAAAATGATAATGGAAATTTAGGCTGTCGCCGGGTCGAGGGCGATGACTGCTTATTCGTGTCTCGTGGCTACGGAGACGTGGAATTGGACGGATACAGAAGCAAGCGCACACTCGGGACTAGAAAGGACGACGAGATGGAGGAGAAATGTTTCTTGTAATTTGGTTGCATGAGAGAAAGACCTTGAAAGGCGCGGTTACGGAGACCTTAATGGCTAAAAAAAAAAAAAAGTTCGTGTAAATACCAATTGAAAGTGATGACTGCACATTCGTATCTCTAACGATACGACGGTCATTGTAAGCATTGATCCACGCATTTTTGCATCTGTCTTTTCTAAATTTTTTACTAGATATATCAACTATAATTGAAACACCCATTTGAACATGGCATGGGATTAGAGAGGGTTTTCATTTGGCTGCGCTATGGACGAAGATCTCCTATACTCATGCTTACAAACAATATCACATTTCATATGAGATTAATCATTGGGAGGATTGTGACATTGTATAAAATGAGGATTCTCTATCATTATATCACGACTCTGCCTCAACAAATTTTACTTATGAAATTATTCATTCACAAATTTTAAACACAAATATTATTTTCATGGATCAATGGTTACAATGATTGTGACACCCCATGATAATACGATTGGATATCAATGACATACCATCTAATTCGGCGAATACTTGTAAAGCACCAAGTGTCTTCATATAATTTATATATTGGCTTACACGTGACAAGCAATCAAATCTAGGAGAAAGCATTAAACTATGGAAGCTAAGTAATCTGCAAAATCTTCCATACTTATATGATTAATTACAAAATAATGTGCAATTTCTAAAATAGAGGTTTAATAAGTACAACACAAGTTCGTGCCCCCATTATAGGTTTTCTCTTGATGCAAAGTAATCTAGCTATACTAGAGCAGAATGACAAATTGTCAAATGAAATCACAAGATAGTTATTACTATATTTGATTTTTGAGATGACTATTGGCCGAGTCAGATGACGAATTTAACTTATGACAATGAGTGTAATTTTCTATTGTGGAATTTTTTACCATTGTAAACATAGCATTAATTATTCAACATAGGAGGCACGTTTGTTTCCTCTTAATGTAGAGTAATCTAGCCAAACTAGAGTAGAATGACAAATTGTCAAATGAAATCACAAGATAATTATTACTATATTTGATGTTTGAGATGATTGTTAGCCAAATCAAACGACAAATTTAACTTGACAAACATCATGGTAAATATAACAAATGACATGGAGTCAAATTTTCTATTATGGAATTTTTATTAAATTTTCTATTATGGAATTTTTATCAAATTTTCTATAATGGAATTTTTTACTATGGAAAACATAGCATTAATTATTCAACATAGGCGGCACATTTACTAATAACTTAAAAGTAATATGCCACATGTTTAGATTATCCGATAGTAGGTTAATACATGATAACATGATCCCTAAGTGTATTGAAACATGATAATGTAACTCCTACATATATGCATGAATTCTAATACGGTGTTCTTTATAAGCTCTCCTCTTCGAATTTCGTCGTATATCTCTAAAGAGACGTCTCTCGAAATTATTGCCCTTATCCATCATATTTCCTTTCCATCCTTCATTTGTTTGACTTACTATTTATATTTGATAAGATGTGAATACCATAAGCCAAACAAATTAAAAAAAATAGAGAAAATAGAGAAAGAAAAAGGAGTAGCTTTGAAAATGTCATTTCTTGGGATAATTGCTTTTTGTATGGTAATATTTGTCCTCCATCACTGTGGACAAATGAGAAAACGAGCCTAGCAGTGCGCCATCTTGTTGTCAAACCCCACCTAGCTCTTTACCAAATTATTGACTTTCTTTTAGGTGAAACACAACATCATATGGACGGATACTGTTGTTTTTAACGTCTGTGTCGGTACTCGGGAAGTCAAGCGGCTAGGGTTTTTAGGAGGGTTGACTTTTGACAACTACAAAACTTAGATCAGTGTTCTGGAAACTAATTTTGACAGTATTGCACGATAAACACGAAGTTAAATGAAAATGCCGTCCAGCTACTAGGCATGCCTGCATCTGTAAAACACGGGTGAATCACCTGTTGTTTGCATCGATAAATCCAAATCTCTTCCAACCGTTAAGCTTCCATGCCTAGGCTGCTTGAAACAGGTATGCGTCCTTTTAGGTTTGAAAAGAAACCCATGATTGAAGGAATTGAATTAGAAGTACCGACTACTTTGTAGGCTATAACGTAACGTTAATTTGTGTATCCATCCCCAATCGTCATTGTCTTAAATACTTTTTTGGATGGTTGGTTTAAATAATGCGAATCGGGTCATCACAAATGATACCAAAGCGGCGCACTACTTTTTGAAATGGGACAAGGTGCTATATAGTGAAAGTTGTGTTTGGAATTCTACTTTCAAATTAAACTTTTATAATGGATCAACCGAATTGAGTACCCTATCTGAGTGAAACAATATAGTAGAGTGTCAATGGTGATTTTTTGTTTATTTTTTCCAATCTTTACAAGACTTAAATACCGTCTTCCTATTTTTAGTTACTTAAGTTATGTCATAGTAGGTTTCTTTGATTTTTTTAGACTTAAGCATTCAATTAATTCATCAATAGTTGGATTAGGTACATTACATCATATCCTTCATTTTGCTTATGATCCAACTTTAGAAATGATGTTCTAGTGACTCAAGTATATAAATCTTCCCTATGTCCAAAAACATCAATAGTGCTCAATGATGTGATAGGTTGATTGGTTGCCACCTCCCAACATATGCATTGGTGTTTGATAATATTTCAATGAAGAAATCTAATAATCAATGTGTGGATGGTGAAAACACGGTGAATGTATGAAGTCGACTAATGCAGTGTTGGGACACATTCTTGAGTTATTGCTATGCATGGAGAACTACCAAGGTTTGAAGTATTTAAAAAATCCTAATTGGTCCATCTTGACTTAAAATCTTAAGTAAATATTTCTCCATTTAGATACATTAATATGCTTAGACTTGGACGCCCTTTTTTGCCTCATTCTAGAATCTACCCTATGGGCACCGGTGCCTAAGGTTTTGCTACTTGGAATGGTTCTATGGATCTTAAGATATCTCATAAAACTTATGTATACTCTACATTTTTTTTTGGTTGAAAATTTTCACAATTCTATTTATTAACATCAACATTTTTTTAGGGTCAGAAACATAATCAACATTAAACATTAAAAAAATTAAAATCCTAAAGACATAATCACATCGGAAGTAAAAAACAATTTTAAATTCCCCCTATCATTCACACATTTAAACATGAGTACTTCATAATAAAAGTAAAGAAAGTAATGGATAGTCAGATGCATATATATCTACTTAAAGGAAAAATACAGACTACCATAAACAAGTCATATAATATATGATGGGCAGGGGGTCGATATGACCTTAATCTTGGAACTTACTTTATACGCGCACGTTCGAAACTTTGAAACTTGAAACTTATCTTTTGACATCTTTTACCATTCCTGGAAACTACCTAATCACGTTGGTGCAATGAATTATGCAAAATTCACAAATTCTCTTCTCCAAACCCATTGGCGACAATCAAATTGGAACTTTTTTTTAGCGCTCTCAATAAAAGAAGAATAGGCCTTGAAGACTTCATTCCCTGCTTTCAACGTCAACACTTCTTTTCCCCCCTTTTCGGCTTTTGATGTACTCTTTTTCTTTTTTCTTTTTTATGTCAAGTAAACAGTGTCCTAAGTTTACCTATCTGGATTTTTTCTCAAGAAATAAAAAAAAGGAATTTATATCCAATTACCTTGTGAAACATAAAAACATATATGTCTACATATAATATCCCCCCCTAAATGTTAAAATAGTTCTAAACAAATAAATATACAAGTTTGTTGTTTTAAGTACTAAATCGTTATAATGCTACAAAATTAATAAAATATTGATATTTGCCGCATATGTTACTATTGCAACCACGCGGAAGGTATGGCTTAGACGCCTTTCAACATGGAAAATAACTAGTTTTACTAAGCTAAAAAAAGCTGGACACTCCTTGAATAAATTTCCAATTCTCTAAGAACAATCAAAATAATCGATCTCGGTTTCTGCATGACTCTACTACTTTCGTACATTGGCAGAACTTATTTTATTTGAGGAGGAAAAAAAAATAAAGAAGAAAAAAGACTATTACAAAAAGCATTGAAAGTCAAAAGACAGAAAATAAAAAACTGAAAAAAAACAGAAAGAAAAGGAAGGGAGACCGGTGGCATGATAAAGCAACCAACTTTCACAATTCAACCAAAACGTGCTTTTATCCAATCCACCACCCCTCCACCACCACCACCACCACCTCCTCCTCCTCCGCCTCCTCCTTTTTACCATCTTGCAAAACCGCCAAGGTCAAAACTCTCTCTCTGACTCTCCTCTTTCCCTCTCTAATGGCGGCCAAGAATGCTGGCTCCAAGTAAGCAGCAGCAACCAGCAGCAACCGGCGGCAACCCACTTGATTCATCTTCGTCTTTACATGACCCAGTCCCCTGTTTTGACGTTTCCTTTTAATCCCCTTTTACAAAATCCCCCCCACCTTCGACATTTCTCTCTTCTCCATACAGGCCTCTCCCTCCTTCCCTCTCTCTCTCTCTCTTCTCCCCTCTCTCTCTCCCTCTCTTGGTTTTCGTGTTCCACTTGAACTTTTCTTTAAAGCCCTCCTCCCTCCCTCTCTCTCTCTCTCTGTCTCCCTCTCTCTCGTTCCAATATCTCTCTCAGCTCAAAGACAGCTACCGAGCTCCCCAAGATAAGTTCTTGAGATCTGTGGCTTTCGTTTCGAGCCAGAAAGGCGAGAACTTTGGTGGGTTTTTGTGTGCTCTGGGGCGAAACGATTTCTGGGTTTCTCTTCCGTGGCTGAGATCTCGCAAGTGCCCAGGAGAAAAAAATGACGAGTAAATGGAGAAAAGCCAAGCTTGCTTTGGGGTTGAACCTGTGCGTGTATGTCCCCAGAACTCTGGAGGACCCGCCCTCCAATAATCTCGATGCTTCGACCGATAGATTGTCGAGTGCTGCGTTGCTTTCGCCAGGGAATTGGGACGTGGATGCTCCCAGGCCCATGACACCGACTCCTTCCTCTCATGGCTTGAAGCTGTATAGGAGCGGAAGCAAGTCGTCCAAGGTTAATGCTTGCTCTGTTCCTTTCGATTTCAACAGTCTCTTTTTTGGTTTGGTTCTGTTACAGAGTTGGGAAAGTTTTAGTAAAGTTGTCTTTTTTTGGTTTCTTTGGTCTTTTGGGTTTCTTTATATGATTCTGGTAATTCCACAAACTGAAAATTTCAGTTCGGATATGGAAACTGGTATTTTTGAAGCTGCGTTTGGTTTCGGTTAATTTTTGCAGTGGAAGGCTCTCTTTTTTTTTTTTTTTTTAGTTGGGTTGGATTTAAAACTGTCGTTTGCTTGTCCATTTTGAGTTCAGAGGGAAGTTTCTGGTTCTAATACATTCTGATGGGGACAGGGGAAAGATCCACGTACTTTCTTGATCTACTATGTGGCATGTGATTACAGCTTTTGTTTCGTCTTCCGTTTCCTGCTTCTGACAATTTGATGGACTAAATAACATACTATTCACTGTGCTTGTTATTGGTGCTTGGACCTGGAAGCATAAGCTCTTGTTCTGTGCCTATCACAACTGTTGAATTAAAAAAAAAAAAATTTGTCTTCATTGCATATTCATTTTAATGCTACTCTGAAAAGCACCCGCTTTTATTTTCTTCTTGGATGTGTGGATCTTTTATGTGTTTGAAGATTCATTCATTAGTCCCTTGCGGGAGTAGTGCTACTTTGCCTTGTTCTGTCAAGAGTAGCATTGCTTTCCCGCTGATTGAGGTAGAAAAGTAGCTTTTTTCCATGTTCGCAGATGTCGATTGTTCGTTTTCGAAACTTTCTGGCAAATAAACTAACGAGTGCTAAAGAAAGCAGCATGAATTGGAAATTTCATGCTGAAATGCAGTTACTTGAATTGGGCCGATTCTTAGTCCTGGTAGAGTTGGGGGTTGCCTTTGCCCTTTGGTTTTGCTTTCTGCAGAATGTTCAATGAAGATCTCCTGCTAGTTAAACATCTTTGGGTATTAATTTGCTTCTTGATTTGTTTTCTCCTATTTCGAAGCTTGTTATTTTTATAGCCTCAACTGACCTTCAGTTGTAGTCTGACACTAACCTGGAGTCCATCAATTATGCCTTTTCTGGCTTATCCCTTTTGGTTATCCGCATTATGCTCTTCTTGCAGTATCAGATCTAGTGCTTTCTTCTTTTTCACTGTGCTGCGATTGTTACTGATTCTTTACTCCAATGTTCAGCAGACTTGCTCCATTTGCTTGAACAAAATAAAACAAGGAGGAGGTCACGCTATATTCACTGCAGAGTGTTCCCACTCATTCCACTTCCACTGCATAGCTTCAAATGTCAAGTATGGGAACCAAATCTGCCCAGTCTGCCGGGCAAAATGGAAAGAGATCCCATCACAAGTACCATGTCCGGACCCTATTCCGCAAAGTGCATCGAGAAATCCCATACGTTGGAGCCGCGATGATGCTGTGGTGACCATGCTTCGCCCTCCGCCCCGACGTGATTCGCACCGGCGCCACATTGTTCCCGTATTCCAGGCTCCAGAGCCTGGAGTATTTGATGATGATGAACCCTTAGATCTCCAACCTGTGGTCGTAGAAAAGAACTCCTGCAGTGAAGTTGCAAATGGGAATTCCTCGAGAACTTTGGAGGTCAGGGTGTATCCTGAAGTTTCAGCTATGCCACGGTCCACTTCTCAAGACAACTTCTCTGTCCTGGTTCATCTTAAGGCAGTTGCAGCTGCCGGGGGACAAAACCTGAGCCAGAATAATGTTAGCTTCCCACAAGTCGCACAAACCCCGCGTGCTCCCATTGACCTGGTTACGGTGCTTGACATCAGTGGTAGCATGGCAGGTACTAAACTAGCATTGCTAAAACGAGCCATGGGGTTTGTTATTCAGAACCTTAGCTCAGCTGATCGACTCTCGGTGATATCGTTTTCCTCCACTGCTCGGCGCCTCTTCCCCCTCCGCCGCATGTCTGATGTAGGACGGCAGCAGGCACTTCAAGCCGTGAATTCCTTGGTGGCAAATGGTGGGACCAACATTGCCGAAGGCCTAAGAAAGGGTGCTAAGGTAATGGCTGACCGAAAGCAGAAAAACCCAGTGGCAAGTGTTATACTGTTGTCCGATGGACAAGACACTTACACTGTCAGCGGTTCTGGCGAAAATCGTCCTCAACCAAATGGTCATCCACTACTCCCCTTGTCCATCAATGGAAGTGACAACAGTGGGTTCCAAATACCTGTGCATACTTTTGGATTTGGCACTGATCATGACTCTTCAGCTATGCACTCCATATCAGAGACATCTGGAGGCACATTCTCCTTCATCGAGACAGAGGCTGCAATTCAGGACGCCTTTGCACAATGCATCGGTGGCCTACTCAGTGTTGTTGTGCAAGAGTTGCAAGTACAGATCGAGTCTTTGCACCCAAGCTTGAAAATTAGTTCTCTAAAAGCTGGAAGTTACCCAAGCCGTGTGATGGCCAATGGATGCTCGAGTAGCATTGATGTGGGTGACCTGTATGCTGATGAAGAGAGGGATTTTCTGGTTTCTCTCAACATTCCTGCAGAGGCTTCAAGCTCTGAAACATCACTTTTGAACGTCAGGTGCATATATAGGGATCCTTTAACAAAAGAGTTGACTTCAACTGAAGCGGAAGAAGTCACAATAAAGAGACCTGAGATAGCCGGAGAAGAAATTGTCTCGATAGAGGTTGATAGGCAGCAGAACAGGGTCCGAGTGGCAGAGGTGATGGCGCAGGCTCGTGCTGCAGCTGAGCAAGGAGACCTGGCCATTGCTGCTTCTATTCTTGAGAACTGCCGCAGGGCTCTTTCCGAATCCTTGTCAGCTAAATCTGGTGACCGCCTGAGCATCGCTTTGGACGCAGAGCTCAAGGAAATGCAAGAGAGAATGGCAAGCAGGCATGTTTATGAGGCTTCAGGTCGCGCATATATCCTCTCTGGACTAAGCTCGCACTCGTGGCAGCGAGCAACTGCCAGAGGCGACTCCACCGATAGGTCCAGCCTCATCCAGGCCTATCAGACGCCATCCATGACTGAGATGCTCACCCGGTCTCAAGCTACATTACTAGGCAGCCCTTCAACCCAGAGGCTAATGCAACCATTATTATCGCTTGGGCCACACCCGAGGCCGAGGTAACCACATAAGATTTCGGTTTTTGTGTTGTCTAGTGGCTTTTCAAATGCCTGTTTTCTGTGGTACCGTGGGGGTGAGGGCTCTGATACGGCGCGATTAGGAGAGGGTCTTTTTGAGATTTGGCAATGCTTTGATGTGTAAATGAATAAGATTCGAGAGAAGGGAAAGAGGGTTATATTAGTGGGGGGAAGTGACAAGGGATACTTGGTAGGGCTTCTAAGACATTTTTGCTTCCGTCAGTCTGTTGTTTTTCTGGGGGTGATGATGTGTACATAAACAGATCTGAGCTCTCTTTTGGAGAATTGGGTATAATGCTTGTAATTGTGGCAAAGGTGATATAATGTACCTCCTCTTAATTCTTTTGATCTGGCTCTTGTCCCATCTCTCTCTCTCTCTCTCTCTAGGAGAATGCATTGACTGATTGGGCAGTATATAATTGAACGAACTGACACGACGCAGTTCATTTATTGATATTGACTTGTGAGTGGTTAACTTTTACCCTGATCAGAAAAACTTTTTACCCGTTGAACATCAAGTTGTGGGAAATAATGGGAAGGGAGCAACTTCAAATGCTACTGCTCTTATCGTTCAGAAGACTACTGGGGACCGTTCCAGATTTACAATCAGATTATTTCTTTAGCGACCGAGTTCTGATTTCATTTCAAACTTGTTCGATCAAAACTGATCCGCTTGGGCCTCGGAATATGACCCGGACGAGACATTTTATTACTGGATAACCAACTTGAGGTTGATTCCAAGCTCATGAATGAGTGGTCTAAGCAAGTATGGCGAGCTCAAACTCAGCGCAAATCGATCCATCCAGCCTCGAGTTAAGCTCAAGTTGGAGCTTTGAATATGTTAGCAAGATTATTCATGCTAGTATAGTACATTAACATGTAAATTGGTTCCATATGACCATCAGGTTCCTCAACCATTTGAGAGGCTCTTTTGCAGTCGCGGTAATTGGTGAAACGAGTGCCAAACTGTGGCATAACTGAAGATTAATTTTGGCAAGTTACATACAAATGAAATAAGGATGACACAGGACTACTAGTTAGTCATATATTTGACAGAGGAAGATCATGCCCTCTAATGCTTTCCCTCAAGTATCCTGCCAAACTTAACTGATTCATAGAATTACGGATGCTCAGTACTAAGCTCATCCAAAGTGATTCATGGGGGCAATATCCAAATGTTTGACCAATGTGACACGGCTCATGGACAAAGCATGTCTAAGACCGTCCGTCCAAGACCGTCCGTGATGAGGCCGTGTCATGCACAAGGGCTCATCCAAGAATAGCCCGTGATCGATCCATGATCCGCGGCCGTGCGCCGATACGGACAAAGGCCCATGCGCAACCGTGAGCAATGTTCAGCCAGCCCACGTGCAACCTGCAGCCGTTCACCTACTCCCGTGTCAGGCAGCCCTGCTGCCTTGATCTTGCTTCCGACACACGCCCATGGGCTTCCCCAAAGGCTAGAGCCATTGAGTGGCCTGCTGTGTAGAGTTTGTAGACTTGTAATGATGGCCATCGTTCAAACTCAACCGTTGGATCGGAAGGACGATCAACGACCGAGATACGACCCGAACTTGTATAAATAAGGGTCCCTCCCCTTCATTGTATTCAGCTTGTTCATAAGTAAAAACACTTGCTCATTTGTGCAGCCGACCTTTGTACTCGTGCGTGTGTGAAAAAGCTGACTTGAGATCACAAATCCTAAGGCCGCACAGTGTTTGATCGATCATAATCGACTGGCCCGTGACAAATGCATCTAAGATGATGTTGAAAATCATAATCGGATTTTCTGGTTATTTTGTTTCCAATTTTTCCAGATTTTCCAGATCTTCCAGATTTTCTAGATTTTTCAAATTTTCCAGATTTTATTTTTTCAGATTTTGTTTGTTAGCTTTTAGGAATTTGTTTATTACGTTTTAGGTTGTGTAGCGGCTATAAAAAGGTTAGATGCCTCATGTAAATATTCATTCTCTGGAGAATAAAAAACTCAGAGCAATTTCTCCTAAATTTCTTTACAGTCGAAAATTGGGAGAATTACCAAAAAAATCATAAACCTATTGTAATTGTACCAATTTAGTCCTAAATTTTTTTTAGCCAATTTAGTCTTAAACATTTTACAATTGTGTCAATTTAGTCCATCCGGCCAAAATTGACCGGCCGGCGCTGATGTGGACGCCGACCGGGGACAACTGCCCGGCGAGGCAATTTTTTAATATTTTTTTTCGAATTTTTTAATATTTTTTCGAATTTTTTAAATTTTTTTCAAATTTTTTAATTTTTTTTTCAAATTTTTTAATTTTTTTTTTCGAATTTTTTAATTTTTTTTTTCACACCTTCTTCTTCCTTTGGCCGGCAAGGCTCGCCCCCGCCGGTCACCGGCAAAGGTGAGCCTCGCCCGCCGACAGCGGCCTCACCGGTCGCCGCGCGAGGACCGTCGCCGCCATTTAGATGACGAGCCTCGCCCAATGACGGCGAGGCCGCCGTCGCAAGATCCGGCAAGGGCGCCTCGCCGACCACCCGCGAGGGCTGTTGCCAGATCTCAAGGGCGTCCCCGAAGAGGGTGTGGACGAGTCCGAAGGGGGCGGGGCCACCGCTCGTGTCGCCGACGACCAGAAGCGCGAGAGGTCGCCAGATCTGACGACGGTCCTCGCTGGCGATCGTCGCCAGATCTTGCAACGGCGGCCTCGCCGTCGTTGGGTGAGGCTCGCCTTCACTAGTGGCCGGCGGAGGCGAGCCTCGCTAGTGGCCGGCGAGGCAAGGCTGACCTCGCCGGCCAGAGGAAGAAGTGGGAAAAAAATATTAAAAAATTCGAAAAAATATTTAAAAAAAAAATTACCTCGCCGGCCACTGTTCAAATTTGGCCAATTTTTGGCCTGGATGGACTGAATTGGCACAATTGTAAAAGGTTTAGAACTAAATTGGCCAAAAAAAAGTTTATAACTGAATTGACATAATTGCAATAAGTTTAGGACTTTTTTGGTAATTCTCCCGTCGAAAATTGCGACCGTTGCCCACCCTGCTCAACACAATCATTAAGTCATGGTCAGTTTAAGCAGTTTCCGAAGCAGCAATAAAAATATTTGATGAGAGAAAACCTTCATGTCCAATTTTTCTGAACTTAACTGGTCCAACCATCAAAGCATAACAATAGGGCCGACAGGTAATGAACATCAATGAGACAACTAAGTCTTGTCTTGTATGATTTTAATCAAAGTCGTCAAGATGATTACAGTTCCCTCACAAACTCATCACTTAAGTAGTTCAGTTCAGTCATCTAAGAAAAACAGCACATTGAGGGATTACTATTGTCAGGCCAAAAAGTATTATAGACACAAAAAACACTGCAGATTATCATCCCCAAACTGATTCCATCCAAAACATTTAGCATATGATCCATCTGCTAGGTGACTAATATACTAATAGATTCAAAACTGGACCAAGTTTGCGGGCAAAAATTCCAAAAGGAGAGTGGAAGGCCAAAGAGGGAATGTTTCAGCAGCCACTACATCCTTGAAACCGTCACAAGCCATTTGCCTTTGAAGGCCACTGCGAGCTTGACTATGCCGAAGGTCAGATGAATAGTTCCCTTGCGCATGGGATTGTTATGACAACCTTCTCTCACAAAGCCTACAAAATCAGCGATATGCAGACCCAAAAAAACCAGATAAACAAACAACTGTCCTAACTTAGCTCCTCCCATGTTTTCTTTAAATCACTGCTGGCCAGACTTGCCATCAGTCGGTCGAGGAAGTTTCTTGTATTCATAATCATTGATGTTGACCTTCTCTTGCAAAGCCTGAAAACCAGAGAAAAATGCTGATTAGATGCAAACCACAAGGCAAGATAGAAATTACCTCAAGGGTCCTAGCCAAAGGATCGTACCTTCAGCTCCTCCTCTAATGAGATCTTTCTAGGCTTGTATGCTTCTATTGGTCCCGTTCGTGACAGTGCTTTTCTTTCCTCGATGATTTCCCACTCATTGTCATCTTTCACTTTTGCAATGTCCTTGCTGAACTACAAGAATCAGACAACTTTGAGAAGACGTAGCACATGCAACAAAATTTTATTGACACGACAAGGGTGGAACAACATTTCTGCAAAAGAAACAAAAAAAAAAAAGAGTGTACCAGCAGTTGCCCATTATAAAGAGGTTAGGCGTGGTAACCAGTATAATCATATTACAAAGGCGAGCCTATATAGGTAGACAAATGATGTAAGGTCTTCATGGTACGCATGCGATGGATAAGCATGCCATTCAAACTTCAAATAATGAACAGAAAAGCAAGAAATACAAATGAATATAAGGTTCTGACGATATGAACATCCAACCGCAAAATAATGTCTTATGTCGAAGTTAAACCACTGTGTGAATAACCCAAATCCCTAAACCCTGAGAAACACGGGCAATAGTCTGAACATGAATTGCTCGCTGAGCACACTCCATCTCAGACAAGTACACCAAACAGAAACAATCACATCGTCGTTTGAACACACGCTGTGATGCTTAAACAGTTAAGCAATAAGCAATTAGTTCTAAAACAAAGGTGAAAGAACCCCTGAGTCTAGTCAATTCCTACAAGCAACAAATGCAAAAAAGAAAAAAATCATAACTTTCAGTCCATCTCACAAAGTAAATCCATCACGCCTCATACTCAGCAGCTTACAAATCGAAATCTTGACTTAGTGGCATCATTATAACAAGGAAGGATCTAACCTGCCTTGCAAGAGATGGGCAAGTCCAACGGAGCCAAGAACAGTGAGAGAAATCATGGGGAGGCCATATCTGACGAAGGGATACTTCCTGCCCCATCTCTTGAACGACGCACCCGAACTCTCACCCACCATCCCACCCTTAGTCTTTGGTGGGTCTTCACGCCTTGCCTCAATCGTCGTCATCACTGCAAAGACCCATCATCCAATCGTCTCCGGATGTCAACACACGCCTACCCACATCCGTTTCCACCCACAAGGGCGCATCCCAACGCAAACCGAAGCTGTACAACTTGAAAAATGCAGAGAACCTCCGATGCGGAAGCCGAAAACACGCAAGCGAGCACGCTAAACTCGGACGAGTACAGCTTCAGCGAAAAGATTCTGTGTGGGAAAGAGCCGATGCTCCTTTTTCCTTTTACTAATTTCAATCACGACCCAGCACGACGATTTTAATTTCAAGATCGAGACAGAGAAGAGAAAAGCTCACCGACCCGATATTTAAATATCTCGACTTGGAGCGAATCCTCGTGATTCTGCCGGCGTTCTTCGCCGGAAATTTCTTCAAGCGTTGAGGTTTCCGGAATGCTTAGCACCGGCGAGAGAGAGAGAGAGAGAGAGAGAGAGAGATTGATGACTTTACAGGATGAAGACCGGCTGAGGGTAGAAATTAGGATATTGTAAACTTCAAAGAAAAATTGTTTATTAATAAAATACTCGTATTTATACATAAAATACACGTATATACATAACTTTCAATAAATTTCCGACGTGGCGAGTTTGTTGAGCTTGCTGAAAACTAGTTCTTTTTGGAAAAAAAAAATCGAATTACATAGTATGACTCATGTAAGGTTGCTTTGATTTTTAATTATGTGATACTAAATATTTAGTTAATTAATGATAAAGTACGTCGGTTGGAGAAATGGCTGTAGCACATCATATTCATGCAAGTAAACAAAATATGATTTTCACTTAAAATTAGATAGGATGGAGTAACCACGAAATTCAATTATCATATACGATTTATAAAAATATTATAATTAAAATGATTGCATTTTGATACACGACATATTATGATATATAAAATAGTTGATGTAAATTTATGATGATATTATCTTTGGATTTCATTATTATGATGCAGATTTTTTTTCACATATTTTAGGAAAATAAATATATATTTTACGGTACCTAACATCATGTACTTTCTATTCCGCATAAGACTAATAATTGGCTAAGACAATGAAAAGAGATGTAAAATAAAAGGCGAGAGAATCCCAAGGTTGGCATAATTGGTCAGGCACAAAGCGATATTCGACCAAAGCATTAGAGGAAGACCTGTTCAAATCTCAACAACTACATGCAAATTACTTTCGATTAGAACTATATATATTAATCAAAGACCTAATCTTAATTAGTTCATGGGACTTGCGTGGTATTTCATACCTCGAAGTATCAAGTTTTGAAGTTCATGCCATTGGTTATCCGAACAAAGGTGAAAGATAAATCAATTGCCCTACATTTTGACCATCTTTATTTATGATGCATACCCTGAGTATGTAAACTACAAAATGGTTTGAACTTCCTTAGTCAATCCTCTGTATCTTCAATGAATCAGAAAGCATTCATATATCAAGATTGGAAGACTGCCAAGTTCTAAGCTTATATCAAATAGTGCAATTAAGTTTTAAATATTTCACTAGGTTCAATTAAATTTTAAAACCTTTCATAAGATAATAAAATTTAGTGACAAAACTTTATGTTGGAAAATGCAATTTAAAGGTGCTATTTGAACAATTTTTGAATGACACGTTGCCAATTTTAAATACTATTCATTCGGAAGCATAGATTACATTTAAGACTTAGTTGTACTTTGTACATGAGGCTTACGGCTTTCGGTGCACTTTTCCCATCAAGATCCAACCTCAACTTTTTTTCATTCTTTAGCTTTGTAAAAATTGATCTCCAATGGTATTGGACAAGCACCTGAATAAACCAAAAAAGAAAAAATTCCTCCTATACATCTATTTAAGCATTATGGACACTACTTCGGTGAAATTTGTGTCGAAGTTAATCTTTTAAATATATTTCTCAAGAATAATTTCTTTATAACATGTATTCCCTTATCTTTATCTTCTTCTTTTTTGTATTTCTCCTTTTTTATCTTTCAAATTTAACGATCAAATCATTAGGTCTTTTCTTAGTTGAAATGCTTGCTTTGTTTGTTTTCTGTCATCTCTCTCCATATAAAATCATATATGTTAGGTTTTCATCATTCTGCATTAGTATCTATGTTTGCATGTAGAAATGTTGGTTTTTTTTTTTTTTTTTTGTTGTTGGTCAGATGTTTATTTCAAAAATTAAATCATTAAATGATGGAAGGAAATTATTATTGAAGATGCATAGTACAAATCAATTATATTAATGTACGTAGAAAGACAAAAGCATTTCAAAATTTCGATCTTAGGAAGGTTGTTTTTTTTTTTATATTTAAAGGCATTCAACATTCCCCCATCACCAGACAAGAAATGAGTATTCTTTTTAATCTTCATTGTGACAAATTGAGGAATAAATTATGTCAATTTTGTCAGAGTTCTAATAGAATCCTAAAAATTTCAGAGATTTCAACTTGATAGAGAAGGAAAATTGGCCAAAAAATATATATATATATATAGACAGTGATGGAATACAGTTTGATATAATTTTGAAATAACATTAGTCCTGATGAATGGAATGAAGCAGATCAATCAACATGGACTTAAACTGGCCTTAAGAATCTGATTTTTCCTTTGACAGTGCAGACTAGTAGGATCATGCATCAAACTAGAGATGTCTATAATCTGCCTGAAGAAGAAGAGTACACCAGAATCCACAAGTCATTACTAGCTAATGCTAAAAGCTCAAGGGACAACCATTACTTAGACACTGGACATCTCTTCAGCAGTTCATTTCGAATCTCCTAATTCGCCATTATTGTGGTTCGTCCTTCCGTTTTCCAGCGGAGCTTTTGGTGGTGGTGGTGCTGAGTCCCTTGCATCCTGCGGTGGTTTGGCGACGTTTGGGTCGCTAGTCTTCGACCTAAATCTGAAACCAAGTCTCCTGAAGAAAACGTTCCAACCCCTTTTATGCCTCAGCACCTTTTGAAGCTCTTCTTTCATGTTCAAGCACTCTTTTTCGAGCTCGAACACGCGCTCCTTCATCTCATCGAACGCGACAATTTGGTTCTGTAAATTGCTTCCTTGACCTGGCCCGTTTGTTCGGGCTAGTGCGACATTCGTGCTCAGGTTTTGTGAGCTCTCGAGATTGTCAGACACGAAGAACCATCCGGAAATAGATGTTCGGAGGCGTAGTTGCTCAAAGAACAGGACTTGGACAATTACTCGGAGAGGAAGCCTTTCGTTCTGCGCAGCATGAGTGCAGGCGTCCATGGAGAGCTTCTGGCAATTCATGAGCCTGCATATCTGTTCTCGCTCAGAATCTGTGAGCCATGGATGGGCCTAATGGTAAGAAGCACATTAGTATTTCTATGAAAAGAAATGAGTGGGACAAAAACTGGACGTAACAAGAGAAGACTAACCCCTGAAACAGAAGCTTAACGGCTAAGGATGCACTTACAAGACACATAAAGGACAGAACAGTTTAAGTTGATCAACGGCATTTGCCATCTGATTATACAAATTGTTCACAAAACATGGAGATTTGGGCATGTGAAGTAACACCAGCAAGAAGAACAAAGTATGAATCCATATCTACCTTGAGATATATGTCAATTGCACGGTATATACCGTCATCTAGCGGCCTGGCATAATCAGGGATAACTGCAGCAAGTGCCTCAAATTTTGGCAGCTTCAAGTTAACATCTGTTCCCACCTCAGCGAGATACCCATCCACCAAGTTGGCCACCATTGTCATCGGAGTCAGAGAGTGAGCACCTCCCATCAGTTGCCCCTCGTCTGGTACACAGCTCGAGATGGGATCAGATGCATCGCGGTCTACCACCATGAAATGATCAAGAATCCGTTGAATGCACTCGGTATCATAAAGAGTCTCCATCGACTGGCTCACATTGGGAATAAGGAGGTCCTCAAGCATCGCTTGGTCCAACTGCGACCCGATGCACTTCTCTAGTTTCTCTTTACACATTGGACTGGCCTGTAAGATCATGGATGTTCGAAGAAGCCTGAGCAAGAATGTAGTGGGAGTCACACCCTTCTGATCTGGGAGTAACTCCACTATCTCTTCAAGAAGATTCCGTTGATCATCATCAGATAAGGAAGAAATGGTTGACCCCGATGCAGGGAACTCGCCACCATCGAAGCTCGAATGCCTGCCCATCAATGGGAGATGCCTCTTTGTATAATGCATGATCGACCCAGCAATTTTCTCGGGCTTCATGCCTCTTAATCCAACAGCAGTGATTAACCGTTTATATAATGGCAATCTCAGGTAGGAGACATCCTCGTACCACCAGTCCTCATTTAAGGTGCGCGATTTGGAAGCCGTGCGGATTCCATTCCAAAATATGGTACCTATTGGACTCTTCACATCACTATCTCCTGATACAGGCCAACTAAACAGACTAAGGTCCGCACAAGCTTTCATTGCCAAGGAAGTGATGCATCTCGATACGATATGAATCTCTTCTGCGCGAGGTAGAACCTCTTCACAGGTCTCGAGAGCCTTGATTGAGTCGATCCAGTTGCCGAAGATCTCATTCAGTAACTTTTCTGTCTGCATGATGAGATTTTCCTCTCCGTAGTCTTCATTCATTTGGAGATGTTCGGCTGCACATCGGAGGCTTACTACATTTGCCGCAGTGAGCTCGATTTTGACACCATAACAGAACTTGGCCACAAGAAGAAAAGCATTGGCGCCGCCAGAACGTCATGAAGTTGCAATGTGCAGTTTTGCTCGTCCTTACCTGAAGCTTCTCCTATGAGGCTTTCTAGTACCCCACTTCTAGATAGCAACGGAAACTGATTTGCATGCCAAAAACGTAAGAATTAGAAACCAATTGTGCAACAAAAGTAAGAGAGTTCTTAGCCCAAAAAGGGTACAGCAAAACTGCAAAATGGAGGCACAATTTCAAGCATGATCCCAGGTTGTGAAGATGTTCTTTTGTCATAATACTGTGAAAGTACAGCAAAAGAAACCAAGGAAATTATAGGAAGAGATCAACTACAAAAGATGGGGCAGCATAATTGGACAGTTACTTGCCAGTGCATTTAGCCCCTGTACTTATCCATTCTCTGAGAATTTTTTCCAAATTTTCTCAAAGCAACTTTGTATATTGAATCAGTTCATTTCCAGCTTAAATACTGAGGAGAATGGTCACCTTCAGTTGCCACACAACTTGTAACTTCTTCTATTCCCAACACGGTCTAAGACTAAATATTTGTCCGACGATAGAACTAACTTAAAGTGAAACCATTTCGAGCTATGCTATAGACCCATCACAAAAGCAGTTCTAGCAGACTCTCATGTTCGTGATAACTTGATGTATGATGATATTTGATACACGGCGTACTTACTATAATAGAATGCACCCAGAAAGAGTTGTATGTCAAATGGACCAGATCATTCAATGGAGCATGAAAGTAATGCAAAATCTCATTGATCATTATGAACTGGTTCTATTAGTTTGGTAGATGTGAAAGAGAAAACTTTTGGCTGTCACACTAGCATTTTGAGTGGCTTAATGAAAGCTGTTTTAGCAGGTCTTTTCCTGTGTCGCTGTTTGCAATATCAAGATTTACACCTTAAGTGTAAGGCATAAGAACCAGGCCATACCTTGTGTAGATGGAAGGACATATCTCCGACTTCAACGGTGACATCACTTGGAAGCCCGGTTGAGCTAACCCTGGAAAATACAACAAAAATGGATCAGTCAATTCTTTTGTCTTCAATCAAATTGCGATTTACCTTCTCATTGGCGTTATAAGGTTCTAGATCAGTTAGTACAGCATCTATTGGATATCACATGATTGTGAGGACCACCTATTCACTGGACACATGTACTCCCTATTATGCTGCTCTGCACAACCAGTAAAATGTGGATGGTTCTGTCTTTTGAACATTTTTACCGTTTGGTGAGTACAATTATCCTAGAAACAGTATACAGCGTATCGAGCCCGACCTAGCGTCAAAAGATAATAATTAAATTGATTCTACCATGGACCAGCTCGAACCCCAACACATTTCTTCTGCAATAAGATACTGCTCGACATCATGCTCTTCTCTTTCATTCACAAATTTATGAAAACTGTTCTCAGAAATGCAACACCCAGTTACATTTAAAATGACGCCGTGAACAAATTGCACAGTCGCTAAGTGACTGCATTGGATTTTCCAGGCAGAAGAATGACGATCCAGATAGCTAACGCGATCAAGCAAAACCGATGTAATCTGGACTAAACATAAAGTGGGTTCATGATCACATCAAGAACAGAACGTTACTACTTCAGCTTAACTGACAAAGCATATCACATCTATACTTTCTCGAGCCGAGTCGTCGTAATCTAGACACAAGCTCCTCCTCACCGCGCACCGTACCATCATCCACGTCCACACGTTCTTCCTGAAATGCTCATTAACCAAGACACCAGAATCCAAGAACTCCGTTCTCCCAGATCATCGATTGCAATCGCATTGCATTAACATCCCATGCCCATATCAGGAAATTCAACACGAACAGTGTCCCAAGCACTAAAGACGGCTGGCGAACGAAAAAAGGAAAACGAAGATGGAGAATGGAGACAAAAACCAGGTATTGCCATCGAGGTGAAACACTTCAGACTTCGATCCCAGCTTCATGCACGCCATCAGCAAACTCCAGTTTGACAGCAGGGTCCTCAGTTCTTGATCACCATGACCCTTTTCCCACTCAACGCAGCGTGACAAAAACAAGAAAAGGACAGTGATCTTGAGGACCCAAAAACGATTATTTCCTTCTTGCGAAACTAAAAAACAAGAAAGGGTGAGATGGGGGGAGATAATTTCCACTTTTGACTGTGCAAGTCCCCCTTGGAGCTCTTTTTTCTTGCGGGGAAGAAGAGAAACAATGATGGTCCCGCGTCGAATGGGAAAGTCGAGAGAAAAAGGCCAAAAGATCTGCCAACCCTTTTGCGTTTTTTCCCGTTTCCTTTTCTTGATACGTGAAGTTAGGTTCTCAACGAATTATCTGCACCGAACTGGGAACGGATCTCGTTCTTGGAACTGGTCCGTTCTACGTCTGGAAACCGCGCACCCCATTTTCGGATCCAACGCGATCTTCCGAGGGGTCACTTCCTTTTCTGTAACGTGAAAGAGAATTTGGAACCATAGGTAATTGATTCAATTATGGAATCATGACAAGTCATTCGTTCTGTGGTTACATTGGTTTCTAGAGAACTACTGGAAATGATTTGATTTGGCCCTCGATTTTCTTTTTTTGGATAAATGTTTGACTTAAAGGACATGATCAATTATAGATTCTTACGCCCATTTTAATTATTGTATAGGAATCGATGTCCTCTTTGCTCTACATTATAGCTTGAGTAGATAGTATTGATTTATCTATCAGGGAAAAGATATAAGATTACTGCCAATCAATAAATTGGAACAACTTCTTTAGTGTGATCTATTTTGGAATTTTAAATTGAAATGATCTAATTCGAGCAAGTTTCGAATTAAAAAAAAAATTATTGGAATTAGGGAAACTCCATTTGATAAAAGTGTATCGTGAGGGAATTGGCCATTTATGATTCTTTAATAGAAATAAAGCAGAAAAATGGGGTATGTTGCTGCCATTTTAGGAAAGATTAAAAATCACTGAAGTAATGTATAAGCCCAATGATTAAAGGCAAACATGAAATATCGTGGAACAAGAAATATCTTTTTTCTAATTGCTTCGATGACTAGATCAAGGATCAGAGTGAGAAATCCAAATATATTCTAAATGAGACAAAGAAAAAGGAGTTAGAATTGGATATGTAAACATACCTTCTAATTTCTCAAGCCATATGAGGAGAAAACTTTGTACATGTATCTAGGAGGGTTTTAGTTCATCTACGTCTATCCTAATGAGATGTTTATCAAATTGTTGCAATTGATGTTTGATCTTGAAGATAAGGAAAAGATTTTTGGAAAATGGGTTTCTATGATCCAATAAATAATCACACATATTTAAACTATATTTCTTTAGAAAAGATGCTCAACCTACATGAACTATTTATGATATTTTGAAGAAGGCGCAAATTTTTACAAAATTTTATCTTAATTAAAGGAAAGTCAATTAATGAAATACAAAAATAAGAAGAGGATGTGGGTCATTCATATATAACTATGTTTCTACTATTCTCCCCCCTCCCACCTTCCTCTTTTGCTCTATTTATACTTTTTTTATAATTATATTCTTTTCTAACTATTCATATTGACAATAGTGTATTGAATAAATATAATTCAATCGTGTAGAAATGAATCTATATATCTTTCTTCAATTTTGTCTTTTTACTCCATTCAAACTCAAAATAACATTGTTGCATATAAGGATTACGAGAGCACCTGAGGAAAATTTCCGCCCTTTAACAATAGTAAACACGGGGCACTCGCTCACGGCTACTTGAAAAAGACTATAATCATTGTAGAAAAAGTCGTTCGCGGTTTTTTTTTTTTCCTTTTTTTTTTACATAGGCATACATTCAACAATTAATTGGAATATCCTAATTTTCTTAATATAGTTCTCCCTATTTAAACAATTGCAGATTTCTAAAAATAAGGGAAAATTGTATTCGTATGTGCAATGCACATGAAATTTAAGGGGAAACTTACATTTTCATTTAGAGGAAAACTCTCTTTTTTGATCAATTGATGTAGAAAATTAAATATATATATAGAAAATGGGAGAAAAATAAGTTAACTCAAATACTAATAATAATAAAAAAACGTATTAATATCAAACAATAAGAATTCGTTAAAATTTGATGAATATGGTGACTTTAATAGAACTACATGATTTAAGAAAAAAAATAAACACAAAAATAAAAAGGGAAAAAGGCCTCTAAAACAAAAAGGTCAAATCGCAAAAATTGATTACTCGTTATGTATAGTCAAAATTTCAAAGGTTAATTAATGTAAAAAAGAATGATTGATTAACAAAAATCTTTTAAAAGATTATAAAAGGACAGATGTCCTTAACTTTAAAGGATCTAACATTATATTCAAAAAAGTCTCATTAATCAATCATTTCTTAAAGTTAATTACCATTTAAAAGTTCGTAATGAGTATCCAATTCTTGTAATTTGATATCTTTGGTTATTGAAACCTTTTGTTCCTTTTTACTTAGTAGTGTTTCTTTTTATTAGTTTTATTAATAATCTATCAAATTCTGACAAATTAATTTTTGATATAAAAAGTATATCAATATTCTAGTTAATTTATTTTCTGTAATTCTAAGATTTTTATAGAAATCCAGCTAAAAGAACGATTTCCTTTAAAAAATAAAAAAATAAATGAAAATACGCTTATACCCCCATAAAATTCACGTGCTAATGAGAAAATAACAAAAGAGTCAATGACGACAAAATGAAAGTTTACAGCCGTAATGTGTAACGGTTGAAAGTTACAACGGTAAAAAAAAAAAAGGGAAAAAGGGAGTTTACGCTGCGTTACCACAAAAAATAATGGGAGTTTCGTGTAATTTCCCCTTAAATAAATTCAAATTCGACCCCACACGTGCAGTAATTGGTTTCGTGTAGGGACAGCAAACGGGTCGTGCCTGGCATGGGCCCCATGTGGGCCGGGAAGGGCCAGCCCGGCCCACCTTGTCGGCCCTTTTTTAAATTTTCCACCCAATTTCTTTGCAAAATTTTCGGACCAAAAGGGTCCATCATGCCCCACGGAAGGCCCTTTGGAACCACGGACAGTAGTCCACCAACCACTCAATTAGTGGTTGTTGGGCTATATTGATCGGCAAATTCTCAAAAAAAAAAAATAGCTCACATATCTTGATGGCTTACCTAAAAGTAAAGTCCTAAAGCAGAAGTTGGGACGGGACATCTAATGAGAATGACCTTGTTATTGCAATTATCTAAACTAAAATGTCCTGACATTTTCTGTTAGTGTAGATATAGAATCTAATTCCTGGGGTTGAGTACATTGATGAACTACATGAACTGTCGTATCCCTTCGAGAAAATTAAGGATGCAATTGTTTGAGTGAGAGCTTTTCTGAAATTTAGTTTTTTGGACTTTTACCCGTTTAGTCTGCCGAAAATGACCAGTCAATGAAAAACACTTTCTGGTCAATTAAAATATTCATGCATAATATTAAAATATTAAATTCCTAAATTTTAAAAGGTGAAATCACTTTTGGAATTGCTCCTCTTGAATTTTTAATATGTTGTTTTATTTTTTAATTTTATTTTTCCTTCTCCCTCAGCACCTGTGGCTGGTCACCAGCCATTGCCAAGGCTCGGCAACCGGCTAAGGGAGAAGGAGAAATAAAAATAAAAATAAAAATAAATAATTTTATTTTTGATTTTATTTTTGCTTGAGATAAAGCCATGAAATTGAAAATTTTCCAGAATGGGATCCAAACACCGAATAATGTTTTCAATCTCAGATAATCAAACAAAGGGAAATTATCCATTTTTTTGAAAATTAATATATCAAAAAGTACTTTCCTTTACCACGAAATTTTCTTCCAAATAAACTCACTCTGAATATTAAGAAGCACATGTCTAACTTTACTCCCCCGATTATACAAGTTTTTGCCACATGCGGCCCAATGAAAGAAGGCCCAATTTCTTTCAGAGACTTTGGGCTCTAAGCCTAATCATCAAAACCCATTTTTTATCAACAAAAAAATCATTCCAAAACTCGATTAAAAAGAGTCATGTCAAATTCAAAAACAATTGTTTGACCGAAAAACAAAATAGCAGACGTAAATAGCAGGCCCCCGCGTAACCCCACATTTTAGCTTCCTTTCAATAATCACAGTTATTGTCAGCACATAAATCTCTGCAATCCGATAACGTGTGTCGGTCTAATTAATTAAAATAAATCAATCTTCATATGAGCTTGAAAGAGTTTTCGAAGCAAATACTTTATTTTGATTTTTTTTTTTCTGTCATTGCCAAAGTGCCCACTTGCACAAACAATTCATTCGTGTTTGGTTACCATATGACTAATGTTCCGTTATTGAACATCGAATGTAATTGTTGTCAAGTCGCATCACCTTTTTTTTTTTTTGTGAATATTTATTTTCTAAACTAGATAACTTGATAATCGAAGTCTCAAAATTACTTTATGGTTTAAAATTGACCTGATTTGCAAGAAGAGATCAAAATTGCCTTTTCTTTGTGCAAAATTGGGGGAAAAAACCAATCTTTTGTGATCAAAGATTTCAATTACAAAAGTATGCAACATGTCCTTGGCTATTATAACAACTTCTTTTGTTAACTCGTGTGCAAAACCATGGTCGATACATATGTATTACATCAATTAGTTTTGGGAGAATGCAACATGGTCATATTGATTTGAGATTTTCAATAATATTAACACCTAAAATTAATACGTCACAAAAATCACTGTCAAAATTGGTATTGAATACTTTTCAAATTGGACTTTGTACCCCCATTTTCTCCATCATAATTGGCATGGGCTGCCACTCCACATTTGGGCATGTCTCCACATCTTATCAAACGACAAAAGAAAATTCACAAAATTTGATGGGTGAAAATTCCCCACACTCCTCAGAAAAAAAAAAAACTCAAAATATTCTGTGGGGCTAATATAAGTTTGAGATTTTTGATAATATGAATCCTTAAAATTAATACGCAACAAAAATTATTGTCAAAATTGGAATTGGATACCTTTCAAATTGGACTTTGTCTCTCATTTTCTCCATCATAACCGGCGTGGGCTGCCACTCCACATTTAGGCAAGTCTCCACATCTTATCAAACGACAAAAAAATTCGCCAAATTTCACGGACAAAAATCCCCAAAAAAAAAACGTCAAAAAAGGAGTTTGTTCCCAAAATCAAATGCCCTCCATGGGCAATAACGGAAAATTGCGGGGGCTCCCTAGCAAAATTCATATAAAAGTTTCCTCGACGTCGTCCCCACGTTGTGTGGACTTATATTAAAGGGCGCCCACCCACGTGGCACGTGGCTATGTCCAGAGATCTTTTTATTTTTAGGGACCAACCCCCCAAAATTCAAAATAAATTATAATCCAAGCCCTCGAGTTCAAATATCAAAATAAATTATAATAATCAAGGCCCTCGAATGCAAATATCAAATAATATCCCACGCATGTGTACAACACCAGCACCCCCCGACGTCCCAATTACCGCCGTATATACCGGCGGTCAGCGTCGCGTACGGAGAACGCATTAGAAAATTCCACGTCAGCATAGGGCTTAAATTTGCCCACGTGGCACCTCACATGTCGGTACCTGATTATTCCTGCGTGCCATCCAGCCCCCGCACATGGCTACATGACACCATGTCATGCTACCGGAAAAAAAAAAAAAGAAGAGAAAACGTCTTTAATAATTTTAAATTCGAGTAGATCGGAACTTAAGCTCTTAGAATAATGCGTATCGTGACTCGTCACCGTCAAAATATTTTTAGTTTTTAAATTATTATTACTTTTTCTATTTTGCTTTTTTGGTGGGGGTAATCGTAAGCGGGAAATGGAAATGATTAGAGGTGCTTAATAAATTAATCGATTTGATAATGACCCCAATTTGAAGAACATAAAGGACGCTGACAATCCAACTAGGTCTCGCCAGCGACTTTGTCTAGAACCACATGAGGTTGCACCCCTCGTGGTAAGCACTTTTCGATAATTTTTGCGGAAAAAATAAAATTGAGGAAGTTTGTTGTGCAGAGATGGGATCATCGTCATGATGATGCTTAAAGAAATCCACGATTCATGAGAGGGACCTAGAAGTTTCGTGGTGAGTTGCCATGTGATCATAGATGTTCTTACTATATATTAAGTCCTGTTATCTTCACTATTTTTCTTTTTGAGATTTGTTTTTCAAGTGCAAATTGGGAATCAAGTTAAATCATTGCGCCATTGAGAACAAGTCACTATACCACAACCTTTACCCTTGGTCTCTTTATCTTTGTCTCTTTCTCCATATCGAACCATGAAGGCTGCCCAAAATTGGTCATGAGATTTATCCCTCTAGATATTCACAAAAAATCAATAAACATTCGGAGTAAGCCACCAATAATATTTGTTGGGAGCACACAATAGAGACCTGATACAAGCAAAGCAATTTTTCATGGAAAGGAGAGGATGGGGGTTCGGATTTCTACCTTCTCAGGAGGGTTGAGATGGTGACGATTTAGTTTCAAATGTGGGTTTCGACTCTCATGCCTTGCGATGAGGTAGGATAAAAGTCTCAGAGTGAGAGTTAGAATAGGAGTAGAGTAGAATCGACAAAAAAAAAAAAAAACAAAGCTCTCATCAAATTTGCCATCGTCCTTTTATCTACGATGTTAAAGGCAATGAATGACGATGCCCAGGACTTGCCAATCTAATAATTCACAATCTTTTTCTTGATTGAATCTCATTTCTCTTCTAATAGAGGCCGATGTATGCTTTTTTTATACTGACGATTTTTTTATATGCATCTTCTAGAAGCCAAAATTCTCGTCGTTGAACCAATCGATCTTTACCTTCCTTTCATCCATCTTCATCTCTGCCACCATTTTGCCACACCATGCTTCGATATAAGTTTCTAAGAACACAATACAAAAAAGAGGGACAAACTCAAAGAAGAAGATACATTTACAATTACAAGAAAGATTGCCTCGACGTATAATAGGACTTTTGACGATACTATTTTCGTTTATCAAACTCCACAGCTTCATCCGTTTGACCGTTACTTTCCTTCTCATAATGCATCTCTATGATATGGTATCTCAAGGCCTTCATTTTTCCATGCCTGAACTAACTTGGAACAATTCTTCCACATCTTCTCTTTGATCGGAGCCTCACCCAATTTCTCCCGAACACCTTCATCTTATGCAGTCCTCTAATTATTTTGTGCAGATTCTGATTTTCATCGGTCATCCAGAGTTTCACCTGATCATATTGTCATCTTGTTGAATTTTTAATAATAAAAATCCCATTGATCAATGTGAGCAAAAAGAAAATTTTCAAAATTTAAATTCCATTCGTTTCACAAAAAATGTAACGTTTCTAAAAAATGTTTTTTCAGAAAGTCATTTTCTAGGAAAATTGTCATATTTTTCGGTGTTCAGTGAAATCTAAAAGTGAAGTAGAAAATATATTCCGCTATTTGATATGGCTCGATTCCTATGCCATTATATTTTATTTATTTTTAAATCAATTTTTAAATTTTTTTTATATTTATTATTTTATTTCTTTTTTTCTTATTTTTTCTTGGTTGATCGCTGGTCACAGTGACGGCTGGCGACGACGCCAAGCTCTAGCCTTGACAAATTGTGGCAAAACTCGAGCTCACCTATGGCCGGTCATTGACCGACCGCCAATGACCAATGATTGGCCAAATGAAACGAAAGGAAGAAGAACAAGAAAAAGAAAAAGAAATGAAAAAAAAAAAATATAAAAACAAAAAAATAAAATAAAAATATAATATAAACTTGACTTTAAAAAGATAAATAATATAAATAAAAGGAAAATGTATTTTGTGAAAAAAAATGAAGTGAAAGAAGATATAGAAAATGTTTTCCTCAACTTGAAAATTAAAAAACATTTTTTCTTATTTTAGAAGAATTTTTTCCAATTGATGGAGAATGCGTCCCCCAATCAATTTGTTTTCCATAACAGAATACTAGAAAATTTCAAAAATGTTTTTTTAAAACTTATTTTTGATGAAATAAACGGAGCCTCAAGATGATTTTTATGGTCTCGATAGAAAGAGAAATTTAGTCCATATGAGCAAATTCGTTTTCATCTGCAGTCCCTCCCGTTCCGTTAATCATCACGACGCGGGATATATCCAAAAGAGTCGACAAGGTAAGTCAAAATCGAACGATGATCGTGGGTCCCACGGGAAAGGTAAAAAAACGGAGGAAGTGGGCCCCGCGACCCCGACTCCCACGTAAAGCCACGGCGTCCTATGTAAATGTCAACGTCCGAAAACGACGGGAAACCGTTGGAGCCCAAAAAGACGTGGGCGGTAACCCGCGCGGACCCGTGCCCAGCTCTTCCCGGTCAAACTCCCCGTAGCCGGTTAGCGAGTGGAGGTGCGTCAGCGTGGGGGGCGCGTTTCGTCACCTGCTGCTCCCGGTCACCCTGTCGGCACGGATCGAGTGTCGGCACCGACACGCCAGACCTAGCTCCCGGTTGATCTCCCAGCCTGATTTTTCCCGTAGCCACGAAAAAGAAAAACCGAAAACTCGTCCCCATCGATATCTTTCGGAACTTTGGCTGAAAAGTTAATATTATTTTCTGAAATTTTTAAATAATTTGTTGGACTCCGTTCATATATGCGTGTGTGTAATGTTTGAGGTGTTCGATTGCTCCAAATTCGATAAAAATGTGAAGGATTTAATTGAGCGTACATTGCGATTGCAATTTGAAAATTTACTAAAAATGGGGCAAACAACTATGAATATCCCGAAGCATGTACCTTTTTCTTGTAGGTGATAAGTACTATCTTGTTTCGGTCGTTATAGATATTTTCTATGATATGATGGAATGAGTAGGTAGAGAACGATAATTGCCGGTCCCAGTGCTTATGTTAGCATATTTTGCATTAGAAATGGATGTTCATTCTCCTACATGCGGAACCATTGATGCTTCCATGTATTTTGGCCGATATCTCGGAGGACCTACACTCAAGAGTCGAGAGGGGCGAGATTTCTTCTTTATATACGATTGGAAAATGCCCGATCAGCTGCTATTCTATAGAGCACGGCGATCGTCAGATCAAGCGACGCCCGGAGCATCCTTGATGGCAAATACGAAACACTAACGATGGGGTAGCTCAATTTAGGCTCTCTCGCCATTGGAGACGAGAGATTCGAGCGTCTCATCACTCCGCTAATCCAATTTCAAGGGGGAACAGGATTCGGGGTGGAAGGAATAAGGTGAAATGGTGTCGGATGGTCACCGGCGGCGGGGCCGGAGGTACTGCTTTCAGTTTCCGTAGGCCAGAGGTACTTTGATCTGACATCACATGCGCGGGACGCACGACCATTAGCAAGGGACAGATGCTGTGCACCTCTGCCAATGCCGCTGCAACTGGCAAATGTTGACCGCTTAGGCTTTATCTTGCTTTAGACTAGCATTAGCATGTCTACGAAATTCTTTCGTAGGCGAAAGGCGAGGGAAGGAGTAGGGCTGCCGACTAGAATGACTAATTCTCCGAGCATTTTCGTGAAAGATCTCCCACCCCGATAATTAGATGTTGGATCTGAGCTATAATATTTCAGATTTGACCGTACATAATCGCCAATTGACTTCTTTTGAGGGTCAATTAACCTTGTCAGGTTAGGTTGATCTCTATGCTTCGATAAAGTTTTGTGTCAAAAAGAGAAATACTAGATATTCCGAGAAGCGTATGGGCGCGAAAACAGAATCCACATCAAAGGTTTATAATTAGAAATTAAGTGCTGAAAAGCTTAGTTTTCAATAATTAATGCGGTTATCAAACATAGCGAGTCTTCTCAAGCCTATAGATTTTTTATTAGTAAGTCACACTAACAATTACATTTTCTATTAGTTAAAGGGTGGGAGTGAGGATCAACGCTAACAACTCCCTTTGTGTTAACCATAAAGGTCTTGCGCTCTTTACAGAATGTTCAGTTTGAATTATAATTACTCCACACTATTCATAATTTGAGGATCGAATTTGGTGAGGTTGTTATTGCTACACCACCAAAATGTCGACACCCATGAAGTTTCTCCACATGAGGTATATCATAGTTAAGTAAAGTAGCATAAGTAATTCAAAGATTTGCACACAATGTAAATCAAACTTATGAACTCATCAAATAAAAGTAATATATTTACACTAGATCCACCACATTGGTGGTCACACTAGCAATTACATGAAAGAGTTGTAAACTCCAAATTCCAACATGAACTATAAGAGGTAATTTGATTTTTCTTTTCAAGTACATGATTATCTGCTTTGACCATCTGATTATTAGTCCTTTTAAGATCAACAGTGTCAATTTATTGTGCTTTAGGTGTCATTATTCGACGTCGAAGCCCTCCAAGGAGGCTAAAGATATTAAGCTACCATTAACCCTTGTCAGGTACTTTTGGATTAATTTGGTGAATCCATTAATCTCAATGGGATTTAAAATTTATAATTATTATTTTGAAACCTATACACGTCTAAGCGAATAAGCCCTTCTTTTAAGGGTACATTTGATAGGAAGGATAAATGTCAATTATCCATTAATCTTGTGCATGGTTTCTAGTCAAGACAAAAAAAAAGTGTTGGATATATTAAGGATGTAGTCCAGATAAAAATATCTCATTACGGAAAATGGGATAAGGTGGCTAGTATATCTTATATCCATGATATTAAATATATTTTTCTTGAATAACAAGATTCTTAATTAATAAAATAAAAACAAGAATTTAAATATAGATAATATTTCAATTCTAAAATAAAAGAAGAAAATTTACCATGACAACAATTTTCGATTTTATTTATTCCTATTTTTGTTAATATAATTGAATTTATTTCTATCATACAATGCGTATTCTATATATTTTTAGTATTTACATTTATTACATATTTCAGGTATAATAGCACTTTGGGTATATTAGTATAATTTATTGTTTAATAAGATTTTTATTAAGGAATGATGGAAGGGAATAAAAAAGAAATTAAAAAGGGAAAAGTACTAAAAAAATGCAATTAACAATGAAGTAGAAGAACCCAAATTTTAAATGAACGAATTCAAACTTAAGAAGTGTCTTTCTAACTCTCAAAAAATGAGGGGTAATGAGATTTGTAAAAATACTCTGCCCTTTCAGTCTCTTTCTCTTTTGTATCTTTGGTTTGTACTGAAATTTCACAACTTCCTTGTAACTTTTGGTTCACGTCAAAGCTCCACGAAAACGGTGAGAGAATCAAACCTCATTCTCCTTGTAATTCTCTGATTCCCATAAAATTCCATGAAAGGGACAAGATGAGTGAAGGTTCTTCTCCTCCGTGACTCTATTGTTCACGTTGAAATTTCAAGAAAGTGACAAGAAAATTGAAGAACTATACTTTTGGAAATTGCGAAGGTGAATGGTGATGCTTTCTCTTTTACTAGATGAGGCATTCACTAGCTAATCTACTTCGTTGATGCTACCGTAACCCAATTATATTTCTTGTCAAGAGACTCTAGAATGCTAGAATGAGCTCCTTTGCTGTTTAAGATTTAAGTGATATAATAATCTGAATTGATTGATGGAACTTTATCTCTACTTGTGCATTTGTAATTTCTTTATTAATAAATTATGAGAGATTCTTACCAATTCCGTTTGTGCATTTTCATGTTCATTTACACTAATAAAATATGAAAATACTCGGCTTTATTACTGCGATTTACCAAATAGAATATATCGTAAATCCATGAATTTTGTATCCTATCATATATAGAAAATCTTGATTAGAAATTCAGACTACCAAACTCAGCTTAAGTGGTTGTTCAGTATACTTCCTACGCAACAACTTCTTCTATTGTGTGCATAAAATGTAAGTCTTTTGTTTGACAACTTGGATTGTGAAAATATGCATTGTAAATTTTGTAAGGTATCTTAACTCTGCGACATATTCACAATTGTAACAATTTATTACAGCTCTTAAAAAGCGGTCTACTATGTTTTTTAGTACAATAGATCCTAAAAATTCTCCCTGTCTGGGAGCCGCCCATAATATTAAGAAAGCCGATAAGAAAGAATATGGTGATGATAACGCAACACAAATAAAAGTTTGTAAACATTTTACTATGTTAAAAAGTTGTTCACATTCGAATTTTTCTGATTCTGCGCGTTTTGTAATGGATAAATTTGCGCAACAACATGGAATCGGATTCCATGGAAACTTCTCTATTTGAGAAAGCTAATATGTACGATGGTAAGTTCTGAAAAATAAAAAGTAATGCTTCTAATATGCATAATAATACCTATTAATTTTTTTTTCTAAATAGAAAACATGTACTTTATGTAGAAAGAGAAAAATTTTAAAAAAAGAAAGAAAGTGAATGAACTTGGGGTCTATCACTTCGAATTTCAACTAGATAGTTAAAGACAATTTTCTCTTTTTAGTGAAAATGAGTTGGATTTAGACATATGAGATATGAAAATAGCCTCATCCTATCAAAAACTAATTAATTGATCATGATCATATTATACCGATACTTCCGAGAGAACATTTTCATCTCTCAAAGAATTTTTGTTTTTTTTGTTCAAAATCTCTCAAAGATTTGCTTACGCGCGACGATTTCACTTTTTTTTTTTGGGATAAAATAATAATAATAAAAAAGAGGCATTGCCTTTATTTTTTATTTTTTTTGGGATAAAATAATAATAATAAAAAACTCATGAGGCATTGCCTTTACTTGATCTCTCGTAAGTCACCATTTTTCTTGACTAAGTATTTAATAAATTGTCATACGAAAAAGAGATAGTTATTAAGAGAGTTTATTTTGATTCATATATTACGATTCTTAAAAGTTTACAATTGCACGAGCTTGGCTTTACTTGATCGCTTGTAAATCTTAAGGTTGCGTTTGGCAGTTAGGAGAAAATTCGGGATAAGATATGATTTATCCTATCATATGTTTAGTACTTGCTCAGGATAGGATATAGTCGGATATAAGGGGGATATATGTCGGATAAAATTATCCCATGGGGGGTGGGATAAAGGTGGATATGATTTCTAATATTCATAATAGGAAAGTTATTTTTCTCGAATAACAAACTTATTAAACTAAAAAATATATTATATTTCAATATAAATAATATTTGAATTCCAATTTAAGAAATTAAAAATTAAAAATTAAAATTTATTTGTTAATTTAATCTTATTTTAATTAATATATTCAATTTTAATTCCATCTTATAATAAAAATGCAATCTATAAATTATATATTTATATTTATTATATATATTTTAGGTATTTTTGTATTTTAAGTATGTTAGTACGGTTTACTATTTGATAAAATTTTATTAAAGAATGATGAAAGGGGAAAAAAATAAAAGAATTTTAAAAAGAGGAAAAATAAAATAAAAATAAATTAAGGAATAGTATCACGATATATTTTTACCATCTCCATTTATGAACTTTTAGGTTCATTTATAATGATATATCGTTTATATTATATATATATAATATGATGTGAATATATTTGACTTTAATATTGTGATTCACCAAATAGTGTGCATAGGATATAGAAAAATCCAAGGATTTCATATCCTATCATATCCAGTCCTATATTGATTAGAAATACGGATGACCAAACGTAGCCTAAGTATAACATCAAATAAATACACAATGTGAATAATTTTATTCATTAAAGATTATGAATAGTTTTTTTTTTAAATATGAATTCTCCTACCCATATATCATAGGTATAGGTATCAACTCGATCACACTTGGACCTCGTTATTACTTTCCTTCTAGAACTAGAAATGAAAAAAAAAAATTAAGGTAAGTTCACAAAATCATGCAAAACTAATGCATTTTCGTAACGGATATAAAAAAGCTAATTTCATTTTCTTAATATTTTGGTAGATTGGAATAATTATGTTGCGGGAATATAAATGCAAGGTCAAAGGCTTATAACATCATTAGAGGTGCGTTTGTTCCGCTAGGAACTTTGCGATGAAAGTCATTTTTAAGGAACATGATTAATTTCATTTGTTTGGTATTTTAAGGAAAACAATTTTTTCCTTGCTAGAAGGCAAAGATTGTTTTCTCCCAATCTAAATTTATTGTTTTCAGTATACAAAAAAACATTTTTGCATGAATCGATTAGTTTTCCGTTGTTCAAATATCGAAAAGTCGTAAAATAATTTTCTAGAAATAGATTCTATTCCAATATACATACCCTTGTCGGGATCAGAAATACAATGCTAGGTACCTTCGGGGTGGTTAGCCGAATCGAATAAAATCGACCCTCCTATGGTTCGTAACCCTTTCGATCGCAAATTCAAATCCTTTGATCACTTGCGTAAGTTTGGATCGTGTCTGCAAGTATAAATTCAACCGATCGACCATGCATAACGACGAGTCTGTTCACAACAAATAGGATTTGAGGCTTAAACCGAACATTCCGATGGACCGGGCATGGAACTGCCGTTATAATGTTGTAGGGTGGGCGGGGGAGTCGCCGACGGGGGCGATCTTCCCGGTCCGTCCATCCCGTGTAAAGGCACCACCGACAGAGAGAAAGAATCGGGACAAAAGGAGGGGGGGCGGGGGCCACGTGACCTCCCCTCTCGCCCTTTCCCTCTCCAGTCCACTGGCTTTGCGCATCCACCAAAAGCAGCGTACGGGTGGATCCAGCTGGTGATTCCTCCCCCCTTTTGTGGGCCCCGCGAGTAAGATCTTGCCCTCTGCCACGTCACGCCACCGCGGTGGTGTGCGACCGACGATTATTATTATTATTATTATTTTTTCTTTTTTCTTTGGGTGAGGAGGGGACATCGTACGACGTGGCTTGCGTCTGACGCACGTCGCACGTGCGCGTCTAGCCGACTAGCGACCCCAGAGTTATGGCAACGCACCGTAATTTGCAACCCATCGGTAGAGGGATATTATAGCTCTAGCATGGTCCTATCGTATTTATTTATTTATTTATCTTAAATACCTAAGCGGCGCGAGCGTAGAAGCCCGGCTACATAGAGATCAATGGAACAACCCTATGAGTAGGGACGAGTGTGGTTCCAAATGAGAAATCGGAACCCGAACTAATAAGAATCTATTCCATTACGAGGTATGTATGGTAGATTTCAGATTTCCAAAAGTTGAGGAATTTGTCCCGACGGTGAGATTCCAAGTTCTAGGTGGATGGAATTTGGAATCCAAAACAAGACTTGTGTTTTTTTTTTTTTCTTTTGTTCCGTGTCTTTGTGTAATTTTGTGTTATTCTACGGCGTATGTATAACCTAAAACTACTAGTCTGAACTTTCATTTCTATCATATCCATGATTAAAATTTTTACTATGTTAATATTTTATATTTATTATGCGTCTAAATATGAGTTTATAGCAGCAAATAGTGGTCGTTATAGTCGATGATTTACTACAATTGTTTAATTAAGAATATATGTGAAATTTGGATAAATCTTAGAATCTTTGATGGGGTAACTTTTCAATTCCAAAATTGAGGAATCAATCAAATGATTTTATATTATACTACTTGATTTTTTTGGTCCCGACTACTAAACACGACATAAAAGTAGTATGTAGGCAATCTCATTGTCAAGAATGCATTGCCCTCCTTCGATGTTTCCACTCGGGGCGGAGGGAAGGTGCTGCCCCTCACTAGGCGTACAATTTCTTTATGTATAATTCACGAAATATGTAAACAACGAAACACGAATATCACAAGTCAAATTATATAACCCTGGCACAAGAATCGCTCATTAAAGAAATATGTACTACCCATAAATGTTGGCGAAACAAAAAACCCATAAAAGTAAAAAAATAAAAGCTAACCCTAAGCACAAAAAATAAATCTGAACATCATATAATAAACATATGAGCTTAATTATTGGAAAAATTGCATTCACAAAGAAATGCAATCAAATCCCAAATAATTGTGCAATCAATTCTCAATTTTTTTAATTTGTGCGACCGATTCCTAAACGTTTGCAAAACGGTGCAATTAAATCTCAAACCTATAATGGAAAGTGCTATTTACGGATACCATGTGGGGCGGTCTTTACCGAAAAACTTGATTGCACAAAATTTAAAATTAAGGACTTAATTACTTAATTAAAAAAGTTTAAGGACTTAATTCTTAGTCATTGTTATACCTCTTCTAGATTAGTATAAGGCAAAACCACATTTTGATATATCTTTCGCAGCCCGATTGCTGAAATGATATATTAACCCCGAGTAATTGGGATGATGAGATGCTTAGTCAACTGAGACTTATAATTTTTATATAATGTATAATTAAGGGTCAAATTAAATCCGTGTCTCAAGGGATTTGCTAGTAATAGTAGGAGCAGTGACTTATCTATGGTGCATTATTGAACGGAATTAAAACACTAAATTAGCGTAAAACCAATTCATTAGCGAGCAGGCCCATGTGCTTGGCGGCCTCTGGTACAAGTGCTTGTTGCTCACATACTCCCCAAGCACAAACAGCACATAACTTTTAAAATGGCCAAAAAAAATTGTTCGGATGCAAGCGTGAGCATTCTCATGAAACATAGCCCTATGTACGAATAATATTGTATCAAGCCGTCGCATGATGCAATAGCTGAAATTTGCGAATAAAGCTAGGTGCAATTTATCAGTGACATGGCAATGCCCGTCGCAGTTAACATGGTGGTAGCGAGGTCAAAGTTAAAAGAAAAAAAATGATAATCGTGATCTTTGAATGATGGGTGAAAGTGGACACGAGATTCATATACACTTAAAGGAGCAGCCCTTTGATCCATATTGATTTTGGGTTTTACTCATGAACTCCTTTACTATAACATATTATCATCACGGGATCGATGGTAAGGGAAGAGGCTAGTTACCAAGATCAGATTAGTTCCATTCTTTAACTCGTGCTTCTTGCGTTGTGGAATTGGCTCCAGAACGTGTGTGCTGCGTGGCCAGTGGATTCTACACGATGAAATGCACCCCACCGACGAAGATGACATTCTCATCGAGCTGCTTTCAGCTTCATAAGAAGACAAACGCCCCAAGCCTTTCGAGAAGTCTTTGTGTTTATCTACCAATGAGTTGGAGAAAGTACTTGACAGCAAACACTACCAAGTACAAGGAAAGAACGGGCGAAGACAATGTCAACGTGCTTAAAGTGCTGAAAGAGAGGAGCTTTGCGACTTCCAATTTTTTCCACGACTAGCTGTGATTTACTAAAACCGTCGGTGTTTCCGGTACCAACGATGTCCACATTTTAGTACAAGCTAATGATTCTGGAAGAAAATAGGTGCAGCTTGACTGTGGAAAAAAATAAAATAGAAAAAACTATCTACGGGCCAGGATTATTGCAAGAATTAACTCCAGTTGAACGTGTCCGACATGAATAAGAGGACAACGACGGTACTTTAACATCTGAACCACGGTAAGGGGACATGTCAGCGAAGTATCACAATGCATGACCGTCTTATAAATAGTTTGTGTTAACGGGTTGTTGTTGCCGGCGGCATTTTCAGACTCTAATTTATTTCTAGTTATTGTAATCGCAATCTCATCGAATCAACAACAAGTGTCCCATCAGACGTGCCAAAGAGATGTTTGATCAAAAACTTGTAAAATAACTTTTAGAATACGATTGAATCGATAAATGTTGTGAAAGGTCCTTTATTTATTTTGGATAGGAAAGTAAATGAAAAGAAATTGAGAAGTATGATCTTGAGAACAATTGTTACCGGTGATATGAAATATAAGAAAATAAAGTATAAATTTGCGAGAAACTTGATTTTTTTGATTGATTGGGGATCCTTTATAAAGAGTGCAACGTGAGCATTTATAGCCATTATCAATCCATGTTGTATTAGAGACCCTCGCTAGCGTCAGCCCTCGGAAAGAATTGAGCGAGGGCCATGATTTGGGGAAGGCTATAACCATGAAGGGTTGTCGATCCTTGGTTAGGGCCCAACGATGCTCGCCGACCATTTCCTCACCATCGCCACTAGGTTCCAATTTTTTTTTTTTTTTTTAGTTTAGTTTTTTTATTATTTAATTTAAATAAAATTTGTAAAAAATACAAATTTGAACTAAAACAACGTCATGTTAGCTGTGTTATTGCCTCGTAGGAGAGAGAAAATATATTTAAAAAATCCACGTCATCGTTTTTCGTCAGTTAAGTTGGGCGTACTTAACAGAAGGATTTGTTTGCACTTTTTGCAAATTTTATGACTTGATTTACTTTTATAACAAACTTTAGATCTTATAGTACACTTAACCCAAAAAGTACAACATTGTGATCATTTGTTGCTAGTGATATAAAATACAAGATAAAGGATAGTAGAGATAAAATATAAATTTGCGAGAACATTGAGTTTATTGATTGATCGGGATATTTTACAGAGAGTACTGCGTGAGCATTTGCAGCCCATTATCCACGGTTACAAAAACAACAGTTTTTGAATTCAAATGAGCAAACAACTTCCTTGTTCTATCTGCAATTAAGAAAAACCCACGTAATATTTATATTAAAGAAGTTATTTAACAACAATTATTCACGAGAAATTTAAAAAAAATCCTAAATTAATTGTAATAAACATGACCACCCACCTATTACCTTTTTGCGATAATTGTCTACTGTTGATGACTTTATCAATCACCTTACTAAGCCTTGATGAAGGCTCTCGTTGATAATTTTCTGAATGTTGTCAAATTACTTCTTTGGTGAATTGTCGATTCCATTCGTGTTGTTGATTGTTTTGTTCATTGTTGACTAAACTCTACTCTCATTGATTGAGTCTAATACTTGTCAATGATAACCAAAAGATGATATTTTTTTGGTGTCAACATATGTTAAAAGACTATTATCGAGGTTCCATCTTCCCGAAAAATGAGTTGACCTCGTTGAGGAGCGTCGGTTGATTTGAGGACTTCTAGTCCATAGAATTCTCAATTATTTTATATTTGGGTTATTGATGGGCTTCCTTTCCTCCCTATGATAGATCCCCTACTCTCAAGTCAACTTGGAAATTCAAACACTATCGTGTTCGTTATTTGAACACGTATGAGTAGTGCTTCTGTCCCGACGTTTGGTGTTGCAACACCATGTTTTGCTTGAAACCAAACACGGTAATAACGTTGAGGGATTTATTCGATAGACGAGAGTGGGGCGACTTGTGTACATTCTCAAAAATTGAAAGCCGAAAAATTCGAGTGTCTTGTATATAAAAGGAAGACAGAAAATTCATGATGATTGTTATCAGATTATGTACTTTCGAGCATCTATTTCAATCGGAATGGGGGTTGTGCGTTTACCTCCAAGTACACATTGCAGAAGCACCAAAAGAATAATTTATTTATTCATTTCTTTATTGGCCCCGTATCGTTGAAGGGAAGAAAATGAAAGTCAATCATAGCTCTGAAATACACCGTCCATGTATCTACATGTCAATCGAGTAGGTGGTCAGTGGTTTATTGTTTATGTATCTCCTTTGGAAATCGTGGCTCGAGTTGACGGTATGCCGCGGAAACCAAGGTCCAAGGCAACGCCACGAGCCCAAAAAAAGGGGCAAGAAAGAGAGAAATCGTATGACTTTATGTCACGAAACTAATATATAGGACAAGGTGGGTCATGTCCATGATGCTGAGATACAATTCATCAGTTTGTTTAGTGCATCGATTTAAAAAAAAAAATAAGAATCTGTACTTGAATTTATATACTTTGATCCGCACTTTGGTAGTGGGTGAAAGATGAAACCCTTAGAACCTATGTCATGATGGCAAATCAGACACTGCTTCATACATGCTGCCCACGAAGCTTACATATGCAACCAAACAATATCTTAACTCTCTGGAAAGGGAGGGGAAAAACAAACAATATTTCAAAATCTTTTTCTTTGCCATAGTATTACTTTTGAATGGGAAAGTCTCTTGGAATGAAGAAATGCAAAGAGTGCATCTCAAGTCAGCTAGAAAAAGAAAGGATTGTTGAAGCTTTTGGCCCTTTGTGTGTGGGGGGCTGTTGAGAGAAAGAGAGAGAGAGAGGGAGAGTACTTCGGAAGATATGGTGATGCAAAGAGTAAATCTCAAGCTAGGTTAGAAGGAGGGGGGGAGGAAAGATAGCCAGGGGAGATTGGTGGTGTGCTTGCTCCATCATGTCTACACGGTTGAAGCCAATCTATGATCTGCTGCAGCTGTACAGTCACTTCGTTTCAAAGCTATTCTACTTTTGGTGGCGCACCAAGAAACTATCTCTTCACAAGAAATCAATGAAGTCCTAAGCAATGCTCACTTATTTTCAAGCATTAAGTAGATGTCAAATGTGGTTGAGGTCAAGGCTATCTAATTAAGGGTAATTCATCCAAATTCTTTTAAAAAAAAATTCTCCTTAAATTTGCCGTTTCCGCATTATTTAGAAATAGTTTCAAGGCAGACAAATTGAGTGCGAAATTTTCTGTTTACATCACCATGTACATAAATGCCCTACGAAGGACCAATTATGTACAATGTGACCAACATCATAAACATCGTATGTCTATGAATCTTCTCTAAGTTGGTAGATATAGTTCATATATAGCATAAGTACCCAATTTATATGCAAGATTGAAGTTTAAGGATGTCTATATATATATAACAAGCTGCACTCTAGCCATGTTCGAAACCCGGAAAAAAATAAAACAGAAGGAAAATTCAAAGACTTTTGCATACGGTTCCGTCCATTTAAAAAATCATGAGTTTCGCAACATCGACTTTTGCGTATATTTCGATTTTGAAGCTTCCATAATCTCTATTAGTTCTGCAACAAAGTTTGGGTTGGGGGAAAGGGTGTTGGCCTCAAATTCAATACAGGAATTTGCCTAATACTCGATGTAATCTCTCTAGGGAAACCTCTTTCATTTAACTTCTTCATTCTTTGCCACGACGTTTTATACTAACATAAGCGGAAACTGTGCAGCTGAACATATTATACAAATCTCCAGTATTATCTTTTTTGTTTTTTTCCTCAAAACACGAATTACCGTAGCATCCTATAAAAGTACAAAAGAATTTCGATGCATGGCGCCCCGGGATTTTCTTTTCTCCGGAGTCCGGACTGGACGACGAAACAAGCCCGTGAATCGTAGCAATTGCAAAAACCAGGAGACCAGGCTGTGCAGATGGATGTGTTCGTTACCAATGTCGATCTTTATCTCTTCATTTTCGCCTTTAATACCTTTTTAAAAGACTTCACGGACTGCCTGCAACACGGTATTTATGTACATGGCCAGGTATTTTATCCCTATACTTTACTGAAAGAAAGGCAGCATTCGTTGCCTCAGGCATGTGCTCTCTCCAGTCCCTGCCAATCCCGGTCACTGTTCATGCACCACCCCACGCAGAAAACAACATCGGTTCTATTCCCGGTTTCGCATCGTGGATCACGGCAACGAACAGATCGAAAATGCTCCACCCTTTCTTCCCCATCATCACATGTCCGGCTGCGATTCTGATATTCTTCTGGGGCTAAACGTGGAGCCTGTGTTTTATATTTTCTTTGTGCTAATTCTTGTTTTGCCTGACTAGGGTTTTGTCGTGTTTTTTGGGGACGATAATGAAGGTTTTTCCCTCCTCTCTCTTTGCCTCTGCTAAATGCCAATCGATTTGCACCGCAAGAGGACAGGGAGGAGCACCTTCCTCATGAACAGTTCCATCAATTTCTTTTGCGTACTCTCTCGCATGATTGGTGGCGTTTGTTACTAGCAACCGACACCATGCTGTGCCCTCGATGCATCTCGCTTTCGTCCACCGATATTTGATTCGACTCGGCTCTGAAGGTGGTGTAATCTGAATTGCGGAAGCCCGAATTCGATGTGACCCCATGAAATAAATAAAAATGTTTGATTGATGCCTTCCTATAAGTTATTGTGTACAAGGAAAATGCACGGATTAATTTCTCATGAAATAGGTTATTAAGCATGTATTGCCCAACTGAACTTGAATGCCGTCGTACTTGGGCATTATCCCGTACCGGTAATGCGTTCATCGTGTATAATAACTTCTTGAACAAGATAAACTTAAGAAATTATAATGCTAAAAAGTAGAGAGGACATATTTCACCGTTTTGGACGACTCACTTGAATTTTCATCTGCTTCTTAATAGAAAGTACGCGTTTTATTCAATTTGCTCGCAGCTTACTCATCTAGGATGACATTTCACGTCGTCCCTAGAGAAGAAGAAGAGAGAGAGAACTGTCTCTTATGAGAAACAATCTAATTAACCTTTAAGTTAGGAAGGTTCCTTTTGCAGATTTTGGGTAAAACCATCTTAAATCCCCAAAATCTCAGGGAAGTAAGGATCTGCCAAAATCCATGTGAAAACGCCTTTTGGAGCCACACCGCGTGCAATGATCGTCACGCCCCCATTGAGAGGTGGACACATGTATTCTTGCTGTTTAAAGAACTCCCTTCCCCAATTTGAGCATCTAATGCTTTGGGATTAAGAAAGACCTCCAATGTGGATGCAAGGAAAGTGAAGGGGCGAGGCAAATTCTTAGGATAGCCCACGTAAATCCTCCAATTAAAAAATTTTCCTTTCCTAGGTTCATATCCTCTTTCCTTACTGTGGAAACGTGCCTCCATGCTTTCAAATTAAGACTTCCCCCCCTTTTTTTTTTCATTTTTCCTAAGGTTATAGAAACAAATCCATTCCTTGATGACACACGGATAAGGCCAAGCATCTCCATTTGCAAGCTCTTTATGAAGTTACCTATGAATTCCTATTTGGAGCTCTTAATCCTGTCTATCATTTAGTTTTCGCACCAATTTTGGAAAGTAATCCATCTTAAGATGTAGAACTTCAATATAAAGCGACCATATCAGGATGAACCAGGGCTTGCTCTCCATAACTCTCAAACCCTACTCACCTTACCAGAGACCGCCGCTCGTTCCGTCTTGCAGGGCTCAAGCTACCCGATCGGTTTTTGCTACCCCGAGAGGTCAGTACTCGAACGGCCAGGCACCTTTTCATGCTTTTCTGCGGGACATGATGATTCTCCTAACCTTTTGTCGTAATTGTCTGTGATTCGAGAAGGACATTCAAATCACATCACATATGATTGGAACTGTTATGTATTCTCCCTAATTTGCCAATTCTAATAAGCATGTCGACGAGATTGATCGGCCGTCGGAACGACAGCTCCTCTTGCGTTATCACTTTGACATCAGATGTCGGGCGATAAATCAATATCAAATATGTCGCAAGTTCACTTTAATTTAGTTGAATAAAGTGTGCGGCTCGAATGATTTTCTTTCCCCTTTTTTGCGATTTTTTTGTTTGCCTTCTTCTTTTTGCCATACAATATATATATATATACACATATATATACGTACATAATATTAGCGTAGAATTTTTTCATTTTTGGGGAGCTCCTGTTGGCGAAAAAGACTGCTAGACTGGCTGTAATTTTGACCGAGAGGGATACGCGCTTTACATGGTGGCGAAGCAACTGGCAACTGACTTTTTGATTTCCAGAAGCTAATATTATCTCGATTTCCCCCAAAAAAAAATTCCATCTTTTTTTCGTTTTCTCTCTCTTCGTTCGCTAGAGAGAGAGAGAGATAGACTGTCGGAAACAACGGCGGTTAATCCTGACAAACCCCGAGAATGTGAAATTTAGAAAGAGTCTCGGCTTCTCTCTCTCTCTCTTCTTTCTCTCTCTATATGTATGTCTCTCTGCATGTGCGTGTATATAAACCACAAGCTCTCACCTACGGCATTGTCTCTCGCTGTTCCGTTTTCTTGTTCGTTCTTCTTCTTGTGGTTGTTTCTACAGTGTCCCCGAAGAACCCAAAAGCACTCCAAAGGTTTGGAGCCATTGAAGTTTACTGATCCATTTCAAGAACTGAATTTGACGAAGGGAAAAAGTAAGCCAATTCCCGCACTCTGTTTTTCTCGTTTTCCCCTCCTCTGTTTCTCGTTTCTCTCTCTCTCTCTCTCTCTCTCTCTCTGTGCTCTTCCATATCTGGTGGGTGGCAAGAAAGGGGGGGAGAGAAACCGTCGGCTGCGAAACGAAATGCGTGACGAGAATTAAACCGAGGAGAGCGGTGGCGGTGGGGGAAGAAGGAAAGGAACCGTTACAGAGTCCCTCGCGGTGCGCAGGACATTTATGATCTCAAGCTCTCGCCCTTTTTTTAGATGTTGTTGCTGCTCTTTCTGGGTGAAATTTACCGTGACAACGTCGCTGTTTCCACCGATATGGCTTTAAGATTATGGGAAATCCGCGTTACTATTCCCAGAATTGATCTCCAAAAGCACCGCAGACGATATGGGGGCGTTGGCATTGTCCTCTGAAAGCAATTCTTGTGAATATTTCCGTTCTTTTCCAAACAAATTTTATTTGACCAAGTTTTCATTTTTTAAGAACGGTGGGATGCTGTGGGGTCCTGGGTAATGAGAGAGAGAGAGAGAGTAAAAAGACAGCTAGCAATGAAGCAAGATTGCTCACCTAACGTATTAACCCCACATTACCACCACTCTCTCCCCCTCTCCCTCCCTCCTTTTTTAAGCCTCTGTTTCTTTCCTCCCTCCCCTTTCAATCATCTCTCTCTCTCTCATTCTTGGTTGGGCTCCCTCTCCTCCCCCACTACGAGGTACTGTTCTGCACTTTGTACTGAATGCAGAGCTATTGGAGGGAACGGGGCTCTCGGCAATGCCCTGTTTTTTTAGCCGACTTTTTCGTTCTGGGTTTTTGGTTGAACCGTGACAAAACAAAAGTTTGGATTTCGGAAGTGCGGTTTCCATTGGGATTCGCGAGGGGAATCTTTCAGAATTCCTAGGCTTTTTCTGTATGGAAAACGCGGTTGCTTCTTCCTTAACGGTTCATTTCTAAATTCGGCCTCCCTTTATGGGGGCCAATCCAGTGTCGGCAGACACTGAGGTTCCATGGACTCTTTGCGATGTTTCAGCCGAAAATTCTTGTTCCAATGGCTAAGCAATTCGTGTTTGTCATCGCTCGACGGGATAACGATTGATACTCTGTTTCGAAAACTCGGAATGGACTTGAATTGAGCAACCTCATATGCTGTTTTCCTTCCATCGATTGAAATTATAATTGGAGTCATCTTGGTTTTCTTGCAGGAGAGCCTGAAGAGGACAATCCCAGGTTGTCTGAAGCATTTTGGCCTCTTTCTTCTTAACTAGGAAACTTCCCCTTAAGGTAAGCAGTTTAGCATTCTCCAGCTAGAATTCTCAGATTCTTTCCCTCAATTCTGGTTTCTCCAAGTACTTACTTTAATAAGTTCACCCCATTTTCTTGAAATTCAGACCTTGATATGGTAACTACAATGTCACTTTGGGAGGTTCTTTATGCTGAAAAACATGGAAATTACATCCATTGTCTCTAACATTCCGTTGCTCCGAATTTCTTCAGGAAAAATTCTCTGAACTGAGACAATGACCGGACCCAACTTCATCGACGAGATAGACTGCGGCAGCTTCTTCGACCACATCGACGACCTCCTCGACTTCCCCAGCGAGGACATCGAGGCCGGGCTCCCGGTCGGGAAGCCCGACTCGCTCCCGAGCATCTGGTCGGCCCAGCCCGAGCCGCTGCCCGGCTCCGACTCGGTCTTCTCCGGCAACAGCAGCTCCAGCCTCTCCGCCGAGCTCTCCGTCCCGGTAAGCACCACCACCACCGCTCAATCTTAAAACGGCAGCGCGTGATGTCCGGACCAGGTTTCGCCCCCCCGAGTGTCGGTCCCGTGAAACTCCGGTTCGTCGCTAGGCGGGGGTCACGATATCTAACGCGGTTGGTTGGCTTTTAGGCTTTTTGAATTTCGCAATCGTTCCCTGCTTTTTTCAACGTGAGGAGGGACCTCCTTTTCTTTCCCTTGGACGTATTAATGACGTCACATGCCATGGTTGGGGGGGGGGGGTTCACATGACAGGGTTTAGGTCTTGTAGGCGACCGCCGTGGCATGGCTCGTGGACTCCCATGCTTCCGGGTCGGGTCGGGACCCCCGCAGTGATTGTCGGCATGTGACTCGCATGTGACCGGCTGCTGCGCTTTCCCCAGTTGCATCTTTCTTTTCTCTCTTTCTTCTGGAATTTGTCTGTTCTTGCTTAGAAATCTCGCAAAGGTCTGACCTTTAATGCATGATATCACTTTGCGTGACGGCGAGGCAAACTTTAGATTGCGCTTTCGCCCCGTCCCATGTTCACCAAAGTCGCGGTATCACATTCGCTAGGTCGGAACTGAACTCGTTCATGTATTCACGTCACTGGGTTTTTTGCTGACTTTTATTTCAAGCTGAAGGACCCCAAAAGAACGAATCTTTAGACAAGATGGATAAAGAAGAATATTGGCTGCGAAACGATGAATTACTTATCGGAAAGAGAAAAAGATAATGACAGAAGCGAGCAGTGATTGGTGTTTTTTCTAAAGGGAAGGGTTGATCATTCTGAGTTTTTGTTTGCGCAGTACGAAGATATTGTCCAGCTGGAATGGCTGTCGACCTTTGTGGAGGAGTCCTTCTCTGGAGGGAGCCTCACGATGAGCAAAGACCAGGTCTCCAACGGCGGCGGTGGCGGCGGCGGCGGCGGCAACAACACGGACTCCTCGTCCCAGCAGTTCCAGACCTCGAGCCCGGTGTCGGTCCTCGAGAGCAGCAGCTCCTGCTCGGTCGACAACAAGCCCCGGCCGCCCAGCCCCGAGGCCATCAACCCGGCCCGGTGCGGCAGGGCGCCTCGCAGCAAGCGGCCCCGGCCAGCGAATTTCAGTCCCCGCCCGGCGATCCAGCTCGCTCCCCAGCAGTCCTCCGACGTTGCGGAGAACGAGCCTGGCTCTGAGAACAGCGAGGAGTCGAATTGCCTGCCGGTCATCAAGGCCCCGAAGAAGCAGGCCAATGGCGGCGCTGAGCCTAAGAAGAAGAAGAAGATCAAGTTCACCATGCCTCCGGCACCGCCTGCCGAGGCTGATCAGGGGCTGCCGCAGCAGGCGGTTCGCAAGTGCCTGCACTGCGAGATAACCAAGACCCCGCAGTGGAGGGCCGGCCCGCTGGGCCCGAAGACCCTCTGCAATGCCTGCGGCGTCCGGTATAAGTCAGGCAGGCTGTTCCCCGAGTACCGGCCGGCGGCGAGCCCGACTTTCATCCCGTCGCTGCACTCGAACTCTCACAAAAAGGTGCTCGAGATGAGGACCAAGACCACCGACAATGCCGACGACTCCGGGACCGCCTCGGCAGTGACCGACTCACTTGAGCTGATCCCGAACATGTCCGGTTGGATTACATGTGAGGATTAGGGGAGGAGGATTCGGAAAGACTTTGCTTCTCGATGAGAAATCAGAGCATCTCCATTTTCGACGTCAAGCCGTGCTTACTTGGTTTATCATTGATCAGAATTCTTTGCTTCGTTGGGTTTTTTTTTTTTCTTGTACAGGGGACGGGCCGGGGCGTTATAGAGAGATAGATGAATGAGATCATTAGTCATTAGAGAACTATAATGGGAGATTTGGGAGAAAGGTTAGTGAGAACTTGGGGAGCAAATTAAGTTTTAAGGGTAGATGTTTAATCTAGTCATTACTATTGGTAGGTCTCAAGGATAATTAGAGTAAATTGCTGTTGGAAGAACCCTGTGTTGTTTTGATGTTTTTCCTTCTTCTGGGTTATTCTGTTCTTGATTTTCCTGATCATGGGGAAACTCTTTTTGCAGTTCATTTTGTAGTGGAAAAGTTGTTCCAGAAGAGAAATTTTTTTGAGTCATGCTCTCGACTGTCTCTATTTTATCTGTGCTCTCTGAAGTCTCTTCTGATATGATAATATGGACTGAAACGCTCAAGAAATGTTTAAAAAGATATGGGGTTAATTCCTTTCAAAATTCAAACGCTTCAAGATTGGATTAGACGTGCCCAGATTTGGTGGCATGTAGCGCCAAAAGTCGTTGAGGGAAGGCATGTGGGTCTAGTAGTGTCGTATGCCTGTTTGGAATTAAAAAAATCTGGGAGCGATCAGGTGCTTGATACATGGAGATTTTGAAGACTTTGCAGTGAGAGAAATAAAGGTCCAAATGCATTCCATGAAGGATTATACAATTCAAAGGGTGAGTGTGTGTGTCGTCGCGTGATAGGCTGTCGAGATATTATCATTCAAATATTCTACCCTTCCAATTTCGCCGACTTCAATCTCATGTCCCCATCTCAATAATCAAACGCGTCCTTGAGATTAGTTAGCACTCGCGTTAGATGTTTTGATACGTGGTAAAAGAATAAAGAGCCTCGTGTCCCATCTCTCTTTTCAAGTTTTCAAAAGGTTTTCATGGTATGAAGACGGTAAATATTATTGCTAATGATACATGGGGGGTGAAACTTAGGAAAGCATAAAGATGGGCATGATTAGGAGTTAAAACAAAGGATTCCAGTAATCGTAAAGCCATCATTGCCATAGAAAATGAGGGCAAAAGCAATGATTGGATTGTTGGGAAGAAGAGAGGCATCATCGCGGCTTTTTAAAGAGCGTGGCCAGGGAATTACACCTAGTTCCTTGTGCACCATGCAACAGGAAGGTTAAAGGGGAATTAAAGTTCCAACCATGCTTCTTGGTTACAGCTTCTTTAGGGGGCTTCAGATGGAAGGATGGTGGTGACAAAGTCGGTCTTGAATTGTATATTCTTCCAAAGCATGTCTCTCTTTTTCCTCTTTGAACTACTGCTTTTGGAATTGAAGAAGTACTTGCCTGGAGGTTGACCCAATAAAAATTATAGGCGATGGGTAATGTAGAGTCATATGACTCTAGTACTTGGCAGCCAATTGGATATCTCACACAGATCTCAACCATGTTGTAAAGGGGACCAGAATAACCCAGATCTTCTGTGGGGTTCGACTTCCTTTCTTTATTGCCATAAATCAGTGGCACGATCCTTGCTGTAATTGAAGGGCACTGAGGAACAGATTGGTGGGGAGGAAGGGTCTGTGGTTGAGGGATCCAAGTCCATTCCTCAGTTGTAAATTGAATAATTAGGCAAGAAGTCCAAGTCTGACCAAATACAGCCGGAGCTCAATTCAGCAACTTGCCAACTAAAGTGATGGTGCTCTCCTGTCTAGGGGGACTCATCATCAACCGGTCATTATGGCGTTCTAAAATGATTAAGACATCCTATCACCCCTCCCAGAAATTCTCCCCAAGACAGAGTTTCAAGTTACGTTTGATGCTGATGCATTTGATGGGGATTTTGATGATTTGAGAAAGTTGGAGACTGCTGATTTGATAACTAACTGCTGATTGTTTCTCTTGTCATCGAGACAACATGCCACCCGCAATGTGTGGAAAAATGAAGAATGTCTCGCAGTCATTCTCCCTTGATTATAGTGGGATTGCGGACAAATAGGATAGCAAAATGTCCACATCGACCGAAATTCTGCACCCATCCCAGCTTCCCGACCCGGGATGAACGGTGTGGGGCCATTTTAAGGCCAAAGTGAGACTTTTTTTTTTTTTTTTTTTTTTTTTTTTTTTTTGTCGAAAAGGATTTGAATTGAAATTATTTGCTCAAAAAGAGTTCAGAATGAAATTTATCTTAAATAAGAACCTAAGGTAGCTAACTTAGTTTCAGATAAGGATCCGAGTTTACCGACCTGCCAAACTTTCGCCAGCCAGCTTGCACGTGTGGCTCACGTGCTTACTGCGACAGCAAGAACTATTGCAATTTTGTCCAAAAGATTCTAATTTGACCCAATTTGAAGAAGCCCCAAATTGCCACTTCCCTCCTTCCTCCACTGTTTTATGAACTAGGGAATGTTTCTCCTAACTGCGGAAGATTTCTTTGGGGAGCAATGGAGAACGCTGTCCGAAATTCAAATGCAGTGGTGCTTGGATATATCTTTTATGTGAAGTTGTCTCGTTGGGTTATCCCTGAAGTAAGCGATGTGCTTGCATTTTGTAGAAAAATCATGCATTTGGTACCATACCTTGGCTGGAACTGGACTTCTCTTGCATTTATCAGTGCATATGTTCAGAAAAAAGCATGTGTTGTTTTGTTCAGGTAACCTTCAGTTATTTACTGGACTACAATTTTACATGCATCTGTCATGGGCCGATCGGAATCCGAGACCTGACACATCACTGTAACCATTATTCTGCAGATGGTGGACAATCATTCCTCTTTTAAGATTAAACTGTACAGCTCCCTCTCGAAAAACCCTAACTTCAATTTAAGGCCTTTTCTTAGTTCAAAAAAAAATTTAAGGCCTTTTCAATCTAGGACCCCTTCGAATTGGGTAAAAATTTTCGAACAAAACTTCCCTTTCTTAAGCAGCCGAAAAAAGCAATGTGAGTTACACGCCCAAGCCAACCGATGAAATTTGGCTGACTGGTGAACTCGAAACGTTATTTGAGATTAAATTAGCTATTTTGAATTTTATTTAAGACAAGGCTTCCAGAACCATTTTTTGGAAAAGCAGCATCATTTCATACCCTTATTTGAGATTTTCTCTTTTATTACATATTATCCTATGCGTATACCGGTATCTTATTCCATCCAGGGACAAGCATCCGATGAAGATATATATATATATATTTAAGTGGGATCAGTGAAAGAAAACCTTTTAATCCATGCGAAACAAATATTTAAGTAGGCCTAGCAAAATACCAAATGGTCAAACAAGAAATTTTTATTATAGATTGAAAGGAATTCTTTAACATGGAAACTGAAAGACTGATTCCACATGGTTGATCGATGGAGTAACCGGGCATCTGTAACTTGCCACAGACCCTGTGCATAACCTCATTTGTATCATCATCCTATGCTCAAGCAATACGGTGAAATAGGATGGTGCAATTTGCAATGATGACCAATTGAGGGAATACAGGCTGGTCGGTCATGCTAATGACGCCAAACCGCCGGACATTTGTCCAGGAAAATCTCGGCCCGTAAGAGATTTAGGTCGGTTAATCAGAACGTCCAATACGAGTCTTCATCATTACAAACATTTGACGCGTGGGATGTCTTTGGGAAACATCACAACATTTAAGCGCAGAAATTGCGCATTCCGTGTGAAGAACAATGATCAGAAGATACGTGCAATCAAAATTGATCGAACATTATAAAAACGAGAAAAACTAGTTGCATCACAACTTCAAGTAAAACAACATCCCTCCGACAAATTCTGTAGTCGAAGAACGTTTCTTATTTATCAGAACATCTCTGTAACATTTATGGAACATAAGTAAAAACTAAAGTAAACATAGCCATCAACTAGTATTTCGAGTGCCTGTGACCAAAACCATCTGAAAAATGAACCCCCTCAGAATCAGAGACTGACGCACTGATTTCACGTACTGTACACAGGTAGAAACCAAAGCCGGCTTTAACTGCCAGTATAATGTGCCGAAAGATAACTTGTATCAAAGCGCTCTGCATCATCGGCTCATGATACTTGAACAAACTTGTCTAATGCGGATGTATCCAAAGCTGCAAACTCCTTAACAGCCACAAGCACAGCAAGTCCAAGTTTTACAGCGTCATCGTGAGTTGGTGCCTACAGCAGGTAAATTTTGAACTGAATTCTTAATCCAATAAAATCATTTTTATGGTAGCTTGTGTAAGAGATTCCTCTACCTCAATGTTAAGAGGAAGAACAGGATCATGAAGCGAGAGCCTCAGAAGGAACCATCCTCCAAACCCAGACACCCGGACCTGTTTAAGCAGCAATCAGACTAGAGATCAGCATCACGTGCAAAATGCAACGCTCACCCAGTGTCTTGCGCTATTCAGGGAGAAAAGAAGAGAGGAATTAACTAGATAGCATGATGGACCTGCATTTACTTTAAAGTAAAATACTCCTCTGAAGTCACTTGTTCAGATATTATTTCGGTAAGCACACAGCATTTTGCTCAATTCATTGTGGATTATAATTTTGACTCCTCTTGTAGATACAAATCAAGAACCAACATGGACTCCATTGCGACGTTTAACTCTCCTTCTTGCTCCCATCCCCAGGAGCATTCAGAACGTATGTACTTAGAGCATTAACTTGTCTCCTCAGCATATGAAAACGATAATACACAGTATAAATAGCTGCTGAAATAATGAGTTCCAATCTATTAAGAATAACTTCATCGATTCAAAACTTACTCCTTCATAATTTACTGGAGCTTTCTGAAGCTTTGGGTCTAAATCAATAGAGTTCTCCAAGTGTTTCAACACTGCCTCTCCATAGTCTCGGAAAGATCTGTAACCTCTATGCTATCAGGATCTTAGAGAAGGAAAAAGAAAAGGACATTGCTAGAAACCAAGAAACCACATACCCTCCCTTTAAGTCTGGATGACTCTGGTCGATCTTCAACCTCAATTCTACAGCAACAGCTGCTTCTTCTAGACCCTCTACCAAATCTGTCAAGACTCTGCTGCCGCTTCCTGCTCCTGAAGCTCGAGCTGAAGCAAGTTTGTTGAGAACTTTGACCTATAACAAAATGCTTAATATTTTATGATTCAAAGCTTTAAGCTCATGCATTGCAGTTGCAATAAAGAGTTCATGGTTAATCAAAATACAAAATGCTTAATATCTGCAGCACCACTTTGAATAGGAAAGCATACCATGAGGTATGCCCCATCATCGAGCCAATGATTCTCCTTAAGAGCTCCATGACCACTTGTCTCGATAGCCAGATGAGACTCCTCACCAGTAGAGTTCTGTAAGAATTTTCATATAAATAGGAATGATAAATGAAAAGCAATCTAGGAGAAACATCAAGTCACTACTTGTCCAGAGGGATCGTTATTATTCGCCAAAGTGTGATGTTTCAGCACACATAAGATTCAGTGAGAGATGCGACTGTAAATGGAGCGATGCACCTATCTTCTTTCTTCACATCTCTCTTTTTGGGCTCTAGCACGCCTATATTCTTATGTCTGCCTCTTTCTTTTATGTTGAACGTTCACGTGATGTGCCCAAATGCAGATGTATTTTCTACGGCAAAGGAAGTGAAAAATTATCTTACCAGGCGTATAGCTTCATCAATGACATTTTTATAGCCTCTTTTGAACCTATGGTGCTTTCCCCCTATGTCAGACCAGAGGCAGATAATATTTCAGAAATAGTTCCATGATTGAACAAAACACATTTGATTCTGCCTTACCAAGTTTGTTCTCGATAAAAGTCGTCAACCCATCAGAAGTAACACTGTCTGTCACTATAGTAGTTCCAGGATGCTAAGGGGAAAGAACAACCAGAAATTATTGTTCTTTTTCCAGATAAAAGCATATGAAAGAATGAGAATTTTTAGTATCTTTGCAGGTAAAGCTTACTTCTTCAAGAACAATGGCAGACATTAATGCAATCAGACGATTCCGGTTGAACTCCCGACCAGTGGAATCCACAGCAGCAGATCTGACATACATTCATTTAGTACAACTCGTCATGTAACTCAAGGCTGAAAGGATCACATAAACGTTTACCTGTCTACGTCTGTGTCAAAAATTATCCCCAAATCAGCCTTGTTATCCAGGACAGCCTGGGTAATAGCTTTCATGGCTACCTTATCCTCCGGATTTGGAATATGGTTTGGAAACAAACCTGCTCTCAGAATATAACTTTTAGCAAGAAGAGATGGTTGAGATTAAAAGGAAAAATCAAGATGAGATTGCAAATTGAAATTTGAAGAAATAAAACACGTAAGCGATTACCATCTGGCTCCAAGAACTGACTACCGGAAGTAATTGCCCCGAGAGGTTCGAGCACCTTTGCCTGGTAAAATTATAGAAAGATAAAATCCACGTGTGAATATAAATGAACTACATGATGCAAAAGGCATGAAAAGGTGGATACCTTGATAAGTACAGAGAACATGCTTAAGATAAAATATAATTACTCCTGCCAGAACTTGATTAATTATCTAAAAGAGAGACATGACCGTTATCATGAAACTCCAACTTCATTGCTCCATAGCATTCAGGGTATAATGAAGTAAAAAATTCATGCAGCATTGTGTGGTAGAGAAGGCATAACTTCTTTGTTCTCAGGTAATTGGACAAAATTAAAGGGCAGCAATTAAAAATAACTTACAGCAAAGAAACCTCCTGCTCCATTTCCAGCATCAACCACAATATGAAACCCCTCCAACGGCTTCTCTAGAGTGAAAAAGTTGATAGACATTCAGAGAAAAGGATAATGTTCCGTTCAAATTACATGTGCAGAGGACTTTACTGGCTAACAAGTTCAAGTGGGAACCACATGAAGCAATAGAAGGAACGATATGACATAACTAGCATTGATCCTTTTTGCACTATGCATGTCAAAAGATATTCTCATGTTCCGGAAGTTAACTGGAAACTGTACTAGATTAAATACCTATATTTCCTGCAGCTTTGCGCACTGCCTTAACAAGGCCAGATGTATAAACAGTCATGTAATCAACTCTTTTGACTGATGCAGAAGCTTTATTTCTTTTATCTTCAAAACTACTGTTCTTAAATATATCTGCAGCGCGCTCCAGGATGTTTTTAATGTCAGCTTTCCCAAGCCCTCCAGCACTTGTAAAGAATTTGAATCCATTGCGATTGTAAGGAAGATGACTAGCTGTTTGCAGGAAAAAAGAGAGAAACTAAAGTTTAGTTAAGTAGAAAAATCCTGAGATCGACTATTCACACACAAAGCATGAAGCCAGCAACAAAATCTCAACTTCAAATTGATCATTCGGAAATAAATTAGGAGTCGGTATCCAGTGTTGTTAGCATTTAAGAGTACTCAAAATACAGGTACTGTCAAGAAGTCATTAGTTGATATAACCATTTGATATAGAAATAAAAAGAGAAGTACCCTGAAAAAGAAACTAAAACAATCACAAGTTACCTGTAATCATGATGGACCCATCAACTGGACATAGGAATGCATCATCTTCTGTGAGCGTGCTGTTAAACATTGCTGGTGTAGATGCTAGCCTACATGAAGCCAAAAACAAACCACTTAGATGTTCACCCAGATAATGACCATAAAATGGAGAAGTTTTCCAAGGTAGACCGCTATCATAAATATCAAAGCTATCTACCGTGGTCCAGTATACCTAATCAACATATCAAGGTACTTACTCCTGTGAACTACATTAAAGTTTCAAATAGCTATGTTTGTCTTCAGTGTATTATTCTACAATAGACCAACCACACCCCCTGCCCCTCCCCCTCCACTGCCCCTCCCCCCCCCCCCCCAAAAAAAAAAAAAAAAAAAACTCTCCATTAAAAGTTTTCCTATTTCCCTATACCCTTTATACACATATAAAAGTTCGTCCCTTCTATAATTAATAATACTTTCAGTTAATTTAACATATAGGAAGTTCCTGTTTTAGACCTCAACTAACAACACACGATATATTAGAAGAACAAAAAGATAATATTGTAATCTAGTCTATCTACTCCGCATATTGATCAATTAGTCACTAATTATCTGGACTATTACTTGAACATATATATTAAAAAAATGAAAGAGCACAATTCATGCAAATTGAAAACAAGACACCAAACATGTTTTGAAAATTTTACAATTTGGAAATGAAAACAATTTGCAAATATTCTAATGAACATGAAAAAAAAAGAAAATGTTCTGCGAACCAATATGCACCCAAATCTTTTGGTTCCTCAATGTATTTAACAGCAAAGGCTTCTGCAGAACTGTTCATGTAGCAACAAGACAATTATGTGATCTGTGCAATTTATGCAGTTTTAAGATAGTAAATCAAAGTAAAACTTGCTCTTCAAGCAACAAATATAAGGACACTTGAATAAAAGTACATAGATATCATCACACAACTGCATCACATGACGTGCTGATCAAACTTCAGTAAAAGCTGAATCCCACAAAAGGGATGGTGCAGAGAAAAGGGCGGAAGATAGTCCACTGAAGCATTGAGGAACAATCAGTCTATTTCCAGATATGAACATCTAAGGTCTGCTCAAACAAAAATTTCATAATCAGATTATGAAACACCAGAATTAATGCCAAGACTAGAGTTATTTTCATGCACCTTACCAAACCATCCATACTGAACTTACCAGATCCTAATAGTAATAAACCAGAGATAATGCAATGCAGAGTGTTTACCAACAAGAAACTCAGAAGCTAATTGGAAGCATAAAATGGTTGAAATCTGAAGTGAATTATCACCCACCCATACTGAATGACATCCACTCCCATACTGGAAATTCCTCGAGAAACTGCATCCTGAAATGTGATCAGTAAAATCTTGCGTTACCATACTAATTTTCACATAAAAAATACTATTGGTTTATTGCATCTTATATTACAGAAAATTGTGCTAAAAATTCCTATAAATGTCATTATATAAAACACCAGCAACATCACATCATTTATGTGTATCTTTTGCAGACTAACTTGCAAATTAGGCAAGTCTGACAACTAAGCTCCAATTCTTGAGGGAAAAAAAAAACCATCAAATCCAAACCAAGCAATTAATAATAACATTAACCACCGGCATCAGGTTGACTATTTCCTCATAAGTTTTTTTGAAAACCATGACGATAGTACCATCTTAATATCAACATTCGCAACATTGGGCCAACAAAATCGTCATGCTCTTTCTTCACTCGGAATGAATAAGCAAAAATTCCATGAAGAACTTAAAAAGGACCTAGCAACACAGCATGTCTCAATAGAGTATCATACTCACTGGTTAAACATTTTCCATTTAGCAGCCAGATGTAAAGTCCAAAGTAAGAAAGCACAAATAGAATGAGCAAATTACCTGCAATGTCTGTGCAGAGATTCGTGAATCATGGCCAATGGAAATACTCAAACGTCTTGATGTCTCCTCTTTCTTCTTATCCTTCAACCATGCAGCAAAAGCAGCTGCAATTGCCTCGGTGACCAGTTCAGTCAGGTTGACAGGCTCTCCTTCCACACCAGCAACAGCCACACCTCGAATATCACTGAAAAAGGAAGGAGAAGAAGAAGAAAATAACCCTGATAACTTGATTCCAGATAAAATAAAATGCAATGCTTTAAATAGGGAGGAAAGTAGAAAGGGAGACTACAGTAGCACTCAAAGTCAGCATAGCCAGTACATTTAACTCACTCGAAGGATATTAAATATAGTTCTGGCAAAACATACCTGCCATTTTGAAGCTTCAAAAAATCAGCTTTCTCTAAAGCTGGTACAGCAGCAGCAGATGGAGCAGCTGCAAAATAAGTTCAGACATGACGATTTGGCTGGTTAGTTCCTAACCCATTAATGTGAACATTGGCAATCCAGAATGTATGAAATCCAGCTTCTTGCATCGATGTGTAAATTATAATCTAATCAACAGAAAAATCGAGTCCTGCTAGCACACAAAGATAAAGGAAAACATAAGACATTGCAATGAAAATCAAGAAATCTTTTTTAGATTATCCTAGATGCTATGGCACTTACAACCTGGATATTGAGAGTCTAGAACAGACCGTTGCAGAGTACAAGTCCTCGGTTTACAGAAGTTCTCTGGTATTTCGATACGTTGACCAATTGCATGGAAGTGGTGCCATCCCATGCAAACTTCCCTCCTTGAAAGGGAAGCGTGCAGCTCATATAAGGTGAAGAACAGCCCACTCGGTTTCGATCGACATACTGGCTACTCTTTTGGTATCGCTTTGCTATAAATATATTTTGCATAATCATCCCTGATGCTGCTGCATAAGAATTTGCAATTATATCAGATCATTAACTCTAATATCCCGGCGGCACCCATTTAGTAATTAAGGTCATCACATTCGCAATAGCTATAGTCACCAGAACTGTTTATCGTCGTCGTCACCCGACAAATGCATTTTATCGCGAACTCGTGTCCCGAACTGAGCGTGCTACAAAGCTAAACCAGTACAAACGAGACTCCACAAAGACCGGTCCTCTGCCGCCTCAACAACCGGGAGACACGGAGCTCGGGGGCGAGAATACGACTCAACCGCCTCCAAAATCAGAACATCGATAATCACAAGCGCGCGCGGGGAGAGTCGGCGGACTCATCGGAACAGATTCTCATTCATTCATCGCGACTCGTCACGGCAGAAAGATCGGCCAACCGCTCGCGCGATTCCGAAGCGCAACCGACTTCCGTTCCGTTCCGTTCGTTAGAAAGATCGCTCGGTTAGTCGAGAGGGACGCGCGGTTTCGTGTCGACGCAACCGAACGGAAGGGAAGAAGATCGGGGACTGCGACGGCGGCGGTGGAGACAGGAGGCGAGGCGAATTCGGAGGAGCGGAGGAGAGCGATGGAGAGAGGGAGAGAGAGAACTTCACCTGCCATCTTCGGATGTGTGGGAGGGAAACTTCGGGAAGATGCGATTCTCGGTTCGGTCGATGGAGAGGGATGGAATGCGGTAGAAGAGCAGGTGAAGACAGAAGGAGGACGAGGATGGTGAGGAGCCGAGGCGGACGCTTTGGTGCGCCCGCTACTCGTCAACGGGCCTCAGGGGCTCCTTTGTCTTTACACACAAAACCAAATACTTACCGACTTTATTTTCTTCAATATTGAACGAATTTTTTGTTTTTTTTTTCTTACAATATTTAGACATAAATTGTAAAACATTTTTTATCGTCAAATTTCTATAGTGAGTTGCATGATCGCGTCTATACTTCATATCTTGGTTTACAAAAAATTGTAGCGCTTTTAAAAATACAAAGAGTAAGTTTGTTTAAAGGGGCTATTTAGTCTTTATGTCCCCCCCCCCAAAAAATATATATATACCGACTTTATTTTTTAAAATTGATGACTTATACATCTCTAAAAAGATGAGTGAACGAAAGATATTTTATTGTACACAAAAAATATTTAGATATAAATTATTTTCAATGACGAAAAGTATTTTTTATTAATTAATTATTTTCGGAGATATAAGTAATCATTTTTCAAGAAGATAATTTTTAAATCATTCATGTTCCGTGAAACAAATAAAGTTGTAATTTTTTGAAAATTATTCATTTTCAAAAATATTCATTATAAATCAAAGACATCGATATTTTTTCATTTTAGCTACTTTACAAACGCCTTTAAAGCATAGTGTCAAATTTCTTTAATAAGTTGCATCTACTCATTTATCAATCTCTATGACTATAGTACATATCTTGGTTTACCAAAAAATATGCCGCTTATAAAAATATGGAGAATCAGCTTCCTTTCGGATTTTTACATTTTTTTGATTTTGCTCTTAAAGCGCATTTGATATAAATTGATTCAACTTCCAACTCTGCCCTCGGCGTATCAAAGAATCAGCCAATGTCTGTACTTTTTGGAATTTTCAATTGTATCCTAGCATCATCTAATCTAAGAAGTTTTGTCTCCCAATTCTACCCTCAACTACCAGGGAGGGATTTCAAGGTGCGTTAGCTCCCCGCCTAGAGTAAGAAAGTGACTCAGTGATTTTCAAGTTTCGAAAAAATTGGAATAAAAAACCGAGTTGGGATGATATAGATTGTACTAAAAAATTGGTCACTTTTTTTTTTTTATTTTCAAGCAAGAAATAAAAAAAATCATAAATCAGAATTGCATTTAAAAAAAAAATAAAGATATAGTTATGATCGGTACTTATTGAAGCGTTTCTTAAAGTAGATGCTATGGTTCAAATATTGATGGATGCAATGGTCTTCCTTCATAAGAAATTGGTGCAAAACCATTTCATAATGGATTCAATCTAGAACTGATTTGATGGTTAGACCCTTGAGAGCCGAGAACCAAGAACCAAGAGCCAAGTTAGTCTAGTTCAACGAACGGATTCTTCAAAATCGAACCAAACTGGGCGATTCCCAAATCCACCTAGTGCTCACCCCTTCCCTTAACAAATCTAATTCATGATGTGCTCAACAAAGCTTAATTTGAATCTTGCTAAAATAATGTCAAAGATCTCAATTTTTCTTTTGACTTTTGCTGATGCAGTTTGAATCCTGCTTCCCTAATTCTACTTCATTGCACTTTCCCTTGTCCTTTTCTTTATAAGGGAAGAGACAATTGGAGATAGTGATCTTATGTCTTAAACCCTCTACAAATATTCGAATTGAGTCATTATTTTTTTATCACCATGATTTAAAGGTTTCGAGATAGGCGAGTGTCACGGGTCGACAGTTCCTTGGTTACGGAATAACCCGATTAGTGCCTGGAGAGCGAAATTCACCAGGCCAGCCTTCATTATATGGTTGTTCCAGTGAAACAATACGGCAGATAGCTCTTTATACGAGATCGTATCATATTCAGCTTCACTGGGACGTCTAGTCTATCAAGTGAAACAGTAAATCTCTTTAGGCTTAAAAACTGGTTTTTGCCTACTATAGCTTCATTAGGAGAGTAGTATCAGCTCTTAACCAGTTTGTGTACGGGAGGCTAATCCTGCATTCAAAACTCCTAAGTAATATAATCATTCTATTTTAGAATTCCTAGCACTACCCGTCCTGACGCAACTTCCATGGATCAGTTGTGTTTATCTTCTCTGCATCCTCACTCTTCACTTGATAACCCCAAGTTTCACCCCCAATGGTTCACGAGTACGGGGGAATTACGGACTGTGACAAACTCTCCTACTCAATTTCGCAACGCCCTTATTGTGGGCTATTCTATCGCTTCCTTGTGTTTCCCTAACCATCAAGGCCACTCCTTGGGGCTTACATAGATGGCAACGCTCACTTAACAGAACAGGTCCCTCCACTCCATTGGCTGCTTCCCCTGATCAAAGCGGTTTGCGAATCTCCAATCACTTGTACTCCCCGCACCCCTAGCCAATTGCACCCCTTGGCAGCACTTTCTCTTGCCTACTAAGCTCCTCCTGATCTTTGCAAGCCAACAAAGGGTCTCCCTTGGTGGAAACGTGATCGCAGACCTCCTCTTAAGATTCACCCATTGATTCAAGAACGTTATTCCCATTCAGTGAGCAATTTGATTCCTTCCTATGCTCCCATTGTCATTCTAGAAGCTAGACAAGAGCCGCACATTGTCCGAGCTCCTTTGGCCCCGGCGTTTACTCTCCACTCTCATAGGACCGGGAAGACCACAAGCTTTCCCCAAATCACCCACCTATTGGAGGGATCTCCGCTTGGATACCATTTTGTCACGAAACGGTAGCTCCTTGGCTGCGGAATAACCCGTTCGGCGCCTAGCGAGCGAAATTTTTCAGGCCAACCTTCCTTCTATGGTTGTTCCAGTGAAACAATACGACAAATAGCTCTTCTATACGAAATCGTACCACACCTAGTTTCGCTCGAGCATCTTGTTTATCGAGTGAGACAGCAGATCTCTTTAGGCTCAACGACTGATTTCAACCTGTCATGGCCTCATCAGGAGAGCGGCATCAGCCCTTGACCAGTTTGTGCACAGGAGGCCAACCCCGCTTTCAAAGCTTTTAAGTAATATAATCATTCTATTCTAGAACTCTTAGCACCAACTGTTTTGACATCATTCCTACGAACCAGTTGTGTTCATCCTCTCTGCCTCCTCACTCTTCACTCGATAACCACAAGTTTCATTCCCAATGATTCACGGGTACAGGAGAATCATTGACCGTGATATGAGCCAATCACAATAGCCTACCCAAAAACCAGCAAAAGCATAATTAATGAGAAAGACAATTGCATAAGTAACATGTGAGCATTTTTGAATTTGTGAATTTTAAAAGGATAATATATAAACGGTCCATAAAATTTGACTTGATATGCAACATTGTCTCTGAAAATTAAATTTGATTAATGTAATATTTGAATTTTATCTCGATACGTGATATCACCCCTACAGATGTATTAAAAGTTGGGGGATTATATTAAACAAATTAAAAGGCATATCAGATTTAAATATAAAGATCATATTGAATAAATTAAAAATTTGAGGAAGGGATTACATAATAAGACAAAATTGATGGATCATTCGTATAATTATCACAATTTTTAATCGTAACATGAAAGATAGGTACAACCTTTCGGCGGAGGGCCCAAGTTTCGGGTCGGGCACAACCCGACCGGCTCCACCTGAACCTGCTCCAGTTTCGCCGAAGCAGCGACACTGTAGACACTCGCAGCCGAGGAAGAAAATCGAACGGTAGCGCCGATCGCCGTCGCGAGGAAGAAGAAGAAGAAGAAGAAGAAGGAGCGGCGGCGGCGGAGGAAGACGGTGCAGCCGCCTCATGCCTCCTCCCATCGCAAAGTAGGAAAAAAGCTTCCTGATCGGCCGAGTGAGTAATCCGCCGATGTCGTCTCTCCATCGATCCTCGAGCGCTCCGTCCAAGAACGGCCTCCCCTCGCAGGAGCTCCTCGACGATCTCTGCAGGTGCTTTCCTCGATCGATCGTTCTCTTCTTCGTCGCCGGAGCTGCGCGCGCGTGCAGTCCCCTCGTGCCTCCTCGATTGTCGATTTTTCTTCTTTGTTTTAGCTCGTTGCGAGAGCCTTCTAGGAGTTGACCTCGGGATCCGGAAGTAGGTTTGCACTGCTTTTTCTGGCGCGAGCGCTGCGAGAGCCCGTTTTGGTTGAGCTTGTTCGTCTGCAGTCGCGAGCGAGACTAGCGCTCGTTTCGATTTCGGAAGTGATGAGGAGTTCATACTTGGAGAAAAAAAAATAAAAATTGGAGTTTGGCTGCAAACGTGTTGGCATTTTGTAGGTGACTGAAATTTTTTTGTTCAAATCACCACGCACAGCTAGGAGCTGCAATTCTTTTGATAGAAATGGAACTGCTGAGTTGTAAATCAGGTCTCAAATTGAAAATTTTAGCCATGGATGTGATTCTTTTCTAGAGATTCATTCCATCAAGCGAAAATGAAGAGATTAGTGAGTTTATCTATGATTTTAAATGTGCACAAGCAGTTTGGATTATGGTTATTTCATCTAAGGCAGCTAATTTACAGTTCTGATTAACCTGCACCTAATCCTTCCTTCTCCTAAAACAAGCTGCATAAATATGTGCTTGAATGGACAGCATACGAGTCGGTAGCATAGTTGTGAACTGCTTATCAGTGAAGTCTTTTCCCGTTTTGCTGTCTCTGATTCTTTGTAAAATGCTTCTTTGCAGTCGATTTGTTCTGAATGTGCCCAAAGAAGACTTACAGTCATTTGAGAGAATTTTATTTCTCGTGGAATATGCCCATTGGTTCTATGAGGATAATTCAGTGGAGAAGAATCCGTCTCTGAAGTCATTGAGTTTGAAAGAGTTCACTGGTTTACGTATCCTACGGAACATTCATTGTTCATGCAAATTTCACCTGTCAAATCATGGCTGAGTCCATACTTCCTTTGCAGTTGAAATTGCTTGCATGTCATTTGTGTGTACTAATGCTGCCACTTGTTATCTAATGCGACAGTACAGGGATTAATTCTGTGTGACCATTAGGATTTCATATTCATTATTTCAGTTCAAGTAAGGAAGAAGCATGCAGATATCAAGCAGGAACTTTCTGTGAATGACACTTGTTTGTCTTATTTTGGTTTTTCTCCACTCTTGCCCGATATAATTTGCAAATGGACTACTAATTGTTCTCTATTGGTGCTTTTGCCGCTAAGTATAAGTTAGATAAATTGACTTATTCATATGGATGACGAAGCTTTAAGGGGTTCTTCATTTCAGACCAAATCTTTTTCAAGTGATTTTGTTGCGGAATAGGATCAAGGGGGACAAATGATCTTCTTGATGTCATACTGGCTTGTTATATGTCAGATTTTATTAGTGCTTGGGCCGAGACTCATGAGATGGTAGTATGGGTGGTATTGTTATCAAATCTATTAATAAAGGCCAGAATTGAAATTGTTTAATATCTCAAGCTGCAAGTTCAGGCTTCATAAATTATGAGGATTTGAGTTTCATTTCTCTCCCTGTAGTAACAAATGAAGGCTCTTAGTTCTCAAACTTGCGAAAGGCGCAGTAGAGATGTGACGGACCCTTTTATGAAATCAAAATGCTTTACTTTTCTCTTTCACCTTCCTGTATGATGCATAAAAATAGTTTAGAGTGACCGCTTTCCTGATCTGGTGATATTTGGAATCTTAGATATGATAGAATGAGAATGGAGTATGAGCTTTTGAACTTGCTTCACATTAAGAATTTATTTAGATCTACTCATGAATTGGACTCTAATACAGAAGACTGAGGAAAACTAACGCCGGCCATTAGTTTAGCCATCCTTATTTTAATGTTTGTTAATGATCTTGTTAGAATATTTAATTAATAAACCACGCATTCATCTAACAGCTTAAGCTTTTAGAATAATCGGTTGTGGCTCCATGAAAATCTCACATAGTATCAGAGCTGGAGGTTTCGAGTTTGAATATTTTCAGACCCATTTGTCTCCCAAATTAAATTCCCACGCTTGTACTGGGCAAAAAGACCGGACTAAGCATTAGGGGGAGTGTTAGAATATTTAAATAATAAACCACGCCTTTATCTAACAACTTAAGCTTTTAGAATAGTTGGCAATGGTCCCACAAATCCTCACAGATCTCTATCGGGAAGAAGACTTATACTGCCTTCTTGATGAGTTTTTATCAATGAGTGACATAGTAGGCAAAATGCCTGAGTCGGATCTGTATTATCTGCCAAGTTATAATTATTGATGAAGATAGAAGTTTGTATTCTGTGGTTAATGGTTATCTACAGCCAATCTTTTTAGATTCTGGGGCAGATGGTAATATTGCATAAAATCTATAAGAGCTCTCTCTCTCTCTCTCTCTCCTTCTCTCTCTTGTGGATGCATGTCTGTGTGTGTAACTGATGCATATATGCGCTTGCAAACTCTGGCATTCCAACAGATTGTTCTCCTTAATTTGGCTAAGTTTTTAACAGCTGTGAAGTTTTGAGACCCTATGTTGCTCATATTGATGACATTTTCAAAGATTTTACTTCCTACAAGGTTCGAGTTCCTGTGACCGGTGCAATTATTTTGGATGAAACGTATGAACGGGTAATTTCCCCCTTTTAGTATTGTTATCTCTAGATGATTTGCCTTCTCTTACAATCATTATCTTGACCTTCCTGCCATGTTGCTTTAAGTTGTCTTGATCTTAGTAGCAAGTTCGACAAGTGTGAATTACTAGTTTACAAGGGGATTATATTGGCAGGCAAACATATCTAGTTGTCCGTTCTGTTAGTTCACGAGTCTCTACTTTTGCTGGTCCTCTTTCCAGAAGGCTTGGTCAGTAAATAATCCATGTTGGTGGTATTTATGGACTGCGTAATCATGATGTACAGTTACTAGTATCTATTTAATATGATCTTTGTCTATGACAGAAAGCAAGGAAAATAAAAATTTCAATGATTTTGATGTAACCAATGAAGTTATGATGATTAGTTCTAATATCTGGCATTGATGTAACATTCCATGGGCTTCTAAGTTGAGGAATCTGTCATTTGAGGAGCAGGAAAACAAAAGACCTTGTTAGTCATTTTCCAAAATACCTGCATGATACAGCCTATCATTTTATTCGACTTTGCTTTGCGATTACAAAAGAAGAGTTGTCCTTTTACTGCTTGGTGGATGCTCAGAGAATGATTTTTTCCCTTTACCCCCTTTATATTTCGTTATGTGAGTTTATGAAAAGTAAATCTCTAACATTGTAAAAATGTTAAAATTAATCCTTGGCAGTGCTTGCTAGTGAAGGGATGGAAAGGAACAAGCTGGAGCTTTCCTCGTGGGAAAAAGAACAAAGATGAGGAAGATCATGCATGTGCCATTAGAGAAGTGAGCTTTTTTCCCTCTTCATCTTGAAGTTTGTTTCTCGTTAATAGAGAAGTTCTTGAAAAATGCGGACTTGAGTTGCAGTTAGGGATAGCCTAGGTGTGAGAAAGGGTTTGAAGCCCCACTTATTAAAGATATAGAGTACTATAGTTCCACTTTGTTTGAATCGTGAAAGACTAAAACACCATTCATATAGTGAAGTGAAAAGGATTTTGTTCTTCGTTTTACTTTCAGGAAAGCAAGAGGAAACATTTTCTCTGAATCTTGGGTTTGGCACATAGTGAATGAAGTTGGTTCTGTTTTAGCAAATATTTCTGTTTTGTTTGGGACTTAGTGCTATTGTGCGTTATAACAATTCAGACATGATTTTGTTTTCATTTAGATACTTTAAGTTCATCAAAGTTCATTCGCTGAGTTTGGGGATCTGTAATGGCTTTTCTCACTTCTAAGCCACAAGACATTGAAATGCTTTTGATTCGTTCTTTTTTATGGCTAACACAGGTCCTAGAGGAAACAGGTTTTGATGTGTCAAACCTTCTCAATAAGGATGAGTATATTGAGATGATATTTGGACAGCAGAGAGTGCGGCTGTATGTTATTGCGGGCGTGAAGGATGATACTGCTTTTGCTCCGCTTACTAAAAAAGAGATTAGTGTATGTCTTCTGTTTGGGTAATTAATTACCTGCTGGAATTTTGAATCTGCATTTATTAGCATTTTACGTCATGTAGAATGGAGATTGAACAGTTTCATTCTTTTCAAGGAACAAATCAACACTGCTTTGTTGCTGAAGCCACAAATTGAAGACATGGCTAATTTGTCCAGTTGTAAATTGCAGTCTCCAATTTTATGAACTTGTGGTCCTGGTATTTCTGTTTTTGTAGCTTATGGATTTATTCATAGTCTAATTTGCCACGCTGAGTTAAAAGCATTATGCCCACTGTCGGCTATATCAACTTTTGTATATAATTTATTGCTCCTGCTATGATATTGGTTTAGACATGAGAAGGGTGAAGGCATTAAAGTTAAGGGACGGAATGAACTCTAGTTGTGTGTAAATCGTTTCTTTCATTTATTTGCAGGAAATTGCATGGCATCGCCTTGATGAGCTTCAGCCTGCAAATGATGCCGTTATATCTCGTAGTATAATTGGGCTCAAGCTATACATGGTGGCTCCCTTCTTGGCGTGCGTGCTTCAACACTTCATTTAATTTCGTTTCAACATTGGAAATTGCATTTCTGAACCATCCACATAATTATTTGTTGTTGCAGATCTTTGAAGTCCTGGATTTTGTCACATCAGCCTCCTCCTGCAAGATCTCACATACCTCTTAAAGGTTACTCTCCTTTGAACTCTGCTAGTCTTGCGCATAATTGTTTCTGCTTTGTGATGTTTACATTGATGTTTTTGTTGGAACAGAGATGTTCAGTCAAGACAAGTTAAATGGAAATAATTTATTAAAGAATGTCTTGTGTTTTCTTTTCATCTATGCCAAGCATCAATATATGCCAGTCAAGTGACTTGACCCTTTATTTCTCTTTAGAGTAGATGGGAAAAAAAATGGTTCAGTGACTCTTTTGTTGATTTGACCATCAATTAACTCGTGAAGGGTATTCTTTTCATGTATCGGATTGTTTTGAATACTAGACAAATGGGAATCGATATTTTTAGGATATTACTAAGTGTTCCATATTAAATTCATGTAGAAATCCTCATTCTCGGAGTTCAGGCTACTTCATTTGTTTTGGGTCTTAAATAAAAACGTCTACTCTAGACATTATTTCCATGTTTTAAATTCTTGCATATTAGATGAGGTAACTTGAATGCGGACAATCATTCCTTTGATTTAACCCACAAGGATGGCACAAGGGAAAGTGGAAGATGAGCCTGTGCTTTGTATGTTGTTGGCTTTTCAGGGTCATGGCTTCCCAATCTCTTGTAATAGGGGAATCCTTTTTGAATTTTTAATTTTATCAGATTCCAGGTTTCCGACCTACATTTGTCTTTGTTACAATATTACATTTTATATGTTGCCTTTCCTCAACAGCAGAGGTGGCTGAGCAAATTATTCTTTTTATCCGCTATCTTGGCAGTCACACAGAAGAACTTTGGTGAAACATTTGTCTTCTTTCTTTAAACTGCATTGCGCGCTAGCATGAATGAACCTCAATCGGGTTGGTCTGATGGTTATCACTTCTGTTCTTGCCATCATCCTTCTTATCTGGATATGACTTTCGTATGATGAGTCATTCAGTGCCTGTGGCTTTTACTAGAGAGTTATGTGTCTGCTAATTTCTCTGGGCTGCGCTTCTAATGGGGTGACCTATCTTTTTCCAGGAATTTGTATCTGGAAGGCAAAGAATAGTTCTACGGGAAGTAGCTCCACCATATCAGAGCCTCAGTCGAGTAAATCTGCGTCTAATGTTCAGTCTTCTAACTCAGGCCCTGGGAAAAGTTTCCGATACTTCAGATTTGATACTGCGGCAATTTTAAGAGCTATGGAAGCTGGCTTCTCTTCCTAAAAAAAAAAAGAAAGAAAAAAGGCCTCTTTTCGACAGTGTCCCTACTTTTAGTTTCGCGTCACCTTAGGGCTTGTTCTCGCTTCTTAACCCTTTCATGATCTGTTTAGTGTACATTGGCGTCGTCGTGGCGTGATGTTTGTCAAGAGTGTTAGTGATGTATGTGTCTTGTACAGCTAGCATTTGTATAAAGGCATTGATGTTTCTGATTTCCCTCATCTGCTGTTCATTTTAGGGGTGTATAAAATGGATTGCTCAAATTGGGAACTGCCCGGACCAGTTGGTTTGGTCTAGTTTTCGGAAGTGTCGGTCTCATTCCTGGTTCCTAAAAGTGGAAATGAGGTCCGGGCGGTCCGGAGTAGACCAACTAAATATACCTTTTTATTTTATTATTTCTTTAGAAAAATTAATAAAATGTGAATTAAATACTATCTCAGTCTGGTTTCAAGTAATGGGAAAAAAATAGTGGTAAAAAAATAAATAATCGATTCCATTGGACTGGACTGATCAGAATCGGGCCAGATTGGATCGTGTTCAGTTTAGTGTACATTGGTATTGTCGTGGTCATACTCTCATACTTTCGGGCATAATCCTAACGAGAAGAGGATTGGATCGCCGTTCAGTTTGTATAGTCTGACGCGCTTGTATCGGCACTTCAATCTGAACATGAATGCAGTCCTCTGTCCATGGGCCTGCTGATACCCAAAAGGAAGCCAGAGGTACGCGTGAAGAGGGCTTGATTTCTTGTTCTGAAGATCGCAAAGGGTTCGCATTTTGTCCGAGAGACGATACTGGAATCATGTTTATTCGCAATTTTGTTACTGCTGGATCATTCAATTGGGAGACGACGAGTGTTCTAAAGTCTGGTGTTTCCTTTGTTAATTGACTTTTCTTCACATGAAGCGAAAGGGAATGCCATATGCAGGAAAAACGTGGGATAATTGTCCAAAAAGGTTTTAAATCTATTGTATGACTATCAATTCAATATTCAACTTTTCAATTTGGCCAATTAAGTCCTAAAACCTTTTGACAACTTTGAATATAGTCTTTCCTGTCACTATTGCCTGGATATTGCTGACACGACAGTTTAATCAACTCTGACCATTTTACGTGGCTAGACGATTTTCACAAATCTTTTTTCAAATTGCCAACTGTGCCGTTGGGGTGGGGCAGGTCATTGTCCATCAGGACCATCTTCAATAGACCTTTTATTCCATGCGACCGTTGCATTACACTTACGTACAAACACTAATACCGTGGTCCAAAACTTTAAGATTGATTGGCGTTGCTCGTTCAGCCTTTTATTCCACGCGACCGTTGCATTACACTTACGTACAAACCCTAAAACCGTGGTCCAAAACTCTAAGATTAGTTGGGGTCGCTGGTTCAATAATGGCGAGTCTCTGCATGCAGAGAAGAGAATCATAGAATTCAAAGATAACGTTGGCCTACCACCCAACATCGACAGGTCCATTTTACACGCCGTGAAGGTCTCTTTTTTGAACGTTATCACGAGCGCTGATTGGGGTTTTGTGCCCCAACGCTTTAATATCATTTCCAGAGGTCTTCGTCTTCTGGCTGTAGCATTACGTACCCTTTGCCGACCGTTGCTGAACTCCCTCTACCCATCCATGTTCCGAAAGGATCATTCGCCATCATTCGATCCACCTTCGTTGAGGTTGTTTCCAATCAACACACGTCATTTGCGCCTTTCCACTAATGTGATGGACTGTCAGACTGCGTTCTTTATTTTAACGTGTCAGCAACTGTATACTTTGCTCTTGAACCCTGTTTTCGATTTTACCCTCTTAGTATCTTTATATTGTAGAGATCCTGAGAGCTTAACGAGGCCTCATATGTAGCATTTAACGCCATGCTAAGAATGGACGACCCCCTACCTATCCATGTTTAGAGAATCATTCGCCATCATTCCATCCACCGCGTTTTGCAAGCTTGAGATGCATCCAAAAGGGAACGTGAATTGCGGCTACGACCTGCCAAGTGTGCGGCAGGAAAATGGCGACGAAGCAAAGTTGGAAAAGAGCTGGTGAAGGAGCCAAATTTAACCACGTGAAAATTCAATAAAGAAAGGAGAGAGAGAGAGAGAGAGAGAGAGAAGAAGCTGCGATTTGCATTGCGTGGATTATTCTGTCGGTTTGGAGGAATTGGGTCTTTGGGCGGCGGATGGTGGTGGTCGGTTCGGCGGTCGCCGTGACAGCCACCGCAAAAGTTAAAAGTGGGCAGTACTAAGTAGTGTCGGCTCGCATGATAATTGAATAGAAAAAATGAGTGTCTCCAATACGTCCCTGTAAATCTGTGGACTAGGTAGGTACTCTCTTCCAAGATCGGAAGAAAAAGAGAATAAATAAATGAATGATTATCAAGACAATCAATACCTATCCAAGCTTCCGTCGCTATTACCATGGACTCGCTCAATCTCAAAATAAAAGTCATGACGTGTCTTAGTAACATGAACATTTGTCGTGCGTACACTTAATGGGTTTTGTAAATATCTCGCATCATACAATTGACAATCTTAAGTCATTTACAGCTAGATTGATAAACACCTTGTACAAAATCACGGGTGAAATCTTCAGGATGGCAAGCTCATCCGTCTTTGTGTGTCGGCCTATAGCTAAAACCCAACTAAGTAATACAAAGTACACTCCGTTAGTATATCACTATCTTCGAATTTTTCTCTTACAAACGTAACTTACAAATCTGATGGAAAGCATTAGTCATGCTCACACAAGGATACGATCCTCCGGGCATAGTGCCGGGCAATCATTGGGGGGCGAATCCACAAAAATCTACACAAGGCGTCGGGAGAACTTTCTAGTGATTGGTATTGAGAAAAGCATGAATGATTACCCACACTAAACCGACGCAGCGTTTGAACATGAGATTCGAGTCTCTCCTCTCGGATCCTTGTATGTGGACTAGCTACATTTTCAGCTTAGACGCCATCCTCATGATCGTTAAAACAAGCACAAGAGATAGCTAAAACCTGATGGAGGGTAGATATTTAGGGGAGCGAATGAGTATTCTTTCTTACAAAGTGGAGAACTTTCTCTCGTGGTTTTCATGAGTGGTACTGTATATTATAAGATAGAGAGGTTCATACTCTCATCTTGTTTTTATTTATTTATTTTTTAGTTGGGCAGATACTGATATTCTTATTCTTAATATTATTCAAGAAGATACTAGGACAAACAAGATGAGGTCAAGCCCAGATTGTGTTGCTGGCTATGCTCTTCATGTGATTGAGGATGTGGCTGAGGTCTCTTTGCTAGCTGGCCGACCAAATTGACTCATCGTTGGTCGCCATTTTCTTTTCACGGGACCTACTCTTGTTCTTTTTGCCAGAGAGAGAGAGAGAGAGAGAGAGAGAGAGAGAGAGATTGGGTTTGGCCTTATTAGAATGCTAATTAATACAGATATTCACTGTTAGCATTTGAACTTAAACTTGTCCGTTGGTCTTGCCTATGCGGGGCAATGGGGGCAGTTCAACAACCATCCTCATCCCCATTATTACTTGTGATCTAATGACATCACCGCAGTTCACGAGAGTCCTTTTCTATGTAAAAAAAGCATGAATTCTTATGATTTTGGCAGATCTTTTGGCAATCTGGTGTGGAGTAAAAAGATCATGGCCAATTCATGCATGTGGAGGAAAGTGGGAATTCTTTAATATGAACCTAGATTCTACATCGAATTCATAACGTACTTGCCACTCATTATTGGCTGATCTAGTGGCTACACGAATAATGCACCGAAGGCTATGGCACTAGGGTTTGCAAGGAAGGGGAAAAAGAAAGGCCATTTAATGAGTAGCCAAGTTGAAATACCAGCATGTGTGCTCCACCATAGATGATAGGAGCGAAGGGTTTACGATTTATAAAGAAATATAAACCCTACTTCTCTTGCATATTAATATAGGTTTTATTTGGTTACTTAATAATAATATGAGAGTAATTAGGCTTCATTTGTTTTGTAAAAAATGAATTATTTAAAAAATATTTTCTTAAAAATAATCGCTTGTATTGCTTGAAATAATTAGTTAAAGAGAAGTGTTTTAATTATCGATAATAATTTATATCTAAACATTTTTCTTGAAAGGTGAAATTTTTTCATTTATTTATTCTTGTAAGCAATATAAGAGATCGTTCTTAGAAAATATTTTTTTAAATTATTCATTTTTCGAGAAATAAATGTAACCTTAGTCTAGAAAGAATAAGAACACTAAAAGATCTCTAGCAGAAAGAAAGGTTTACTTAAAGCTTTGTTCAAGAAGAGAGGAAAGTGGAGGAAAACAAAATCATGAAGGCAGAAATCAGAAGAAATAGAGATGGAGTTCACGAATGCTGACTTCTAGACTTAATTTGGTCGCGAGAAGCTAACGTTTGTTTGCTTTAACTTTTAAGACAATCAAATCACTGACAATTTAAATCATATTTTTATTGACAACGGTTATAAAACGACTGCGATGACATTAGACACACACACACATATATAGACACACACACATATGACTTTATACAGGTTTGCAAAATCAATGTGTTATTAAAACTCTGTAAACAGAAAATTAAAAAATAAAAAAGATGGAAGTGAAAGGGGTGATCTCATTTTTGATCCTATAACTTCCGTAAATAGTGTAAAATTGTGTCTCTTAATTATGCAATGAAGTCCCATAAGTCTATTATTCGATGTAGTCCTCCAATTACCAAAGATTTGGAAATTCCAATCAAACTGACAATGTTTTGTTCTGCCTCAGATTTCATAGCTTGTTGCTTTATCAACTTGTTTGCCTAGTTATGTAAATTTTTCAAATTGGCTACACATCAGTACTTACTTTGCCTTGTAAGACGGTGTGTATTCATAGAAGATGTATACACAATTTAGTCCCCGCTTTCATTGAAATTTTTATGTCCAGTCACCGAAAGACTCCTGTCGAACAATAAAATTGCGGTATTTGATTGCACAAAATTAATGGTAAATAGACTCGATCACACATTTCACGCACGTTGCAGGCAAAAAGATGGAATTATCCTGAAAGAAAGAAAGGAAGAAAAGAGCAAAAGAAGTCAGATGTAATCACTTTATTTCCTTTCATCATGATATGTGGAAGCTCACCGCAAAATGCAAATCACATGGACAAGTTGCCGAGTGCTAAAAGCTTTGCTTACACAACACTTCAGCTTCAACCTCTTTATGTACAGAAAGTCTTCCCTTGTAATCAATACCACCTCCCTCCCTCCCTCCCTCCCTCCCTCCCTCTCTTTCTCTGTGAATCTTTGAAGCCATTGAATCTGAACAGATTAGCAATGAATGACGATGATAAAGGTAGACATCAAAGTGATGTCATTTACACTATTTCCACTTTCACCTCGCACTCTGTCCTATTCTTTACTTTTCGTCTGGGGGTGGCTGTGGCCGGTCCCTACTCTCCCAACGTTCAGTTCCGCCAAGCCCTCTTCAGCCACCCATTCTGCCACGTCTCGTCTCATCTCGTCTCGTCTCGTCTCGTCCTTTCCCCCAACGAAAAGTCTAGAAATTTCAAAACGCAACTCCTGAAAGAGCGTACCCAAGAAGGACTAAGAAGTTCCATGTGGATCTTAGTTAGCAATTGTACTAAAAACTATTTTATCATTGCCAATTATAAAAACATATCTGTAATTCCAAATTACCCTCTTTGTCAGAGAGAGAGATACAGTGGTAGGCTGCTAGCAGCCTTGCCCGCCACCGTGGTAGGGCAAGTGGTTCCTTGGATCACACAACCTCGGCGTTGCTTTGTTTGGATTGAATAAGCTGCTCACCAGTGGCATTTGACTCGAGTGAGATAGATCCCGTTGGGGTCGCTGGACCCTAAGTGGTCGTGCAACCCGAGCGAGATCTCGTTTGGATTGCTAACACCCTAGGCAAGCTCACCAGGGGCCACTCGATCTCAATATTGCCTCATCCGAGTCTTGCAATCTCTAGTAGTAATGAGCTTATCACCTTGTAGACAATATCTCTTTAGTTATAATTTTTTTTTCTCATTTAGAAAATTGTTTTGTAGTGTCCATTTTACACATGACAAATAATTTGCTTTCAATGAAAACTTTTTGACTTAAAGTCTTTGTCTCATTGCAAAGTCTTGCCTTTTAAACAATTGCACATGATGATATGAAATAAGTTAATGTATCAAAAAATTCAATTTTTTTTAATCAGCTGCTGCTAAAGGATCATTGTCACAAGTAACTCAAATTTTCTAATCTTATAAGAGGATATTTTAAAAAGGATGTTTAGAAAATATTGTTTTTTCCCTAAACAAAGAAGCTCATCTTAATAACTCCCACGTCCATTAAAAATCTTAATAATTGGATTAACCGGCCATAATCCAAGTAGGTAACCCAAATAATAATTTAGTTTGCTCTTGAATCGTATAGGAAAATAATATTTCATTTTAATTTTTGGTAGGAGGCTTTCTTACAATGTTTAGCCACCTAACAGGTCTCCTAAGAACACCGATATCAAGACTTCTCGATTGAAAAACAAAAATTGTAGGGTGAGCACCCTTTTTCAAAAGGGGTAGCACCACCGTCTCGGCTCTTCACTAAAGTTATAATTTCTTTAACATTTATACATAATTCAAAACCACTTTCTTCTTTCTTCTTTTTTTAAATTTTTATTTTTTATTTTTTTTTTACACTATATTGGAACCATTGCATCCCGGTACACGGCACACCGGTTGGAGAGACTACCTGGGGAATTCCTTCTGGAGAAAATACAAGAGCAAGTTCCGCAGTTCTTGGCTAAAAGGGTCCACGCGAAGATCGTCATCAAACTGTGGAATGCGATTGAGAAATGGTTTTAATCATTTAATGGGACAGTTTAAGGGTCTACGACATCGACCCGAGCCAAACCACGTGAAAGGTCGTTCTAGGCTTAGTCTTTGGCCCTAATGGCCACTGCTTTCAAGCGCCACTGCTGATGATCAGTGTAGTGTCGGGCAAAGAGTGCAGATCGAGGAGTTGAGATTGGCCTTATCATCATCATCATCAATACGAAGCAGCGACCAAGTCCCCACGGTTTCCCATGCCTTCCTCCAAAACCTGTGACTCGTCAGTGAGCCTTGCTCCGTTCGAGTGATTCACCGTGAACCGCTCCACGGTTCTTAGAACATGTAAATAAAGAGTTTTTGTCAGCATTTGAGAGCATGCAACATGCTTCCTCTTTTTAGTAAATTTCTCTCCACCAACCAGAGCTTAATTTACCCAGTACTATTCCTGGCTCTTTTCTTGGATACTAGCTGCATGTAAATGAGGGTGTAACTCAGACAAGAATCGCACATCATAGAGGTATTTTTAAGTATCTCTGGAGCACAAGAGTTTTTCTCTCACCTAAAATAATCATCGTATGCAAAACATTACTATTTTTAAAGGGAAAAGAAATAATAAAAAAAAAACTCCATGTCACTTGCAATTATTGATTGATTACGGGCGGATATTATCTAAATGTTGTTTTCAAAACTGTAAATTTTTTACCCGTATAAGTCAATGTACGTAACTTTTTCACTAATTGAAAACACTAGATTCATTGTTTGCTTGAAAGTAATAAATGTGTCGGTTATTTTGGAAATCATTTTTACAATATGAATTAATGCCACGGTATTTTTAATCATGTTAACGGGTGATTTTGGACATTTGTGAAGCTTATTTTATATGAAAAAAATGGATGTCAAAAATATTAATTGCACATAAAGGAGAAGCCATTTATTATTGAGCTCTTTTTGTATAGATGTTAGCTAAAGAAGCAACTAAATTGATGGGTAGTCATCATTCTTTGTCGTAAATTTTCACTGATATCAATATACTTTCGTCTTTAATTATAAACTAAAACCGAATTTTTTTCATAGTAGGGCCCTTTTCTAATCTAATTTTTGAATTTCTTAATGAAGCGGCTTTTTTTTTTTCCATTTCTCTGCTATAAGCAAGTCTAATAGATGGATTGGGCGAACAGTGAGCTGAAGTTTGATGAAGCAAGTGAAATTTGCAATCAAGATGAAGTGATCTCGTGCCAAACTAAGCCGGCTTTTCATTTCTTTCCGTGGTCCTTCCCAAAATTTTCCAAGAAAAAACTACACGAGAAAGGTTATGAGAATCGATCCTATTACTGGTCTTTTAATGATGCCGGCAATTAGGAATTTCAAGCTGATTCAAAGGATCAAGATCACCGGAGTCGGTCTTTTAACGTCGCAGGCAATTAGGAATTTTAAGCTTAGTAGTAGTGCTGCCTAATGACTTAGAGGATCAAGATCCCAGGAGTCCCAACGAACACAAGAGAGTCCAGTAAGCAGAAAAAAGTAAAGCAAGAAAGAGAGAGAGAAGGTGAAAAAATTTGCAGAGCGAGAGAGGCCTGCAACTGTGAGGTCGAGAATGAAAGAGATGGGGAAGGGGGGTAGAGAGAGATGATGATGATGATGAGTGGGAGGTCGCGTGGAGAAGTCAGTCAGCAGGGGTCGGTGCGGGAAAGCGAAACGCAACGAAAAGATTGTTAATTGGCGTTTGCAGGGGGCGCAATTTGCAGTAAAATACACTTCACGGGATCAACATTCACAAAAAAAGAGCAATCCCCTTTTGACCGCAAAACGTGGTACACAAACCCAAAAAGTAAATAATTTCAAATTTAGATAATTTGATTGTTATTTATTGTTATTTTTATAATGTTTTTGGGATGCACGGTCATATGAATCTAAAAATTGTTCTAAATGTAATGACAACATTCGCATATGACAATGCAAAGGAAAAATATATCATGACTAGACTTAAAGAAACAAGCGTGTCATATATAAAGACAAGATTGAATAATTCTACGAGATTATAAAAGGGAATGGCATAAAAGATTGATTTTATATTATGACTAAACTTTTTTAAGTATTCAACATCATTTGTTATTTTACTAAAGGAAAAAAAAAAACTCTAAACCATTCTGTCATCAACGGCTCTTCACGATGCATATATAATCCCCCTTCCTCCCATAGATACCTTCACTTCTCACAGACAAGAGAAAACTCTCTCTCTCTCTCTCTCTCTCTCTCTCTCTCTCTCTCTTTCTCTGCGATTCGCCAAGAACGCCAGCATGACGAAGCACGCGGCGGAGCACGGCTCGTTCTCGGCCAAGGACTACCAAGACCCCCCGCCGGCGCCGCTGATCGACCCGGTGGAGCTGGGCAAGTGGTCCTTCTACAGGGCCCTCATCGCCGAGTTCATCGCCACCCTGCTCTTCCTCTACATCACCGTGCTGACCGTGATCGGGTACAAGAGCCAGACCGACCTCAAGAAGCCCGGCACCGACGCCTGCGGCGGCGTCGGCATCCTCGGCATCGCCTGGGCCTTCGGCGGCATGATCTTTGTCCTCGTCTACTGCACCGCCGGCATCTCAGGTGATCCATCGCTCTATTCCTTTCCTTACCCGCCCATCATATTTCAACCTCCTTCCGAATCAACTGATCAGTTTCTTCGGAATCTCTACCTTGATTCGATCGACGAACGAGTTAGGTGGTCACATCAACCCGGCGGTGACGTTCGGGCTGTTCCTGGCGCGGAAGGTGTCGCTGGTGCGGGCCATAATGTACATGGTGGCTCAGTGCCTGGGGGCCATCTGTGGAGTCGGCCTGGTGAAGCTCTTCCAGAAGTCGTACTACGAGCAGTACGGCGGGGGGGCCAACGAGCTCGCGGACGGGTACAAGACCAGCGTCGGGCTGGGCGCGGAGATCATCGGCACGTTCGTGCTGGTCTACACCGTCTTCTCGGCTACCGACCCCAAGAGGAGCGCCAGAGACTCCCATGTTCCGGTAATGGATGATATACGCTACACGCACGTTTCCTTAATCTTTCTCTCTAGGGTTGACATCGTAATTGCTATGTTGCGTATCACTAACAAGAGTTGGACACGATTTCAGATTTAGAAAAATAATTTGTACATTGCTGCAACATACAATACTCTCTCATCGGAGTAGTTTAGGTGAAGAGATGAGAAAGGTATCCCTAACTATTTCACTTTTGAGAAGAATTACAAAATATATTATGCTATCGGCGGCGGTATGTTGGTACACGATAGTTGTTAACGTGCTTAGTTTTTTGTATCTAAGCTGTCGCCAGAAGCCTCGGATAGCACTTTTTTTTTTTTTGGGGGGGGGGGGTTCAGTCGGATAGCACTTTATTTGCTCAATAATTCATATTTGTGGCAATGAAATATGATCGTTTCTCCTCAAGCGAGAAATAATTGGTTGCAAATTATCTTTTCTCGCAAAGAGGTGAATGAGCAGGGAAAGAATTCATGTACAAGAGAAAACCAGTAGATTTCATTTCTTATTGCTAGCAAGCACAAGCATGAGCAAGTATTAGCATAAAAAAGAGGAAAAAATTTTAATATACGGGAACGGAGGGATATGTGTTTGGAGATGCAAATTGGTCTAAGAAAGAAAATTTGAACGGTTGTTAGGTAAAAGTGATTTTAAGTCTAATCTCAAAAATAAGATATATGTGATACACGTTGACAATTACGTCTGATGACCTAAGTTACAGATTTGTCTATCTTGCTTGTTTTAATTATACATTTTTGCAAAGGATATGCAAATTTCAAAGGAATTATAGGGAAAAGTTTGAAGTTGAATCTTGCTGGGGTATGGTAAATGAAAAAAAGTCGAATTTTTTTTGGTGATACCGACAAAAACAACTTTCTTTTTTTCCTCTTTTCTTTATTATGTTTCTTTCTAGTCACTTTTGCAGTAATACTTATTACGTGAGTCACGCATGAACCGATGCATTATCAGTGCTCAGTTCCATTCTCGTGAAAACCATGTGATATCCACTGGGTGTGTGGACGAGAATCCACAGCGTCGCTGCCTCTGCAGTGAAAAATGGGTCGTGTCCAATTCTAGTGTTGTTGACGTTAAGAGAGCTTTTCTAGTGCAAAGAATCACCTAATTTTTGTCCTCTTCTTTTGAAAAAGCAGGTCGTGCCCTTTCCTTTCGCTGGCAAATTGACCTGCCTTTTTGACGTCTTTCGTGACTAGGAATAGTGGTTTCTTTCAGCTCTCGCCTTTTCTTTTATGGTAGTAACATTACTTTGTAGGGCAAAGGTTGTCGTTTTCCATGTGGGCAGAGTGAGAGGGAACTTTTTGATTCGTCACATCTTCCCATGTCGAATATGGCATCTTCTTACAAGTGTTTTTTCCCCTAATTGATTGACCTTGTTCCGTGGAACGAACGGCATTACCTAATAATCCTAAGATTGTCCTGTACACGATCGATTGTTTCTCCTAATGCGTGTCTTTTGTTTGGGATGAATCTTGGCCAAAAGGTTTTGGCTCCTCTGCCAATTGGATTTGCGGTGTTCATGGTTCACTTGGCCACCATTCCCATCACCGGAACCGGTATCAACCCAGCGAGGAGTCTGGGCGCTGCTGTTATCTACAACAAGGATAAGGCCTGGGATGATCAGGTTGATTAATTCATTGCTCTGTTGCCACTTTCTTTTATTTTTCAGAATGACAAAGAAAAAAAGATGTACTAATTTTTCCCCCCATTTCACTACAGTTTCCTGATAATGTCGTTTTGTGTTTTCGGTTCAGTGGATCTTCTGGGTAGGACCATTCATTGGGGCAGCCATTGCAGCTTTCTACCACCAGTTCATACTGAGGGCAGGAGCAGTTAAAGCTCTTGGATCATTCAGGAGCAACCCTTAGTCTATTTTCACAGCTTGTTACTGCCCTTCTCCTTCTATTTTGTTCTCTCATCAGGGAAAACAACAAAGACAAAAGAGAGGGGGAGAGAGAGACAGAGAGAGAGAGAGAGAAGAGACTTGGAAGGAGATTGTGATAAAGTCACATGGTGGTGGGGGGATTTGCTTTAATCATAAACTGTAGAGAGATGGAAAATCCTTTGTGTTATGGTGCGAGGGGGGGCAGTATGTAACTGTGTCTTTGTTTTTTGTATGCTATGCACTGCATTCATATGTGAATTCTCTCTTCTGTTTCGTTGCTATCTTCTGTTGGTGCTCTCCCCCTTATTCTTCACCTTCTTGTTTAACCTTTTTTGTTCTGTTCAAATGTCAAAGGGAAGTTCAAAACCCCTAAAAGGATTTTTCTCCTTTAGGTTGTCTTCCACGTCGAGAAATTGGCAGAATTTGTCTAGCTTCTTTCTCGCATCTCGTTCCTTTTTAAGGATGGAGGCCGGAGAACTTTCCGAGCAAAGAAAGGTTTAGTCGAAACAGTTGCATGCGACATTATTTGTTATACATATGTGGACGTCGCTTCTGATATTTGAACATGGAATATTAGGTTATTCTTTTACACGACAAGCATGTGTCCGTAGTTTTTATAAAAAATTATCATATAGTCTACTCTAGGTAATGGGATTAATTTAGAAACGTGAGCCCGTTTTATCCATCTATATGTCGACGACTTTATTGAAGGTGACCTAATCTTTTGCCTCGAATGGAAATTTTTGTGAAAGTCTTCACGAGTAGAATAACCAGGTTAGGTAGTGCTCGGCTGTTGGATGATGCAATCTAGGGTTTAAACAAGTTTTGGACGGTGGGATGCGATTGGTTCCTTTCCTTTGATGGCGTGTCATAAATCCTTCGACGAGCATGCTTCCTCTTTGTATTCTAGAGTAATCTTTTCCTTATTGTGCACATGTTTGCTGAGTCAAGTTCTCTAGGGCTAATGAACAGATTTCAGATTTACAACAGCAATTACAAAATCTTACAAATCAAACCCATGGTCTAAATGATAAACAGCTCATCACCAAATTGAAAGAAGAGCTTCAAAAAGCTTGGCAGCAAGAGGAACAGTACTGGGCGATGCGATCTAAGATAAATTGGCTGAGGTGGGCTGATAAAAATACTAAATTCTTCCACGCAACTACCATTCAGTGAAGACAACGGAACAAAATCAGAATGCTGCAAGATGACAATCAATGATGGGTGCGAGATGATCAAATTTTGAAGGAGATGACAAGGGATTTCTTTTCGAATCTTTACAAATTAGAGGGGTATCAAGACTATGGTCCCATTCTCGACAAATGTTCATGTGTCGTTACACCAGAAATGAATGCTCTCTTAACCACGGCGGTCACTCGAGAGGAAGTCCAAACAGCCACTTTCCAGTTGGGAAAAACTTGAGCCCTGATGGATTCAACGGACTTTTTTTTATCAAACCCACTGGGATATCCTAAAGGACGAAATTTTCCTATCAGTGCAGCAATTTTTTCATTCTGGAATGATGCCCACAGAATTAAATAGGACCATTATCTCTCTGATCCCGAAAGTCCCTCAAACCGGAACGCCTAGACCAATACCAACCCATTAGTCTTTGCAATTATGCCTACAAAATTATATCCAAGGTACTTGCCAACCGACTGAAACCCTTCCTACCCGAACTGATATCTATGGAACAAAGTGCCTTTGTGAGTGACCGCCATATCCATGACAATATTTTAAATGTACAGGAAGCGCTTCATCAAATCAAGACTCAGACTCGCAAGAAAAATTTTCAAGCAATCTTAAAGATGGACATGAAAAAGGCGTATGACCGAGTGGAGTGGGACTTCTTGAAAGATTATCTCCTTAGGTTAGGTTTCCATTCTATTTGGGTGTAGTGGGTGATGCAGTGTATTACAACAGTCTCCCTCAATGTAAATTTTAATGGAAAACAACTAAACTACTTCCATTCGACGTGAAGCCTTTGACAGGGAGATCCCTTATCACCTTATCTATTCATTCTGATAGCGAATGTCTTGTCAACACTCATCCATCAAGCCATTGATATGGGAAACATCAAGGGCATCCAGTTGAACATGTGGTGTCCTACTCTTTCCCATTTATTTTTCGTAGATGATGCCATATTTTTCTTAGATGGGAAAGTATAGGAATGCCAAAATCTTGCCAACATACTGAACCAATATTGTTTAGCTATGGGACAGGCGGTAAATAGAAATAAATCTGGCATTTACTTCAGCAAAGCTTGCCCTAGTAGACTTAAAGAAAACCTGGCAAAGGAATTCCGGATCCTTGTGCTAGAAAAGATGGGTAAATACCTTGGTATCCTGCCAGATTGGGGATAGTCCAAACGAGATATGTTCGCCTGGATCTTGGGGAAAGTGAATGCAAAACTTGATGGATGAAAAGAAAATCTTATATCAAAGGGTGGAAAGGAGATTCTCATCAAAACAGTTGTTCAGGCGATCCCACAAGACGCCATGTCAATTTTTAAAATTCCCGTATCACTTTGTCACTCCATTGAAAAGAATATAGCAAGATTGGTGGTAGAATGACAACGCAAAGTCGGTATGCATTGGAAAAATTGGGAATTACTAAAGAATGGGAAGGAAAAGGGAGGCCTCGGCTTTCGAGACCTTATTGATTTCAATAAAGCAATGCTAGGCAAACAAGCCTGGCGCTTAATCCAAAGAACCTTCTTCATTGTGGAGCAAACTCTTTAAGGGTCTATATTTCCATTCACAAGATTTTAGAAACGCCGCTAAAGGTGCTCGACCTTCCCGGGTTGGCGAGGCTTCTGTTAGGGCGAGACTCAATTTTACCAAAGATTCAATGATCGGTCGGAGATGGGACAAAGATCAGAATTCACGAAGATCGATGGCTACCTAGAGGTATCCTAGGCGGACCTGCTGCTAGAGACGAACCCGAAAGGGTAGCTGACCTGCTTGTGCCGGAACTCAACCAATGGAATGTGACTTTACTACAACGTTATTTTGATGCCGAGACTACAAAAGAAATCCTCAATATCCCGGTAAGCCTAATTATGTAGCAGATAAACTCATTTGGACAAATACATTGCACGGTCAGTATATAGTAAAAATCGACTATCATTCTATAAGACAAGCGGTCCCTAGTACTAATGACAACAGAGCATCATCTTCTTTTCAGACACCGAAGTTCCTTTGGATAAGTATATGGAAACTTAAACTTGCACCCAAAATTCGGATTTTCCTTTGGTCTATATGCCAGAATGCTCTGCCCACTAAAGACAACCTCTTCCACAGACGCATCAGCTCAGAGCCAGTTTGCAATTTATGCTCAGATCAACTACCAGAAACGATGGAACACCTCTTTTTATTCTGTCCATGGGCTACCAAAATCTGGTCTCACCCAAAAATTGGCATTCTTATTCTACCCACAGAAGTACAACGTATATAGGCATGGATTGTAGATAGAGTTGCACGAAAGAAAATCTCACATGATATGGAGATTATAGTTGCAATCTTGTGGCAAATTTGGAAGGCGCGCAACAAGTCCATCTTCTGTCGGCACAACCCTGATCCCTCCTTTGTTGTGGATGCTGCCCTCGCCCAAGCCCGAACAACACATATCTCCTCTTCCTACGTGGCGGGATTAGGTCAAAACAATCCAGCTCCGACACATCTTGGCGGCCCCGATCCCGGAGTCCTAAAGATCAACATCGATGGGGCTTTTTAGCCAGGAAGCACCACGGGTTCAATAGCATACATCTCGTGACCATATAGGCAAAATGCTAGAGGGCTTCACCGAGACGTAGTAGCTTCCTCGGCTTTGCAGGTGGAGATCCAGGCGCTGAGTTTAACCCTACACCCCTGCTACGCATCGGCAAGACGCACGATCCCCTTCTAATTGAATCGGATTGCCTAACGTTGGTGGAAGCGGTGAAAGATCCTCAAGTGACACCATGGGAGGTCAGATCTCTGCTCGCTGAAGTCGTAGCCCTCCTCCCCTGTTTCCCTCGACTTCTTGTTAGGTTTTGCATACGCGAAGCCAATTTTGCTGCGGATTGGGTTGCCAAGGCCTATAGCAACGGCTCTTTGTCTCCGAATTGGGCCGCTTTCCCCCCCCACTTTCTTGTTGGACCTTCTTATTTCGGACGCTATTGCAGCGAGATGTATTTCTCCTTTCAACTGAATGCATTTTCACATTTCGACCAAAAAAATAAAATATGGCAGGTATCTATGACCAAAAGAAAAAAAAATTGTGTCAGGTATCTATTCCACATTATGGCGACAAAGTGGTGGAACTTTTGTCCTTAATGGATTTTTTTGCATTACACTTGAGAGAAAGTCTGGGAGGGTTGGCAATGCAAAATTTTTTATGGTGAAAGCTTAAAATGAGTAATCAAAGCATGTGTCGCCCGTACAAACAAAAAGGTTTATGGTTAAATCGTCTATTTTAAATGAAGTCTTGCTCGAATTACGAGGACATCTAAGATAAGTTAGCTGGTGTTAAGGAAATTTGAAGAAGACAGAGACAGAAAAAGGAGAATATGGTGTTGGTTTTTAGTGTGTGATCGCTTTCCTGAAGTCAATCGTTGCTCCCACTACAACACATTTTGGGAACCTTTTTTTTTTTTTTTTTTTTTTCTTTTTGGGAACTTGAGTTGAGGTTTATTGGCAAATGGATTATTTGCCTTTGGAAGTGAATAAAACTATTATATGCATGCCCTCGCAATATGTTTCATTTGCCTCTATATGATGAATAATTTTAATTAGGAAATATATGGTCTTTCAAAACACCATATTTCTGTGACTGTTGTTTTGCCACTACAGGAACAGTATCAAAATCGAAAAAGGATATGCCTCTAGATAATACAAGATCAGTTTGATGGCTACTTTAAAAGATCTTTTAAAATAACTGATTTCAAATTATATTTTTTTTATATATATATATATATATATATATATATAGGTAAGGACTCATTTCAGATTATTAATCACTAAATTACCCAATAACTTGTGTTGTTTTATTTTTGGGGTGACATTTTATCTGTTCATTGAATTAAATGGCTTGGATGAAAACTCACTTCTCATGGAGATAATAAAGAATTTGATCACCATTTGACCTTTTCAATAAAACCTAAGGGAGCGTTTGGTAACGATTCTGTTTTAATAGATTCGATCGATTAAATGATTTTTTTTTTATTCTACTTCTTGAGAACAATTTTTAAGCATTTTAAGCCGTTTGGTAATCGTCAAAATTTTCTGATTCGGAATAGAATTGTGTTTGGTATTGTGCTCATTGATCATTGATTATGTTTCAAATCAATTTCTTTTAATTTTTAATTAATTTTTTTACTTTTTTACTTTTTTTTTTTTTTTTTTCTTTCTCTCCTATTCTTCTTCTTCTTCTCTCACCGGAGTGTCGACCTCCCTTGGCGAGGCCGGCCCTCGTCGACCGAGCCTCGCTAGTAGGCACTGGCTCGGCCGATGACGGGCTAGACGAGACCCGCTCACCGGCGGCCCGGTTGAGGCTCGGCCCGCCGGTGCTTGGCTCGGCCTCACGAGCTCGCGAGGCCGACCTTGCCTTGGCGGGCTTGCCTCCGCGAGCTCGCCGGACCCGTCTTGGCTGTTCGGCGGTGAGCCTCGGCGAGCTCACCGGACAACAACCGTGGGATGGCGGTCGATGAAGAGGAAGAAAAGGGAAGAAGAAGAAGAAGAGAAAAGGGAATAAGAAGAGTTGGTTTTGATTTTTAGATTTGTTCCCGAAACAAGAATCAACTTATTATTATTATTTTTATTTTGATTTTTTTCCAAATTACTTCGGGAACAAAAAAATAGAAATTTGTTCCCAGGAACAAAAATTTTACCAAATGCAATTTTGTTCCAAAGCTACTCTAGAGAACAAAAAATAGAATCGGGTACAATTTGGATGATTACCAAACAGCCCTAAGTAATCTTTACCACTGAGAGTGCTAACACGATAGTCTCCACACGAAAATGAAGCAAAAATGTGATTAGGCCAACAGGCCCATGAAAAACTGGGCCTTCAGTCCAAAACAATTCTAGTCTAACTGCTTGCACAAACGGCTCATCCTTATAGATAAACAGTATAAGTAATCTCTTAAGGTAAATGTTAATTGCACCTCAATCAGTCGATAAGTCAGATGTCGATTGAGCTCTTAACTTGATCAAGCATTTTTCTGCCAATTTTGTGCGCGGAATTGGCCGAAAATAATCAGGAAAAAGTAAAAGAACCGCTATCTTTATACATTGAAATCATAGGTGCTAAATTGAAATACGCCTCAAAACTTTATGTTATGTTTTATAATGTTAATTCCAATATTTTATCTTCACGTAGCTCAGTAAGATTGTGGATATATAATCGACAATTTGAATATAATAGGTATAAAAGTCCTCGGGCCGACTGGATGAAGTAGCCCTTTCCTGGCACAAACCTTGAATGAATTCTTGGTTAAACCTAATCCTCTGGTCCAAGGTAGTTGACGTACTATCCATGCTTAATTAGGTGGCAATCTTTTAGTTTCATAAATATTATGTGTATGTCTATTTAGTCGTTCTTGGTTAAACCTAATCCTCTGGTCCAAGGTAGTTGACGTACCATCCGTGCTTAATTAGGTAGCAATCTTTTAGTTACATAAATATTATGTGTATGTCTATTTAGTAGTTCTTTTTTATTCGTAAAACTAGTTTTCATTTTTCTTTACAACGAACCCATATAACATGACAAATAGGTCTCCGAACATAAGATGTACCACAAAATCCAAGGAGGCTCAGAAAAGCCAATTACATGGTAGGGTCTCAATTCGATGGGCTTTAACGACTTAATCTACAACTTAGTTGGTCTCTCTTAAATGTTGGATAACCTAGATTTCTTTAAAATTGCTCAACAGAGCTTTGCACTTGGAGATAAAAGGAAGCACATTGCATGGTGGCTTATTGTGATATGTGTTGAAGCTCATCAAAGACAAGCTATCTAACTCTGGAGTTACGAGTTCAGTTCGTTCACTTAAATTTTGTAGCATTTAAACTTATTATTACCCCTCTAACTAGAAAAAGGAAAAAAAAAAAAAAAAACAAATACACGGCTTATAATGCACTTAGGTATGTTTTGATCAAACTATGTTCATGTCTTAAAACACATGTACGTAATAAGCTTGCATGCAATTAGACATACTGAAATACGGTTGATTACTCTTTTATAAATATTCATACATGTTTGAGTTTCAAACTCATGACATGATTACTAAACATGTCATGTTCAATATTTGAGTATTGTAATGAAAAAATTACGAAATGAGACAATCATGACATAGAAATACGTATTTAGGTATTCAAACGGTCAAACCTTACTTCGCCATCAAATTTTCTGACAAATTCTCATATGCGATAAAAGATCATGAAGATTATACGTTCGTTTTACAAGTGCCTGCCGATTCACTCTTTACTCCATCTTCGAACTTTCCCACGAAATCTATCCTTTTCTTTTTGGCCTTCGCTCTCCGTCCCCATTATCAATCAAAAGTTCTTGTCCCATCTCATTTGTCTTTCTCACAGCACCTCAAAAATTCAGTCATAAAGTCTCCCAAACTTCCCATCTTAGCTTTGTGTTTGACACCAGATGATCATGGCCAAAGTTCTCCGCTCCATACTCTTCTCCTCAATCATTCTTCTGGCCGCGACACCGGCTCCTTCTTCTTTGCAATCGCCACCAGCCCTGTTGTCCATGGTGGAACTGCTGGGATTGACGCCGCTGGCCCTGTTATCCGTGGAGGAACCGCTGATATCGACGCCGCCGGCCCTGTTATCTGCGGCGGAACCACTAAGATTGACCACACAAACCCCACCGGCTCCGTCGCCAGGGGCACTTTTTGGCGTTGGGTATGCGGAAAGGGTGACAGCCTCGGAGCTCGATGAGCACGATGTGGAGACGATTGGCTTCTTAAGCGGATTCGACGGGAAGCAAAAGGCGGGGGCGGCGCTGATGTTGTTGGGCGGGTCTGGCCTTTTGGTTTATGCAGGGTGGGTGTTGCGCGAGAAAGTCAGGCCAGGGAGCCCAAGGAGGAGGAGGAGGTTCAGGTCTCTTGGTCAGCCAAGAAAGTTTTGGATAGGATAGAGTATGGTATTTACCATTAAAATTCCAGAATTACATTAGTAATATATATATTATATAGTTTTTTGAGTTCCTTAGGGCTTTTTATTTTCTTTGGTCTGCGACTGAGATGCGATTAAAATTGTTCGTATACTTAAAGCATAATTAATGGCTCTTGACGAGCGTTTTAGGGAGCACTCTTTTAACATTTTCCTATTTGGGGGGTTCTCTATATGGTTTTTTTTGTAATATTCTTTTTCGGTTCCTTATGCTCCTAATCACCAATCATCAACTATTGTAATATTTTGTTTGTCATGTTTTTTTTTTTTAATTTCTTATTGATTCACGTGGATCTTGGTTGGGATGATATTGTTGTTCATAGTTCAATTTCAATTTACCTTGTTATTGTAATAGTCTATGCTTATAAAAATAGAAAAATTATCTAAAAAGTCCTAAACTTATTGGACGGCGATTAATTTTGTTCTAATTATTTTAATTATGCCAATATAGTTTTAAATATTTTGACGATTTGCCAATTTAATCATAATTTTTTTGACATTTGTCAATGTGGTCATTCCGATCAATTATCCAAATAATAGATTTAGGACTGAATTGGCAAATTTTCAAAGGACTATGAGTGCATTGGCAAAAATTCAAAATGTTTAAGACTAAATTGACAAATTGAAATGTTTAGATCATCAAAATATTTAGGACTGTATTGGCGCAATTGAAAATTTTATGATTAAATTAACCATCATACAATAGGTTTAAGATTTTTTAGACAATTACCCTATAAAAATAGTCCAATTTTACATATCTTAGTTTTTTAAAAATAATGTAGGAGACACATAGAAATGATACATTTATATGAAAAACATGGGGATAAAAACAAGGCTTGCATTGCTTTGCTATCATGAGTACACCGTTTTGATGTAAGGTGCATCCTTAAGATCGTATGCGGAGGTGAAATTTATCGAGGTGCACAAAATTAGCTTGGACACTACCTGATCGTTAAATATGAATAATAGAAAAAGAAGAATAATCTCCGGTCCAAGGCGCACTTGAGGTGGCTTGGTTACGTTTATAAAAACAACTCTTTTGTTTTCCAAAGCAGAAAAAATTCTCATCTAAAAACCGTTTAATAAAAAGAAAAACCCTAGAAGATAATCTTCTTTTCCTCACACTTGGCCCTCTTTCCCGTATTGCAGCTTCCCCGTTAAACCCTAAATTCTAGATCTCGGTACCCATCTCTTTATCCATGGTTGCCATCTCCCTTTTGACTATCCTCTACACAAACCCATGATTCCCACTCTCACCCAACTCTCATCTTGGGTCTTCACTTCCCAACGCGACGAACCAAATTCCATCTCCCTCCCCAATGCCATGAATGTTTGCTTGTTCCTAGTACAAATCCCATCTATAGTCCTGATGCCTGTAGCTCCCTTTAATCATCTAGAAGATGCAACGCAAAACTTTAACTTGTATGAAGTGATCCGGTCCAGTCTTTGAGGAGGTGGACATCTAATGTTTTTATTAGCAAAGTCTTTCTTCTCTTCTTGGTAGTCTTCTGATTTCAGTTCTAGCATATTAGTCTATGAGGTTTGCCATTCTTTTAATCCCTTTTAGCCCTGCATCATTGAAATTTAGAGATGGATAATGAGTACAATGAGAATAGAAGACTTGCGGCACTTTGTAGAAGCCTTGGTAATTTATGGTCTGAAGATGATATTGTGGATGTTAAAGAAGGCATTTCTAAAGAGAAATTGAAAGAATGCAGGCTAACTTTATTTGGAAAGCTTTATTATAAACCAAATGTGAACTTTCATGCTTTCCTAAACACAATGAAAAGGGCATGGAAGAATGAAAATGAAAATGTTGCATGCACCCTATTAGAGTTGGGATTTTTCTCCTTTTCTTTTAGCTCGGAAGTTGAAAAATAGAATGTTCTAGATTTTGGGTCGTGGTAATTTTCCAGCAATCTTTTTGTCTTGTAGCAATGTGACCTAGATATTCCTGAAGTTTGTTATAAGTGCACTCATTATGCCTTTTGGGTGCATTTTTATGGCCTCTTGTTTGGAAGAGAGTAACTAATGAAGTAGTGAATGATTTAGCATTTAAACTTGGAGATGTACTAGAAGTGAAATTAGAAGTCAAGGGAAACATCACTTATAAGGTAGACAAAGCAAGAGTAAATTTGAACCTAGCTATCCCACTTAAGACCGGTGTAATTATCGAGGCTTTGGGCAAAATTTAAATGTGAAAGACTTATGCATTATTGTTATTCTTGTGGAAGAATTAGGCACTATGCCACATTCTACAAAGAGATATCGTAAAAAGAATTTGGGCTTGAGGAGAATTTGCCAGGCTAATTTGGGCAATGGCTAAAAGCGAAAATGCAGGAACTTAGTTTGTATGAGAAAATTTTCTATGGTAAACAAGTTATTATTCAAAAAGAAGGTAATATGGTGTCGGAGACCCCTATTTCTTCTAAACTTCAGGAAACTAAGAAGCTGAATGAGAAAAATAAGGAGACAATTTTGCCCATCTATGGACAACATCATGAGGATGGGGAATCTTAGCAGAAGGGCAACCATTTTACCTCTTAGCCCTAATGATTATAGAAGACAAAAGAACACAAAAGAGAGGAAGTAGTTGCCTAGATGATGAATCTACTTTGATGCTCTATAGAGAACCATTGAAGGACTCAGAAACTATATATTAGAAGTACTAGAAGCTAACAAGGGCTAATAAGGTGCAAAACCAAAGGCATCAAGCTTCTTTCAACCAAAAAAGGGAAGAGGTTTTGTCCGTATAAAGTTCAATCTTCAAAGGCATTATTAATTGATAAAGCTCAGCTTGTGAAGACCCCTATTGTAGTGGTAGAGAAGTCAACTCAATGGACTTTAGTGGTTAGCCTTAATAAGCCACCGGGTTACCCATGAAATTCTTAAGTTGGAATTGTTAGGGATTGGGAACACCCCTTACAATTCAAGTTTTGAGAGTCCTATTGACTTAGAAAAGGCCTAGTATTGTGTTTTTAATGAAAACTAAGAATAAAAATAAGTGGTGCAACATTTAAGAAGGTGACTAAATTTCAGAGTAGTTTCTTGGTGAATCCAAAGGGAATTATGGTGGGCTTGGCCATTTTTTAAGATGAGCAAGTAACATTACTGATTGAGTCGTATTCGGATATTTTTATTAATGTTCAATGCCAACTTCAAGAGAGTCGACAGCTTATGAGAATTACATTTTTGCATGCCCCTAATGAGTTCAAAGAAAGAGTTCTATTAAGGGAGATATTCATAGAGCGAGTGTTACAAATCATCTACCCTAGATATGCATGAGTGATTTTAATGATATATTGTATCATTGAGAGAAAGTGGGTAGAAGGATGGCAAAACATTACCATCTTATAGTTTTTAGAGATTTTTTGCATGCTTGCTCCTTAATAGATTTGGAATGTAAGGGATGCGCGTTTACTTGGGCAAACAATAGAGGAGGAGATGCCTTTGTTAAGAAAAGACTAGATAGAGCATTATATACAAAGGAGTGGAGAATAACCTATATAAATGCGGAATGCCTAGTCTTGCCAGTCATTGATTTCGATTATAGTCCACTTATTATGTCATTATCCCCGGAGATCAAACGTAGGAGAAGAGAGTTTAGATATGAAGCTTTCTTGTTGGAGGATAATGAATGTGCGCATATAGTGAAGAGAGTTTGGTCTTCAATAGATTCTCAAAGGATGAACATTGTGGAAAAACTACATTTAGTTGTACAACAATTGGCTAAATGGAGTAAAAATAGATTCTCCAATGCACAAAAGAGAATATCTTGGTTGAGAAATGAACTTCAAGCGTTTATGAATAGTCCTAAAGTGCATAATGATAATAAGAAAGTATAGAAGATAAACCAAGAAATCGAGTTTCTATGACGGTAAGAGGGGATGTATTGGAGAATGAATTTAGAATTAGCTTGCTTAAATGGGGTGGTAGGAACACAAAATTTTCCCACAGAATAACTATACAAACAAGAACTTGAAACAAAATTACTATGCTAAAGAATACGGAAGGGGATTGGATGAGAAATGAAAAGAATCTTAAGAAGATGATAATGAATTATTTTAGAAATCTTTACAAGTCAGTGGGGTACAAAAACTTTCAGCCTATCTTCAATCAATTTCCATACTTGGTTGATGCAATTATGAACCAAAAGCTGATATAACCTGCCATTTTGTTGGTAATCACTGTTGCACCACATCGATTGGGAGCTACCAAGGCTCCTGAGCAAGATGGATTAAATGGATTGTTCTTTCAACATCATTGGCAGGATATACATCAGGATATTTTGAAGGAGGTATATAAATTCTTTGACACTAAAAACTTAAATCCTAATAAGAACATAACCTTAATCACTCTCATCCCCAAAACCCCTAACCCAAAAAAGCTAGAACAATTTCGCCCTATAAGCCTACGTAATTTTGTTTACAAGATCATCTCCAAGATACTAACAAACGGGCTAAAGCTATTGCTACCAAATCTAATTGTAGCAGAAGAAAGTGTGTTTATGGGTGGCAGACAAATTCAAGATAATACCTTGATTATGCAGGAGGTTCTTCATAGATTGAGAACACAAGAGAGAAAAAGAAAGTTCCAAGTTGTTTTGAAGTTAGATACGCATAAGGCTTATGATCAAATAGAGTGGGATTTTCTCCGAGAGTGCTTGATCAAGATGGGTTTCTGTGAAAAGTGGATGCATTGGGTGATGCAATGTGCTTCAACGGTATCTTTTAGTACCAAATTCAACGGGGAACCTATGTCATTCTTTAAGCCAACATAAGCTATTTGCCAATGCGACCCACTATCTCCTTATCTCTTCATTCTAGAGGCAAATGTACTCTCTCACTTGATGAAGCAAGCAATTTCAACAGGTACAATTTGAGGAATTAAACTGAATAGCAATTGCTCTACTCTCTCACATCTATTATTTGTGGATGACTCTATTTTCTTTCCTGGATAATACTATAGTGGAATGTCAAAATTTGGTAGCTATCCTACATCAATACTATTTTGTATCAGGCCAGGCTATAAATCTAAAAAATTAGAAATAAATTTCAGTAAAGGTTGTCCAGAAAGTTTGAGGATAAATATGACTTTGGAGTTGAGAGTTCCGGAAATAGATAAAACTGGAAAATATCTAGGACTTCATTCGGATTGGGGTGCCTCAAAGAAAGAAATATTTGCCTGGATCCTTGTTAGAGTTAATATGAAATTAGAAAGTTGGAAGGAAAATTTATTGTTAAAAGCCGGGAAGGAAATATTGATAAAGGCAATGGTGTTGGCGCTTCCTCAGTATGCAATATCCATCTTTAGAATTTCAATTTCATTTTGCAAATCCATTGAGAAGAAAATAACCAACTTTTGGTGGAGGAATAATGACAAAACAACCGGTTACACTGGAGAAAATGGGAAGTTTTAAAGCTTAGAAAAGATGAAGGGTGTCTTGGCTTCAAAGATCTATTAGCATTTAACAAAGCTATGTTTGGGAAACAAGCGTGTTGAATTTCCTAGCATCTTAAGACTCTTTAGAGTCAAGTTATGAAGGGATTCTATTTTCCACAATATGACTTTTGGCAAGTCAGAAAAGGTTCTCGTCCTTTGTGGGGTTGGCAAAGCCTTATAGTAAGAAGATATGCTATATCCCCTCAAGTTATATGGGCAGTTGGAAATGATAAGAAAATCTCTATTAGAGAAGATAAATGGCTGAAGAATGAACCTATTGCTGGTTCGACGATAAGGAATGAGCCACTTAAAGTGGCTAACTTAATAGATATAGAGTCGGCAAAATGGAATGAATCTTTGTCAAAAACCATGTTTGATGATCGGAGAGTAATAGAAATTCTTGCTATCCCTATAGGCCTCCCGACTTTAGAGGATAAGCTAGCTTGGATACTTCAGCAGTAGAGATTCAACATCTAGCTCACACACAACAAAACCAACATCATCAGTAGAAATATATTTGGCAATCAGGAACAACCCTCAAAGTCAAAATTTTCCCACGAAATGCATGCCAAAATGCCCTAGCTACACTAGACAACTTTATAGGAGAAAGAGCATACCTAAACCCGTGTGCCTTGTATGCAAACAGGAAGTGGAAACGATCAGGCACACTTTGTAGCTCTGTCCTTGGACACCCAGATGTCACATGAGGATCCCCTGCAAATCAGCATAACAAGAATGGGATTAACTCGGTTTGATGAGTGGCGGTTAAATTGAACGAAGACCCGCAAAGCTCACAGAAGTTCGACTTGATTGCAACGACCTTTTGGTGCATCTGGAAGGACCGAAACCACTCCACCTTCAAGAGATAGCCCTTGAACCCGCAACAAACAGTGTACAGAGTCATGGCTTTGCATGAAAATTTTGCGATTTGGAATGGGAAATCAAAAGGAAAGGCGAGATGCGAAGACTCACCTCAGAAATGGCGACCTCTGAACCCTAGAACTTTGAAGATCGACATTGATGCCTATTTTGCAGGTACCGTCGAAGCTTCCTTGTAGCCACCATGAACATAAGAGCGATTGCCTATGTTCATTGAGATTCCTTCAATAGATTGATTGACGGCTTCTCCAGACTGGTGGAAGCCAACTCGGCAGAACAAGCGAAAGCCTTGGCGCTCATCGAAACCTTGGCTTTCCTCTTGCCTAGATCTAACTCAAGGATGCAAGTGGAATCTCATTGTAGCGTACTTGTGAGAAGTGTTCTCACTTCTAACTTGCTGAACTGGGAAGTACAAATGTTGGTGGACTGGGCGAAAACCATGCCAAACAAATTTCCAGGCCTCACTTTGGCCAATTGCTGCAGAGAAACAAATGAAATGGCAGATTGGTTAGCCAAAGCCTAATGGATGAAGAATCAATCTAGTAATTGGGTCGTCAATCCCCCTCTTGCTCTTTTCGACTTATTATGTTGTGATGCTCTTCATGTGTATTCAACGAACTTGGTTAAGTAATTAATATCAATTGTTTTTTCGACCCAAAAACAAACTGTTTAATTGATTATGTATACAAGAGATTATTTCAAAAATAAAAGCCAGTGTTTTAAAAGTAGCAATTTGTGCTTTTCATGATCACGAAAGCAATTTTTACTTTATTTAGTTTAAACTTAATGGAGAGAAGTTCTATAGACCGAAGCACTATGCTATTTCAGAACCAGAACCAGTATTTTCTTCTTTTTTGCCACAAAATAAATAAAAGCTATTGGTACTCAAATTTTTGTTATGCGGGATAAAATAACAAATTCAAATCATAGTTGCATATCATTACCAGTTGTAGCGGTCCCTCTCATATAACGTAATAAGAGTTATTCAAGCATTTGACATTTTTGTTCACCTTTTGATAATTATAATTTGCTTATGTCCAATGTACATTAATGGTATAATTTCAAATTGGGCTACTTACGACTAAATCATTAGGCAACATATTTAAAAAATTTAGTTAGTACTTAGATGTGACAATCATATGTATTAATAAAAATGATATTAAACAAAGCTTATTATTTGAATATTTGGCTTTACCAAACATTGTTGTTCGTTGAGAAATGTTTAATAAACTAAAAGTAAGTTAAACGATGTCATGATTTTTAGATAAAAAAAGCAATCAAAACCACACCTTATACATGATGTAAGTGTAATTATATTTTTGGGCATGTAGAGAGTGATCTATAAATTAATTTATGATGAGTATCCTTATCACATTATAGTTAAGTGACGAATTATTGATATGTTAAGTAACGAATTATTGATCTTTCTCATGTAATGATGTAAGTGGGTTTGAATTCACTCTTTTTAGGTTTAATTTGATGATATAATTAATCTATATAATCTATACTGTTATATAAAATAAAATAAAAATGTTTTCTATTTTTATGGGACATCTATTGGTTTTTGCTTTCTCAAATATCCTAATTTTATATACTTTACAATATCACATTCATGGAAAAATGTGTAAATTTATCATATTATGTTATCACTCCCATTACAAAATTTGAATTCCATAATAATTTTATAATAAAAGCCCTTTGAAAAAAATTCGAACCTCAAAACAATTTTCTCTTTCTATATACGTGTATGATTTCAACATTTGATTATATGTTTTTGTCAATTTCCTTGATTCAAATATTTCTCAATAGTGTGATTTTACGTAATTTTGAAATATCTCTTTCTTGGATAAACGCAATAAGTGTGCCTCTTCGTAGCTATATTTTAAAAGACATCGGAGAGCTCATATTAAATAAAATTCATCTGGTGGATAGTAATATATAAAAAAAAAAAGGAAAACGAAAATGTAGAAGTCATTATAAAGGATTTTTTTGGGTCGAAATTATGAAGGAATTATATATATGTTACTTTAGTTAACAAGTTCTCTTTGAAGTTTCTCAAAGCGTCGTGATCAGTCTTTGAATCGAATCTTTACAGAAGCCGATTCTGTGGGTACTCTCTCTCTCTCTGTCTCCATGCATCTTCCGTTTCTCAGTCGCGTCTGCTGGTGAAGAACGTACCCAATCCAGTCACTGTTCCTGGTTAACCGTCTGTTCATCAACCGTCCAGCCTTAGATCTTTGGTAAACTCTGGATCAGGGGTTGCTTCATGCTTGAACACACGATTCGCATCGAAGGACATCCGTTATGAGTTAATTCATCTGTTGGGTTTGCTCTGTTTTGGTTGGAAAAGCGGTTCTTTGAACTGTCTTTCTGCATAATATCAGCCAGACGATGTTGGTAACTGAACTGGGTGCTTTCGCTGTTCTGCTTATTGAAGGCTGTGGGGGGTTGGATCTGTGCTTGTGATCAGTCCCCCAGGGGGTGCTCAATGCTCTAGAGGTTTCTTTTTCAGTTATGTGTCAGCAAAACTTCCCGGCCTTTCCTTGCTGATCCGTCCCACTGCAATTGTGTTGACGTTTTCCGTCTTAGTTATTGGTTTGGGCGGTATCAATCTGCAATTCTGGTACATGGCGGCTTGAGGAAATTTACCGGAAATAAATGATGATTTTGCTCTGGAAATAACAAACCCATAACTTTTTCCTTGTTTGGGCCCCCGGTCATTGGTTTGGAGAAGCCTCGGTTGGTCTGTGGCGTAGGTTGGGCAGTTCCATGGCTTAATCCCAGTTCTCAAAACGAGCAGGTTAACGCAAACTTGCTCAAAACGAGAATGGTCTCCCCGCCCCTTTCCACTGCGTTTAATGATAAAATAGATTTGGGTTTTGAGCAAGACAATATCGAAGAGATTTATGAATGGAGAGACAATTTGTCAAGTCATTGTGTCAATCGTGATGTGTGTTCGAATTGTCCTCGACCTTTTATTATATTTCTTTGCCTCTCTTGTAATTATTTCGTTTTGGTTTCCTAAATTGTGATGTTGCTATTTGTATTTGCTTCTTCAGTCACAGTGACTAGTTGTTTTTTCTGAACGGTTTCAAAGTTTCGCTTCTGAGTTGGCAATTTTAATTCATTGTTTCCTGCCACTAGTATGGTGCAGAGTTTACACACTTCAAATTCTCCTGATGAGTGATACAATGTTCTTTTCAATCTCTATCATCAAATTAAGTTCCCCAAAACTATGTGCTTGTTGGAATCTTCATCCACAATTTGAAGTTCATTTTTTGAATGGCTAACTGAAGTCCTGAGTTTGCTGCAGTAAGAAACAAAATCCTTTTAATAACTGTGACTGCTAATTCATAGTAATTTATAGCTGTTCTCTTTTACTTACTTTTTGTGAAAACTTCAGCACCCATGGAAGCCAACAGGGGACAAGCAAATGGAATTCAATTGCTTCTTGCTGCAGAACAAGAGGCACAGCGCATTGTCAATGCTGCCAGAGAGGGTAACATGTCTCTAAATCTGCTTGTCGGTTTCTTAGTTCATTAGCATTTCCATTTTTTTACTGGAATGAAGTTGGTCTACATACTGTTATTACATTTTAGATCTGCCATCTATCACAGACTTATATTAGTGTGTTTACTTTGTTTGACTAGCATGATCTTGGCGCTAGTTGTTCTGTTTGGAGAATTAGTACGCTAAGGTTGTGTATGGTAGTTAAGATCTTGAGAATGGACATAATAGGAGATGATAGGATAAGATACATAATGGTCAACCAGATACAAGATTAATTATGGACACATCTAATCCCTTTCTTTATAAAGAGGAAGCCTATTTTAGGTAGGTAAGCCACTGGGCTATAAATGCCCGACTAACCTCTTGGACAAGGGGAAACACGAGCAAATTCCAAGTGGTGGCCCAAATATGGAGTTTTGCAACTTCGTGGTGTGAGGATTCAAACCTATCTTGGCTCCTAATTCACACTCACCTACTAGTTGTTAAACCCAGACAGTACCCCTGTGCCCCACGGCAATTGTCTGTGGAGCAGTAGACTACTTGTAGTATACTTTGAATATTACTTATCATGCACTGGACTTTGGTTTAACATAATAATGTCCATCACTTCATGAGCTGTTACTTGCTCTTAGTAATAGCTTGTTGCTAGATTGTTATAAATAGACTCTCAATTGGTTATTTACAGCGAAAATGACTCGGCTAAGGCAAGCCAAAGAAGAGGCAGAGAAGGAGATTGTTGCGTTTCGTGCTCAAATGGAGGCTGAGTATCAGAGAAAGGTTGCGGAGGTAACAAAAGGAAAGGAGTACATTTGAGGAAAAATAGTTGTTTTGACTCCATCAAGTATGAAATTTGGTATTTCCGTTTACAAAGGAGATGCGTGTGATTGGAAGTTCAAAATGACAAAACTTTGCAGCTCTGTAATACCTGGAAAGCAAAGTTCAATTGGGATTGGTTGCTTTTTATAAATTCAGCAAGTCTTCATACTTGATAAATTTATGATGGTAGTCATGTTGTTCTATCTGATGACTATTCTGTGGCCACAAGGACTCTGATGGACAGTACTTATGTAAATATGCATCAATAATAAATGGGATTGCAAGAATATTTACTGATGAGAGCAATACTTAGGTTGATTTTCTGGAATCTATTCACTAAACTTGTTAAGCACTTAGTGCTTTTGTCTTGAAGGGAACTTCAGTTGGAACCAAATAATAGCAGTGAACTGCTTGTGTACTCAATGCTTGCGCAGATCTCATGCCCTGCACTTGTTTAAATTAGCATATATTCATCTTAAAGTCTTAGTTTGACAAGTTCTGCAGCTTTGCCGATGCACATTACAACCATCGCGATATGGCATAAATTAAACTTCAGAATTATATCATCTTTAGAATTTAGAGCTTGTATTGTCTTCTCATAATAATTGCTTGCAGTATGCTAGTCCATGCTGATTAATTAAGTCTGTCTCCATCTCCATGTGTGCTGATCAAGCAGAGTAGTGGAGATTCCGGTGCTAATGTCAAGCGGCTCGAGCAAGAAACGGAAGCGAAGATTGCACACCTGAAGACGGAGGGCACAAGAATAGCTCAGGACGTCGTGCAGATGCTGTTGAAGCATGTGACCACTGTGAAGAACTAGGGGTGCCGTGTAAGTGAAAGGCGCAAAATTGCTCGAGGGCGCCTTTTCCGTGTTTGCATGATTCTATGGGTGCTTTCTTGCTGGGTATTACAATTTTTTTTTTCTTTTCTTTTTTCTCCTGATGGGTGTATATTAGTCCTACGTGCTGCTGTGAATTTAGCTGTTTATTGATTCGATTGGTGAAGCCATGTCCCGCCTAAGAAGTCATTACTCTTTGTTTGTTGTTTGTCCAAAGAAAAGTTTCATACTCTTCTGTGGAGATGCCAGTTTTGAAGCTTCGGTTGCATGTCCTTTGTCTAATCGACATGAGCTTGGTCCAGCTTTGGTGCAACTTTATTAAAAGCATATTCTTTGGGGCCAATCTTTATCCAATAGGGCCAATACTACAAATGATCACTGGTTATACTCGCATATGAACAAAATCAGAGCATTATGAATCATCTATTAAGGTCTTAACCAGAGCCATTTTTGTCTGTATAGACTATACAAGGCCAAATCAATGAATGGGGGCGGGTTCGAGTTTCTAGGCTCAACAGGAAGGCAGGGCAGGATCTGGCCCAATATGAAGCTGGTAAACCTTGCTCAACCCGTCATCGCACGAGCGACTCGGGACAGTTTTTTCCTTAAGAAAGTTAGAGTTTAGGCGAGTCTAGTCGAGCTGAGTCGAAATCCCGGCAAATAAGAAGAGAGTTTTGGTGCTTGTGTGAAGGGACATTTTTGCCGGCAATGAACCAAATGGTCCTACAAGGCTTATCGGGAAGCACCATTTGTCTTTTCAAATCGATGTTTTTTTTTTTTTTTTTTTCTTTTGATACCCAGGAACCGCCGTACAACCAGCAGCCGGCGACGTAAATCCGGGGGAGTACTAGCGTGGGGACCCACCACTCACGGCACTCCAACTTAAGTCGCGCAACGTGACGAGGAGGGGAATCGAACCCTGGCTTTCCGTGTGGCCAGTGTGCGCCCTTAACCAATTCGCCCATCACGGGGTGGGTGATGTTATATAGGCTGTGGGCCAAGAATAATACTAAGTAATGGTGAATGAAATGATAGTGCAAAAATTACATGATAATACAACATTATCATCTGTATTATCTATTTTAATTATTGTTCCTATAAAATTGAAAAAGCTCCATTCCTTATTAGCAGGGTATTTGTCGAGTATTCAAAACAATCATATCTCCTGTAGATTGTTATCAATTCAGTTAAGTAATCCGGACTTGAAACTTTCATTCCTTCTTGCGTGATCACGAAGCCATCTCGCCTCCAGGACTTATAGATGATGATTATCAGTATGTTATAAGCAACATATTTTTTATTCTAATTTTTTAAAGAGTTATCAAGATAATTGTTAATCGCTTTCCTCGTGTACGACTTAGAAATGGTCATGGGGACATTGCAAATGACATTAGAAATTCCAAGTACCTTCCTTCCACGATAATCTGAATGATAATCAAATCTTAATCTCCTATCATATCGTCACATTACCTAGTTGTCAGAATCACCACTTAGAAAAAAGAAAAAAAAATCTGCGAAGATCAGGACTGATCCATCAATCGCCACTATTGAAGGGGACGACGCACTGACCTGAAATGCAAATGATGGATCTTGGAGACTTGCATCGGCACGATTAGTGACCTTAATACTTGCTAAATCAGCAGCCCTTTCCTTAAAATCTTCAAATTCCTAAGTCAACCGAATCATAATCTTGGGCTTCAAATTCCCAGTTTGCTGATTGACAGAATTATAGCAATCTTATCTTGGCAAATTTCTACATGATGGTAGGCATATATAATCTTGATGTCTTGATTTTATGACAAGGCTTAATGCAACTTGGGGAGTCGTTGGGGATCAAATGAATTCATCGAGAAAGTTGGAGATAAAAATGAAAGAGAAGAAAATGCAAGAGGTTCCATTCGAGATCACTTTATTTAAAAAAGAAATTTACAACAAGATCAAAAGTTAGATTTTGTTGGGCAGCGCTATTTCTACCCCAATATGACTAAATCGGCCACTTTTAACAAAAAAGGCAAAATTACCCTAATTCAATTGCAATTTAAAGTGGTGGTCCCAAATTTATTTACTTTCCTTTTTTTTTTTTAAGTATTTCTGTATCCATGTAAATTTTATAAAACCCAAACATTCCGTAAAGTAAGAATTTTGTTTTGAAAATGGTAATGAAATTTTATTATATTGTATTGACAAAAATCAATATAATCTATGAACTGTTTATGAAAAAAAATCAAGATCCCTCATCGTGCATAAATAATCCTATAAGTCTTACATGCTCTCTATAAAAGTATTTTGCCAATATAATAAGGAAAAAAAGATAAATTCTTAGATTTTTTTTTGGTCGATAAATTCTTTGATATAGTAAATAGAGAGACTTGATAAATATATTAGACTAATAAAATTAATAAAAATTTCACAAAGAAAGCGAGGCATTTAAGATAAAAGGGTAAAAAAATAAGTAAATTATTATATTATCAATGATGAAGAAGAGACTTTTCAATTTTATACTATATCAAAAAAGGTCTTTACTATTAGCAAGATAATTTTACATGGAGTATATAAAACGTTATAGGAATATCTTATAATACATTTTTCTTTAATACGCTAGAAAACAAAAAAAGAATGGGGCCATCATTATAAATTGCAATTGAAAGATTGAGGATAATGTTGTCTTTTTAGTATAAATGGGGTGGAAATAAAGCCGTCCTTTTTGTTTTTCCTTTCTTTTAATTAATTTTTTACTTCTTAAATTTATTTTTCTGTTCCGACCAAAAGAGAAACTTTATTTTTCTGTATTTTCTGTATTTATTTTCTTTTTTTACAAGTCTTATACACTGTGAGTATTTCACCCAACAAAAAAATAGGATATAACAAATTCTCCCACATTTATTATCCTATCATATTCTATCCAATTCTAATCTTTGTCATGACGACTAAATATGACCTAAATATTTTGGTTTTAATCTATTTTTATTTCAACATTTTGATTTAGACTGATGATGCAACAAGATAAGACGACAACTTGTCGTGATTTATAATGATATAAGACATCCCATTACCCATTAAAGTTATACACGAAAGTTGAATGAAAAGGATATCACAAAAATATTAGTTCGCCGAAAGATAACCACAGAAGTGGCTGCTGCAATTATAAGTTTTTTTTTTTTCCCCTTTGATATAACGTGTCCCTCACTTTTTCAGTGGAATAGCTTAATGCCTCGTGAGTGGAGGGATAATGAAATCTTTAGCAAATATGATTTTGCATGAGAATCAAATAGCAATGAACATTAGGCGAGTGTCATCAGAAAATGCGATTAATTCCTTACAATTAGTACAATCCAAACCTTTAAACTAACTTAGGATTTTGTAACATTACTTGAAAGAAGTTTTAGGACTGTTATATGTATGCGTGTAAAATTTAAAGCTTTTGACAAAGTTTTCTCCCTCAAAAGATTACTTCGTTGTACTATGGTGGTTAATCTCTTTCCAACAATACAATATAGAGTTTACCACTTCGATTGGCTCACATTAATCATTGTTCTAGTCATTGAAATGATTGAGAGAGAGGTGGAAAATTACCAAGTCATTAGCATATGTAGTGGCGCAAGTCACTCACTTTTTGTAGAGCAAGCTAATGATGAGAAAGGACCATGGCAAAGAAAGGCCACATCACTAGTGAAGTGACTAATGAGCCAATTGCAATCAGAAAAGAGAGGATAATGGTCATCCTAAAGGATATTTCAATCAAATAGAAGAGGCCAAATGAGGGGATGGGCACCCCGGATCCTTCAATCAATTCCTAACCAAAATTCTCTCTGATGCTTTCCTTCAATCAATTCAGTCGCCACTGAAGTTTAGTTGAGTGGACGAAAGTGATTGGGCTTGAGCCTCTAAAGGCCCAAAAGGCAAAAGCTTTTACTTTCTACTTTTTTCTTTTAATCATTTTCGAATTTCCGAAGCATTCGAATTTTTGGCTGAATTAATTTCATGAACGCATGCAAATTGCCTTATCCACACGCATTAAATAAGACTATGAACAGAGTTCCGGGAATGACCTTCAAAATACCGGATCTTTCACATCTAAAACAATTGCTTAACCACTCAATTAAGCTCTCGATGTTCAAAAGAGAAATGACTTTTATTCATTTGCACATTCGGCTATACAATCTGTTTTCCGTGATGGGGTTTATTGTTATATGATTGGTTGCATAAAAACAATTTCTTAACCACTCAATCAATCTCTCATCGTTCAAAAGAAAAAAGACTTCCAATCTTTTACACATTTGGTTGTACAATCTTTTTTCTATGATGGGATTTGTTGTTATAAGTTTAGCTGCATAAAATAATTGTTTAAACATTCAATCAATCTCTCGACGTTCAAAAGAAAAAGGACTTCTAGTCTCTTGCACATCTGGTTGTACAATCTTTTTTTCTTTGATGAAATTTGTTGTCATACGTTCGGCTACAAAATTTGGAAGAATGCGAGTCATGCCTTTTGTCTTGTTAGCCTTGTATTGCATCTACATGTACCTCATGATTTCGTGACGACAGGTTCTGCAATTTGAAGGGGGCAACTTCCTGGATGCTGCATGGGGAAACAACGCATTAGTTTCTCCTCCTCTTTTGTCGGTTGGCCACTGGCATTTCTGGGGCTTTCGAGATCTCATGCACACCCTAGAACCAGGTGACTAATGCGAATGAAAATCCTATTAATTGCATACCTAATGAAGGGTACGTTTGGAGCTATTGTAGTGTTGATACTTTGCCAAAGGCAGCGATGTACCGTGACGGTAATTTCAAATAGGCATTCGGCCTAACTCCGTTTTGGAAAAAAGAGGTTCGGGTGTAGTAGGAACATCGCATCATTAACACTAAAAGAAGTATAAGCTGCAATAGCACTGGTGGACACGATGGAAACCTACTTTGGAACAGCTATGCATTTTATAGCTCGTTTCTTTTATTAAGAATATGCAATATCCAAATTTGGAGTTCGATTATTTCTTAGGAAACCCGATAATCGCCTCGTCTTTGGGCATCTAATAACGTTTGACTTATAGGATGATGGACATATAGTAATGTGAGTAGGCGATATTGTGATTTGAATACAAGACTTATTGGATTCTAATTAAGCATTTAATCGCTCAGTCAATCCCTTGAAGCTTAATTACTATACATGACATATTTTTAAGCTTGCTAAATGCCTTTTAAAAGTTGTCCTTTCAAGGAAGGAGGATTAAGTTTATTAGAAAAACACTATGGAGTGGTCCAGTTTCTTTTTATCATATCAATGAAGAGTGTTCAAGATTTTTTGAGCACCCGACTTATTTCCTTCACACTAGGTATGATAGTCCTCTCATCCCACACGTGTTGGATAATTATCGAGCATCCACATGTTTCCGCTCATGGATGTGGCTCCAAGGACATGCACCGACTTATGTGAGAGTCCCGTCATCACATAAAGTAACACATCCCCCACCACAGTCTAGTGATTTTGCGAAAAGAATGAGGTTATGCATTTTCATTCTAGACCCGATAGATCAATGATTATGATAATGTTGGTCTTTGTTTCTAAAAAGAATAAAAAAAAAAAAAATGTCAAAAGCATACATAAGGCACTCTCTAAGTAACTCATTAGAGTGTAGTGACTTCATTATTGAGCTAAACGCTTCGTAAAAGCCAAAGTCCCTTTAGGGAAAGAAGGCTATTTCTTACGTAGAAACACTCCCAAAAACCTAACCTCTCGTTATCGCTTGCATATCCAATTGAGTGATAATTTGGCAAGTCAAGAAGCAGAGCGATTAATAAAGGGGTTGGAATATTTTCCAAGATACTATATCGGTAAAAGTCCAAAGACATACATTCGGAAAGCAACGTCACGTCGGGGGATTGGATCTCGACGACGGGGACTACTAGAAAGCTTCGGGACATGGGGAAGACCACCCCCAACAAAACTCAGAATACTTTATTTTCATTCCCATATCCGCGATATCAACGATCTATTATGCGCGTTTGGTAAGGCAAATATAGAATTGGAGGAGATGGTGATCAGCACGTTTGGCGATTTGCGTGAGAGAGAGAGAGAGAGAGAGAGAGAGAGAGAGAGCTTCTTCTCTTGCCAAAAAAAGGTTGGAAGTGACTTGAGCTGACGTCCTTTGTATGTTTTCGAATGGTGGGAGTGCTCCACGTTGAAAGAGGATTGATTCCGAACTCAAGTAAGTTGGGAGGGGAATGTCAAAAGTTGATTGAGGTACTCGCACCAAACGCCTCCATTTTTCTTTCGGTACATTTATGGCGCGGAATTGCGTACCCTTTTTAGAGGTGATTGTAAGGTCAAACCATGTATTAATAATTGGTTGATTTTGAAGATGAATATGCGGGTTGAGGTCGTGTCCCAAAAACCCGGACGGTGGCCGGGCGTGATTGGCGGGCATGGTTGAAGACGCAAGCAAGACCCACTCGCTTCAGCTAGCTTTGGCAGGCCGAGGTGGGCTTAGAGAGGTGCTGATGAACTGTTGGCTCCATCATCACCTATCATTCGTTCGTGAAATGTGTTTATCGTCCAGTTTGACCTGGTATAATCATGAATCTGAAGACGTGCTAAAATATTTAGCATGAGGTCTCAGCGGCACTATGGCGATTGGTCTTTTGCAGAGTTGATGGTGATGCTGGTTCATGCAACCCTAGGCGATGGAAATCTTGCTTGGGTCGAGCAACCCGATTGAGATCCGTCACCATCGTAGTGCGACCAGGTAAGTGGTGCTTGATATCTAGTAACCCAGACAGTCTTTACCGCCAAGGCCTACGCCATGATCGACTGCCCTAAGTACCGTCGCTGTCTCTACTCTCCCCTCTTTAAAATTGCGTATCTCTCTCTTACCTCCATGGATGAGGTCAATCTGTCATGGCTAGTGTAGTGGCTCACGACCTCAATTAAAGGTGGCTAGCGACCATGGATTTATCAATTGAGATTGTCCAAGCTATAATGTTGCTTGCGACTTCGATCCGAGGTCTCCCATGGACTAAGGGAGGATCCGAGGCCAGCGTTGCCATGATGCAACTGTGGCCGAGGCTGGGCACGAAAGGAGGGGACTCACCAACGAGCTCCCTTTAGTGATGTTGAGCTAGGCAGCGGCCGAGCTTAGGAAGCAAAGGTGGTCTACTAAAGGCAAAACTCAGGAAGTAAAATGGTGTTTCCGAAAATGTGGGTATGAAATTGATAATGGAGTAAGAAGTGAGATATATATTTTTAAAATATTTTTGCAGTATTTCTTTTTTCAATGAGCATTTTCCGTAAATTGAGATGGAATGGAGAAGAGAAGGACGCAATTTTTTCTAACATCGACCGACCATACTGGCCAGCACGTACCAAATGGAATGGACCACTACTTTGTCCACTCTGACTTCTAACAATTTTCTGATAGTCCAGGAAGCTGAACCTCTCCAAATCCCCTTTTCCCAAGTTCAATCTTCGTTAAAGAAAGGTCACCAAAAAAAAAAAAAAATTGTATTATATTCGAAATTACCACAAACGCGATTATTTTTCTACATAAGGCCTATTAATAAAATATAAAGAAGGAATGAGCAGTATGAAGTCGTTAGTGAAAATAAAAAACGAAATTAAAATTTGTGAAAATACCTTTTTTAATGAAATTAAAGTGCTGTTTTTATGATTTAAGAAAACTGTTTCGTTGTTTCGACTTGTTATCGGATAGGATAAATGTTGGATTGCATACAGATGGGTGTTCTAATAAATCATTCAATGTTTCGTAAATATATATATCCAAGCTGGATTTAACCATGATCAGTGGATTAAATGTTGACATAATGGTTCTGACCACTGGGAACCTTCCGGTGTAATAGCTCTTGTCAGCAAATCCCACCTCACGCTTCTCGCTGTCCTCAAATCTCCTCCCCTCTTTGCCCATGATGATCGAGTGTCGACCGTTCAGAACTCCAAGCCCTTGTGGATGTTTAGGCTGCCGAGGCACTGCCACTGTGCAAAATCTTCTACAGCCACTAGTCCCGTCACCACCCGTATGCTCATGGTCAATGCCAAGGTCGAGGCTCAGTGAACGAAGGTGCGGCTACTTGTATGACAAAGGTTCATGATTCGGAAGGGGATGACAACTCTTGCACCAGATTTGGCCATCGACGGGAATGACAACAGAAGGTGATGATGGTTGGTGCTCCAGACCTGGCCATGGAGCTCCTCTTCGACCAAGGTCCAGTCGAGCTCCTCCATCCCTAAGACCTAGCCGAGCTCCTTCGAGTTGAGCTTACCCATAGAGGAACTCCAGATTTGGCCATGGACCTCCTCCATGGCTGACATCAAGTCGAGCTCGAAACCACGGCTAATATAGGGCTCGATGGAAGGCTACAGGTGATAGCAAATATTATGGATAACGAATGTTATAATTGATGACTATGGATAATGGGTATCGAATATATTGTATTTACTTTTATTGCATCACCCACATAGAGTCATCCTTTTATGTTATACTCATTTTATGTCTGATCTGATCTTATTTTAGACAGCGACTAAATATAGGAAATGATAAATTTTTATTTTACCCTTTTAACTTTTATCCTGAGTACGAAACGGAGCGAAAGTAAACGGAGCCCCGCTAATCCGCAAAAGTAAGTGGGCCTCCACATCCCTCAGCTTCGGGCCCCACACGCGGCCGCCCCCGCCCCCGGGTGCGGGGGGCAAAACGATGGAAAGAGCGGAAGGAAAAACATCGCCAATTCGACCGTTCATCACGGACGACCGAATAACGAAACGATCCCAACCGTCGGATCAGGAACGGACACGACTGACGGACTGACCCGAACGGAATCGACACTCAACCGTCGAAAGCGACCGAACCCAGTGATGATGTCACAAGGAAAATGCAGAGAGAGAAAAGAGGGAGGGAGGGCGGGGCTCCTGCTCTGCGACGTGGCCGTCTCGTGGCTTTCATCCTCCACCATTTTTAAGAAAAGCCCGTAAACGGACATGCTCTGCAACTACTTTGTTCTTCGCCATCCTTGTCTTCTTGTTCAAGCATCGGAGCTTCGGATCTTTCCATCTCTGCGTCTCCGTACGCTTGATATAAAAACGATGGCTTTCGCGTGCTCTGCCTAGAGAAAGGCGATTCGCAGAGCGGAGGATATGGAAAGAGAGGAGATGGCAGGGAGAGACAGAGCTTGAGGACGGTTCCTCTGTTTCCTCTGTTTCTTGTTCTTGTCCGTCGCTTGCGGAGAGAATCGGAGGGCGGGAACTGCTGTCGAATCGGTGGAATTCGAGCGGGGACCTTGATTGGTGACCAAAAGGGTGTTCGGAGATGGGGGCTGCGTGATGAAATTCGGATTGATTCGTCCCTCGATCGAATCCGAGAAATGGCATGCAGTTCGGCCCAATTGCAGGAGGAGCCAAGCATCGAGACGGACAAGCTCAGCTACGAGATATTCTCGATCCTCGAGACCAACTTCCTCTTCGGCTGCGACGATCCCGACCAGAAGAAGCTCTTCGTCCCCAAACGCGTACCCGATGCACCGCCTCAAGAGCCGAAGCCTCGTGAAGATCTCCCGCAGAATCTTCACGAGGTCGACGCTGCGGTCGCGGACCGGCGAGGGAAAATCTGCGTGCTTGCCATCGATGGTGGCGGAGGCGGCATGCGAGGTCTCGTCTTTGGCAAGGCCCTGGCCTATCTGGAGGGCGCGCTCAAGGCCAAGTCCGGCAATCCCGACGCCCGAATCGCCGACTATTTCGACATCGCCGCCGGCTCCGGCGTAGGTGGCGTCTTGGCCGCCATGCTCTTCGCGACCAGGGACCGAGGCCCAGGCCCGGCACGACGTCCCATCTCCGAGGCCGAGGACACGTGGCGGTTCCTCGCGGACAAGGGGAGTCGGGGTTGGGCGCTTCCCTCAAACGGCGGCGGCGGATTTTTCAGGCGGATGCTCCGCGGCGGGTCCGGCGGTCAGGCGGCGGCGACGGCTGCCATGGAGAAGGCGATGAAAGAGGTGTTCAGCACCAGGGACGGGAGGGCCAGGAGGTTTCTGACGTTGAAGGACACGGTGAAGCCGGTCCTGATCCCGTGCTACGACCTGTCGACGGCCTCCCCGTTCCTGTTCTCGCGGGCCGACGCGCTCCGGGCCGAGAGCTACGACTTCAGGCTCTGGGAGGTGTGCCGGGCCACATTGGCGGAGCCGGGGTCGTTCGGGCCGGTGGAGATACGGTCCGCAGACGGTAGGACGCGGTGCGTGGCCGTGGACGGGGGGCTGGCGATGAGCAACCCGACGGCGGCGGCGATCACGCACGTGCTGCACAACAAGCGGGACTTCGTGCACGTGCAGGGGATGGAGGACTTGCTGGTGCTGTCGATAGGGACGGGGCCGGCGGCGGAGGCCGGGTTTGAGTATGAGAAGGTGAGGAAGTGGAGGGCCAAGGAGTGGGCTCGGCCCGTGGCGCGGATCGCCGGGGACGCGTCGGCGGACGTGGTTGACCAGGCCGTGGCCTTGGCGTTCGGCCCGCGGAGGAGCAGTAATTATCTAAGGATTCAGGTAATTACATGTTTATTTTTCTGCGGATGTGGTTGACCATGCGTCATGATAGAATCGGGTGATGCAGGCGAACGGCTCCAGCCTCGGCCGGCACAGGCGCGGCATGGATATGGACCCGAGCCCTAAGGATGTGAAGGTGGCGATGGCTATGGCGGACGACATGCTGAAACAGAAGAGTGTCGAGTCGGTGCTCTTCGGGGGCAAGAGGCTATCGGAGCAGAGCAACTACGAGAAACTGGATTGGTTCGCGGGCGAGCTCGTGCAGGAGCATCAGAGGAGGAGCTGCGGAATCGCTCCTGCTGCTGCCGTCGCCGCCGCCGCTCCTCTCAGGCAAGCCGCTCTGAATCCCACCTAAGCTGTGGTCCCAAGAATTTGTGAGAACGTTCCAAAAGAAAGGTGACTTTTTTCCCATTGTAATCACTATCTAGATCTAGGTGCTGATCAAAAGAGATTGCAGATTTTTTTAAGGAAACTTCGTCTCAGCACTAACCGTAACGAGATCGACAGTAATATTGGGAATTTCATTTTGATAAACGGAAAACAAGATTTACAAGTTGCTAGATACATTTGATTTCGCATCTTTCAGTCTTGTGGAGCTGTTCTTTGAGTTTTGAACGCCAATTCATGCATGTATAAAGCCATACAAAGGAAATTGTAATCCGGGAAACTCATGACCTTTGGTTTCTCTTCTCATGTTGTTCCTTAAGTTCCATAAGTGCTTCTGTTGTGGTAAATATTGAATTGGTTCGGTCGGTGTAACTTATGATTACGAGCGAGTAACATTGGACCCTGCCCTATAGAGATTATAATTACACTCGAATCACTCAAACAGCCTAAGTGTTTTCTAACCTTTAGCCCCCAATTATACCCGACAACTCTCACACATTGTTCAACTTCACAATTATTGGTGAAATAGTCTCTCAATCTCACGAAAGAATTCACAAATCTTACAACGAGATTCATTGGCTCAAACACCGAAAGCTCCTTTTGGATTGCTTCATAGTGTACTTCGCGAAGAAGGCGCCTCTTCGATGCCCTATTCAAATTAGGAATCCAATTACAACTAGCAAATCTACTCAAGTTGAGAAACATATTTGAATTGTCTTTTCTTCATGGGCTAAAACTCGAGACATATGTTAACAGCTGTTGGTAAAATATTAGGTTGAATTCTCATTCCTTCATGGAACAATTCAAGTTTAACTTTGAAAGATGCAAAAATAGGTTGGTAATATTGCATGCTTCTATCAAACATATATAGAGAATTATGGGTAGATAAAATATTTTGCACAGAAATGTATAGTGGTTTGGCTTTATAACAAGTTTACATCCACTCTTTACTAGTAACAGTCACAAAACTGGCTGGAATCCATTAGTAACTGAAAGAGAGTTATAATATCTTAGATATTGCTTCAATACATGATAAATCACACTATCATAATGCACGTCTTGCTTTCACACTTATACACTCTTCTTATCACATATTATAACAGCTACAAAAACTCTACAATAGAGATAATTACAAATTGATAAAATAGCATACTTCGCTCAACAGAGAGAAGATGATAATAACAATGCAAACTTTCTCAATTTCCGCTAACCCTTCGTCTTTGCTTCAATCCTATTTTACAGGCATGTTTCTCTAATCTGATTGTTAGAAAGCCTTCAAACGAATCAAGTAGCCGTTGGGGGGTGTTGATAGGTAATCGCCGAGGTTCAGGCTGCCCATACAATCTATTTTTACCAGCCAAATCAGGTTTTTCCAAAATGGAGTCTGCCGCCATTGTTCGCCAACTACTTCTTTGGCTGCTTGACCAAAATTGACAAAAACAGTTTTGACTCATCTCCAGTCCTCTTGCCGCGAACTCCCTTGTCAACAGCTATTTTCCTTCCGTTCAAAAATCATGTTGTTGTGAGTTAGTGACCACCATCTTCTAGGTTGTCCATAGAAGCACAACAAGCTGCTCCTAATCACTTGATAGGAGGATCTGCCTTTATCAGCAACATAATGCTGCTTTCCGAGTAATTGCTTGGAGATCGACTTGGGATATGCTATCCGTTGATCTTCCGGGTTTATCTCCAACAATGACTACTTAGATAATCACCTTTTCATGGTCCATTTAATCATATTTGCGATTATGGGCTCTGCCCACTGATTCAACTATTTATCAGTGGAACAAAAAAAGAGCAACTCTAAAATTTGGAATGAGGCACAAATGAAGACGGGAGGGAGGAGTAATGAAAATGCAAATGCTTTTTGCTTTAGTGTAATTACAAATCTGAAGTCCACAACTTTTTAAAGTGGTTGGATGTGAACATAGCTTGACAAACGTTAAATGAGGAAAACAAGAAAGTCCAAAAAAGTGATAAAAGCAGACAAATAAAGCCAAATGGGAAGACCCACAATAAGTACATGAAAATAAGCGTGGAGAACTTTTCAATGAGCTTTTCTAGCCTTCTTTGTCTTCATGCTGCGGAAAGTTTCCTTCATTAAATCCTTGTAGCATTTTTCTCTTCAATCTTCATCAAGCGCCTATTATGAATCATGCTTCATTGATTCATTCTCGTTCTTCTTTTCACACCCATCATAAGTGGAGGCATTTTGAAGAACACTAACAACTAAGTCTAGAGCTCATAAACAACGTGCTCACATCTTCAATAATCAATCTTATATTATTCTAACATTTATGATATCTCCAAGTCTTCACGAACATCTTTATTCTTCTCGACTTGTTCATTTTCTATTAGGTCCATCCAGCTTGTAAGCACCTCTGCTCCTAGTGCCTTGTTCACCATTTATCAAGGTCTTCAACCTTTGTAGATGTCCTTGGGAAATCAACCATGCAATCGCGGTCTTCTTGATATCATTATTACCCATTATTGAGAAACATATGCATTTATCAAATAAATATTCAAACATGTAGTTTTAGTATCATCGTAACCACATAAGGATGTTTTCCCAACACATTAATTAGACGTCACTCATCGATGAAAACCTAGACATTCCCAGCAATCCCCTTGCCGATGACCTTCAAAGCCGCCTCCTCCTCAATGATCTTTATTAGTAACGCACATGTTTCTATAGAAGTCGTTGAGACGGACAATCCACTCCATTGGAACACTCAAGCCACTAACTTTTTCTACCCGCTCTGGAAAAATCGTAGGCCTTTATCAAACGGGGCACACCATGATGACGGGTTAAAACACCATCAATCCCTCTTGTTGGCCACCCTCGTGACCTTGTATATGGCTAGAAAATGAGTAGTGAATGGCGCTGCCTCGCTTCGCAAAAAGCAAGAATGGTACTCGCTATAAATCTGGTATAAGTATAGTGCAAGTATCAAAACTTGGTATAAGAGGACACTCATGTGCCAAAAGTTACAAAATGTATATTAAGTTCCATTTTTTGTTTTTGAAAATTGGGACACCTAAGTATCAAATTCGACGAACCCTATCGAAAATTTTACGTAGCAATTTTTTTTATTAATATTGCTCGTCTACGTAGGTCACTAGAGAGTTGAGTTAGCAAATCCGAGTCAAAATGACATCGTTTTGTCTCAGATTTGAATTTTAATATAAATATTAATTAAACTAAATTTAAAATCAAAATTTTTAAAAAAAAGATCTGATTGTAGAATGGCGAGGGCTGAGCCCTCCCCATCACCTCCCCATCGTCCCCAAGAAAGGCTGACGACGATGTGGGGAGGGTTGGCTGGGGTCGCCGAGTATCGGCCAGGGGTCAGTGACCCTAGCCGGTCAGTGGCGAGGGCCTGCAAAGCCTTGCCCAGATCTAGGATGAGGGTTGTACCCCCCATCCCTGATCCAACGAGGGTCGTTGGCCTTCGCCCAATCGGGCCAAGGGTCGTCGCTCGTTGGAGGTCCCCCTAGCCAACAACGGCCCTTGGCTCGGCTGGTTGAGGGCCATCGACCCTTGCCGGATCTGGGAGATGGCTGACAACCTCGCTAGATCTAGGGGAGGCTTGCAACCCTCGTCCCAGATTTGGGCGAGGGCTTCTAAGTCTTCATTGTTGATTGGCCAGGGTCGCCAACCCTTGGTTGGGGCCCAAAGCAATTCGGCCAACCCTCCCTCGATAATCGCCGACGGATATGGTGGCGAGGGCTGAGCTCTCGCCGTTATGCAATCATTTTTTTTTTAATTAAATTAAATTAATATTTATATTAAAATTCAAATTTGAGATAAAATGATGTTGTTTTCGGTTTTTCTTTCTACGTCAATGTGCAAAACGACATCATTTGGCACTTGTCTCATTGAAAAAATGTCATGTCAATATTTTCGCCAGATTTTTTTACTATTGGCACTTAACTAATCAATTTTGCTCGATTTTGACACTTAAGTGTACATTTCCTAATTTTTGGCATTTAAGTGTCTCATTATGCCAAGTTTTGCTACTTCATGGGTCCAGATGTCCAATAAATGTAATGGCATTAGGGGTTGACTAATTTGGTGGGAGCCTAAACAATGGAAAACTCCCCTAGTGGCCCTAAGATGGGAAGCCCAAGCTCGAAATGAGGTGTTCCTTGTAGATCAAGCCTCGAAGAGTAGGTTCATTCCTAGGCATTGGGGGCAATGGGATATAAATCATATTTGCTACATTTGATCATTTAAATTTTTAGTCAAGATAAAATATGAAATCCATTAATTTTGTTATATTCAATTTATTGTTTGGTGAATTACAATAATAATAATAATACATAATATTTTCATAGCCTATCTAGTCCATTATTTGGTTTAACAGCATAATAGTTAAATGAATCTAAAAATGCAATATAAAAATGATCAAAATAACAATTTATTGGTAAAGAAACCACTAGTGCACAAATGGAGATAACCTCCCTCAATCTTTATCGTACCGTCTAAATCTTAAACACTAAAAGAGCTTATTAAAGTATTGTAAATTCATAAGTTTGACTATGACAAGAATTGTAAAGAAGCTCCAGTAACATCGACGGGGTAGATCAACTAGCGAATACTATATTAGTAAGAGAGAGAAACATAATCATTCACCTTTGTAATTGCGAAAAGTATAGTGTTTTTCCTCTTTTGCTTCTTTCATGAAGTTTCAACGCGAATCACAGAGTTAGAAAGGACAATGAGCTTTGACTCTCTTACTATTTTCGTGGACTTTTGATGTGAGCGGAGATAGTTACAAAAGAGAAAGAGCTTAAACTTTCTTCCTATTTTCATGGAGTTTTGTCATGAACCAAAGAACTATGGCGGAGTTGTGAAGTTTCGATATGAACCAAAGATACAAAAGAGGAGAAGACGAAGAGAGTATGTTTTATTTTTTCAGAAATCTCATTGCTCCTCATTTTTTGAGAATTAGAAAGATCCTTTTCAAGTTAAATTTGCTTATTTAAAATCTAAATTCTTATGCTCCTTTTTTATTAAATTTTATTATTATTTTCCTCTCTTTTTTAATTTATGTTTTATTCTTTTCCATCATTTCTTAATAAAAATTTTATTAAATAAATATAAATTCTAAATATATACATATGTATACTCTGAAGCCCTTAGGGTGATGCATGACAAGCCTAAGAGTGAGGAGTAAAGGTGAGTATAGTGCTAGGGTAGAAGTAGGAACCCAAGAATCAGATCGGTAGGGCTAGTTCTTGATTCTAGGATATGTAGAGCATGTTCTAGGTTCTAAAAATTAGGGAAATTATTTCGATGGATAGGTTCTAAGTGGAATCGGAAACTTGAAATCTAGAACTTGAAACAAGTCAATGTGTTTTTTTTTTTGTTAGTCTTTACGTGATTCTGCATTCCATAATGTCTAATGATGAGTGTATAATTTGAAATCAACAATTTAAGCTTCCATTTCTGACAATATCTATGACTGTAACTTTTATTTTGGTAATTTTCATAATTTTCATAATTCTAAATATGAGTAGTGATCGGTGGATTGTAACAAATTATGATCATTAGAAATGATAATTCACTATAATTATCCAATTAAGATTATAGGTGGAATCTAGATAGACTTTAAAATTGACATTGGAACTTATGACAAGGTAAATTCTAGTATTTTGGATATGTATGGTAGGTTCTAGATTCCAAAAATTAGAAAACTTGTTCTGAAAGGTAGGTTACAGATAGAAATTGGACGGAATCTAGAACTGTTCTTGGAGTAAGCATAGACTTGGCTAGCCACGAGGCACACGCCACATGTACTTATCTACTTTGACAAAATGATTGATAGGTGTGATTAAGGAAAAGTGACTCTCAAATGACGATTGAGTTGAACCTGTACGACGAGCGGTTCATTAACAAGACCTTCACTTAAACTGTCTAATTAGAGCAGTTAGTGGTGTTTCCGTCACATGAAGACTGAGCTTTTATTGATCCTTGATTCCTATAACCACTAGTCATGACAAGTTACTACTCGTTCAAATTATGTCATGAGCCGTTTACAATCATCTGTTGGGTAAAGTATAATTTCGCCTATAAATAGCAAACTCCAGACTTTGGTAGAGCTTGGTAGGCTGTCTTCTTCCTCTTCAAAACTTGAATTACATTCTCTCTTGCATATACTACCTTAAGCATCGGTGGGGCAAAAGCTCGGACGCCCTAACCCGTGTTCATGTGCGCGAGTCATTTTTTGGGTGGAAGCTTTGCCGGATTTGGAAGGGCCAGATCGTGCACAAACAGGAGGGAACCATGGACTTGTCCTCTTTGAAGAGTATAATTGGTAGAAAATCTCGCACATTAAGAATCTCTCTCTCTCTGTTTCTGGAGGTAGAGAAAATGAAACCATGGCCTCGCCATTTAAAATGAATTAATCGTTTTCCAATGCCGGAATCAATCTCCCATAAAGCTTGCCTCCTCTAGTAAGAGGGAAAAAAAAAAAAGAAAAAAAAAAGACGTTTCTTGGCCCTGTGGCGCAGGATTTTCATCGCACTAATCTTGCAACTATCCGAAGGCGAATGTCTATTTCAATTTCTTGCTTCCTGGAACTTCTTAATCTCTTGAAGAATGAGAAATATTCTAAAAGCTCATTCATTTTTCTTATATTTTTCTTCATAAATGCAGGTAAAGCCAATTGGATGCATCGAAAAAAACGAAAACGAAAAAGAAAAAAAAAACTCTTGTTTGGTGGTGCCTGTTCTTGCCATTGTGGGTCATTCTACAAATACTAATTTTTCTGGATGATTTTCACTTTCTGATTTTTGAGAGAATTGCCACAAAATCTCGCAAATTATAATAACAAAATCCCATCAGTCACAAAAGGAGAGGGGGAAAAGGTAATCGAGGGAGCTGCCTAGCAGACTGATATGCCTTTTACTGTATCAATTGTCTTTTTTGTTATTGATGAACATTTGGGCAAATGAAACCACCGCCCTCAGCGGCACAGCTGGCTCGGGCTCTCTCCCCCTCACGAAGGGGAGAAGTTCGAATCCTAGAGGCGTCGTTAGGGATTCTTACCTGGAGTACTGTGGTGGTGGGTCCTGCAGTCGCTCCCCCAGGATTAAAAAAAAAAAAAACATTTGGGCAAATGAACCTTGTTCAATCAAGAGTTCGGATAAAGAGTAAATATTTTCCGAGCATGGCTAGTGGTTAAATTCATTTTACACATTCACCGTTAGATGGCGACATGCGAATAAATTTAGTTTATATGACAACTATCTTTAATTATACATGTTATCCGTATAAAGGTGAATTCGATCAAAACTCTTTACACCAATAATGAACCTAGTAAATATCCTTAAGTATAATACTTTTAACAATTAGGACAACCTAGCGACCTTATTGATGTGTGACATCCTGATTAACCACTATGGACAAGCATAAGATGGTCGAAATAGCAAAGGGCAAAAGGGCAAGTTGCACGTAACAAGAAGGTGGGTCTAACCATGAATCTCTTTTGTCTTAGTTTAGTCATGTTTTTGTCCATTGTTCATAGAAATGCCCTCCTCTTTAGGTCCTTAGCTTTACTAGCGAATCGGTTTTTTCCTTACATTTGAATAGAAAATCTCGATCTTTATAGACCATTTTTGTGGTCCACGATTCAAACCCTAGTTTCGGTGGTCTCACCTTATCCTTATTTTAGAGGGGATCACCGAGCATGATGACGGTTAATTATACCCTACTCGACCGACCATATTGATAATGATGATGACCTCTCTATCTCTTTACTCATTCTTTGGTTTCTATAACCTCCTTCCTTTTTCCCTCAATAAAATTAAGTGTATGGTTCTTATGAGTTTGGAAGGCCCCATCAAGCGTATAGACACAAAGAAGCAAAACAAAGAACTTTAGATAATAATGCAAATGAAGAGATGAGGACTCGAATGGGTTGAGAACTTGAATGGACTAATCGTTAGTTGAAACATCTACGTTTACAAGTAATGGAGGATTCAATCATCAAGATGCAATTTTCATTAAGTTAGTGTTAGGATCTGTCGAATTTTAGGTACAAGTCGCATGTCTTGGCCCCTTTTCGAGCTAGGTATTGTGAATTTTTCTTATGTCCGTAACCCTGGCTAGTGAGGATTCCGCATCCAACCGATACCGAGAATGTCGAACTCATGAATTTATTTGTAAAAGAAACAACTGTTACGTTGCAAAGCTGTTGCAACATCATCGCTGGGGCAGAAATATTATTGCCTGAGGAACAGGAACATTTGTACACTGATTTGTTATTCCGTGAAATAGAAATCTCATCCATGAAAAGGAAAGACATGGTTGTGGAGCCGTGACCCAAGGCAGAGAGTACTTGTGGGCCCTTTCAGCATGAAGCTCGAAAACATAGCCAGCATATTGGCCAAAGTCGAACCGGTCTGAAGCCCGAACCGAAAATCTCGAGCTGGTTCGATTTTCGTATTACCAGGCTTTATTGAACTTCCCTTCGCGACTGCGTGGAGCCTTGAAGGTGTAACGAGTCTTGCGTCACTTTGCCATTTTCCAAGTTTGTGGCGGCTCAATCGGGTCCTGTAGTTGGGGATTGATAGGAAGGAGATGACATTGCGCATACTGCGACATCAACTGATCCACAAGCACCAGAGCCACCATGGCCTCTACGATCGGAACCGCTGCATGAACCAGCCAAGCGTGTCCGTGTTATGTTTTGATCACTATTCTTTTCGTGCTATATTTCACAGAAAAGCAGTTATTTCTAACTTTTACCATTTTGCTACATTGAAGAGATGATTCTTGTGCGTGGAAAAGAGAACTGGAAAATGAATCATTGTCTCGCTTATGTATACTTACCTCGAGCAGCGACACACGGATCGAACCGAATGTGGGTGGTTAGCTCGGTTTCCCTCTTATCTCTGGTCACTGTGTGCTGCTTCCTCTGCAGAAGTGTATCAAAACTGAATTAACTTCGCAACTTCTACGAGCATTCCTGTGATTAACTTCACAGGTTCAAGTGCAAGTCTGCATAAATATGATGAGGCGTTGTTTTGAAATAACATGGCATTTACCTGATTTTGCAATTAAATCTAGTGCAAGACAGAAATTACTAGAGAAATCAACAAGGAATGATACAGAACACCTGGTTTGATTTGAGTGTTACAAAGATTTCCTGTTTTACTCCAAATATGTCTAAAAACTAATATAAAACTTGTATTTTCGAGAGTCAGCATATCATTTGGGCGACTGCCCAAGTAGGGCCAGGCACCCGGGACATGTACAGAGGTGACTGTATAATCCGGGCAAGCGAGCGAGCATCCAGAGGGCCTGGTTGGGAAACCGGCCATGCAGGGCTGGCAGCCTGGCCACCAGTAGCAAATTATCTGCTAAGTCATTTAAACTGGCAGCCTGGGCAGCCGGTCCTCTCCTATGGCTCCCCACGATGCCTTCTAACATGTATCTACCTTATTTTGGTCTCAAGGCTTCAATCCAACTCGGATTTGGCCAGAACTTGAGGCACAAACTCAATGCGTGTTTTGCGTGCTGGAGAGAGAGAGAGAGAGAGATTACCCCGATAGTCGGCGTTGGCTTGAAAGCTACTCTCATGTTTATGATCTCCCCATTGGAAATTCCACCCTGATAAACCACAGAAACAAGATCAAACGAAGATGTGCTTAGAACTTAAAAAGACTTATCACTTTCTAGTTCTAATCCAAGGAAGGAAAACACTTTTCGTGCCAATTAACTATCATGGACACTGATTACTCTTTCGAGATCATACCTGAATGCCACCCGAGCGGTTTGTTCTCGTCCTGATTCTTCCGTGGTCCAAGTAGAACTCGTCATTGTGTTGACTTCCTGTCAAACGTGTACCTGATATGGTTGTTTACAGATCAGAACGAAGATGGTTAATTCCTTACAAAGAGTCGTGGCAACACACAAGTAATTCATTCGTTCTTTGTACCCATCCAAAGAAATTAATGTCGCGGTCTGCTACATATGAGTTTCCATACCAGCAAAACCGCTACCAAACTCGAATCCCATCGTTGCGGGTATAGATAAGAGAGCTCCTGCAAACAAGGCTGCGAGTTTGTCGAAAACTGGTGAACCAAGCCCCTGAACAAGAAAATCCATCTTACCGAGTCTTAGATGGCGAACATCAAGAACTACCTCATAAATATGACAAGTCAGGATACTGAAGACGATCAAAAAGTGGAAGGCAAAGGTATGACCCCACATTTTCTTTACCAAAGCAATAGATAAACTAGACCATATTAGAGTTCTCGAGGAAGTCAGGGAAAAAGTTCTCACACGTGGAGCGTTCCTCACTAGGCATGAGACAACACCGCCAACAGAGTCCCCTGCGACCCTGGCGGCGTCGATCGCAGCAATCATCTTGTCTGCATAGTCAGCATCTGGACACCTGACAATGTTGCTCTCTATCTGTCCATACATGAAACGTCAGGAATATGGTCAAGTGCAAAGAAGTATCGCAGATTACGAGAGGATGTTGTAGGTCTCATCTCGTCACGAAGTTAGGAGAAGCACATGCGATAGGACGAAAACTTGTTTGACCTTTCAAGTAAAATCAGTGCATTTGGTGTAGGGTCCCCAGAAGCATTTTATATGTAGGATTACGGTTTAGGATTAGACGATTACAATTTACAGGTAAGGTAACGCTACAATTAACCTAAGCCTAAACCGTGATCCTAAATACATCTCTAACAATACAGATCATTTGTATTAAACCCGTCAACTATCAAGCTGTCTCTTCTGTTCTTCTTATAGTAACTGTGAATGGATTGGAGAGGATAACATGTGCTAGTTCCAACCCTCTCAAACCTACTAAATTTCAACAGACACACTGTTATCAACATTGATGACGTGTTTCACTGACGGTAATAGCTCATTTGTATAGGAGTGTTACGAAGAGCTATGTGAAATCTCCCTGGCTTCCTCAATGGCAACATATTCTTAGAAGCAATTCAGAGAATGAGAGCCAATTCAAAGGGGACAAGTATCATGACTCATGCTTTGTCCTAAGCTGCATTCAGATGAATCCTCGAACCCGTGAAAACTCCGCACGCTGTTTCCAGGGGGGAATAGTATTCAACATACCAGTGCGGTTGTAGCTTTGTACTATACTCTCTCCTACTAAAAGACGTGATAATTCAGACACTCCACATTGGAAACACAAGATGCCCAGGCCAGCGAAACGAATTTGATGGAGAATATACAGAATTCCATGACAGATGTACCTGCTCAAGCGTCACAGATTCTTGATCTACCAAATGTTCTGGAAGTACTACCTCATGGGCTTGAGAGACATAAGCAAGAACCTACAGGCAACAGAGAAATCAACATGAGGGTGCGCTCTAAAACGTGTGCAAACACACACGAATGAGCGTATGCAGGCGACACATTGAGTTAAGGTTTGCAGAATTTGCCCTCCAAACATGAGAGACATACATTAGAAGTTACAAACTCCTATACATTAAAGATGAGGCCCACAACCACAAGGCAAGCTCTCCAGCGACAAGTCTAGCATAGCGATGTGCTGAGGGAGTCGAATCCATTAAGCTGGATACCCCAAAGAAAATATAGAAACGCATGCAACCATTAGAAATGTCGCGTGTTGATGTAGTGTAAGCGAGTCAAGCTACTCATAGGCTACTCGAGCCAGCTCCTGCTCACTCACTCATATTCAGGTTTGGTCTTTTCTCACGCTCGGTTTAGTTTGAGCCTTGCAGTGCTCGACTCGCCAATTCCCTTTCTTAATCAAGCATCAATTCTTTGTTAAACAGTCACTGCTCAAGAAGCAATGGTTCTAGGTTTTTTCTATATCTAAGGCTCCGTTTGTCCCGTAAAAATCATTTTCTGGGAATATATCTTCCTCATATTACGGTGGGAAAATAAGTTATAGGAAAAGATTTTCCTAGTCAATGGAAAATTTATGCTCAAATTCAAGAAAACAATTTTCTCCTTGAAAAATCATAAATCATTTTTCAAAATATGACTAGATATTTGTGCTTGAATTAAAAACTCTATATTTGGGCGTTGAAACCCAATGCTGGTTCTTAAAACCTTGACAGTGGCCCTGAGTAGGGTTGGGTCCACTGGGGTCCATTGAGGCCAAGCTCGAGTCCAGAGAGATTGGGCTCGAACCTTGATGTTTGGGCTTGGCCCCACAAAGGTTGGGCCTAAGACACTTGGGCCCACGAGCAGGCCTAGGATTCCAGTACCATTGCTCGACTCCTTGGCGCCTCAGCTTGGGTCCATAGAAGCTAAGCTCGAGCCCTTGTGCTCTTGCCCTCTCTAAAACCTAAGCTCAAGTCCATTGAGGCCAAACTCGGATCCATAGTGCCTAGGACAGAAATATCCCGCCCTGGATTGGTCCCATCAAGGCTGAGACCATTACCTCGATGCCAGTGCTCGGGTCTATGATGCCTGAGCCCGTGTCCATTAAGACTGCACCTGAGACCTTGGTGCCTAGGCCTAGGTTTATCGAGGCCGGGCTTGGGTCCCCGTTTCTCATGCTTGTGTCCATTGAGGCTTGGGCCTAGGTTCTCTGCGGATATGCCTAGGTCCTTGGTTCATCAAGGCTGGGTCCAACATGCACATGCCCACTTGGGTCAATCAATGCTAGGCTTGAGATCTTGACGACTACGCTTAGGTCTATCGAGGCAAGGCCTAGGACTTTGGTGCCCGAGCTTGGGTCCCAACACCCACGCTCTGGTTCATCAAGGTCACGATCAAGACTTGTGCCTCGTTCCCTAGTGCTTGGATTGGGGTCCATCAAGGCCAGACTCGGTACCCTGGTGTTTGCCCCTTGCTCCTTTCGTTGTTTATGTGCAAGTCACTAGCGCCGCAATAATGTATCTCTATTTAAGAAAATCAAATTAGTTTTTTCTTACCATATAGTGAAAAGTATTTTCCAACTCATTTCTAGGTTTCAGCCAAATATTGGAAAATATTATCATTTTCTTGGAATATAACTTTTTGGAAAACATTTTCTATGAAACAAATGGGCCTAAATGTCTTCTTTTTTGTGTAGTTTATTTATGTTAAGAGGTTAATTTACAGTCATGTGCCAGTCACGTGACTTTAAATGAGCTCCAATATTTGAGATTAGAAGTCGTTATATTAGATCAAGAGCTAAGATTATCTTATTTTTGTAACCGTAGTATTAATAGGTATTTTTCACTCATAAGTTTTTTTTTTTTTCATTCAATGAACATCATCGGTTTTGAATAAACCCTAGAATATCTCTTCTTTATTAAAGTTTAAATTCAACTCTATTATAACTATTTTTTTTTTCTTTTTGCTGTCTTTCACTCCTCCAATCGAAGCCCTTGTCACAGTTCTTGTTGCATCAATTTGGCATCAAAGCAAAAAGAGGTCCTAACTTGCGATTAGCCGATTAGGGCCCTCGTTTAATTACGATGGTTGAACGTAGAAGAGGTCATGGAAGAGGCAATTGAGGCCAACATAATATAGAGATCTCTCAAGTCTTTTTTGTCGTTAATTTTTCTTCATTCAGTAAAAGAAAAGTGACATAAATGGTTATTAAACTTTGATTCAATATGCAATGTGGCACTTGAAATTTTAATTTGTTCAATATGATCCTTGAACTTTTGATAAAAATTCAAACTACTCCCCGGACTATATGAAAATGTTTAATGTTGTTCCCGAATTTAAATTAAATGAATCATAACATTGGACATTTTGATATAGTTCTAAGAATAATTTGAATACTTACTAAAAGTTTAGGGATCATATTGCACATTAGGTTAAAGTTTAAGGACCACATTGAATGAATTAAAAGTTCATAGACCACATTACACATAGACCTAAAGTTCAAGAACTATTTGTGTCATTATCCCTTAATACATATCATTGGTCTTTTATAAACCTTCAAATATCTTTTCTCTATTTCAGCTATAATTCAACTCTAATTCAGCCTTTTTTTCTTTTTTGGCCATATTTTCCTTTACCAGCTGCGTCAATTGGTATCAAAGCCCTTGTCACAGTTTATCCTTACATAAATTACCCTTGTTTTCACTCACGATTTTACTTCTTCCAACCTCTGTCTGGCTGATATCTTTCTTATCATTGACTTCCTCGTTTGCTATTATTTTTCCCACTTTCCCTCCTCGCCCCCCATCTCTTCAATGGTTTTGTTCTGTTTCCCGAGCTAGAGGTAGTCTAAGCAAGTAACGTCTTCCTCTGATGAATGTTCTCTTTACTCAAATAGACAACAGATCATGAACAAAAACAAATATGTCAAGCCAGAACATAAATAAAAGGGCAACAGGTGGTACATAAATGCAAGACTTGACACCAGAAGCGCAAATCCAGCTTAAAAGATTACGGTACCTCAGTCCTGCAAAATTCTTTCAGAAGTTTCTTAGCAATAGCTCCAGATGCAACTCGACCGATGGTTTCTCTTGCTGAAGATCTACCACCACCCTAAAGTTGATAATGAGTTCAATAGAAACTTGGTCAGAATCTTCTGTCCTCATAAAATCCAAGCATTTTCAAGCATCTGCTATGGCAGTGGCACAAAATTACCCCTATTGCTCGGACACCGTACTTCATATCGTAAGTCGCGTCGGCATGAGAAGGTCTGTAAGCTAATGACAATTCGTTGTAGTCCTGCAAATTCCAATCCGGAAACACTTGTTTCAAACCACTGTGGACGATAAGGAAACAACAACTCCATGGAAGGAAGTTCTCAGAAGACTGTTTCGACATAATTAATACAGCTGACCCAACTGCGCAGTTTCAACCTCCTCTGGACGCTAATTATATATGTCCAAACAAATCCTAGCTTCACGATGTGATGGCATAAAATTTACTCCTATCTAATTTAACAAGACTGATCAAATAGAGACAAAAACTGTCGTTTCTGAGATCGTGTTTTGTCATCAATTCTGTTCAGCAGTTCCCATAGGAGATACTTACTTGTGCTCTCTGATCAGTGTTAGGAACAGATATCATGATCGGTGTCCCAGTAGTCAACCCTGTACTAAAATAGAACGTTACCTTAATTTGAAAAAGACACAAGTGGCGAATTTCAACCAGGAAGGAACTGAAAAAACAGCATTAAGAGGATCAGGAGAACCGAACCTTCAGAGACTCCTGAGTATATTTTACATGTATCGGTCTCCTTTCTCGTGCTAGTCATTCGGCTCTGACCCGGTCTCCTGTATACAGGTAAGTGGACAGTCAAACGTTAGGGATCCTTTTAAGCATTGATAAAAGTAACTGAACCATGCATTTTCACTAATTATGGAACAATGTGAAAAGGTTATGTTATGTAGATAAGAATGCAATTGGAAACAATTTGATCTATATAAATGATTAGGACACAGCCAGCTATCAAAAGGGCAAGAACCTTCTGTCCAGTTCGGCCTGGATGTCTGCTTCCGAAAGCCGCATTCTAGGGGGACACCCATCGACGACACAACCAACACCACCCCCGTGAGACTCGCCAAATGTGGTGACACGGAAGAAAGTCCCAAAGGTATTCCCAGTCGCTTGTACCTCTGCGACAAAGCATTCATCAGGCCAATTCCTAATTAGCAAGTATCTCCACATGAATGAAATTTAATTGCAGATTGAGTGCGTGCGCATCTATTCAATTGCAGATTGAGTACGTGCGCATATATTCAAAAGCTCCACGCAACAGTTCCTATAGATCAAGAACATCGAATGCAGTCTATTCGATTCAAGGACGAATCTTGAGCAATGAAAGTGAGCTTATCGAAACTCATACGTGCGTATACAATGCGCCCATATGCGCAGAATACATATGCCGGTGTCAAATATCTTGCTTCTTGACCCAAGCCTGTATGCATTAGTTCATTACTCAAGCACTTCTTATCAATTTCAAACTTCTATGCAAGATCATGCTGAAGAACACAGGTTTATTGTTCCACAAACCACATCGAATAAGCCGACATGAACCAATTAATGACCGCACGGTAACTAAGATGGTCGTTAGGTGCACTAAAATCAACCAGGTACCTTGTACTTCAGTTAGGGCACGGAGAGGAAAATCGAAACGGTTGATCTTGATGACGACATTTGAAGTTCATTTTTGGGCATTGCTTGCAAAGGAAAGCATGGGTAGCAAGCAGTCCCAAAATGACAAAAAGACAGAACAAATGAGGCCCCCACCTAGCTAGCAGCCTATACGAACTCTACAGAGAAGAAGGTGAAGCTACTACGCCGTATCAGCGCACCTGCTAAAACGATTACTACTCAGGGGAACGAAAAGTCATATTAGAGTCGTTAGTATTATTTAAGGTTCAATCTGGGAGGACCAAAAAGTGAGGTCTAATTTTAGTAGAAGTGATAATAAATGTAGTATTCCATATGAATAATTATAACAAAAAAAAAAAAGAAGTGTTTATCGCGTTTGGTGTGCACTCGCCACTTGTGATATTATGCATGTGTTTTGCTTTTTATTGACGTAAGGACAATAAAAGCTGCAAAACTATGTATGCGACGTCAAGTTTATTGTCAAAATTTTATAAATGGTATCTTTGTTACCAATTTTTTTTTTAAAATTGTTCATTTAGGTAACCCAACGGCTTAACTCATCAAAAAATATAATATATTAAAATATTCAACATGACTCCTCAAATCACTTAAATGAATGACTTTAATTGAAGTGAGAGTCTGTGAAGTTTTGATACAAAACTTTGTAAAATTTACAGCATGACAAAATGACAAAATGAACTAAAAACCAAAAATCAGAAAGCAAATCTTAACTAAAAACCAAAAATCAGAAAGCAAATCTTCCGTTCCCACCATTCTTTTTTGTACCCATTAGCAAAATGACAAAATCTCTCTCTCTCTCTCTCTCTCTCTCTCATAGTCCAATTCAAATAAAATATTTTATTTTTTTTCCTCCAAAAAAAAAAAAAAAAGAACGGCCTGAGTAAAATTTTTATCAATTCCCTTTCTTAATTTCATATTGGCTTTTTCTTTGATCTTGCGGTGTATTGAGATCAAACAATAGTGCATGAAGTCTTATTCGAATGGGCTAATTCTCTATAACGACTCTTCTTCCCGTCACATTTTAAAAAGCAATAGGCATCTCTATGCAATTCTCGACAATTTTGGATTAAATTAAAGCATCGTTGCTCATCTCTCTACTCAAAATTGCAATGTTCTCTGTCTAGCCCCTATCTGCTACTCCTCTGCCGCCGCTGATAGCGTGGGGTTCGCCATCTTCCTCTTCAAACTTATGTCCCACGAACCACTCCGATTGCTTTCCTAATGCTATGACGCCTTTCATGCGCAGTACCGATAGGTGGCTCTAGTCGAACTGCCCGAGAGCCAAGCTACCCGCGTCTCTCATTGCCAATAGAACGTCTGCTCACGCGAGTCGTCCGACCTCGAGGCTTGGTTTGACCATTGGGGAAGGTCGACGCTAGTGTTTTCAAGGACAAGATACTTAAGCCCAATTTCTCAATAGGTAGTGTGCCTTAATAACATTACTTAGTACATAAATTGCGAGGCATGCAAGTTACAAAAGTTGAGTGCCAAATATTTATGAATGACTGCTTTGACTTCAAAATAGTATTAATCGCTAATTTAAATGACTTACGATGAATAAGTTATTGTTAAAAAGACGTTGGATTTTTCAACGAATTAAGTTATTGGAGTTTCTTGAATGAACGGTTTAAAAGGTTATGGAACCAAAGTAATTTGTTTGTAAAAGTTTTCATGCCAAACTTAGTATTATATAATCGTTTTGTGAGCTTATGGTACTTTTTTTTACCTACTTAATGCAATTCTTCATGCCAAAGAGGTTAATATGTTTGGGGGGAGAATCTGAAACTTCTATATGAAGCTATCTACTGAAGCTAGCTCCCCTGACACTCATTTAATGCATTGTTGTACTAGCCGCATTTATTTTCGCGGAAGCTACGACATTTCGACTTAAGCTTTCAAGCTAGAGATGGCAGCTGCTTTTGGCGATTTAATGCCATTATCCTCCTAGAATACGCTGGGTTATTTAGGTAATCGTTATATTTCTTCTTATAAAGAAAAAAAGTACAGTAATAAGGAGGATTCAGGTAGGGTTTGAGTTCCTGCATACTTGATTGGAATGTACATGGAACTCTATATATAAACCAATCTCGAATTTTAGGATTGCCCCGACTTATATTCTAGGCAATCAACGTTGAATTTGATAATAGGACCGATTTTCCTAAACCCATTCCGCAGTTACAGCTACTTGGCAAATTTTCAAAAATAAAAGCTGGTGTAAACTGTTGCTAGCTAGAGTGCTTTTACAGACATTTCAACTTCATCACATAGAACATTGGGCTAATTTCGTAAAACAACCTCAAACTTTAGGTCTAATCGCAATTCTTTTGTCTAAAGAAAACCCCAAACTTTTGGTCTAATCAAGAATCTACCCCTGACCTTTTATTGTCTTACAAAAAATCCCAAACTTTAGGTCTAGTCCCAAATCTACCCTAAATCATTTTTTTGTCTAAAAAAAATCCCAAACTTTAGATCCAATCTCAAATCTAATCCTAAATTTGCCCCCCTTTAGCCTCTTATCCAAAAGTCGTAGTTAGTCATTCATAATTTTTATATCCTAGAACGGTTTTATTTTGAAGATAATTTTTCATGTTGCCTTACCAATGGGTATTTATTATCGATGTGGAAATACCACTTTAAATTAAGACTGTACCAATGGATAGATTTGAGAATAGATTAAAAGTAGGTGATTTTTTTTGGATAAAATGAAATTTGGGGCAGATTTGGCACTGGAACTAGCTAATGGACTCGCAATATCAACCTACCAAATGGACTCACGTTATCATATTATTTTTTATTCCTTGTTTGTTGCTTGTTTCGTGCTCCTAGCCAAGAGACCGGAGAGAAGACGACGAAGTGTTCTTAATCCATTCCTTCTTGTTTTCATGACGAGCAAAGTTCCGAGATCTATCTTACCCAAGCTCAAAGTACGAAAGCATATAAAAATGGGTAGCCCATGAATGAGAACACACGCACGCACACACAAGACATGAGTTTAGAGTGCTCACGCAGATTCTGGGGTGTCCATGTGCGGACCGAGGATGGTGACAGCGAAGAACCGCGAAGCTCTCTTGGCAGCGAACTGAAGCAGGAGGAGGAGGACAATGGAGCTGCGACACACGGCAGAGAAGATGCCATTGAAGCTGAACTCCTTCGCTGCTGCGGGAAAGGGCTCGAGAGATTATAACGAAGGTGACATGAGAAATTGAGAAAACGCAGGTCGTGCTGGTGTTGCTGCCACTTTACTGTCTGCTTGTTTTCTTAGGTAGACGTTTCAAGGTTTCGTTGTGTCGACGTGTCATTGTTATCATGCAATTTTAATTTCTATTTCATTTATCAGGAGAACGATAATGCTACTGACAGAACGATAATGCTGCCGACATTTCATTTTCTTTCTCTTCTCTTTTCTGATGCGGAATTTCTGCTCTGAGCACACAGCCGACCTAGGACCTACTGCTTTGTTAGAAAGTCTGAACTTCAATGTTCCCCCCTTAACGTGATTCATTACATTAGTCTTGCTGAGAAATCTTCCAACTTTAATTTGAAGTTAGATAAAATTATCAATGATTTTTATATATCTTGATAATTGCAAAAATCGTTTGTATTTTAGGTTGTAAAAGAACTTTGATATGACCAGTGAAAAGATTCTAATTAATTTCAAGAACCTATGTGAAGCACATATGCTGAAGTGTTAAGTCTACAGGATCTATATCACTATCGAATTCAAAGTGTTTCAAGAAGATAAGTTGAATATATCTAGGAAGACTAATATATCTTTCGCTTGAATATAAGTAGCATACTGCGTAGATCTAAGTAGAATACTACGTGGATATAGACAGCATACTAAGTGGATATCAGTAATGTATTGGAAAGCTAGATATTAGTGATGACTATGAATATGAGTAGAACAATTATACAATTTGTGATGACAATTCTTATCACGAACTTCAAGATTATTATATCCCTTGACATATTGTGATATGGTATGGATAACTAATTTAGAAGATCCAAATTGACTATCAATCTTAAAGATAATTTACATGAAATATACAATCATGCTAAATATCTTGATTGATTGACAATCATCTCGAATGTAAGATAATGACCATAACCGAAGCACTCCATATTTTGGAAAGAAAGGTTTGATTGTATGGGTGACCAAATTTACATGAATTTTGATTTATCGAATTCAATGGCTACCCAAATCTTTGCAACAATCTGTCCAATGGCTAGTTTTTTTTTGGTCGAAGTCCAATGGCTAGTTTGGAGATTGATCCTCTTAAAGATTGTCCAATGGGAAGTTTGGATGCTGGGTAGTATAATATAAGATCGAGGCACTGAAGAGATATATCAAGAGTTCATAATTCTAAATCTCAAGAGACTTTACATCCTTTTGGATTATCTTTTGTGAGCTTTAATATTATAATATTCAAGAAGTGTTGGCAGCGTGAAAATTTATGCTTAGGTGTATGATAGTGTGGACTATCTGTTTGGATATAAACTACACCAGCTTTGAGGAGAAGTACTTGCATATAAGCAACACTTCATACTGTACCTTCTCAACTATTGACAAGTAGAATTCAACTTGTAGGCTATTAGTCTGGAAGGGTGGACATAGGCTTACATCAAACCGAATTACTATAAGTTCTTGTGCATTATTTTTTGTCTCTTTGCTCTTATTTACTTACTGTTGATAGAAGCATTGCACTTGTTTTAACTGGTCATGATTATTTCAAACTTGACACATTTAATTCCACAAATTTTTTGGTTAAGTTTTATATATAACATATTCACCCCCTCTAAATGATATTGTCGGTTAACTTCAATTGGAACCAGAGCTTGGTGGTCATTATTTTGAAGTATTTTTTTTTTTTTATGAATAAACAATCTATTATGGCTAGCACTATTGGACCAGGTATTGTTGAAGGACAGAGCAGCACTAGACCTTTCTACTTTGATGGGAAAGAGTATGATATCTAAAAGAACAAAATGAAAGCCTCCATAAGATTCACAAATCCTATGATGTAAGGATGTAGTTCAAAATGGAGTGAATGCTACACGTACTACACCTACATCCTCAAATACAGGAGAAACAAATGACAACACAACTCCTGCACTGACAATTACTCTAGCGGAGTTGGCCAAAATACAAGTTTTAGATGCTAAAACTCTTGATTCTCTTTACAATGCATTATCTCCCGATGAGTATAACTATGTATCCACACGTGAAACAACAAAAGAGATATGGGACAGACTCCATGTGACATTTGAAGGAACCAATATATTCAAGGAAACAAAGACAAATATGAATCCTTCAAGATGAAACCAAATGAATTAGTTACACACATGTTCAATAGGTTCACTGACATCATCAACACTTTGTTCTAAGCTTAAATTTTTGCAAGCAATCCTCTACAAAATGTTTCATCAATTATTTTATTATAAGTATGTAAGGTTTTGTCACCATCAAAGGGGGAAATTGTTGAGAAAACCACATATTTTATTTTAAGTTGACAGAACTATTCATGGTTTTTATACATCTTGATAATTGCAGGAATTGTTTGTATTTAAGGTTGAAAAAGAACTTTGATATAATACGTGAAAAGATCCTAACTAACTTGAAGAATCTATGTGGAGCACATATGCCAAGGTGTTAAGTCTACATGATCTATATCACTGTTGTATTCAAAGTGTCTCAAGAATAGTTGAATATATGCGGAAAGTTAAGTATATCTATCGCTTGAATATAAGCAATATACTATGTGAACATAAGCAGAGTACTGTATGGATATATGGAGTGAACTAAGTGGATCTTAGTAGTGTGTACGTTGGATATCACCAGCCTACTAAAAAACTGGATATTAATGATGACTATGAATATGACCAGAGCACTTGTGCAATTGCATGACCAGAGCACTTATACAATTGCGGCGAAAATACTTATCATGAAACTTCAAGATTGTTATAATAACTTTTATTAATATATCATATATTACCAGTTACATAATGATAATTTTACATTGTACCATTTTTTTAAAGTAATAATTACAGTCCTTTATAAAATATATCATAGAGTATTATGATGACATTTTACACTTTTTACTAATAAAAACCACTGCCTTCCAAGATTTAGGCGAAAGTGAATTCATGTAACAGATACACAATTCATGTGAACTTGTGGGCATATGGCGGTGGCGGTGATCGTAGTAGGAATGGTAACATGGAGAAGCTACACACGATCGAGGGCATTAGGGTAGCGACCGCAACTTAGTGGCAAGGAGCTCTTGAGGTCAAGAAAGAGAAGCAGTAGCAAGAGGAAAGAGTACTTAAAGAAGTTATACACTTATTATATTGATATCGATTTAATTATAAACTTTTTAATTGAATCAATTTAGTTATAAACATCTTTATGTTTGTACAAATTTAGTCAATTTAGCTAATTTAGTCTGAAAATCGCTTTAGTCTGAAAATCGCTAAAGTAGATGTCAATGATTTTACATGGTACGGTCGGCACTGACGGGAATAAATTTTAAATATTTTTTAAAATCTCTCTCTCTCTCTCTCTCTCTCTCTCTCTCTCTCTCTAGAAAAATTAATTTAAAAAGGGCTTGCTAGCGTTGGTTATGCCATGTTGGATGGCCATCATTCGTATCAATAATTTCCTACTTAAATTGGTTGAATGGACTAACTTAGTGTCAATGTGAAAAGTTTTAGGAATAAATCAATCTTGTTGAAATGTTTAGAATTGAATTAGTAACAATGTAATAGATTTATAGTTTTTTTTTGTACTTTTCCCATCGCAAGAAGATGGTGGCAGAGGATAAAGGGAGTACAAAATCATCATGTGGACGTTGATGATGACAAAGGGTCAGTGCGGCTTGAAATTAGGATGGCGAGGGCTAGGGACAAATCCATGGGCTATCGGTGCCATCACCCTCATGCGAGGCTGAGCATTCGATATATTTGTTTTCTAGTAATATTTGCCGTGAAATATTTGTGCATATGTCGCCCCCACGAGTGAGATCTTGTCAAAGTTTTTAACTCCTCTTCAAGTTAAAACTCCGCGTCGGCCACCCCACGGTGAGACAAACTCGGGACCTAAGGGAACCGAGGGTTACTCCTGGTCACTGAACAGTGAGAGGAACTCGCAAGGGTAGAGGGAGAAGCCCACCACAGTGAATAGATGGCAATTACGTTCTTCTTAGGGGTGTCTTTGAAACAAAACAGGGAAAAGAAAATTCTAATGTTTGCCTCGAGATTACGTTGGAGTGTACTAGATAATCTCGATAAGTAGTCATCAACGAGTGCTCTCCTGCGTTTCGCCGCGAGCAGCTGTTTGGTCCCGCGTGGTTGTGGTCAATCTCAAGGTTGCTGCCAGTATTTCTAAGTACAGGTCGATCTGTCCTTGTCAACATTTAGTGTACTTGGGGCGCTCCTCTTTGCGGTCCCGGGTCATCACTATTTGGTCATTCATTGGTCCCAATTGGGCATGAGTTGTCGCCGATCCTGCAGCTGTCTCTACTCACCTGTCATCTAACTTTGCTATGCTAGGCTTTAGAACACCACCGTAGGTCACTGTAGTCTTATGCCCTTTTATCCATATCTAGTTGCCGGCTGTGATAGGCAACTATCTTTATTCACACATCACATGTGGATCGATGTATTTATCATAGTTGGTGCGGTTGCGCGTGTCACTATTTTTATAGTAAAATATAATGATACAACGATCTATTAGATGGCATCCTTAGGCATCTCAATGCAATTATATCACATATCAATTGGGTAAGTATATTTCTAGGCTCAAAAAGTTTTTATTTATATATTTTTAATGATATTATGAGAGCTTTAGGGTTCTCCCTAGTATACAATTACTGTTGAAATATGTCTCGAGTTTGAGCCCAATGTGAAATTTCGAATATTCCGAATTCGATATGTTACAAATGTTCGAAATTGAGCAAAGAAGATCCAAAGATCAACTTTCCAAAGTTTGAATCTGCATTGGAGAATTTGGCCGCTAAAATAGGAAAGTCCAACTTTCACTTGGATTTTGTTTAAAATGTACAGAGATATATTTTGGATAAAATTGTTTAAGATAGGAAACATAATCCTATGAGAAGTTGGCAAAAGAATAAGAGTTTCAGTTATATATAGACTTGTGGCCATGGGTGGTAGAGGTGGATCACAAATTGTCTTGAAGCGCCGCGTGAGTGCTTGGTGTTCCGCCGTTGATCATGAAGCGCCGTCTTGTAGTCGAGTGCTTGGGAGGGATTTTTCTTTGTCGTTCTTGTCCGTGAATTACATCCAAGAAAGATTAGTGTTTGTAGCCGATTTAAATCTCGTGGTAAGATTTGCGTGTAATTCCTTTGTGAGATTGAGATATTATATCTTGAGGAATTTCGGGGCTAAACACCGCGTGCGTTGGTGGGTGTAATTGGGGCTTGGGAAACACTGAGAGAGTGTTTGAGTGACTCGAGTGTGTAATCTCTTTGTATCGCTTGATCTATAGTGAAATTCGTTGCTGCTCTCCCTGTGGATGTAAGTCTTTATGACTGAACCACGTAAATCTGGTGTCCGATTTATTTTTATTCTCTGTTTATATTATTGTTCGATCGCTCGCCTTTGTGCAACAAGTGGTATCAGAGCCAAGCTTGGCTAAGTTGAAGCGAATCGATGGCGACGTAAGAAGTAAAAGTGAGAATCGACATATTTGATGGGAAGGATTTTAGTTTCGGAATATGCAGATTGAAAATTATCTTTACCGGATGAAACGCACTTGCCCTTATCTCGGGGAGAAACCAAAGACGATGAAGCAAGATGATTGGCTTTTGCTGGATAGACGAGCTATGGGTATTATTTGGCTGACGTTGGCTCGTAACGTCGCGTTTAACATCCTGAAGGAGAAGACCACTGCTGATTTGATGCAAGCCCTGTCGGATATGTACGAGAAGCCCTCTGCGATCAACAAGGTCTATTTGATGCGACGTCTGTTTAATTTGAAGATGCGCGAAGGTGCGTCGGTTGCAAATCATATCAATGAATTCAATGTGATTGTTAGTCAATTGAGTTCAGTTGAGATTGACTTTGAAGATGAGGTACGTGCTTTGATTCTGTTATCCTCATTGCCTGATAGTTGGAATACTACTATTACTGCTGTTAGTAATTCCTCTGGGTCAACAAGTTTGACGTTTGATGGGGTTCGAGATTTGATTCTGAGCGAGGATATTCGTAGAAGAGAATCTGGAGAACCTATATCTGCTGCTTTGTAGGTGAAAATAGAGGAAGATTTAGAACACGTGTAGGTAATAGTAGTACTAATATGAACAGGCGTAGCCAGTCTAGGACTGGTAATGTTGTCTGTTGGAGCTGTGGCAAGATGGGGCATCTTAGAAGGTGTTGACACCTAAATTTTGACGGTCCATTTAGTCATTTATTGCATTAAAAATTAGGGTTTAATTTTATCTCTAAAATATATATATATATATTAATTACATAGCACATAAGTTTAAGTGCATTTTATTTTAATTTGCATTTTTTATTTATTGGACCGGTGCGGATGGGTTCAAATTAGTTGGACTAAACCCATGAAGCGAGCATGTTGGCCCAAGCCTGTTTTTTTTTTTTTTTTTATAATTAAAAATTATCTTGTGGGAATATAAAATTTTAAAATTTTTCTGAGATATGAATCTTTTGGATAAGGTATATTTGTGAAAATATTCCCGATTTATCTTTGCAAGATTTGGATTTCAAGGAAAAATTATCGTAATCTTGAATTCTTATCAATATGTGATAAGTTGGTGAAAAAGTATCGCGGATTTAGATTTGAAGGGAAAATCGAAAACCTATCTCCTACCTCCTATAAAAGCAACAGTGTACGAGGAAAAGGGGAGAGGGGAAAGAAAAGTCAAAAGGGGCAGAGGGAAGAGACAGCAGTAAGAGAAGAGAGAGAAAAGACAAAGAAAGGAAAAGAAAAAAAGTCTTCTCCTTCTTCGTGCAGTGCCCCGCCGACCCTCTGCACTCCCCTTCCGCTGCTGTCGACGTCGACAGCCGCGCCTCCACCGCCTCCACACCGTTCTTTCCGCTCTCCCGCGCCCGCATAGCTCGCGCCCGGGCCACCAACCACCGCGTGCCCCCGCTCCGAGTGCCGCCGATCCGCGCCCGATAGACGACACCACCGCCGTTGTCCCGATCGCCCACTTGAACGCTCGACTCCGGCGGATGTGAGCCGGACCGCTAACGCCCGCCCGAGCACCGCCGGGTCGTCGCACCACCGTGCCCCCGCACCGCGCCGCACCATCGCGCTCGGATCTCCGCGCCGCGCCTCAACGCCCTGCCGGCCTTGCCCGCAACACCGTCGCCGATTGACCCACGTGGCCCCGACGCCGAGCCCCGCTTTGCGTCGCCCGTCCCCAATCCCGCCCGCGAAGGCCGCTCCGCTTGCGGATCCGTGACCCGACGCCCGTGAAGCCTCTCCGCTGCGCAGATCCGAGCCCACCGCAACACCGCGACCAGATTCCCGAGTTGCGGTCCCCATTCGCGCCCCGCGTCGGAGCCGAGCACTGCGCCCGCGACGCCGGCCGAGATCTCGCTCGCCCGCCTGCTCCTCGCGACGCCACCGCTCGCCGCCGATCCGCACGCTGCTGGTCCTCATCGCCGGAGCTCCGACGATTAACTCCCGGTGGACCTCCACGAAGCTGCCAAATCGCGAAAAGGGGGAGAAAAAAAAGAAGAAAAAAAAAAGCAAAATCACTTTAGGTAGTTTTTTTTTTATTTATTTGCCTTATTTTATTCTTTATTATTTTTTGTACAATTATTCCTTGATGCAATGATGAATTGTTCGACATGAAATTGTCTTAAAATTAGTGATTGTCAGTCCGATTTTCATGCCCGAAATCCGACTCGCGATTACTTAAAAAATCGCTAATCCAATCTCCCGCCCGAGATCCGATTCGTGATTTATGTGAAATTGATCAACCCGATCTCATGCGCGAGATATGGTTCGTCAATTTGGGTATCAATATTGCTTGATTTGTTGTGGTATTACTTAGATTAATTTTCTTAAAAAAATTAAAAAAAATGTAGTTTTAGGGTTTGCATGCTCATAATAAGAATTTTATTTCGAATTTAAAAAAAAATCAAATCAATTAATTTAGATTGCTAGGTTTTTTTTTTTAGCTTGGATTGCATATTTAATTATTTGGCAATTATTAATTTCGAAATTTTAAAAAAAGGAAAAAAGGAAAAACACAAAAAAAGTCATTATGCATATGTCATGTAAAATTATGGCATCTTTTGCACGTCATAGCATATTAGAGTAAAATTGCATTTAGTTTAATTTTAGATGATGTTTTTCTTAATTTACTATAGGTTTAGGTATTTTATTAAATAGATTGCATTTTAGGATTATCTAGGTTAAGATAATATTTTAGTTTAAATTAGGATTTGGCTCAACCTAATTCCTAATATAAATTAAATAGGATCTTAATCTAATTAGTTAATTTTCACATTTCACCAAATTTCGAATTTCATGAAAAATTAAAAATGTCATAGGTTAAATTAGTTTTATTATTTAGGATAAAATGCATTCTTTTAGGAAAAAGAAAAAAATGTCATATGCACGTCATTAGGGTTCGATTCATTGAGATGCATGTCATTTAGTATTTTTGCTAGGCCCATTTAATTAGAAATTACATGTCATTAGAATTAGGCCATTTTTAGTTAATTTAGATTGCATATTTAATTATTGCGTTTCTGCATGCCATATAGTTTAGGTCATGTCATATTAGATTATTAGAGTGCATCGCATGATATTCATAAAAAAAAAAAGTGAAAATCAAAATTGAGTTTGCATGTTAGGTTTATTTAATTAGAACTTGCTTGTTAGATCATGAAGTTAAAATGCACGTTTCGATTTCAAGATAAAAGAAAACCCAAAAAAAAACGCTTTGTGTGTTTATTTTTTTTAATGGGGGTCTTTTGATTGTTTAATAATGGTTGAGGACCCGTGTGGCCACTCATTTGCATGATAGGAATTTAGGGTAAAATCAATCCAAACTGCCTACAAAAACATTTTTGAAAATCAAAAAAAGAAATGGTACCGAAAGGGCATTAGGAAAGCCTAGTGTAACCAAGTCCCCGTACCTTTAGTCTCTGGTTCGTAGGAGTAAAATAATTCTCCCATTATTTTACTTAGGTGTCTAATCGACTTACCCTAAACCGATTAGTGGCGACTCCTAGATATTAATCTTTTGCATGTTAAAACTTTAAGTCGCGATTTGGTATGGGCTTGGGAGAGCCCGAGCTAAGCTTAAAGACTTAGTAGTCCATTAACCTAGTTTTAGGTGGTGCACCCGAAAATTTGGTCGCGACAGCTTGGCGACTCCATTGGGGACATTGAGTTAAAACTCTTAGTGGACTTAGGCCAATTTTTCTTTCCTTTTGAAAAATGTTTTTGTTTGGCAGCAAGGATCCCAGGTACGCCCCTAACCTTTAAGGTGTTAAATGTTTTTGCGGGATGGGAGGTATAAGGGAAGTTTTTGTTGACCTTTGTTTTGCGAGAGGTGTAGGAATGAATGGTTTACTTGCACATATGAAGTGTTGCTTGCTATAAACTGTTGTGCATGCTTTGCATTTACACTACACTTTTGCACACACAACCTGCCGCCGGACCTGGGCCGCACAAGATCATTTAGGATGGTGTTGAGATGGATACCACTTCGACCGCATGCTCGCGGTACGAGTCGCCCATCTCAATCCCGAAATTTCTTTCATGGTGTCAAGAGTACCCACCTCGGTCCGCATGCCCGCGACCCGGGTCGGCTCTTTGACCAAGCCGGAGTCATGAGGACCCGACATAGTCCACAAGCCCGTGGTTAGTCTGATCATCCTTGTGGCTCCACCTTGATAAGCCTTATAGATTAGAAATCGAGCCTCACTTACCATGCGCATGTCTATGTGATTGCTCTCTTTGTTCATTGGTAAAGTAAGTTTCTTAAATTCGCACCCTTGCAATCTACTTATTTTATTATGTCATTTTGTTGGTCCATGGCATTAGGATTGTCCTAAGTCTTGTTCAATATACAATGGGGATACCGGACATTCGAATTATTCTCCCTCCGAAGGAAGAGCTTAGTGCATGGTGGGACAAGTTAGATCAAGATAGCCGTCAGTTCGTAGAGTCACATATTGGTCGACTGCTTCCACTGCTGCGTATCAACATCCATGGCGGCCTCGTCCAAGCACTTGCCCACTGTTGGTGCCCCCAAGACTTCTACCTTTATCTTTGGCGGTAAGCATGAACTCACTCCCACCTTGGAAGAGTATAGCATCGCCATAGGGAGGTCCTTGAAAGCTAAACGATTAGTCCGCCTATCGGAATAGATCCCGTTACGGCCTTATATGATTTTCTCGAGAGTTAAAGAAGACGACATAAAAAAGGTTTTAAAGGCTCATCGCAATGCATGTCCTCTATCTTTTCTGAAAGAATGTTTTGAAAAAGGCATCTCATTTCAAATGCGTAGGATTTTCCTCTTAGCTTTCTTTGGGTTTATAGTATTTCCTTACCGCAAGAATGCTATTAACCCTTTGATTGCTCAATTAGTTAGGCAAGTGTTGGAAGGAAAAAATTTTGTAAACACTGTCTTGACTGAAACTTTTCTTTCTCTCACTCGTTTCAAAGGAGGTGGTGATAAGACTCTCCATTCCTCTCCTGAACTTTTACAAATCTGGTTCCTTTCTCATATAAGGGGATTTGGTGGTTTAATGACTATACATGATGTTAGTAATTCTAATCACCCTATTATGAGATTTGAGAACAGCCAAAAACATGCACCGGATTACCATTATAATAGGTGGCTAGCTTTCATGAAAAAACCAACTTCTAAGGGTTTCCAATGGCATGCTAAATGGTTCCAAGTTCGGGAGGCGAGACTCTCATGTGGAGGAGTTGGCCCAATCCCTCTATTGGGATTCACTGGAGCATTGGAGTACTATCCGATTAGAGTGACTCGTCTGTATCAAGTCGTGCAAGAGCTTCCCCCGGCGTTACAAGCAGATCCACTCCAAGTCAGCTTCGTTGATGGAAGCCGAGGCCATGAAGATTCCATTCTCACTATCAAATTGGTGTGGGATATGTGCCATCCACAAAAACTCAAGTGGCCCGAAGAAGAGTTGAAGGGCAAAGAAAGGAAGTATTATGCCTCGACTAAGTATATCCAATAACACAAGATTCCCGAGAAGCTACTTCCGAAGATACCAGAAGCACCGTTGAAGATCACCAATCGAGCTGAGAATAAGCGCCTCAAAAGAGTTGCTGAAAAAGCTTAGGAGGAGAATAAACGATTGCGCCGAATGGTGTCCCGAGTGTATATTGATCAAGCCAAATGAATTGCTTGAATCAATCTTTGCTTAATGATTAGGAAGTTTGAGTCATTTACTTTCCTAGTTCATTTGTTTAGGACATTTCGAATTTCTATTTTGATAGGCATGTCAAAAGCTCCATTGATGAATAAAAGTTCTAGAATATTGCCATGGATCGGCGTATTTTCATATAAGAATGCTTATTTTTGTTCATTTCTTATATTAGGTCATAACGGATCCACCACGATCGCCTATTATTACACGATCAAGGGCGAAAATGGCTGATCAAAATGAAATGCGTGATCGTATGTCCGCTGTGGAAGCTCAACTCCAACAAGTACTCGTCTCTATACAACTTGTGACGGATCAACTCCAATTCCTCCAAGTGAATCCAACAGCTACACCCGCTCTTCCCGAAATAGTTGTCCCGAAGCAAGCAAACAAGGTTCAAACGGTTGACGACGACATGGATGACTCGGTCCTTGTTGGAAAAGTCAAGCTTAACAGCGTTCCTAAGACAAATCAGGATGAGCGTGTTGCAAAGCTGGAAGAGAAAGTGAGACAACTGCAGGAATCACAAAGCTCACTCCCGTTCGACCTCTCAGTCTATGAGAAGGTCAAAATGCCGAGCAAGTTCAAAATGCCGGATTTTGAGAAGTATGACGGTACATCTTGCCCAAAATCTCATCTCGCAAATGTACCACGTGCGCATGGCCCAAAGACGTCAAAAATGAGCCCCTCATGATCCAATCGTTCCATGCAAGCTTGACGGACTCGCACTAAACCGGTACGTGATGAAAAATGTGAACCTCCTCAACACCGGAATGAAGTGGCCGACGCGTTCCTCACACGCATACAAGTTCAACATGGACATCGCACCTTCCCGAGAAGACCTGGAGCGGATGGAAAAGAAAAGGAGCGAGTCATTTAAAGAATATCTTTGTAAGATGGAGGAACCTAGCGGCTCAAATCACTCCTGAGTCTACCAACAAAGAGCTGATGAAATTGTTTGTGAATACCCTCCCTTCTGAGTTTCGTAACCGAATGGCCAGTACGTACGTCGAAAGCTTCAATCATCTTATTCCGGTAGGAGAACAAATCGAGATGGGGATAAGGGAAGGATGGTTTACTGAGCCATCTAGTAAAAGATTCACTGCCAAGAAGGAGAAGGAAGCGGCTGTGGATGTGAATATGGCTTACGGCCAAGAAAGTGTCAAACGTGCCCCGGTTATCCGAGATGAATCCCGCACAGCCACAAACCGCCGTCGTCAACCGTTCGCCCAAGCAAACAATAGAAGGGAATTCTCTCCTCTCCTTGGGTCTCCATCCCAAGTGCTGACAATCCTCCGAAAGAAAGGTTTGCTCACTAGTGAACCAAAGCGTCCTAACCGTGAAAGCAATCGCAGTTACGACCCGTCAAAGAAGTGTGACTACCATAGTGGTGAACTGGGGCATTCGACCGATGAATGTTTCACCCTCAAGCACAAGATCCGAACCTCTTAGACACGAAAGTCTTTTCGTTTCAAATTGCTCGGCCGAACGTACAGAAGAATCCGCTACCCGAGCATGAAAGTACGGTGAATGCTATCTTGGAACCTGCAGTCGGTCGAATCAAGGACTCGAAGGTGCACGTGGCAGATGCTTACAATGGACTAGTGAGGGCTGGATATTATCCAAGACAAGAGAATGTTCCCCTATCGCTGATGAAGGAAAGAATTGCCCAAATGGTGGATGACGGCATTATCGTATATGCTGATCGTAATTGCGTAGTTTCCACTATTTCTCACATCATCATCGATTGGGAGGAGGAGCAGGCTGCGCTCAATGCCGACAAGGAAGAAGTTTATCCTTCTCTCGCGGACATGCCCCCGCTAGAAGATGCATCTGATGAGGAGATTGTGATCGAGATACCTCAACCATACGAGTATGTCAACAATAAGGCAGTGCCTTGGTCTTATGACTTAGATGTTGACCTTGTTACAAGGTCAGTCGAACCTATGGTCAAGCCAATGCTCAACCCGCAAAGCCGGTCACCGATGAAGAGGCTAAGGAGTTTCGGGCTGTGATTAAAGCAAGTGAGTATAATGTGGTCGATCAATTGCGAAAGATGCCTCGCTCGATCTCCTTGCTCGAGCTTCTCCGGACATCCTCTGTGCATCAAAAGTCACTAATGAAGGTGTTGAGTGAAATTCATGTTCCGAGACAACAGTTGAGGCGGACAAGTTGGAAGAATTTGTGGGATCGGTCCTTCTCAAGGATTTGATTGCCTTTTCTGATGAAGAATTCCCTCCTGAAGGCCGGGGACATAACAAAGCACTCTACATATCCGTTAAACACAAGTCTTATCATGTGTCTCGAGTGCTCCTTGATAATGGGTCCGCTCTGAACATATGTCCATTAGCCACTCTGCACCGCCTCAGGGTAGACCCGTCAAGGATACATGCAGCGATGACCTCAGTACGAGCTTTTGATGGCACAAAGAAGGAGGTGCTTGGAGAAATCCATCTCGACATACAGATAGGGCAGTTGTCTTCAACATTCCCTTCTAGGTGCTGGACATCCCTACTTCATTCAATTTCCTGCTGGGTCGTCCATGGATACACACTGCTGGAGCAGTGCCTTCAAGTCTACATCAAGCTGTGAAATTTGTGATTGGAAGGAAGCTGGTCACCGTGTATGGTGAGGAAGACCACTGGATCTATCACGAAACGGCTATCCCCCATGTAGAGCCGGATTCTGAGCTCGAATCAAGTTACCACTCATTTGAGTTGGTATCCACCATACATGCTTCTCGAGGTTCATCACCGCCCATTCCCGAAGTTTCGATGCTGCCCTCATGGTAGGAAGAGTAATGGTCGGAAATGGTTTCATTCTAGGCAATGGTCTTGGGATGAATGGTCGAGGCATTCGAAGCCCCATTGAAGCCCCTCAGAGGTCCCCTTCTGCTGGTTTGGGATACCGTGGAAGAGGTAGGGGAAGTTCAAGAGGACAAAGACGAGGGAGGCAAAACCCGCTACCCCCGAGCATTCATGAGACATTCCCCGGTCCTCCTATAATGATGCAGGATGAAGTAGATACCTTGGGGCAGCCTAGTAGCAAATTCGATTATCTGGTGAAGTATTCGGCCCCTCCCAACTACTGCATTGATCCTCGCCAGATAGTCCCGGATGGATGGGATAGCATGGATGATCCAACACCCCTGAAGACCGAAAACCTTGAGGATGAGCTGGAAGGAGTGGCAAGCTTATTCGACAACCTCATCATAGGAGCCATTGATGAAGGATCCCCTGAAGAGATGGGCCTTGGCCCACAAGAGTAACTTTTTTTACAGCTTTCGCACATTCCCCTGCGCGGGAATTTTTATTGCTTTCTAGGGATTGTTTTCGTTTTCTTCCTTTTCGTTTTCTTCTTAGGACTTGAAATGCATTTTCCATTCAATAAATTGTAATTGATTGATGAATTTCAATAAAATTACAACCTTTATTTTGAAAGTATGATGAGGCACACCAAACCAGCCCGGGATGATATCCAACCGATAAAACAAATGAAAAATCCAAGGAGAATTCTGAGGCCTGGGTTTCATCATGCTTTCCTATGTCAAAATGTTTCAAAAAAACGTTTTTCCAATTACTTTTCATTTTTTTCAAAAGAAATTTAAAAAAAAAAAAGATAGATAAATATGATTTACCCCTGTTTGTCTTTTTGATCCATCTACATTCTGTTTTAGGAACGATCATATAACATGCAAAGGTGTGGAAATGGTCCAATCCAATACAGCAAGTGCTTGATGATGATGATCCCGAAGATTCAATCGAAGATTCCAGCGAAGTGCAACGTAGGTTGGAACAACATGAAAAGGCTAAAGCTCCCACATCCGAGCAGACCGTCACTATTAATTTAAGTGACACTGAAGAAGCCAAAGAGGTGAAAATTGGGGCGAATCTCCCCAAAGATGAGGCTGAGCACCTAACTCAGCTATTAAAAGAATATCAGGATATTTTTGCATGGACCTATGCTGACATGCCTGGTTTAGACCCGTCAATTGTGGAGCATTGCCTACCTACTAATCCGGACGTGCCACCTAAGAAGCGGAGGCCGCGGAGAACTAAGCCTGAACTCTCAAAGAAGATAGAAGAGGAAGTGATGAAGCTCTTAAAGGTGGGATTCATTGAAGTTTCACAATACCCCGAATGGGTGGCCAATATTGTACCAGTAATGAAGAAGGACGGTTGAGTCCGTGCTTGTGTTGATTATCGGGATCTGAACAAAGCTAGTCCGAAAGATGATTTTCCGTTACTACACATAGATGTCCTTGTGGATAGTACCGCTGGCTTTGAACTATTCTCATTTATGGATGGTTTTTCCGGGTATAATCAAATAAGGATGAAGGAGGAAGACAAGGAGAAGACCGCGTTTATCACCCCTTGGGGAACCTTCCATTATAAGGTTATGCCCTTCGGGCTCAAAAATGCAGGGGCAACTTATCAGCGAGCCATGATAGCACTGTTCCACGACATGATGCATCAAGAGATCGAAGTTTATGTCGATGATATGATTGCAAAAACCCGACTTGGAAAAAGCCACGTCAAAACCTTGAAGAAGTTGTTTGATCGACTCCGTGAGTTCGAGCTTCGACTAAATCCCGCTAAGTGCGTGTTCGGAGTAACATCCGGTAAATTACTTGGATTCATTGTGAGCAAGTAAAGGGATTGAAATCGACCCAGCTAAAGTTAAGGCCATTGGTGAGCTACGACCTCCGTCAACAGTAAAAGAAGTCCAGAGCCTTTTAGGGAGGTTGAATTACATTGCTCGATTCATTTCTCAACTTTCTGAAACTGCCAAGCCATTCTTCAAACTCTTAAAGAAGAATGCACAAGTCAACTGGGATGATGAGTGTCGAGAAGTGTTCGACAAATTGAAGTATTACTTGATGAACCCACCGATGCTCGTCCCGCCATCGCCTGGGCAACCTTTGATTCTCTACCTCACCATTCATAGTGAGTCACTGGGTGCAATGTGTTGGAGAAATCTTTCTGGAATATTTTGAAGCTGACAAAACATTTCTATCAGTCTAGTCTGAAGATTTGCAGACTCTACTATTTAAAGTCTAAAGACCTTTGGACTGCCAGACTCAAGACTCAAAGTCTATTCTCATTGACATCTGTAGTTTGTCGAAGAAAGGTTTATCCGAAACTATGTGTTTCGTAAAGGATTTGATCTTATCGACTAACGAAGATCTCTTGGCTGGATAAGACATTACGGATTCCTTTATTCGAATCAAGATTGATTGAAGATCCGATGATTGGCGAAGCATACTTGGAAGGTTCTACTTATGGAAACCGAGATCCTGATTGTATGGGCGAGCAGGATTGATGGGCTATCGACATGTTCCTTTAATAGCTCGAATGATCTTTCTAATTGATTCTGTCCAACGGGAAGATTGGAAGAATTCCTTTGGTAAGTGCCAACGGGTATGATGGCATAAAGGAGTATATAAGGAAGACGTTCCAGTTGTTCGTGGAAGTGCACGATAGAAGAATCCCAAAGTCTGAAGCTCCTTATTCTTAGTCAATTCATTTACTGAGCTGAATCTTGTATGCAAAAGAGAGTCTATATTTTGAGATACCTTGAGGAAGTGTGGTAAAACATCTACACTGTGGAATCAAGGGAAAGCATTGCTGTAACTTCTCTTTTGTTCATAGTGAAATCTAGTCGGTGGACTGTCAGTGCGAAAGAGTGGACGTAGGCTTGGAATAAGCCGAACCACTATAAATTCTGTGTTCAATTTTTCTCTTCCCTACTCTCTGTTTATTTTGATCATAATCTATTTTAAGAGGATCTTCTTTCTATTGTTTGCCTAGTATTGCTTTCATATATTGATAAAATTGTTTTTACACCTATTCACCCCCCTCTAGGTGTTTATACTAGCTATATCACAATGTTGGCTCAGGAAAGTCCTGTCGATAAAAAAGAACGAGCCATTTATTATCTAAGTAAAAAATTCACGGTATCAGAGCTGAAATATTCTGATGTGGAAAAGACTTGTGCCGCATTAGTGTGGGTATTGCATAGATTGCGACAAGACACGCCGCATCACCGGAGACGTTCCTCGTGGATCGAGAGCAATCCTATCAAGTACTTACTTGATCAGCCAGCTTTGGTGGGTAAGTTAGCTAAATGGCAGATTTTGATCTCAGAATTTGATGTGCAATTCAGGCCACAAAAATCGGTTAAGGGTCGAGTGATTGCTGATCTATTGGCCGAGAATTCAGGAGTCTCGAATAATGATGACAGTTTTCTAGATGATCGCGTCTTGAACGTAAGTGAAGATTCATGGACAATGTTCTTTGATGGAGCCGTGAACTTGTCAGTTCTCGCAAATCTTGGGAGCGGTTCGATATCTCCCGAGGGACAACACCATCCGGTAGGTGCAAAATTAATATTCCCATGCACTAACAATGTGGCCGAGTATGAAGCTTGCATCCTTGGGCTTCAAGCCGCAATTGAGATTGGTGTGGCTAAGTTAAAAGTATTCGGAGATTCAGCGCTAATCATACTACGAACCGTAGGTGAATGGAAGATTAAAGATGCCAAATTGCTTCCTTATCATAAGTATTTAGAAGATCTGATAAAGGAGTTCGACAAAATTTCATTTGAATACTTGCCAAGGTCTCATAATCAATTTGCGGACGCGCTCGCAACTTTGTCTTCTATGTTGCAAGTCACTGATGGGTTAGAGGTCGAGTCTCTGAAGATAGAGGTTTTGCCAAAATCGGCTTATTGTATGACCATGACTGAAGAACCCGATAGATTACCATGGTATTACGATATCATGAATTACATTAAAAAGCAGGAATTCCCTGAAGGAAGCACTCAGGCTGATAAGAAGTACGTCATGAAGATGGCCTCGAAGTTTTTCGTCAGCGGTGAGAATTTGTGCAAGAGATCTTACGATTCGGTCTTGTTGCGGTGTATAGATGCAGTCGAGGCCACTCAAATCATGCAAGAAGTGCACGAAGGGGTATGTGGCCCTCATATGAATGGACACATGTTAGCCAAGAAAATCATGAGACTAGGCTACTACGGCTCATACTTGGAAAGTGATTGCATCCAACATGTTCGGAGTTGTCACCGTTGCGATTCACGGGAATAAGATAAATGTTCCTCCAACCGAGCCGCACCGCTTTTCCGGCCATGGCCTTTCTCGATGTGGGGCATTGATGTGATTGGCTCCAATCAACCCTAAAGCTTCAAATGGGCATCGATTCATCTTGGTAGCGATAGACTATTTCTCCAAATGGATTGAAGCCACATCCTTTGCAAATGTCACTGCCCACAATATTGTAAAATTCGTTAAACGTGACATAATTGCTCGTTATGGCGTCCCTGAAGCAATCATCACTGATAACGGGACAAATTTGAACAACAAACTTGTTGATGGGTTGTTCAAAGTTCAAGATCAAGCATCTGAATTCATCTCCTTACCGCCCTCAAATGAACGGGGCTGTTGAAGCGGCCAATAAGAACATCAAGAAGATCTTGGCTAAGACAGCCGAGAATTATCGAGATTGGCATGACAGGTTACCTTTCGCATTGATGGCATACCGAACTTCGATCCGCACTTCTACTGGGGCAACCCATTTTGCTCTGGTGTATGGCATGGAGGCAGTTCTGCTTGTCGAAGTGGAGATTCCTTCTCTAAGAGTTTTATCCCAAGTGGATTTGTCGGAGACAGAATGGTCGCAACAAAGATTTGAGCAGTTGAACTTGATCGACGAAAAAAGATTGAAGGCTCTCTGCCATGGCCAAACATATCAACAAAAACATTTCGAAGTGGATGATCTTGTTCTAAGGAAGCTATTGCCAATATTTCCAGATCCTGGGGGCAAGTTCGCTCCAAATTACAGTGGCCCTTATGTCGTGAAGAAAGTGCTTCCTGGAGGTGCCTTGATCCTGGCAGAAATGGATGGTCGTGAGTTTTCCAATCCAGTTAATTCCGATGCTGTCAAGAAGTATTACCCATGATAGAATTTGCCATGTCATGTTTTGAACTGCAAGCATTTCTATGTTGAATAAATTGCTTCAATGAGTTGAATTATCTGAATTTGTTGCAAAACTTGCATTTTTCTTCCTTGATGAGCTGTGTGAGATAAATTGAATGTGTCAAATGGGATATCTTGGAATGATGAAAGGCGAGCCTTGTTCCGTACACTATTCCATACACTAATCCTCAGTGAGTTGTGAAAAAAATTCCATGCCCGCAAGGAAAAAGGTAATCTCGCAAAGAGTACGCTAACCAAAGTGATGAGAGGCAGTTCTTTTCTCTGCCCGAAACACTTCATGTATACCAATTGTTTATCCCTTTGAGCCCATACACATGAAGAGTTTTTAAGCCATCCCTGTCAAGGATCATCCCACATCGGGACAAAATTTGAGATGAATGGTAGAAATTTTCTTACTCACACTTGCATCAATCTTTGAGTATTGTTTTCGCATTGTAACTCGTATGATAATTCAAAGTGCCTTAGGATGACGAAGAGCAGTCATTTCTCTATCCTATACACTTTTATCCATTGCATAGCCCACTTGAACTTATAAATTCATTTTATATTAAACCCAGTTGGTGATCATCCCCCATACTGGGGCAAGACAAAAACATTCAAGTAACATGAACTAGAATGCTGACAAAATGAAGACTCTGTTTAAAAAAGAAAAAAAGGGGCATAAAAAAGGCAGTGTGGCTGGTAAAAGCAAGGCCAATGCCCAGAAAAGAAAAAAAAAATCAAACTCTTGATATAATGAGTCATATCCCCAACAAGGCGGTACTAAAACTCAAATGCTGTTGTGATCGATGGAGATTCGATGAGAAAAAATCTTCGACAGTGGAAAGAAAAGTGGTGGAAATGTCAAGATGATCGCTAACTTTAAATCCCCTAAACACCTTTTTGAGCCTAATGATTTATTCGTTTCTCAACCCATGAACCAAGCCTACGTTACGTCCCTTGCAAAGTCTCTTCAGATTAGGGCACTTGAATTAACGTAAGAGCTCATATGCTTGAAAGCATCGCTTGAAGAAGTGCGAGTAAGATAATTTCTGCCTCATCTCGTGTGTTTCTTGGCTTGTAAATCCTAAGACAATTGCGAAATGTCATTTTTAGCCTCGACTCAAAGAGTCCCCTTTGTTAAACCATTGACCGAGCTCACATTACAGTCCCTGTTAAAGACCTCTCAGATTGGTAAAGTCGTACCACTTGCGAGATTGCCCAGACTCTTGTTTGGCGTGATGACAGTGAGATAAAGCGACTGTCAAAATCCTGCATCAAAGGTCAGGATAAAAAAGCTCCATGTTAATGAGGATGAGTGAAAAGTCCTTTCAGACTGAATGATCTCTCATTTGACACATTCATGACGCTCATGTGTTTAGATTGGAATCTTCTTTTGAAATCCTTTCCATTGGAATTAGGTGATGCATGGTTGATAGAAATTATTACGCATGAACCTTACTTGAATTAATGCATGTGTTATTTGTAATCACAAATACATGTTGCTTCTCCTATAACCATGTTTTACAAGAGACATATCCTCAATGAGCAGAGGTATCGCCAGGTAAGTATATCTCTATCTATACCTTAAATACTTGTCGTTGTACAGGTATTTTCCCTTTTGAGTACACTGACACTCGATGGAGTTGTCCCCAAAGATTTTTCCCCAGATTGTGACGCTGGGCGACCGAAGAATGGTTCGGGTCCTAGCCAAGCAAAACCTCTGTTTAGGCGACCGTAGAATGGTACGAGTCCTAGACAACATTTATTGCTCTGACAGGCGATCGTAGAATGGTACGGGTCCTGGAAGGTAAATCCCCGTTTAGGCGACCGTAGAATGATACGGGTCCTAGACAAAACCTATTTCCCTATTCAGGCGACCGTAGAATGGTACGGGTCCTAGACAAAACCTATTTCCCTATTCAGGCGACCGTAGAATGGTACGGGTCTTGGAAGGTAAATCCCCGTTTAGGCGACCGTAGAATGGCACGGGTCCTAGACACAATCAAGCACTGCCATACTGGGAGACCGTAGAATGGTACAAATCTTGGGAAAGCAGTCTGTTTACAAAGCCATGTTACTATTATGGGCGACTGTAGAATGGTACGGGTCCTGGACATGTAACACAAACTATCTTGAGCTACTCTATCCTCCTTGAAGGTAAATTGTTCCAGGAACCTAAGTGAGAGTTGGGTACTTGTGAAGTAACGGGAATTTATCATGTACCTCAAGATGCTCTACCCCGCCCACTGGTAAATAATTGTAGGTACGTCTTTTCCTTTCACATCATGCATTTGCATTAGCATTTCCATACGCTATATAAATTGCATTTCAAAATGGGATTCATTTAAAAAAAAAAAAAAAAATTCAGTGCATGTGCATAGTGAAAATTTAGGTCTCAATGTGTCTTTGAAGGTAACCTCTTCAAGCTCACCTTCAAAGAGGGGCATTGACACCTAAATTTTGACGGTCCATTTAGTCATTTATTGCATTAAAAATTAGGGTTTAATTTTATCCCTAAAAATATATATATATATATATTAATTACATAGCACATAAGTTTAAGTGCATTTTATTTTAATTTGCATTTTTTATTTATTGGACCGGTGCGGATGGGTTCAAATTAGTTGGACTAAACCCATGAAGCGAGCATGTTGGCCCAAGCCCTTTTTTTTTATAATTAAAAATTATCTCATGGGAATATAAAATTTTAAAATTTTTCCGAGATATGAATCTTTTGGATAGGGTATATTTGTGAAAATATTGCGATTTATCTTTGCAAGATTTGGATTTCAAGGAAAAATTATCGTAATCTTGAATTCTTATCAATATGTGATAAGTTGGTGAAAAAGTATCACGGATTTAGATTTGAAGGGAAAATCGAAAACCTATCTCCTACCTCCTATAAAAGCAACAGTGTACGAGGAAAAGGGGAGAGGGGAAAGAAAAGTCAAAAGGGGCAGAGGAAGAGACAGCAGTAAGAGAAGAGAGAGAAAAAGACAAAAAAAGGAAAAGAAAAAAAGTCTTCTTCTCCTTCTTCGTGCGTGCCCCCGCCGACCCTCTGCACTCCCCTTCCACTGCTGCCGATGTCGACAGCCGCGCCTCCACCGCCTGCCGGTCACCGCCTCCACACCGTTGCTGCTGCTCCTGCGCCGCGCATAGCCCGCGCCCAGTCACCAACCACCGCGTGCCCCTGCTCCGAGTGCTGCTGATCCGCGCTCGATAGACGACACCACTGCCGCTGTCCTGATCTGCCCACTTGAATGCTTGACTCCGACGGATGTGAGCCGGACCGCTGCTGCCCGAGCACCGCTAGTCGTCGCACCACCGCGCCCCTGCACCGCGCCGCACCATCGCGCTCGGATCTCCGCGCCGCGCCTCAACGCCCTGCCGGCCTTGCCCGCAACACCGTCGCCGATCGACCCACGCGGCCCCGACGCTGAGCCCCGCCTTGCGTCGCCTGTCCCCAATCCGCCCGCGAAGGCCGCTCCGCTGCGGATCCGTGACCCGGGCGCCCGTGAAGCCTCTCCGCTTGCGGATCGAGCCCACCGCAACACCGCGACCAGATTCCCGAGTTGCGGTCCCATTCGCTGCCTTGCCGTTGGAGCCGAGCACCTGCGCCCGCGACGCCGGTCGAGATCTCGCCTGCCGCTGCTCCTCGCGACGCCACCGCTCGCCGCCGATCCGCACGCTGCTTGGTCCTCATCGCCGGAGCTCCGACGATTAACTCCCGGTGGACCTCCACGAAGCTGCCAAATCGTGAAAAGGGGAGAAAAAAGAAAAAAAAAAAGCAAAATCACTTTAGGTAGTTTTTTTATTTTTATTTATTTGCCTTTTTATTCTTTGTTATTTTTTTTTGTACAATTATTCCTTGATGCAATGATGAATTGTCCGACATGAAATTGTCTTAAAATTAGTGATTGTCGATCCGATTTTCATGCCCGAAATCCGACTCGCAATTACTTAAAAAATCGCTAATCCAATCTCCCGCCCGAGATCCGATTCGTGATTTATGTGAAATTGATCAACTCGATCTCATGCGCGAGATATGGTTCGTCAATTTGGGTATCAATATTGCTTGATTTGTTGTGGTATTACTTAGATTAATTTTCTTAAAAAAATTAAAAAAAATGTAGTTTTAGGGTTTGCATGCTCATAATAAGAATTTTATTTCGAATTTAAAAAAAAATCAAATCAATTAATTTAGGTTGCTAGGTTTTTTTTTAGCTTGGATTGCATGTTTAATTATTTGGCAATTATTAATTTCGAAATTTTAAAAAAAGGGAAAAAAGGAAAAACACAAAAAAAGTCATTATGCATATGTCATGTAAAATTATGGCATCTTTTGCACGTCATAGCATATTAGAGTAAAATTGCATTTAGTTTAATTTTAGATGATGTTTTTCTTAATTTACTATAGGTTTAGGTATTTTATTAAATAGATTGCATTTTAGGATTATCTAGGTTAAGATAATATTTTAGTTTAAATTAGGATTTGGCTCAACCTAATTCCTAATATAAATTAAATAGGATCTTAATCTAATTAGTTAATTTTCACATTTCACCAAATTTCGAATTTCATGAAAAATTAAAAATGTCATAGGTTAAATTAGTTTTATTATTTAGGATAAAATGCATTCTTTTAGGAAAAAGAAAAAAATGTCATATGCACGTCATTAGGGTTCGATTCATTGAGATGCATGTCATTTAGTATTTTTGCTAGGCCCATTTAATTAGAAATTACATGTCATTAGAATTAGGCCATTTTTAGTTAATTTAGATTGCATATTTAATTATTGCGTTTCTGCATGCCATATAGTTTAGGTCATGTCATATTAGATTATTAGAGTGCATCGCATGATATTCAAAAAAAAAAGTGAAAATCAAAATTGAGTTTGCATGTTAGGTTTATTTAATTAGAACTTGCTTGTTAGATCATGAAGTTAAAATGCACGTTTCGATTTCAAGATAAAAGAAAACCCAAAAAAAAACGCTTTGTGTGTTTATTTTTTTTAATGGGGGTCTTTTGATTGTTTAATAATGGTTGAGCACCCGTGTGGCCACTCATTTGCATGATAGGAATTTAGGTTAAAATCAATCCAAACTGCCTACAAAAACATTTTTGAAAATCAAAAAAAGAAATGGTACCGAAAGGGCATTAGGAAAGCCTAGTGTAACCAAGTCCCCGTACCTTTAGTCTCTGGTTCGTAGGAGTAAAATAATTCTCCCATTATTTTACTTAGGTGTCTATTCGACCTACCCTAAACCGATTAGTGGCGACTCCTAAATATTAATTTTTTGCATGTTAAAACTTTAAGTCGCGATTTGGTATGGGCTTGGGAGAGCCCGAGCTAAGCTTAAAGACTTAGTAGTCCATTAACCTAGTTTTAGATGGTGCACCCGAAAATTTGGTCGCGACATAAGGAATTGCCTTAAGTTGAATAATGAGAAGGGTAAGGGAATTATAGTTGATTCTGTAGATAATGTTGCAGCTGTAGTTGATAATGCCGATTATGTCTTGTCTGTCACTGATCATTCATTGTTTGATGGATGGATTATGGATTCCGGTTGTTCTTTTCATGTCACACCAAATAGAAACTGATTTATCACTTATCAGTGCATGGGTAGTGGTAAAGTCCAGTTAGGGAACAACGCTGAGTGTGATGTTGTGGGTGTTGGTGATGTTAAAATTAGAATGCATGATGGTATTTTGAGGACATTGACTGGAGTAAGGCATGTTCCAGAGTTGAAAAAGAACTTAATTTCCTTGGGTGCCCTAGATTTAGCTGGTTACAGGTATTCTTCAAAAGGTGAAGTTCTGAAGGTTGTTCGAGGTGCCTTGGTAATAATGAAAGGAATCAAGCATAGAGGCCTGTATAAACTTCAAGGTGAGACAGCGACAAATTTCGCTGCGGAGACGTCGGATGCATTTGTTTGAGAGTCTATTGATTGCTTGAGGAAGACCTGGGTGTTTGTGCCAATGCACAAGTTTGATGATGGTGTTAGGATCACGTAGTTGAGAGCTTTGATCGAGACGGAGACTGGTCAATCGATCAAGCATGTGCGGACTGACAATAGCATGGAGTTCTGCTTGGAGCTGGCAAATGAATTCTGCATGAAAGAGGGCATAGTGAAACATCGCACTAGTGCCAATAAATCACAACAATTTGCAGAATTGATGAGTAGAATATTACTAGAGACGGCCCGAAAAATTATCTCTAGTGCTGGTATTGCTAGGAGAATCCTAGCTGATGTGCTTAGTACGATGAGCTACTTGGTGAATAGATCCCCATCAACTGCTATTGAATGGCGAATTCCTGAAGAAGTGTGGTTAGGTAACGTTGCTGGTTATTCTATTATTAGAATGTTTGGTTGTCCATGTTATTTTCGAGTGAGCGATGGTAAGCTCGATGGGAGGGCAAGATGCATATTCCATGGCTATACACAAGGTGATTGGGGCGATCGGTTGTGGTGCCCATATATAAATTCACATGTTAAAAGCAGAGAAGTTACTCTTGATGAGTCTCCGGTACTTCTAGGTAGGAGTGTTTGTGTCAATGTTAATACGGATCTGAATGGTGTTCAGCTTGAGGTGGAGTTGTGACCAGAAACTCCTGAGGTAGCGAGTATGAGTACTAGCAAAGTAATCGACACAGATGGTGCCCATAACGAGGTGGAGTCTATAGAGCCAATGGTTGCTGTAACTGCTAAAATTAACAAGGTACGTATTCGATCTTCTGATAGATATGGATGCAATAATGGTTTTGCTTTATCTGCGATTAAGGAGGTTGCGTTGGAAAATCATTGCAGAGCAGTTAAAGGTGCATGTGGAGTTGGTATTTTTATGAGGTCCTCGATTACGGCGAAGTTCAAGCAAAGTTTGAACTTGGATAATATCTGTGGCGGTTGAACCCATATGGGGCTATGGGAAAGTAGCGGCAGAGTTTGAATTTTAGCGAAGTGATTGCGACTTGGCTCAAACGTTGAGCCAAGGTGGAGATTGTTGAAATATGTCTTGAGTTTGAGCCCAATGTGAAATTTCGAATATTCCGAAATGGATATGTTACAGACGTTCGAAATTGAGCAAAGAAGATCCAAAGATCAACTTTCCAAAGTTTGAATCTACGTTGGAGAATTTGGCCGCTAAAATAGGAAAGTCCAACTTTCACTTGGATTTTGTTTAAAATGTACAAAGATATATTTTGGAGAAAATTGTTTAAGATAGGAAACATAATCCTATGAGAAATTAGCAAAAGAATAAGGGTTTCAGTTATATATAGACTTGTGGCCTTGGGTGGTAGAGGTGGATCACAAATTGTCTTGAAGTGCCGCGTGAGTGCTTGGTGTTCAGCCGTTGATCATGAAGAATTGGTCTTGAAGCGCCGTCTTGTAGTCAAGTGCTTGGGAGGGATTTTTCTTTGTCGTTCTTGTCCGTGAATTACATCCAAGAAAGATTAGTGTTTGTAGCCAATTTCTCGTTGGAGTCCACATTAGAAGAGGAAAGACAGATTGTGGACTTGGTTCACCTAATCCAATTAGGATTATATGGATTTTCTGTCCACGTTGAAGTTATAGATGATTTGATTTGTCTAAGTGATTTACAAGATTGAGAGATTATTTCCCGAAAAATTATGAAGCTAACCATTTGGACAGAAAGTATTAAGTGATTCAACTGTAGTCGTAATCTCTCTCTAACTCACTTTATAAGTCGCCTTGGACATTGCTAGACAACTTCTGTTAAACTAAGGACGAGCTCGGTTTCACGGGGATCACGGACTCATCGTGAAGTGGGTGGACTTGAGAGAGACGAGGGTGAAAGAGATGAGGATCAAGAGGGTGAGGTGAACAGAGACAACATGGTTGTGGCCATTGCAGCTACTTCCCCGCCGTCGATGTCGCCAGTCACAGCTTTCAAGGATTGGTCGGAAATTAGAACCAAGAGGAGAACAGTGCATGAGGGTGTGCGATAGATTGGGGAAGGTTTGTTAATTGAGGGGACGGCGGAGTTGGGATCATGGTTGCGACGCTCCTTGCTGCAGAAGTTCTCTTTATTGTTTTCCCTCTAGAGTGAAACATGGAAAGGGAAGGTGATGTAATGCATCCATGGAAGTTGGGGAAATGATCAAAAGACCCGCACTGGGACGGCATTTTCAGAGTACCCATATACATAATTTTTTCTCAATTTGCCCCTTGAACGCAACTGAAATCTCTTCTAAAGTGCCCAAAAATTGATTTGGCGCTTCGTGTATGTGAGTTTCACGGGCTCTGCACACACAACATTTTGCACTTGAATAAGTTGGAACCCATTTGATAACTTATGAATGACTTGGAATCCATCTATATTTAATCCAAAACCAAAGTCGGAACACGTTTCATGATTTGCGGATGACCTGGGCCGAACTTTTGCCACCACCTTCATGCGCCCTATCCATAACCAGAACCCCGAGTTGCCTCATTAACTTGATAAGCCGATTCATGGGTCGCTCATTATTCAAAGGCAACAATTTAAGGAGAAAATTGTTTAAAGTGGATCCTGGGTTGAGTTGGGTGTGAATTGCTTATTTTGCATTGTATATAAACGAATTAAACAGATCAATTCGGGTAGGACCATTTTTTTATTTGACCCACCCATTTGATGGGCCTAATTGCGGAAGATACCGATCAATCTCCATTCATTGACTACTAATCTTGGTCTAGGTCATCTGTGTGACATCCCGATTTTCCAATTCTATTTTCAGTAAATTGAGATGGGCATTTCATCTTTGCACATATAGTTCTTTCCCTTGAGTTGGCCACTCATGTGAAAACTAGTCTATCAGGTGAAGCCGGTAAGAGATTCTAATGCATCAGATTCGAGAATTTGACCAGGAAGCGACCTTTCGACCGAGCTAATCTGCAAGGGTCATTACGGCACAATTAAAAATCAATTAGAAAGCGGAGATAGGTCGACTCGACGGCATGTGATCAAGTGTGGGTGATTCCACCAGATTGCACAATTCTTGTCGATCGGCATTGGACCGGCTTTTCTGTCAATTGGGTGCCCTGTGTCCGTATTTGAAACCTTGAGATTTTCATAACAACCGAGAGTCGCCAATGTGTCAAAGATGTACATTGTGGCTTGATCAACCACAGGTCAAATGCATAAAAAATTCTAAAAGCTACCCGGTAGATTATGATGTGCTAATATTGTGCTAGAGTGAAATTAATCGTGGATTGAGATCGAATTCAAAAATTGGAAGTCCGGGTGTGTCACAAATCATTTTAGGAACATTGACTCATCTTCGGATGATTTTTCATGCAAACTGAGTTTTTCAGCAAATTAATCAAGGTATGGTTAATTTGGCTCGAGAAATTAGTAGGCCCGCCTTTGGTCGTGTTTTTGGGACTCAAAATGGTTCTATGGTCAAATAAATTTGTGAATTGAAGTGTGGTGACATTGGATTAATTTTACGGACTTCAATTTGGCTCAATTGGAAGTGGATTGAATGGAATTGAAGAATGTGATGTACAAAGTTTAAAAATTGGTATGCCACGGTGGAAAACGAAATTGAACCTATTGGAATAAGGTTGTGGGAGATTGAGATAGTGGAGTATGACATCACCAAGTGAGATCGTGGTGTGGGGCAAGAGTGGCTAAGATGTTGACAAGTGGATGGTGGGGATTTGCTCTTGGAAAGGTAACCCATCACCATCATCTTCTTTCTTGAATCAAGGAACCTTATTGGATTTTGAAAAGAGGAGAGACAAGCAACCGGTTGAGTTGCCCGACCCCCCTTCGTCCGCCGCTCGGTCGCTCGTCGCCGTCGCCGCCCACATGCCGTCGTCGCCATCACCGCCGCTGCGCGCGTTTGCCCCGCGCCGCTGCGCGCCTCGTCCGCTCGCTCGATCGGCCGAAGACCAGCGAAACCTGTAGCACCGTCGGAGAAGCTGCTCGCCGCCCACGCCTCTGCTTGCCGCCGCCGGAGTCTCCGTCCGACATCGCCCCAAGCTGCCGCCGTCTCTCCCCCGTCGTTCCTCTGCCCGAACAAGCTCGGATCCGCCCTCCTTCGGCCCCAAAACAGCAGCTGCAAAAATGGGTATGGCAGCTCGGTCTTGGCTCGTTTTGGCCGGCTTCCCGACCCTGAATGTTAGGTCTGCCTTTGGGAAAGTCGATCCCCTCGATGCCCCCGTCGTTTTGGTCCGCTTGGCTCGCTAATCGGGTGAGTTTAGCTCACTAAACCTCGCTTAAAGGGTTAATTATGCTTAGGGAGATTTAGTTTATGTTAAGTGTTATGAGGTGGTTAGTTTAAGTCATTTAAGAGTATATTAGATTAAGGTGGTGTTTTAATTTAAAGTGTGTTTAATTAAGGGTAAGTAGGTTTATTTAGAATAAGCCTTGATTGGACATAAATGAATTTACTTTTGATTTATTTAAGTATTTCGAAATTGTTAAATAATTTAATAATATATTATTATTCGAAATTATTAAAATAAAATTATTTAATTAATTTTCGGAATAAATTTAATTATTTATTAAATTCCGAAAATTTTGTCGGGACCATAAATTCTCAGAATTTCGCGCTAATCGTTGCCGTGTATTCAGATTTTGAAATTGATGATTGGATATTATAAATTGAGTGTGGATTGTGAGAAATATGGATTTTATTCAGAAAATCCCAAGTGTCCGGTTTTGATACCAAAATTGGATTTTAATGACTATATTAAATAGTGGGGTTTAAAAAGTGAGATATTGATTTTCTGGTTCGAAATTAATGTGCCCCCACACACGTGAGTAATTTCTGAAATATTTTTAATATGAAGAAAATTGGCCGAGATCACCATTTTAAGTGGAAGTATTGAGTGAAATGCAAAGTGTCCTGGGGCCGAGTATGATTTGGCTGTGTGATAATTAAGAGGAATCGTCCCGGGCTGTTGAGCTGGACTTGCCCCTATATGGGATGCCCCTTACAACAGATGCGGGTCACAGTAGAGGCTAGGCCAACTGGACCTATGCTCCTTCGGGAATGCCGTCGACGTAGTGATGAATTCGCGCTCCAAGGGGGGAGGCGATGCCTGGCATGAATGTCAGTAGATAGCCGAACTGCGAGTAGGCTCTGCCCTTGTGTGGCAATGAATAATAATTGGAATGCGTGCTGAGTGCGATTGTGGTTTATAGTTTTGGCGTTCCAATTGTTTGAATTCTTATTACTGCCTGAGACTGCGTGATACAAATTGTGCTAACCTGCAAGAAGGAATTAAGACGAGGTAAGTCTTTTGTGTGATGTGGCTAAGCCACCCGGGCTGTATTTTCTTTCTAATAGGGGTTTAGGGGGTTGAACTTGCTGAGACAATGTCTCATCCCGTTGTGGGCCAAAATTTCAGGTCCTTAGATGGCGGTCGTGGAGGACCCAAAGCCATGGAGTCTGGAAAGGTGGAAACTGAAGGATCGGTGAACGTGTCCTGCTAGTTGGTCTTAGGATAGTTCCCATTTTGTCGAGCCGGTCTATTTTGTAGACAGTCCAGTGTTGTATTTAAACCTATGTGTTTATAAATGAGTATTTGGTATTATGATTGATTGCCTGCTTTTCTATCCCAAGTTAAATGTTGTAAGGGGATTTGTTTCGCTTTTGAATGCGTAATAAAAGGAATGGGTCGGCGACGTATCCTGGGATGTCGCATAATTGATTGACCGTAGTGGGATGTGCGCGTGCTCGAGGTTCGAGGCGTGACAATCTGATCCCAGGATATCAACTTAGATCAACACCAATTGATCCGACCAAACTTTTGTCCACAAGTCACTTCTAGTCTGTTCATGGTCAACACTTGATCAATCCACAAATATTGCCGACCGGTCTTTGATTGTTCTTGGATAATCTCAATCATCTCTGGTAGGCCTCAAGCATTCGTTGGTCCAAAGTTCACGATTGACCGAAGACGCATTAACCAAGTCTAGCGACGAAATGACAGAAGTAACTTAAGGGCATTTTGAACTAGTGTTGAAAGTATAGAGGCATCCTGAATTATTATTTTTTTCCCATTATTTCTTCCGCAAATACTCTAGATAAGACGAGAAATTTTTGAATATATCTATTTCTTGATAAAAGTACGCTCGGCATTTTCCTCATTCAATGGAGAATTGGTAGTTGAACCCGATGGCTTGAGAATAGTGGCCCTGTCGTGCTGCTCTCTCCAAGTATGCTTGTTCCCTGCAGCTTCTGCCTTGATAGGAAGGTCTTCTAATAAAAAACAACATTATCTCATTACCCAGAAATAGAAATAACTATCTAATTAGGGTGGAGCTCACCGTATAAATTTCAAGGTATTGAGCGGACCAATTGACAAAATAAAATCAGGATATCTTGAAACAAAGTTTAAAGAAATAGAAGTCGCCTGGTCATTTTCTATTGACAAATTTTCATTAACTTTTTTTATATTATTTAAAAAGTTTTGGAGAAATTAGGCTGTTGTTTCCTTATATCCATCTCCCTCGTGAGAAGATGGGTGAGTTAGCTCTCCAAGTGTGGGCTGTCCACTTTTGGGCTGCACCGGTGAGCTCTACATACTTAATATTTTCACAAGATACTATAGTTTACGAATTTAGCTTATCTTTTTGGGGCTTGACTAGAACATTACCCTGAGGTAATTTCTATCTACATCACCCGTGCGTTGCATGTAAATGGAGGGGTTTTTTTCTATTTTCTTATTATGACCAGTAAATTGTTGAGTTGAAGTGAGTATATGGCATGTCTTCAAGATTTGTGATACCGCTTCATCTTTATCCAAAGAAGGAACTTTTGGATAGGAGAAATTTATCGTATACATAAAGTTGAGTCTATAGAAGTTTAATATGATTGGGACACACGTCGAACTGGAGGAAGGGAAATTATAAATCGCATAACTAACTTTCTAAAAGGAACACAATTTTTTTTTGTCATCTAGACTACTAAAATGTGAGCCGGCAAAAATCCAAACCTCTGTGTCTTAATTAGGGAAATTTTCAATAGAATTGTTAGTGCAAAATTGCTGCATCTTCTTTCAAATATCACCAGCGCTGTTAAATGCAAAGGATTACTCACTTATGCTTGACAGATGACTTGTTCTTATTTGCTAATGGACATGCAGACTTTGTTCTTTGCCTTGTAGACGCCTTTAAAGAATTCGCTGCTCTTACAAAACTGTGGTTTAATCTTAACAAATGCCAAATCTTTTTCTCTGGGTTGAACAAGGATGAGAAGCTCCTTATACTAGACCACACGCCTTTTTCCATGGGTACCCTCCCTAGATAGGTGTTCCCCTTGTTACTAGAAAACTCACTCACATAGACTGTAAGAGTCTTACTGACAAGATCTTTAAGAAAATTGAAAGTTGGGGCATGAAGCATATGAGTTATGAAGGATGTCTACAGCTAACTAATTTAGTCCTTATCTCCATTTGCTCCTATTTGATGCAAATGTTCTTACTTCCAAAGCAAACTATATACGAGATTGAGAAGAGGATTTGACATTTTTATGGGTTGGTTCCACAGCAAATCAAGGATTGGACAAGGTTGCATGGCAAGTAGTTTGCTCACCTAAGAGGGAAGGAGGATTAGGATTGCCTAATCTAAACTTATGGAACAAAGTTTTGTTAGGACTCACATTGTGGAAACCTTATTAACCATCCATCCTTTTCCCTTTGGAACATTTGGGTTAACAACACAAAATACAAAGGTACCCCAATTATGCAGCTCGACATTAGGGGGAGTATGGCCTGGAGTTGGCGATGTCTCCTCAAATTATGACATGTTTTAACCTCAGTTATATCTAGCTTAGGGTATTGTTGCCATGATATATATGACGAACTCAGATGTGAGGGTCCAGTTTTGAAGTGGCACAACCTAATTTGGAGCAGCGGCATTAGCAAGCATAATTTTATTGGCTAGCTAGTTTGTAGAAATAAACTACCTACAGTAGAGATCGTAACACGATAGATAACTTCAGTTGATATCCAGTATAACTTCTCCAAAGCCAGTATAGAATATGGCACATTTATTGTTCCAATGTCAATGGACACGTAGCATTTGGCATAGTATTTTGCCGCAATGTGGGATTAAGCGTTCTTTAGGAGAATGGACTGAGGAACAACTTCAATAGATGATTATGGCAACAAAGGGCAAAAAATTGGCAGGAAACTCCTCAAGATATCTTTCCTAGTAATCATATATTACATTTGGATGGAGCACATATATATACCATTTCAAAATAAGTCAACGCACATTATTATTATTTTGGCGAAGGTGCATATTAATGTAATAGATAGAGCTTCACATTACCAAAGAATTGGACTTTCATAGACAGATATTGTATTGGCTACCATGTAGAGACTTCCTACCTCCATCCTTTTGAATTATTAGCTCTATTTGTAATGTTGGAGATGCCCTTAAGCTGATGTACTTCATCTGTTTATAATACTTACATTGTCAACCCAAAAAAAAAAAAAAAAAAAAAAAAAAAAATACTGCAAAATGTGAAGAGAAGCGTGCGATCAAATGTAATACTTCAAAAAGAGTTACGTGTTCCATCAAAATATTAAAAGTTATTTATTCATATTACTAAAATTGAATATCCTGTTTCGAAGATATGTCCCTCTACACGCGATAATAAAGCAAACAATGCTTTCATCTCAGATTGGAGGAAGAAGACGAATGTGAGTAGCATAACGGATGCATCGTTTTAGGAATAAAAAATGTCATTGAATTACCATTAAAATAGGAAAATGGATACTTGTTTGAATGTACTCTTTCGAATGAAAGTTGTTAAGGCGAATATGGAAGAAAGTACTAGTTACTTCCACCATCTAGATCAAATGTACTATTTCAATGATGTGATAATAGATGTTAACGATATAAGATTTTACAATTACTCGAAAATAAATAAAAAAAATATTCGAAGTTTTTGTACTTTTAATGATAGTCTAGACACCGATGAAGTAAAAAGTACCCAGATGATTAAAGAGGTGTTACATTTTTGCCTATAGCCCAACTTGTAAAATTAATCATAACAATACATCAACGTATAACTTTTCCACACGGGAACGCAAAATGCCAAAAAAAGAAAAAGGGGCTGAAATCACGATTTTAATTAAAGAAAAATGTCCTTAAAATCTTTCCAATATGATCAAATTCATTGCAGAAAGAAGTTCAATAAGGTAAAAGTTTGGTAATAAATAAATCTTTTACTATTTCATGTTTCATCAAAAGGATGGCGAAAAAATAAACCAACTTTTATAACAATGAGTAGTGAATGGTCAAGGATTTCTACGGCAAAAACGATCAAATCAACTTTAGAATAACAATAAAATAATTTATAAAGGACTATCGATGTTCATAAAAATTTAATGAAACTTTCGCAATTTCTTGAGAAAGTGTCTCCAAGAATAAGTACCAGTATAGAATCAACATTATATCAACAACATATTTTGCAAGAATTACTTACTGCATCTTTGTAATGTAAGAAACTTATTCATCCCAAAATAAATACAGTCGAGGTTCCTCGTTTGCTTGAGAGGGATCAATTGATCCCCAACAAACAATTTTTCTGTTTGCAATTATTTAGTCTTAAATGTTTGTGATTTATTAATTTGACCCCACTAAATTTTGACTTTTAAACCCACTAAATATATTTCACTCCATTTGATTAAAAAAAAATATACAGACCACTTTTGAAAAGAATTATAATGGAACGTAACACGTTACATCATTAAGTACAATATGCAAGTTTTAACAATTATCGCTCTTTACACTTCAACCTAGCTACTTGGCCTCCCTCAAATGGAAGGATTCGAACTTCTGAATAGCGGATTATCTAGTTAAATTAAAAATGTTCTTCGATTATACCTCACCTTTGTGGACCTAGAACTCACCAAAAAATAACTGAAAAATACTCGGAGATTTTTTTAAGCAATCGAATAAGCAATATTGGATGGTGAGTGCGGGTTCATGCGTAGCGATAGAAATGTTCAATATTATAAATAATGAAGTCATAAAAGCAACACCTATCGTGCAGTGCAATTGCCTGGTGGGGCTAAATGCTAGGATTGTGAAATAGCAAGAATATTATGCTTGAGCTTCACGCTTTGGCATGTCACAGCAAAAAAGGCAAACGTTTGTCGATCCGCACGCATTCTGCAGAATCTTGTTTTCCTATTTCGTTTCTAAAGTAAGTTAAACTCTCTCTCCCTCCCTACCACCCCACCCCCCTTCTCTCTCTCTCTCTCTGTCTCTCTCTCTCTCTCTCTCTCTGACCACATACATCACATGCAAACCCCTCTAAGAGAAAACCTTAAATTCCACTTATTATACAAGATTGTATAGTAACCAAAGGTAGGGAGTGTAATGATGCCAAGTTGAGTTAAGATTTGAAGGTACTTATGAGCTCAACTTGACTTAGAAACTCCATGCTCACCGTGTGAATCTAGCTTGATGGTTAAAAAGCATAATATGCGTGAGTAGATTAGGCTTGATTCATGTTCAGATATATTCAGCAAACTATTAAATATATATAATGCTATGCTTAAGTCAATCATCTAGGGTTTGGCTCGCATCTTCTATGAATAAAATTTGGATTTCTTTACCTGGATGGATTTCCTCATTACAAGAAAAAAAACCTCGAAACATTGATACAAGCTCGAACAAAAATATAGATGAGAGTAAACTTGACTAGTCGTCCACATTAAAGTTGGATGCCGCTCGTTCTCCAATTCAAATAATAACATCAAAAACTAGATATCAATTAAATTGAACAATACTCAATTTCAAGTTCATCCTTGAGCATTCTTTTTTGCCTCATAATCGAGTGCTCTGATTCACACTCGCTGTGTAGTATAGTCCTTCTAACGACGTATTACTTACTTCCTCAAAACCTCTCAACCCGCCGCGGCATTGTGGACGTAGTAGAAAAGCATATCATATTCCACTCTAAGAAAGGACTATATAAAAGACCAACGTTAAAGCGCTCTAACCAGGTTTGCAAGTCCCTCGTTTCTGACTCTCTTGGGCTGAGTTCTTGAATAGCTTCTCGATCTACTCAAACTCCATTTAGACTTGTATTTGAAGGGAGTGAATAAAGAATTAGATGGCAAGTAGAGTTCTAAGGGCTTTCTTGTTCACGTCCTCACAATAAGTTCGCTCATATCCCCTTAAAAGGGCGAGGTTCGTACTTTTCTCTTCAACAGAACTGGAGTGGATTGATCACAGCAGTTTGTTGACAGTATTACACTCACAAAATTGGGAGACAACATATATTTTGCAAACAAAGAAGCATGTTTGCAAAATAAAAATGACTCAACAAGATTACCTATGTTTTTGTTTTCTGTGACACGAAACCCTTATGTGGGCAGCCTTGTAAACCATTGTCATTTTAATCGCTTAAACTTTTGGAAAAATAGTTATGTTTTCTCGTCATGAAGATCTTCTTATTATCTTAAATCATGAGCACAATTCTTCACAGAGTGTTGACGTAGGAATTCTAATCAGAACACTCACAAACGGCATAAACACAATTCTTTCCAGACTTTGAAAGAGTAGTTTCCAATGTGATTTAGTCGGAATGTGGTCCGCTCATTTAGTTGGGCTCCGAATCCTTTTCCTTCCTTGGATTCTCCTTTCACTCGTCCATGAGTTTTTCTTGTTTTATAATTATGATTATGTAAACATACATATTTTCTCACCCGGAACTATCAATGCAAGTTCCCATAGGTCGAGCTCTGATCATCCTATTAGACTTTTATCTAACCCTCGCAATACCCATTTTCTCTATCTGATTTTCTCTGATACAGATAATTCCATTTTAGAAAAAAAAAATGACTAATTATATAGATCAATGGTGATCAGTGCGGATCATGTAAAAATTGCTTCCATGTAGTTAGAATGAATCCTTAGAAAGAACACAGTAAAGAGAGTACATATATATATGTACAACCTTAAAAACAAAGAGAACATGGGGGAGGAGAGTACTAGGACCCCACATTCTTGTGCCCCTACAGCTTTGCCTTTACCTACAACCAAACCCTAATCAACCGCGAGGAGAATGTTCCTCGCAGATATAATAGCTGGTGAAATTGAAGACAACAGAAAGTCCAAAATTCATATCATCGTTGGATTTCCAATGTATGGTCCCTTCTTTTTATTTTGGCTGACCATGTGTCCTTTTTGACCACCTTTGACCATTACATGTTGCTTTGTCTTTTCTTATTTGATTTCTGATTGTATAAATTTTATAATAGGGGAAGGTGGTCCTTTCTTTTAGATTCCACCGTCGAGATAGTAATGATATCCCTCCATATGCTTCCCACCATTGCTTTCTTCAGAATCCGATACCCTACTGCCTTTATTTTTCTCTCTCATACCTGACCAGATATTGCATCTCTTGGAAACTATGCTCAACTTATCTAACCTACATATGCAGTTCACTAATTAGTTGAGTAATGCTAGATTTATTAAGACTGATTTTTAAAAAAAAAAAAAATTGTTTACCAAGTGACATGCCACAATGAGTGGTAAACAACTTGATAAGTATTAAGAACCAATAAAGGCCTAACAAATCACTTAAGACACCAAATTTTAAAGTAATTTTAGTATGTCTAGCATTTTTCTAATTACTTTTGTAGAGTAGATCTAAGATTATACGTTTCCAAATGACTATTTAGAAAATTTTGCCATTCAAGTGCATCGGTGACTACACATTTAATCTAAGACAAAAATGAGTTCTCTCTCTGTATGCTCTTCGTGTGCATGCTATAATACACAATTGTGGATGCGCTTTAGGTTCATTTGCTGTATCGGTATTCAAAACCCTTAGGGCTAAGACCATCTCTATGTGGCTCCAACAGAAATATTCAAGCTTTTGGATACAATGGGGTTGTTCTGCTTTTGATCCAGCCTGAGTAAACAAAAGGTTAGCTGATAAAATGGGGTTGTTCTGCTTTTGGTTCAGCCATATAGTCGACTTAAATGGAGGCTTGCGTGTTCTCTTTTAGCATAATAGAAGAGGCATGCACTAAGGTTTCGTTATAAACTTGTTTTGGGGATGTTAATTGCTGATAAATCACGTGATCCTTCCTAGCTGTGATGTCAAAAGAGCTTGCCTCAGCTTACTTAGCCCCAAAAAACAGAAAACTTCTTCACTTTATTCACAAATATCTTGACTAGAGAGTTTTAACCCACGGGATAAATCATATAACCGTACTATGATTCCATGAGACAGGCGTGAAATGAGGGGTTTCCTTTTAGGATATTAAGGATGCGAACAACATGAAAGTTGTAACTTCTTGGTCGTCTAAGCGATCTATTTTCTTGATAGATTAGGTATGTACTTCAACCTATCTTTTTTGGTCGGACCTCCTGGATATTCCCTGGTTAATAGGGTAATGCTCGAAAGAAACAACTAATAATCTGCGAAACTATTGTTATTACATAGTGGCGTGTGTGGCAAACCCACTTGTTTAAATATCCTGAGTAGAGTATAATGCGTCGAGTTAAATTGTAAATTAGCTCTGTAAACAGGCAGTTCCACCATTACATTATTTACACTAAATAATGGGTATCAGTAAAAAAAAGGGTTATTGAATTTCACCGAAGTTGACTGGTTTCATGGGAAATGAATAAGATAAAAGAAAACTTTCAATGTTAATCAAAATGTAAGTTAGCACCCTACAAAAGAGAACTTTGTAATAGTTACAATCATTTTGCTCTGGTAGCAGGTAAACATAAGGTTTGCTAGTAGTTTTGCGAGTCAATTTTTGCTGGGCTCTCAGTTACTTAAGTGTTCAATTCTGCAAAGCTCAAAGGAGTGCTGACGGACGACTTGTTTTGTGAATGTGCTTCAGAATGATGAAACCCTAATTAGAAGTCGACAAGCACCAAGCAACAAATAGAGGTCAAGAAGTACACCTATATACACCACATACCTTCAGAAATTGAGTAACTGCTTATCTCAGAAATTTTGATGGGCATGCCTCTGTCGAACTGTCTCGAACCATTGCTAATGAAGCTAAAATTGGGCAAAGGAAAGCGTGTAGTGAGCTCAAAGAGACCCGAAAAAGCAGGGGAAACACCATAAAAGAACATGGGGGATATGCATGGCTCCTCATACGCCATACACACAGGCCATCGGTTCTCCGGTGGGCTATGCAAATGGCATACAGGGAGCCAGGCACATACTTTATGCATATGCATGATACTGTGTTCACTATAAGAATCATCTCTTTCAGGATTCATTTGAATGCAGAATTGCTTGAAGTGCATGCATGTGTGTCTGAATTATCAACATGGCCTGCAAACCAGAAAAAGTGAAGACGAGATCCGATGAAAGTGAAGGATTAAGCTGGAGCTTGAAGCTTGAATTAGGGTTTTAAAGAGAGAAGGCTCAAACGAACTCCCAAGGACAAGCACAAAATAGGGTTTCACACGGCAAGCTCTCTCACGAATTTGGCAGGAGAGGGAAGAGAGGAAGATGTGGGGTTGAAATGCAACCCCAGCTTGACACTAGATATAGGCACCCGCATAGACATCCCTAGAGAGAGAGAGAGAGAGAGAGAGAGAGAGAGAGAGAGAGTAGGGTGGATTTTTGTTTGTATGTTTGGATCACTAGCCACGCAATTTCCCAAGTGAGGAGCGAGAAGGTTATGGGGTTTGAAATTTCCTTTTCTGAGTCGCAAAAGCAGAGCATGCTTTTCTCCGTCTGAAGCTTTTGCTTTGTCCTGGAGTGCTTGGATATACTTGGATTCCCCTCATCTCCTCTCCTCTCTCCCACCATTCTTCTTCAATTAAACTACATATGAATTCGTATGAAAATAAAATAAAATGGGCAAAGGGAAAAAAGGAAAGAGGATTTTTATGATGTACATACCAGTGGCAGGATTCTTGAATTCCACAAGCAATGTTCACATTACAACAGATTGTACGTAACTCATTAATATTCGTGGAGACAATGCTCTCTTTCCCTAGATCTTATAAAGTGGTTATAAGAGTGCTTGTGAAAATCTTTCTTTTTTTTTTTCCGGTGAAAATAGAATCCCATTTCGATTGCTGGTATATGGAATAAAAATCCTTTAAAAACCCTCCATTGTTAGAGTTGTTGGTTGGGACGTCAATGGATATTTAGCTCAAGAATTAAACCTTACTCATTCAAATCTCAATAACTGTTTGTAAAAAACTCTAAACCAAACCTACCTACAGATAAGCCGAAGCCCTGAACTTAACCGGTTGTTGGTTGGATCCTGCCTCTCACACCTAAGAATTCCCAAAAAGAAAAAAAAAAAAAAAAATTGCACCACAAAAGAATTGTGTGAAAGTTATGTCCACACATTAAGCAATACATGGAATTACACGAAATTAAGTAGATGGTTAGCATGTCTGTACGCTTTAGCTTTGACAACTATTTTGCATACACATCCCAAAAGATCTACCGACTTGTGTAATATAGCTCTTTGTAAACGTTATATAACACATAAATACTCGAAAGAAATGCCATACTGTTATAAATTTGTGCAAGGTACATCGTTGATGTGAGGTAGTTTTTACAAAAGTAGTCATGAAATGAAAACTCTTACATTTCAAAACAATAACAATGATTGGCACGATTAGAACTGTATCAATCCCGGCGCTTAAACCATGCTTGTGTAATGATTTTTTTTACACGGTCAGAGTCTCTTGTTGTGTCCTTGTCTTCTTTCCATAAATTTACTCTGCTTATCTTTCTTTTTGCCTTTTGTATATTCCCCATCACTGAATTTTCTATTTTATCCTCAGCATAAGATATTACAGTTGATTTGGCGCTACTTACAATATGAGTCTCCAGGTTCGCTTGCTCCTCTCATAATAATATTTTCTTTGTTAATCGTTCTATCTCTAGTGTCCTGTAATGATACCAGACACAAAAAAGTGGCCGGATGTAGATGTGAACCAAAACCCTAGCTGATAGATTTACGTTTTTGGATCAAAAGGACCCAGACCTAACTAAGAACAGCGAATCGTTGTCATAAACGGGAAAAGCTAAAGCTCAGTTTACTTGCAATGTTTATTGTTTGGATAAGCTCAATCTACATTATTTTGCTTAGTTTTATAAGTTTTTGCGTTACTTATGTGGACTTAGGCTTGCATGTTACTTGGACCTGAGATCAGCGAAATATCTACCTAGGTGTGCTTCATCCTCGTAAAAAAAACATCATAATAATAATAATAATAATAATAATAATAATAATAATAATAATAATAATAATAATAATAATAATAATAAAATTAAGTGAAGTATTCAAGAAAATAAGAAGCAAACACACACACACGAAAAAAAAAAAAAAAACCGACTATGATATCAATTCAATTCAATATGTAGAGAAAAGTAGGGTGGTGAAATGAGCTTCGGTTCAACCTAGCAAACGAACCGAATCAGCTCGAACTGATTGGCCCAAGGGAGAACCAATTCGACTCTTGATTCCGTGAACCTAAAACCGACCGAGGATAGGTTTTGTTCCTAATTCAACTAGTCCGATTTTCAAGTTGAACTGGTTCAAAACAAGTGTTAAAGCTTTTTATAAGGGGCAAAAAAAAACTTATCTTTGCATCCATCAAGAATTGAATCATGGTCTTCAAGATGAAAAAAGAACAACATAATCACTTGACCAACGAATATTGTAATGAATTTACGCGACTTTTATAGATTATTATAAGAATTTGATTTTTCACCTACAACATAAAATGGGTCGGTTGTATAACCAGGAACCGACAAACGCAAACCAGTTCGATTCTCAATTCCAATCGTCTAGGGAAAAAAGGGGGTCATAAGACAATTAACAAATATAGCTACTGTGAGTTTGTTCGAAATGTGCAATGCTCAATTAGTTGATCAGAGTCTTGTTAATTTCTAATGAACACGCCTTTAACTAATTAAGTGATGTGACATATGTTTATGTGGCTAGTTGACGAAGGCACTGTTCATTATATATTTACTAAAGCTTTTAATGCTATTCTTTATTCGGAAAAAAATTTCACCTAAAAAATTTGAGCTTATTGTCAACATCTTTGTAGAACTCTTTGAGCAACGAGAATAGTCTTTCCTATCTTCAGGATTAGGGGTGTAAGTGAGTCAAGTTACTCGTGAGTTACTCGAGGTCAGTCTAGTAGATTATTTGAAATCAGCTCTATAATTTTCAACTTTGAGTGGCTTTGAGTAGCTTGAGTACTTAATAATTAAGTTGTGCTCGAGTTTAGAAACACTTGATTTAAGTAAACTCGTGAGCCATATGAGTAATTGGATCTTTGCATGTTTGAATAACAAAAATACATTTATCAACACAAATAAATAGATCGTATCTATTAATTTTTCAATTGTAGTTTTTTTATACATATTCTACGTTTTGGATAAAATTTATTGACCAAACTAGTCAAGTCAAGCTAAAACTTATTAGAGTTGAGCTTCAGCTTAGAAAATCAAGCTTGATCGAACTCTAAGGCATTGTTTGGTAACCATCCCCGGAATAGTTATTTCTATGCTTTTGCTCTTCGAAATGAAAAAAGAACAGAAATCCATTTGGTAAAATTTTTATTCTCGGGAACAAAAATATATTTTTTGTTCCCAGGAATATATTTGGAACAGAATCAATAAGTAGAAAAAAGTTACTTCTTATTCCCAGGAACAATTTCAAGAATCAAGCCTAACTTTATTTAACTTTATTTTATTTCTTTCTTTTCTTTTCTTTCTTTTCTCCTTCTCTCTTCTTCTTCCTTCCAGTCCCAGCTGGTCACTAGCAACCAACTGGACAAGGTCTGGCGAGCTTGCCGAAGCCTCGCCAAGTCAGGGCGAGCCCGCTGGAGGCTCGTCTGGCCATGGCGAGCCTAAGCCTCGCCAGATCTAGGTGAGGCTGAGCCTCGCCGGTGGCCAAGCGATCCGACGAGGCTCAATCTCGCCTAAGTCGTGCAAGGTTGGCCTCACCCTGGCTTGGCGAGGGTCGAGCCTCGCCTGCCCACCAGTGAGACTTTGGTGAGCTCGCCGAACCTCACCCATCAAGTCGCCGCTGGTCGCCAGCCAAAGCAACTAGCGACTAGCCACAAAGGAGGAAGAAGAAGAAAAAAGGGAAAAGAAAAATGAAAAGAAAAATATAGTAAAAGTATCAAAAAATTTTAAAAAAAAAAGAATTAAAAATTTTAAGAATCTTACCAAACATATTTCTATCCCGAAAATAGAAATTTTGTGCGGTTACCAAATGCGTCATTTTGTTCAAAAATTGTTCCAAAAAATAGAATAAAAAAATCTATTTATGATAAAAAATTGTTTCCGGAAACAGATGGTTACCAGACATGTCCTAAGGCTTAAGCCTTGAATGTTGGAGCTGCAGTCACACTCAAGTGTCGAACTATGCCGACTAGACCCAACTCTATCACACCCCTCTATAGGATTTTCACTTGTTTTAGCTTATGATGAGTATAAGGTATATTTGAGCTTTCCAATTAAAAAGAAAAAAAAATCATTTCTTTAAAAAAATCATAAAAGCTCTATAAAACTTCATAAGTTTGAATTAGTTAAGACACGAATATATCAATATGATAATTTAAAATGGTTTGCGTAAAGTAAATTAAATTTAATCTATAAAAAACAGGAGGGTCAAAAAATTACAAACGAAAAAGTTCGGGGAGCTCTTTTTCCTAAGCAACAACGATCAAGGTTAGAAAAATCATTCTTTAATTTGTGATTTTGGGTTAGACAAACGCGTGAATTTATTCGTACATACAGGTACTGATGGGATCGTTTGGATGCATGGGCAAATCCCATCATAATATGTTTCTGAGAGGACACGACAATGATTTCCATCATCATAGATAGCGCATTTTGGTGTAAAGGGCTCTCAGATGTTGCCCATGACCAGCCATGTAGCCCAATATACTACAATCATTCTCTCTAACCTTACATGATTTCCCATGAATAGTCAATGTCTCGACGCGAATCTTTTGGCTGTCTGAAATGATAAAGGCCACCGGTCGTTTTTTTTTTTAGAGCTGACATCAAAACAAACTCGTGTCAGGTCAGATTCGTCTTGTCTCTCTCTCTCTCTCTCTCTCTCTCTCTCGTGTCAGATCAGATTCTTCCTTTTCTCTTCCCCTGCATATGACCATTGCCAAAATGACTCCAACATCACCAGTTGGGATCAAAGTAATTGCGGGGTCCTTTATGCTGCGAACATGTACATGACAAGCTGAACATTCAACTTGTGCAAGTGAATATATGTGCTGGATTATCATATGGCAATTTATTTGCTCATTGTTTTTGTATTCTATATCTCTTAGTTTATTATTTTAATGTAGTATGAAAATGCACAATGAATTTTTTTCTCACCCCAAACTCGACATCCATATATTCCCCTTCCAAATTTAATACATATGGGTGCAACGTGAATATGGAGGAATGGATCAAAAACCCTCAATTTTGATATCATGAGAAAGTCAAACGCACAACCATGTTTCTTAAAAATTCATATGATGAAAGAACAAGGGATATTGTACTTTAGATTTTAACGTGAAATTTGATTATATAATGAGAAGAGGGTCTTCTATCTTTTAGAAATTTTATCTATATAATTTTCCTCTTTATCATTAGATACTATTATCTTAAACAAATAATACGTGAGTATTTGACAACTCAGATGTTATGACAAATTCATACATCTTAAGGAAAATCGATGAGATAACCTGACGATTATGCGAGTTATATAATTCAAGCTTGATTTGTAATGTCAAGCTACAAAATGACAAATTTCAATGTACCCCTTCTCGAAATATTTAAATAATTAATAGTCTTAACTAAATTTAAAAGGGATATATATACATTTGTCTAACAACATCGATATCATGTATCTCTAATAATACAGTTTAACTAATTGATGGATTACACATATCTACTTGGGTGACATACTGACGTGATCTCAAAAATTAATTACATTTTAATTTGAATGGGCAAAGCATAACCAGGAGGTGCGTCGAAGTACGGTCAAGAATACTGATATTTAGTTACCAATTCGATTCACCCTTGGAGCCAATATTTAACATTGATTAGTGCATTTGCACGAAAAAAGATTATGGTTATGAAAACTATAACTTCTATTTTGCTTCCACTCACAAAGGAAACCTTAGCCCAGATTTGGGCACCGGTCACTAGCCAAGGCTTGGCAACTCCCTCCGGCCATCCCCGCAATCGTCAACCTTTTCCAACGATGGTGAGGCAACGACAACGGCGACAAGAACTTGCAACCCTCGTCTGATTTTTCCTCTTTTTTTTTCTTTTTTTTAAGTTAGCTTACTTTTTGATTTAATCAAAATAAAATTTGCATTAAAAAATAAATTTGGAACAAAATAATGTCATTTTAGCCATGTCTTTGACACATATGATAAAGAAAATAATTTAAAAAGTCAAGTCAAAATTTTCTATTAGTCAACTTATATCAAGTTAATAGAAAGATTTGATTGCACTAATTTGAGAAGTTTTGAATTTAATTGCACTTTTTGAAAATTTTAAAACTCAATTGTATTTTCACAATAGCTTTTTGGACTTCTGTAGCACTTATCTCTAAAGTAAATGATCAATATAATATTAGAACACAAGTCGTAAATTTGAACTTTGTTAGAAAGCATGAAAGAGAAAGGATATACACGTGAAATAAATGTGTAAAACAGGATATTAAAAAAAAAAATTTGAGATTTGCCTATGATACTTTGCCCTAAGGGGATCATGCCACAAAATGAGCACTCAAGTAATAACTTTGAAGGAGATTTTTCTTACTGATGTATCACTTCAATATTAACAATAATAATTTGGAACAAGTCAAAAGGAGTAATTAAAACAATTGTCATCATGGAGGGTGACTCTTATCCATTTGATAGATTCACTTATGTTGGTATGCTAAATTGCACGCGCAATTGTACTACCGTGACTTGTGGTTCGACGTTCTCAAAATGAGTGCATCTAGCTTCCGGTAGCTTGATTCTGCTTTTATTGGGCATTTTGACAATGAAACTGCGACCAAAAAGTAAAGCACGAAGGAAGACATGAATTGATGTGATGTGACACTTATCATAACGAAAGCTGGTGGGATTGCCCTTTTTAAATTTCACATCTATACTAGCCCTTTTTTTTTTATCATTAATACCACCAAAATTTTCAAAGTAAATATCTACGTCACAATTATTCAAAATTAATTTTTATGTCATAAAAACTTCTAATCCCATATATCCATGTCACATTTATTCCAAATTAATACATACGTACCACGTTTACTCCAAACTAATTTTTGTGTTGCAAAAAACCCCCCAAATGAATATATTTGTGCTATATTAGTCCAAAACTAGTATATTCATGCCACATTTATCCCAAAAAAAAAATCTCATTTTTGCCATAATTTAGGGTAAAAAATTAATTTGGGGTAAATCCGGTACAGATGTTTTAGTTTGTAAGTTTTTGTGACACGCAATTAATTTGCAATAAATGTAGTATAGATATACTAATTTAGGATTTTTGGTGGTATTAACCCTTTTAAAATCTTTTTCACCATGCAATCCTAAATCACTATAAGAAATTGGGGTAATTGCGATAAAATTTTCAGGAGACGAAAATGTTTGGATCTCCATTATACCCTACCACAACGAAAACCGAGTTCCTTATTGATGTCGCCTCAAACTTTTTCCCCAATTTTCATAAAATTGTCAAATTTGACTAACAGTTGATCAAGAGCTGACCAAAGATTGATCCGCAAGAGACCAAATATAGATTTTAAATATGAAAATTTGGTTTTACACATCAAAACGAACCCTCTAACACCAAGAATGCCACCTGAATGCAACGAATAACTTTTTACCTTTGGAATTGGTAGCCCATTTTTCACAGTGTCAGAAAGTTTGCAATTTCCCAATTTTTATTGCACATCCCAAAATTATGGATCGCGAGCATCCCAACTTGAAAAAAAAAAGAAAAAAGAAAAAAAAATTAGGTCAGATGGATGTTTGGTAAGGGAGTAATCACCAGCCAAGCTTTAATCGAACTTTTCGATACCAGAAACAAAGGTCTTAAAGCTCAAAAGCATACCTAGAGGTCTCAGAATAGGAGAGAAACTTTCAAGACCTCTAAGTTACGATATATAATGGTTTTTGGAAATGATAAGTCCACAAAACAATGTCCATTTCTGCCGTAAGACCTTATGTGCATTGGAATCTCAGACTGTGATTTCGCAATTTTACTTAGCAATATTAGGCTATTAATATGCCCTCCTGACAAGCTTTCCAATGATACAAAAATCATACAAGACACATGTTAGATGAAGGAGTTACAAGTTGAGAAAGAGCGAGCCTCCACTTGAAGCGTGCCCCTCCTTTCAAGGCGGGCACGCCTCTATCTAAGGCGTGATACACCCTTGTTTTGTACCCCCTAATTTTGCATTTTGAGGGTGGCGGTTGAGTCTATCCTTAAGCTCTTGTATCGATTTTCTATCAAATTAAGCTAAGTTATGTTTTCTCTTGTTTTTTGTGTGTCTGTGTAGGTTCCATAATTCTCGCTAGACCCGTCAAATAGGTAATAAGCCCATTTTTAACCTATATGGCTAAATTTGGTTGTCCGGATTTCTAATTAGGATAGGACTAGATATAATGTGACATGAAATTTGGGAGATTTTGTTATATCCTATTTATTATTTGGTGATTACAATAATAAAGTTGGATATATTCATATCATATTATATATATTATTTGATATAAGTGCCTATATAAATCACAATTTTTACAAACAGATATGGTAAAAATCTCTCACGACACTTTTCTCTACTTTATTTTTATTTTCTTTTTTACTTTATTTTTATCTCTTTTTTAATTAACTTCTTTTTTTATTTCTTTCTTCCCCTTCCATCATTCTCTAATAAAATTTTATTAAATAGAAAATTGTACTAAGATACCTAAAATACTAAAACACCTAAAATATGTATTAAATATATATTTATATATTGAAATTATATTATAAGATAGAATTAAATTAAAAAATATAAATAAAAATAAGATTAAAATTTAAAAAGTAACTTTTTTTTTTATTTTGAATTTCTTATATTAGAATTCCAATATTAGTCATATTGAAATATAATTTTAATTTGTTAGTTAAAGAAATTTGTTGTTTGAGAAAAAAAAAATTATTATTATGGATATTAGAAATCTTATACACCTTTATTCGACCTCCTCCAAGGGATAATTTTATCCAATCTTTATACCATTTATATCCAACTTTATTCTATCTTGAGTAGGCACCGAACACAGGATATGATAAATTTTATCATATTTTGACTTTTATCCTAACTGCCAAACACAACCTATAACTATTAAATGGGTTTTTTTTTTTTTTTTTGTAAATCAGTTATAAATGGGTTTAAACACAATATGGGTCAAGTCGGTATAGTTTAGAAATTTGCATTATAAATAAATGAATCATAGATTGATTAATGAGTCAATTTGGGTCGGATCCGACTCAAACTCAACCCAACTGACTCTTTGACAAGTCTAATTCTCGTGCTCTCAAAGGCAAGTCTCAACTTTGTCGCCTTCAATTCATCTAGAAATGCACACCAGGATGTCTTAATGTCCGTTTAGACTCATAAATTTAGAGTACCTGCTATTTTTTTTTTTTTGGTTGGGTGGGTGTGGGGGGGGGGGGAAGGGTGTTCGGAGAAGACCCGCTAGTTTAAAGAGTCGAAAAACGCGTGTTCCAAGGCCGAACACCGAAATGAAAACTTGAAAACCTAGGATACGTCATTATGATTTCCATTTTTTTTTTTGAATTATGATTTCCGTTTGAATAGTTGAAAACGCATGTTCTTGGACTGTCGTAATACTGACATCAGATCTAGAGCTATATGATATGTCATTATGTCGCCAAAATGTCACTAGAATATGCATTTCGGTAGGCTGTCATAAGGACTATTCAAATCTAGAATTAGGCAGTTATGATGCCGGATAAGATAGAAATATGGTAGAATGCAAGCTGTTGTGTGTGCATTGCATCGCGCAATCTTAAGAGTATATAAAGTGGTCGACATATTAAGCTGTCGCATTAAAACACCACTTTATAGTGAGCAATCCCACAGTTCATGTACCAAAAGGATTGCGTTCAAGTGTAAAATGAGCTAGGATAATATGATTAAAAATCAAAAGTCGGTAACCATCGGGATTCAAACCCATGAGCTAAGGTCCTGGACGATTATTCATTTCCTGATTTTGATTTGACCAATGTTTTTAAAACCAATAATGATATTGTTTTGACCTGACTGAAAGGAAAAGAGTGCATTTCTACATAAATGTTATCATGTTACAGTAAAGTCACAAATTGTATAAATGACTCTCACGTAGTGCAGTTTGCATATTGCATCATTATTTTTTGCATTAGAATTGTCATGTCATGTTACATGTGATTATTATAATGTTACGCATATAATGTGCCATGTCATACTGCATGCGATTATTGACAAATCATGCCATTTTCCCATCATGTTCACTTTGTACATTAATTTTGTAAGTTAGCTATTATTTACTTCTACCATGACTTGACTAGAAATGACAAAGTTTTAGGTAAGTTAATTCTATTGACTTTTTGCTTTTTGTCGAAAATATTTTCCTTCGTTTGGAAAGCATATGCAGGAAAATAAAGATGAATTAAAGAAAATCGGATATAATTTGACATTTTGTGAAGGTAATGGGAGGGGAATTTTAAATGCTTCCTTTATTTTGCTCCAATCAGTGTTTTGTAACAAAGAGGTTTGAGACCGAACTTTTATAGTTGTAAAGACCTAAGAATTTTATTAAAATAAACAAAAATACATGAGCAATATTATTGTCGACCGAACTTTTTTTTACAATTAATAGAACATTATCATATGTTGACGGAGAATTAAAATACGACTTACTTAGTGGCTTGAAAGGCAAAATGGAGGGGCTATCTCTAGACAATATGTAATATTTAAACTTTCAGCTGAACTGACATTTACCTAATGAAATTAAATCATTCATCCACATACATTTAAGGGTATGTTTGTCTGAATAAAAAATTTTCCACAATCAGTTTTCTAAACTTTCATGTGTTTGATTTGCTGAAAATGATTAGTCAACAGAAAACCATTTAAGGTTAAAGAAATTATTCAAGCTTAAAATAAAGAAAATGAATTCTTTTATCCGAAAAGAGGAGATTTTCCTGAAAAATATTTTCCTTTAACATGAAGTTTTTCTGGAAACAAACACACACCCAGGCTCCATCAATTAATTGGAAGGCCATACTTTGAAGTTGCTGTAAGTGGGGAGATCTAATTTGATTATGAGTCCTGCCATATCGAGATCAAGAGATTGGTTTACAACTATGCAGTTTTTCCCAGTCCCTTAGCAGTTATTAATAAATCTGAAAGTCACCAAAACTTTAAAAAACAACATGATGTCCAAGTAAGTCAAGCACGTACAAACGCAGATAAACAGGTTCTTTCATAACCCCAGAACCCTAGAGAATATAGGGTTGATACTGGTAGTTAGAAGGGTGGTTATAAGATAGTTATTGGACTTTTCTGAACTCTATATTAATGGGTTCCCAAGTACACACCATACATGCCCAGCTAGCAACCCTCAGGAATTGTGCACGTCAGATGACAGCTGATGAACCAGATACTTCTTTTTGGACACAAAACCATCGTCACAAAAGGTTAAACCGTAGGGGACAAAGGGTATAAGAACAAAACTATGTTGGAGACAGCTGAACAGAATTGATTATAGTAAGAAGATCACTGACTAAGAATTGGAACACATTGTGATTACGCCGCTATTGATAAATAAAGAAAGCAACTGTGCATTTCATCAGGTTCATTGCTAGTAAGGAAAAATAAAATTCGCGGGTAAGTTCGGAGAGTATATACACGCAAAAAGGTTTTGAGTCAATGAATTTACTAAAGTTCCTCGATTAAATTCTTCTTTAAGTAAGAACGCAAGAAACGGAGTTAACATATGTTAAATCTACAAGAGCTCATTTTCCACTCTCTCTTTTCCTAATACCCCATGTCTAGAGGTGGCAAAATAGTCTAAAACCCCCATTTTAACTCATAATTAATGGAAATTTCAAAATAGAAACTCATATTAAATGGTGTGGATCATAAATGGATTGTCTAAATTTTAAAAACAAGATTGAGTGGGTCATAAATGGGTTACACCATAACATAATGGGTCTTAAATGGGTTTTAATTGGTCATAAATGGGATACCTAGCAAGTTTAAGTGAATTGGGTCAATTTTAATTATTTTTGAATTTTTAATTTTCAGAATTTTGAATTTTATTTTCTCTTCTTCTTTTTTTTTGTTTTTTTTTGTTTTTTACGAGATCGGGTGAGGCAAGGGCTGGCTAACCCTCACTAACAACAAGCAAGGGTCGCGAAGCCACCAGCAAAAGATGAGGGCTACGGCCCTCACCTAGATGGCCACTAGACAAGAAAGAAAAGTACCCCACGTCCCATTTGGAATTGGACAAAACGATTTCTAAATATCAGAGAAAGCAAAGTACTTTTGTTTAAAAAAAGAAAAGAGGGGACCGATGGAGCGGGGCATCTATTCTATGGTTACTCGAGGGATCAATCTATATAATCATGATATAATTTCATCCTTATATTGAAGTGTCATACCACGCGAATACTACCGAAATTTTTTTTTTAATTAACCAACTGAAATCTAGTTTTTTTTTTTTTCCATCCAACGGTGAGAGAGATGAAGGGGGCGTTCTGATAGGAGAGTGATCGATATTCCCATGCGTAGAAGAAAAAGCTGCAAAGCTTCCCTTTTCCTTGTATGTAGAAAATGGGGGAAGAAAAGAGAGAGAGAGAGAAAGAGAGAGAGAGGCAGAGCAAAACCTCCACCTTAAAAAATGGGACATGTTGTTTTGCTGTTCTTTCTTTCTCCTCTTTTATCGTGTAGGGTGTTGGAAGGAACAAGGGTGGGAATCGCGGTGTCAGATGCTTGGTTTCGGCTTCTCTGCAGCAGATCAGCGCACCTCTCTTCGTGTTTGTTAGCGCCTCGCGGCTAGATTCTGCTGCCTCACGCCGACCGTGACGAGCTCAGTGTCCCCCATTTAGCCTTCTTTACTCTCTTTCTCGAAGAGCTCCATGATGTCCCTGATCCCGGCCTAAGTTAGACTGATCTGGCAACGGGCGCCGAGACTCGAAGCACGAACCGGTTGCATGGCAGGACACTAGGGTTTTTTTTTTTTACCATAACTGTTCTTGCTTTAGTGCAGCACCTATCGCTATCGCGCATTACACATGAAATAATGGCGAGGTTTGGACAGGACAGTGACATCAACGGTTAGAATGAGTTCTGGACTGGAAGATAGGTATGCTCTATTAAAGAGTACTCTAAGCTCTGCACTAGTGGCATTGCATGTTTGGAAAAACATGAAAAAGTTGAGGTCGAATTTGATTTGTGTAGCGGGATATTGCCTAAATATTTAAGTTTTTAAGATATGGTGATTTATACAGCTGCTCCATTGTAAAACGAGATCTTAATGGCTTTAGTTCTAGAGGAGGTGCCTCGGGATAATTTATGCCATTGAGTTCTTGAATTGTACAACTTATTTTATTAAAAACCGTTGAAATTTCATCCGTTTACGACCAAAAAAAATAATAATAATAAGACTGTTGATCTCTAATTTCATAAGCTAACATGGCCGTTGATACCAACCAATAGGATGATGTGGCAAAAGTCATTACCACCTTGGACAATGAATTTCCGCAGGCTAAATTGCAAGAATAATTTTGAAGGTACAAAATCAAGCGAAAGTTTTGGTAGCTGTCTAGATTTTCATCGTGGCAAGGGCTGTTTCAATACTAGACGTTTTGCTAGGACTAACTGCGTTGATATGACGGATTGCATAAATTGAAAGAGTTGATTGCACAAACTGCAAATTTGAAGACCGCTTTAGAAAGTTAATATCGATTCATAGATCAATTTCACCATATATTCCTTAACTTGATGTGAGGATTTCGCATTGCAAGATAATCTACACTGTCAATTCGAAGCATGTTGATTGTGTCGTCAATCTCACGGGAGTAAAATTGTATCGTTAGTATTTAAAGGGATAAATTGAATATTGTCAAATTTTTCTGCATAGAGAAAAGGATGGGCTGTGTCGTATTGTAACACCCCATAGATGGATGGGCCTTGGACTTCATGTTACTCAGGCTAAACAAATGATTTCTATTGGGTCGGATTCGTGTGGCCAGTTTGGGCTGTAAAGCAACAGAACCATGTAGCTCTCAATCGATGGAAAACAAGGCACACCGATGCACACGTCCGGTGCAGCTTTGCAAACCCAGTTCCGGCTAGTCCGGCCCCGGCAAGAGCTCGGCGAGCGCCTGCCGGCAACTCTGCATCTCATCCCTCCGCCCTAAGGATAGCTCGTCCCCATTTCGCGGTCTCGCCATTGTCCCGAAATATCTGGCGGGACCGGCGGCTTAATGGACACCGCGGTCAAGTAACCAAACGCCGCAGTAGATGATCGCTTCTCCATGACGAGCAAATTATGTCGATCAATCCACATTGGAAAGTCGCTGCACTAGTTTTATTTATGATGTAATAACGTCTTCAGTGCAGAAAACATCTTCTCGTCTCGTATGAGTCTGTACCAATAATTTTTCCGACTCCATCTGGGCCCTGATTTACTTTTCCAAGCTGCCTATCTGGTTTTGTAGTGATGGAAAATTACATTTTTTTTTTCTTTTTGGCGAAGAAAATCTAGAATTACATGTTATATGGCATAATTCTATTGTTCCATGTCAAAAAAATACTCATTTTTCTTTGTGCTGGTAAATTTCAATAAATAACAGTAAGTGCTCAAAACTGTTGGTAAAAAAAAAAGTACCAATAACTTTCTTCAAAGGAACTTATTGGTAAATTAGCAGTAAGTTTATGAAGTCACCATTTTTTCATAGTTTGTAAACTAGCAATATCTTATCAGTTAACTAACTTTTAATTGCATAACTTATCAACGCTCTGAATTTACTTATATGAAATTATCCTTCTAAATGAGAATTATTTACCAATTTTTGTTAGATTAATTGTCAACTAGTTTTAGGTTACTAACATCCATCTTACATTAATTATCAACAGTTAATTATACTTTAAAACTTGTCGACTTTGCAATTGGGTTACCATTTTTATTCGTTTTGGTTAGCAACCCATTATATTTGCTAAAAACCGATTTGATAACCCAAATAAGCGCTGAAAACTAAAAACTAAGCACATATTGAGATTAACCTTATTTGATAACCTAAAATAAAATGAACTTAAATTATTCAATCAGATAAAAAATCCACCTAATATGGTAAGTAAGGGACTGGTTACTTAATTCTATGAATAGAAATTAGTTGTTTTTGCTTGGATAAATAGTGTCCTTTCTTGGCCTTGTAGCTAAAGCCCGAACTCAACCTCAAATCTCTAAATTCCCACAAATCAATCCCTCTCATTCAAGCCCTAATTCGGTAATTCCTGTGAGAAACCCAAATTCGAATCTTGGCGGCTATAGTTGAGGCAAAGATGAAGATGAAGATTCTGCAACAAAACGACAATGAGTGATCATGTTAGGTTTACATTGAAGTCTGCCATCTTCAATTTTTGACAAAACACAAGGAGAAAAGGCAGAGAATCAGTCCAAGTTGTAACTTCGACTGTGATCCCTCTAAGAGTGTGTTGTCTTTTTATAATCCATTTGCATTTACTTGTGTTGATCTCTTCACATGTGATATGTGATAAATTACTCAAATAAAGATTGGAGAATTTATATAGAACATGGGTAAATTTTAGAAATTTGTAAGAAAGACAAATAAACGTTAGTGAAAAAAAAAAATCGAGAATTTATAAACAGTAAAAAAGAATTGGTAACTTCATCGAGTTATCAGTAAGTCATCAGTAAGTCATCGATAAATTATTGAAAAGTCAACTTTTTGATACTTACTATATTAGAAATCTATCAATCTATTGGAAAAAGAAAAGGGAGGAGTTGCTTCCAAAGCTAGTTTCCTCACCGGTACCGGTAAAACAATGGCTAAAAACCAAGAGAAAGTCAACTCAAATTGCACATCTAGAGGCAGCCATTCCTTCCCTCTAACGCTATCAATTTTAACATCATAAAGAAACAAGTTCATCACTGAAAAAAAGGGTAAAGTTCGTAATTCTTCTCAAACCTCTCCACTCTGCAACGCCCTTCACCGATCGATCTCTGACCTCCGGAATGCAGATCTCATCTCTCTTCTCGATCTTCATCCTCTTCTCTTCCTCCTCGCTCGCCTACGCTTCGGTAATTCACGGTAAGTCTCACTATGTTCGACTTCGAACGCATGCAGAGCTGAAAGCTTCATTGATCTCCTATGTGATTGGCTTCTCTTCTTCTTCACATCTTTTTTCTCTCCAGATTTCGCGCCAACTCCAGAGCCATCTTCCCCTGCTGCCGCATTTCCGCCACCGGAGCGCGAGCCATTTCCAGACGACGGCTTCGGGTTTGCCTCTGCTGATTACTCCCCGCCGGCACCGCCAGAGTCATCCAAGCTTCCGTCGCCTCTGCCGGCTCCGGCGTTGGCACCAGCGGGGCAGAGCGGTCTGTCTCCAGCCTCGGCGGAGGGAGCAAGAGGAAGTGCGGATGAGGACTCCGGCGAGAGCACCTCTCCGCCGGCAGCAGCGGCAGAGTCAGAAGAGACGGTGAGGTGGTGCACGATGAGGGGGGAGATGGAGGATTGCCGGTTCCTCCTGAATCTGTTGAGCCAATCTAGTAATTACACTTGGACATGGTAAGTTCAAGAGTATAAAAATACCCATCCGAGACAAGTGTATTAGAAATTCTAAAACTTATTATGAAAATATAATTAAGTTTTAAAAATTTCAAAAAAATTGTAATTAAGTTATAAAACTTATCACGAAAGTGAAGTTAAATCCTAAAACTTTGAAATTGAGTTAAGAAATTATCAAATTGGTTTAATTTAGTCATTCTATTGATTGCATTTATTTTAGGATTTGATTGCGTTATTTAAAAGTTTTGAAACTCGATTGTGCTTTCATAACAAGTTTTAGCACTTATTTGTACTTTTTTTGTGACTCAATTGCATTTTCGTAACATGTTTTAGAATTTTTAGTACGCTATCTCTTAAGTAAATGATGAATAACCTTCACGAGTTTCTGCCACATTTTTCGCCTCTTGCCAGTGTCATTAGAGACAGCACCGCCGAGTGCCTTGACTCCATCAGAAAAGGCGAAGCAGACATCATAAACTTAGAAGCAGGCGCGGCGTTCGCCGCGTTCCTCAACTCTTCGATGAAAGCCATTGCAAATGAAGTCTACTGCAACCGCGCCGAGTCCTACGAAGCCGTCGCCGTTGTCCCCCGAAAGTCCTGCGAGGCCAAACGAGGCCTTAGCCTAGTGGACTTCAAGGGCCACCGGTCTTGCCACGGAGAATACTCCTCTGCCTCCGGGTGGACCTACCCCATCGATCACATCAAGAAGTCGGTTGGTTCCACTTCCGATAAATTGGATGACGTCGACGTTGCTGCAAATTTCTTCTCCAAGGTCTGCGCTCCATCCAGTTCTGGCCCTGGCGGACGAGGGATTTGCAGCGGATGTGGTGACGAGAATGAGAACGGCACTGGCTGCCACCGGGACAGCTTGTACTATGGCGACACGGGCGCATTCCGGTGTCTCATGGAAGGTTTGGGTGATGTTGCGTTTGTGAGAGGAGATACTGGTCTGCTTTATTCCATGGAAGGGCCTTATAACCAGTCATGGTCCAAAAGATCAGTAAGAGACTTCATGTATGTATTTCAACTGCTGTACATAGCTTGAGCTAAGTAGACATTACTTGAATTTTGCAGTTGGACAGTTTATGATTCAACAGGATCATCGATATAGTCTGATGCTTCCATTTAATGCAGGTACTTGTGTCCGCAGGGAGGCTGCAGAGAAATAAATGGCTACCCTGGCGCTTGCTCGTAAGTTCTAAGTCCTGTTAATTTGCCCATAGCATAGGCTTGGATTGGACCGTCCACTGAAAAATAAATCTAGGCCAGAGAAAAAATGAGAGCGACGTTGTTGAGGTCCTTGTCTGTGATCGGGCGATGATCAGTTTTACGCACCATGTCTTTTGATCATTAAAATAGATACGTATCAGACATTAGGAAGTCCATTTGAGTCAAAGAGCATAAGCCTATTCCCCTGCATTAATTATTTAGAAAATTGTTTGAAGGTGCGCCAAAATAGTAAAAAGACGGTTCGTGTAAAGCAAAGCAGATGTATATTCGATGTTGTGCTCGCAGATAAACCAAAGGCGAAGAAATTATTAATCTTGACAGTTTGGTCTCAAGGAAATTAAGCTGCTGTTTTTTCCCCTTGTTCTTACTGACCAGAAGCCTCCTGGTCATGACAGATTCGGAACTGTTCCGGCCAATACGATCATGGCGAGTAATTCGATCCAAAACCACAAGAGATTGCACATCCTGGAAAGATTGGCGAACTCATCCTGGATAGAAGCTGCCTACGCAGAGAGAATAAGCTCCATCCACATGGTCAGTCCAAGGTACAGACAATTTTTTCGTTCGAATTCGTAAGCAAATCAGTTCATCTTGTTGCAATTATGTTATCCTGAACGCACAGAACTTCCTTTCTGCAGCACTCAGGAGTTCACACGGATCAAGACGCTCACGCGGTTGTATCTGGGGCTATCAGCTTCCATTTCTGAGAGCATACAGCATTCGAAGACCCAGAAAACCGAGAGCTCTGCCTCCGGCACAAACTCATTCCCAGGTCAGAGCCTATTTTTATAAACAAAGGAAAAGAAAGCATTGTTGCAATTGTTGGCAACTGTTCTCATTCCCAGTTCTCAACTGAATCATCTGTTAATGTCTGCGATCGTTCGACAGATCGGTATTCCATGCTGTGGGTGCTTCTGTCAGCTGCACTGGCGTGCTGCTTCTGCAGTGTATGATAGAGAGAAACCAGGCCTCTCTTCGGTCGAAGTGATATTGCAATTCCATCTTACTGGGTGATTCTTATATTTCCTTTTCTAGACTTAGGCATACTTAATATCAATAGAATGGAATGTTGTATTCTAAATGAAAAGGAAGCTGTGTCGTATCTTCTTGAGATAGTCTTCGTTTGACTATTACAACATGAAAACGAGTGTATCTGGGCAGAAATCTTGATTTGGAAATTGGTATATTGGATTCCCATTATTTCCTTTCTTTATATAGACTCACAAGATCTATATATTTCCTTTCTTTATGTAGACTCACATTATGGATACGAAGCATTGAGTTCCTAAGGTACTTTTGGAAAGACAGTATCTTAGATTCACCAAATATACATCTTCACATCTTGCCATGAAAGAAACTAATGTTCGCTAGCCTATAAGCAGCAACCCCAGCATTGCCTCCGCAAAAGAAATTCGTAGTCCATATCTTTATAAAAAATTCGAAAGGGAGAGATAGTTGAGTTGCTACTATTCTTCTTTTGATTCGCAAAAGATGGAATCGAAGACATCGATAGTGAAGTGCGTGGCCTTGGCCTTGGTGGTGGTGATGCTTGTCACGGTGGCGGCCTCCGCGATGCCCGAGATAGTCGCGACTGCAATGCCGGCCTCCACGACGGCCGACATAGGCACGAGCCGTGTCCAGATCATCATCGAGTGCAGCCAACCGGACTGCACCAACAAGTGCAGGGCGGCGTACGGGGCCAAGCTCATCCAGGCTATCTGCCAGGTCTTGCCGATTGGGAAGCTTTGTGTCTGCCAACACAAAGCCTTGAGACTCGATGCGATATGGAAAGGGAAGATAAGAAGAGACTATTTTCCCGTAAGCCATTTTTTAGGACTCTAGTTTTTGGTCCCAGTTTGCTTTTTTCTTTAATGAAAAACATTTTCCCCAAAAAATTTACTCAAAACTAAATTATAAAGAATTTTTCATTTTTTCTTTTCTTAGGTGTTTGTTTCTTTTTCCAAATCTTTGGATCATGTTACTTTGTTTTCTCCAATGGTTGATATTTTGTGGGGAAAATCACACGGAGTTCTTGTTGGAAAAATATGGCTTCGAATTGGGTAGAACAATGAAATCGGATCTTTAAAATACTCAAGTCGGATTTTGAAGCGTGATATCACTTTCTTTAAGGATTTATTTGCCCCACTACGTTGCTAATGGTCACCGGCAAATTTCCTTCAAGATACAACAAAGTCTCAAATGAGAATACTAGATAGCAATTCTAGTATTTCTCCAGGATCTCTCATGGGAAACAATTAGAAACAATGGTTGTAGTTTCTCTCGAAAGAAAACGAAAAAATGGAAGAAGATATTAGTTTGATCTCAAAACAAACGCTCTTATATTTGTCTTTCGAATAGAGGCAACTCTTCGAAAGGTTGCAAAAGAACAAAGACAACCTTTCATGAACAAGTATGTCTCAAAGGTTACGTTGAAAAGACATTAAAAATTCGAAATTAAATAAAAATAAAAAATAAAAAATAACCGTAACTTTTTTAAGTGAGCGTCGACCTTTTTTCAACAAGACTTTATAGTTAATAATTTTTTTTTATAAAAATAAATCCGAATTTTCATTAAATAAAATTAATGATCGTCGGTTAGTGTCAAATCTCATCCACATGCGCACTCACATCTTTTTGATGTGGGACAATGCATCTCTTCATTTGTTTTATAAACAAATTACCAACAATCTCCCACTTTTGTTTATAAAACAAAAACAAAAAATAAAATGTTAAAAATATACAGCCAAAATTTCCGTAAGATTAATATACATACATAAAGGTCTTTTTCGAGTTAAACCTTTACTTAGTGCAAGTATCTCAAAGCTCTATCAAAGTGACAAGTAACTCGGCTTTAAACTTGTACTTTTATATAATAGAACCGGACATACCGCACATACATTAACCTTTTGCTTCAGCGAGAAGTTCTATATTACTATGCACTATTATGGCCTTGTGCTTGATCCTGTTTCATGAGCTCTCTAGAAAGCAATCCTAACTTTCGTAAGAAGCGGCACCACTTCTAAGCTCATATAGGTGAAGTATCTATCATGTGTTTCTGTTACTATCAACACATTACAAGTTTGTACTATACTTCATTGAGAATTCAATCAAACCTACAAAACGTAACAGACAATACTGACTTCTCATATCAGGGCTACGTCAGTATCAAACAATCACATTCAATAACTTGTTCTTACCCATTAAACCTTGTAACTAGTGATGTTCTAGAGAAAGGTCGGGTTACCATTATTGGTGATTTCAATTAAAGGGTTTCAGCCCCATTTCTTATGAGGTCATTATTACCATGTCTCTTGGTAAAGCCTTTATCAAGGGATCGACTAGATTGTTACTTGACCTCACATAGACAATTGTCACGGGATCGACTAGATTGTTACTTGACCTCACATAGACAATTGTTATGGTACCATCTTTAATAAATTGTCTCACATATTCATGTCTTAAACTAATATGTCTAGACTTACAATTATAGGTGCTATTATAGGCTCTTGCTACAGTAGCCTGACTATCACAGTGGATAAAAATAGGAGGCATAGGACTAGGTCACAATTTGATATTCAATAACAAATTCATAGTCCATCAACCTCTTTCCCACTTGCTACTAAGCAATGATTCAAATTTCATAGTTGAGTGAATTATGCACATTTGTTTCTTGCTCACCCAAGAAACAACACATTCACATAATATGAAAATCCATCTAGAAGTTTCATCTCCCATACTTGTAATCCAACTAGTATCGGTGTATCTTCATAATACAACCGAATAATTATAATAGAACAATCACAAATTTTAAGTTCTCTTAAAATAACCAACAAAATTCTAATAATAACATTTCAATATTCTATATTTGGATTACTAGTATATCTACTCAACTTACATATATAAAAAGTAATATCAGGTCTAGTATAATGCATCGCATACATTAAAGACCAATATCACTCACATTAAAAACTCACCACTTGGAATCAAATGGAGTACTCATATATTTGAAAACAAGATGTTTAAATTTATATAACATCTTCTCCACGTAATCACTTTGGCTCAAAGAATAACCCCCACTATTTTTAAATTTCAAGGCCTAAAATAGTATCTACTTCACTCAAATCTCTCATTTTAATAACGAAAGTTAGATACTTCTTAATCTCAATGATTCCATTGATATTAGTTCCAAAATAAGGATATCGTCAACCATGGCTCCAAAGAAATCACAAAGATATGCTTATGTGGCTTACTTCTTTTTGTCTCAACCACCTCCTCCTTTTCCTTTTGCAGCTTTGAAGCCTCGGAAGAACATTTTCCATAGAGACAAGAAACAAGGGGACCAGCAAATTAAGAAGCGAGCACAACCAAGCATTGTCATGAAGCATTGGTCGAAATAAGACAAGTTTTTTCTAGTTCTTTCCACGTGAAAGCACTAGAAAAACTCATTCAAAATTATCAATCCACTCATTGATGCCTGTCATGGCTATCGTGACCACTGGAAGCTGTAAGGAAGCATTAATGATAGCATTCTAACACAGAAATTGGGACTTTATCAATCATTAATCAAAATCCTTTGTCCACTTTGCATGCCAAGTTTTGCATATAATCCCCTTATACGTCCTCTAAGGCTCTTGCACATAAGATGTTATGACGATAACAATGTAATAAATAAACAAAATCTTCCGAAGCTATATCAAGGAACCTCCTCTCCACATGAATTTCTCACATAACATATTTACCATATCCATTGGTCAATTAAGGACCAGCCACTCAAAAACTACACATGTGACACGATACCCACGGCTTCCTTGCCTCTTCTGCATGTCTTACGTGGCATTTGGAAAGAATCACAATTTACACAGACTGAAATAATATCAAGTCAACCCATTTAATATTCTAATTCTAAGCTCCTACAGCAACCCAATCAATTGTAGGATTCTATTACACATGCACATAAAAAAGCAATGCAACCACGGGGGAATAACCACCGTTCTTATAGATATGACAACCTAATGTAAAAGTAAGAGCAGAATGATAAAAATCAGCATATAGTTTGTATTCGCCAATCGGGGGATAAAACCATACATTGATGAACCCAGATTAGAGACCAAATTTATGAAATATCTGTCAAAGATGTGTGCAATCAACACAAACTCGATTAGAGCCGATTCAAATCCAATCTAAAACATGCCATGTCGTTTCCTTTTCTCATTAAAATAGACTGTGACAAAGCAGTAGATATTACCTTATTAATAGATTGGCAAGAGGGTCGATGGCAAAAGCTTTGGTTATCATCGACGATTGGAATCACAGCCAAAATTCTGGACCGAAATCCAGTCGCTTCAGTTTCTCTGTCGTGAAGCAGAGCAAAATAGAGCACGCTTTATGTTTTCTCCGAACAATTGCTACACTTCCTAGTCAGTGATACTCGGCCAGTATCACGGAAGTAATTGATTCCTTCCCCGCCCCGCACTGGGTAACCTTGCATCACGCACTCGGTCATTGTTGGAGGGAAGAAGGCCCCACGGTCTGACTTCCTTCCCAAACCCAAACTGACATTCAGAGATTAATGGGGAAGAGAACCGTGTGTATACTTCAATTTTAGCAAGAATCTGCTATCCTCCAAATTCCTCAATTTACATGATCAAACTATGGGGGTTCCATATGAAACGTCAATCCCTGGGTCTTGAATTTCTGGTCACGATTGCAGAGAAATAACACCTCTTCTCAAAAGCCTTTTGGTCAATCTCCTATCATCCGAGACCCTCTCTGTAACATTCCACCGTGTCGAGTACTTCCATGTTCTTGTTCATCGAGACCGTCCGTTAATACATGCCACAGAAACGCTTCTCTTGAGAGGAGTTCATGATTTTCGTGACCCGAATGTGAGACCCACGTGAGCAAAAAAGGAGAAGCATAAGTCTATGGGAGTAGGCAGAAAGTACAGACGTGGAGGCGGGCGAACTCCTCGGCGCCTGCGAAGGCGAGATAGGAGTGGGGGGCCTTGTCCATGATGAGCCTGGCCAGGGAGATCGGGTTCTTCGCCATCGTCACACCAGAAAACGTGCCGCACCTCCTCCCCACCCCGTCCATTATGCTCGCCTCCATCTCCATCGTGCCCTTCTCCGTCAGGGCCGACCCCCACCCGAGTTGAACACCGGATCGGTGATTCTCCTGCAAACAAGCGACCATGGCGCGCACTCTGCACAACAATCGAGACTCTTCGACAAAAACCAAGCACCGCACCAATCTTGACAAGGACCGCAACAACCGACAAAATCAAAAACATAATCAACCTGAAAAGTAGGACTGAAAAAACCATCTAAGGCAAAGCCTTGTAAGAACCCTAATAACGAGAGGGCGAGAACCTGGTTCAACCGAGGCAGGCACGCTGGCGAAAAGACACGACCCACCGGGTCAGAGGTTCATGCACCAGTTAAAGCACATGGATGGCTAAACGTAGAAAGAGCCACGCCATTGACGTCCTTTCGTCCCTCGTGACTGGCGTTGGGTCCCAACCGCCATCCATGCCAATACGTTTCATTCACCATCCGTTCGAGAAAAGATGGTTTTGTTTTCGAATTCTCGCGACTAAATATTTCAACGGGTGAGATCGTCCATCGATTCCGCCATCATCCACGAACCAGCACGAGGATCGAAAAGCTCCAATGTCGCCACCATTTTAGATCCATCGTAGCTTCCTACATCATATAACTTTTGGTTCAAGACGACCAAAGAATGACCCCCTCTTTTCATGCTCATGTCCTTTATCGGTCTCCATGAGCGTTCTCGAGGATCAAATCTTTCTGCTGACTCCAAGTAGTCTTCTCCAACGTTCTATACTTGTTGTCGAACATCACGCCCTCATGGAGCAGATCAACATGCAAGAAGTCATGGCATGTGATCACTCGATATCTTTGCCAAAGAGTTTGAAGTCTCCTCCGTATGCACATCTTCTTTTTGTATCAACTGATATCCATCAGGATTTCCTTCATTTTGCTTCCTCCAAAACACAATCATCTGTGCATAAGATATATCAATGTGATTGTCACGAGATTTGCCAGAAATAATTGAACTGTCCCGCCACATCAATACGCTCCGAAGTTCCACCAAAGCCCTCTGCCCTGGTTCTCGATTCGAGCAAAATTGCACTGGCGGCAAAGCAGACGAATGTGCCCGACAAAACTTGACTTCGATTAACTCCAACTTCATTGTTGTAGAAAAATAAATCCTTAAAATTGTTGGAAAAATATGGCTTCGAATTGGGTAGAACAATGAAGTCGGATCTTTAAAGTACTCAAGTCGGACTTTGAGGCGTGATATCACTTTCTTTAAGGATTTATTTGCCCCACTACGTTGCTAATGGTCACCGGCAAATTTCCTCCAAGATACAACAAAGTCTCAAGTGAGAATACTAGATAGCAATTCTAGTATTTCTCCAGAGTCTCTCATGGGAAACAATTAGAAACAATGGCTGTAGTTTCTCTCGAAAGAAAACGAAAAAATGGAAGAAGATATTAGTTTGATCTCAAAACAAACGCTCTTATCTTTGTCTTTCGAATAGAGGCAACTCTTCGAAAGGTTGCAAAAGAACAAAGACAACCTTTCATGAACAAGTACGTCTCAAAGGTTACGTTGAAAAGACATAAAAAAAATTCGAAATTAAATAAAAATAAAAAATAACCTTAACTTTTCGTGAACAACAGTCGACTTTTTTCAACAAGACTTTATAGTTAATAATTTTTTTATAAAAATAATCCGAATTTTCATTAAATAAAATTAATGATCGTCGGTTAGTGTCAAATCTCATCCACGTGCGCACTCACATCTTTTTGATGTGGGACAATGCATCTCTTCATTTGTTTTATAAACAAATTACCAACAGTTCTTTATACTGATGTATCGGAACACGACCAAGCCCAAAATTAAAATTCTCGACATTCAGAAAGTGTAAATCAAATCCGAAATCTTCCCTAGAAGGTGCATGTACTATGTCCGGAAATTGAATTTGAGTTGCCACAGAGGCTTTTCGAGTGTTGCGCGGTGGTTTTTTCATCGAAAAGATTGAAAGTGCACTTTTTTAAAAAAGGTTTAAGATTTCATTATACTAATTGAGAGATTTAAAAATTAATTGCATTTTGTACCTTAAATACAGCACTAATCAAAAAGTAGAGAGTGGTGCTTGGCTGCTGCCCGCATATCAACAGATTTGGGCCCTTTCTTTTTAACCCGATTAGAGCTAATGTGTAATTATATTGTTGAAGTATAGGCGCGAGAAGCAGGGTAAGTCTTTAGTTATGAAGTACGAAAAGGGTAAAAAATTGGAAAGTGAATATACACATTATTCCGACCAAATATATATATAAAATATACACATATATATATATAATATACACACACCATAATAATAAATAAGTTGTAAATAATTTCCTAAACCAAATTGATTTTCCAAGCTAATTACAAAGTTCTGGATTGCAACTTGATTGTACATTGAAGATTCACATTTGATACATTTCTTGATCATGTTATTTAGGCTCTATTTATTTTATGAAAAAAATGATTTGAAAAAACATTTGATAAAGTTAATTGCTTATATAACTTATAAAAATGATCAAATGGAAAATATTTTCAATTTTCACAAACATGTTTTGACTTAATTTACTGTCAATAATGAAACTATTTTAATATAAGCAATCATTTTCAGAATTCATTTTTTGTGAAAGAAAATAAGTTGAAGATTTTGATTCATGGATTGTAGTTCATTGAATGTACCCTCGCATTCCTTGATAGGCTAAGCAGAACAAAGTTCAGAACCTTTTGAACTCCAGACAATTAGCATGATTCATAAGAGACTCGTAGCATAGGATCACGGGTTTCGTTACAGATGATCACGAAGGGATTTTACAGGATGTGTCCAACTCATATGGAGACTCTTCTATCTTTCTCGATGTCGTTTCAAGGCGAAACCGTTCTGGGAATGAGGATGTCCCCGATGTTGTTGTGCCACCGATCAGCTTCTGGGAATGAGGATGTCTCCGATGTTGTTGTGCCACGGATCTGCAAGGTGCGTCGCCAAGTTCTCCAGAGGCCCGGTGCCGGGGTAAGCCGTTTGCTGGACGCAGAACCCGACGAACGCCAACAACGCCAGACGACCTTTTTCACATCACATTCATAGACACAAGTTAGGCAAATTCAAATACTCGATTGGAGAAATTTCATCAATCAAATGTTAGGACGAACTGTCGACAAGAGCCTCAGGAAATCTTCTCGAGACCGCATCGGTTTCTTACCGTTCTTGATCTCCTTCACTTTGAGCTCCTCGAACTTGACGGGGTCCTTGGAGTAGCCGAGGGGGTCGAAGGCGCCGCCGGGGTACTTCTTCTTCTCCGGGTCCTTCTCCATGCTGCGCTGGTGCTCGACAAAGGCGATGGAGATGAACTCAATGGCGAGGATGGTGGGCAGAGTTCCCCACGGGACCGGGTTGCCCAAGTAGGTGGCCTGGCCTCCGGGCTTGGCCGCCCACTCCTGCGCTTGCACCCAGTTTCCTAAGCCCAAGGCTTCCGGCACCAAGATCCCGGGCTGCGATGATCCCGTCGATGCACAAGAGCAATTAGCCAATTAAACAGTACACTCCGAGAAATCTTAAAGAGAAAATTGAAGAAAGAAACAGATCATCTTCATGAGCCAATCAATGGTTCAGCAGTAATTCTTGAATCTCAAGAACAAAACTCTGTCATCTACATTTTCTAAGCTGCGTCCCCATGAACTAATACCTTGTACCATGATACTAAGACCATGTATCAGCTACTAGGTAGTGCAGTGCAGAGTACTTACAACAGCAAGCATAGCCCATCTGCAGTGAATGAGTTCAGACTCCTTGAATCTCTCCAGGTTCTCCGGGACTTCCCCGAGCCGAAGCGGGTCGAACCCGAAGTCGCTGCATCCAAGGAAACATCCTTTCAAGATAGGGCGCAATCGAACATGCTCTTAGTAGGGGTTGCTGCTATCAGCATCGAGATTTTGCTTACCCGGGTGCCGAGCCGTCGAGGTAGGGCGGCCGGGGCGAACCGGGCATCCAGTCGGCCGACATGGAGAAGCGCGACACGGCATTCGTGGCGGCGCCGCTCGGGAGCGGGACCGCGGCGGCGAACTTCGACTTGGAGGAGGAGAGGACGGATGGGAAGGAGGTGGTGGAGATGCCGCAGCTCATCAGCGAGTTGGCGGCCATTCTCGGAGATCGGAGACGATCGGGAAGTCTTCCGAGAATGTAGCGAGAGAGAGAGAGCGAATGAATGAACGAAGTGGAATTGAGACGTTTGTACTAGTTGTAGCAGACAGCTTTGAAACGAGGAGATATTAGCGAATCCGAACGTAGGTTGCCATTGGCTCATTATCTGCAGAGGCCCAATGGGATTGCGCCACGTGTGTCTGGTCGATCCAGTCTGGTGTGTGCGTAGGATTTTTTTTTGGGTGGATCTATGTATGGCTTTTTCTATGGTGGAGATTTATGCTGAATTACTTCAAGTTTTTCCAGAAATACTTGTGGAAAATGGAAAGAAAAAAAAAAAAAAAAAATAGCTTTCCCTCTCTTCATGGGCGTTCTTCACATTTGTGAAGGATTTCCTTTGATCTGTTTCTCGATTTTTTAAAATTTTCAACTTCACCTAAAGACATGTAATATGACATTTTCCAACTTCAAATTCTGCTCTTAACATATCCAATATGAAATATTTGCCCTCTCTAATCTAATTCCTCGAGGCGTCTAATTATTTCCCTAACATAAAAAACTACCAAAGAGTTTCCTTTTTCTTTAGACTTCCATAAAATCCCTATGCGTGGGGCCGGCAAAATGTCCATGCAAGGCGACCCGCCCTTCTCGTCGTGAGGCGGGGATGGAGATGGAATTCCCACCGTGGTCGGGCCGCAGGGTGGAGATGGGGACTTGTCATCCCAGCTTGCCTTGTTTTTTCTTCATTTTATTGAATTTTATTTATTTGATTATTAGTTGTTATCTTTACGCTCCTATTATTAATATCGCAAAGTTACTCATTTTGAAAATGCCCCTCGAATATATGTGTTCTTTTACATCTAAATAATTATTTTCTTAAAACATTTATATAATTATTACATAGTCACTCATTTTAATTAAATTTGATCAGGGACGGAGAGGGAAAATTTGCTCCTCGCGAGCCAAGGATGGGGCTCAGGAGTCAAGGGGAAAATTGTCCAAAAAGTCCTATTGCACTTTTACCAATTCAAATCTAAACATTTTAACTTTCGCTAATTCAAATCTCCTAAACATTTTCACTTCTTGCCGATTTAGTCCATCCGGCCAATTTTGGTCGGAAAATGCTAACGTGAACACGGCGGTCCACGTAGACATGCGGCTGCCGACGTAGACGTAGAAATTTTTAATAATATTTTAATATATTTTTATTTTTTTGAATTTTTATTATTTTTTTTCCCTTTTTTCCCTTATTTTCTTTTCTTTTCTTTCTTTTCTTTTTGGCTTTTTCTTTTGCCTTTTCCGGTGGCCGGTGGCCAGCGACAGGCGACGGCCAAACACCGACCACAGGCAGCCAGCTGGCCTTGCTCGCCACAGGCGAGGCCCAGCCAGGCGAGGAGGAGCTCCGGCGAGGGGAGCCCTTGCCGAGGCTCGCCCTCGCCCAGGTGAGCGTCGACCTTGCCCATACCAGATCTGGCGAGGCCGACCCTCCCCTAGGCCAAACTCGGGTGGACTTGGAGCTGTTGGCTGAAGATGTAGGCCAAGTCCTCGCCGTAGAGGACAGAGACGAAGACAATGAACGACAGCAGGGCGAAGAGTTAAGGCGAGAGGCGCGTCTTCCTCAGTGGAGAAGATGAAGACGATGGCGGCGGCGGCGGTGGTGGCGCCGACGCCGGAGGAGAGAGAGGTGATTTCATCGAGGTGGGTGGCGTCGGCCGGCTAGGGGCGAGGGCGAGCCCCGGCGAGGGCTCCCCTCGCCAGATCCGGCGAGGCCGGCCTCGCCCAACGTCGTCGTCCCCCAGCCGACGCTCGGCGAGGGTCGGCCTCGACCAAGCGACCCTTGCCGGGCCGCGCCTAGGTGAGGGCTCCCCTCGCCGGAGTTCCTCCTCACCCGGCCGGGCCTTGCCTGTGGTGGGCAAGGCCAGCCGGCTGGCTATGGCCGGTGGCTGGCCGTCGCCCGTGGCCGGTGGCGGCCACCGGAAAAGGCAAAAAAAAAAAAAAAAAAGAAAAGAAAGAAAAGAAAGGAAAAAAAAGGAAAAAAACAGAAAAAAATAATAAAAATAATAAAAATGCAAAAAAAAAATATTATTAAAAATTGTCCACGTCAGCGCCGGTAGTCCTATGTGGCACCGCCGCATCCACGTCAAGATTTTCCGGCCAAAATTGGCCGGATGGACCGAATCGGCAAGAAGTGAAAAGGTTTAGGATCGAATCGGCAAAAGTGAAAAGGTTTGAAATTGGCAAAAATGCATAGGTTTAAGACTTTTTGGACAATTTTCCCGAGATCAAGGGGTCAAGGGTGCCTGGCAGGGCAATTCTATGAGAGGATTGAGTCTCTCACAATTCAATGGTCAATGAATTTTCAAATTGTTCAACGAGGCAGCACTTAGTTGGTCTAGCTGAGAAAATTTCAATCCGTACCAAGTACTCAAATGGCAAAGAGTTGGGCAGCCATAGCCTTTTTGGACCTCTATTGAAAATTGAAAAAAAGGACCTTGGTAATTATTGCACCGAAGATACAACGAAAACATCTAAAATTTGTCTCAAGGAACACCCAAAAATTAAGACAACTGAAATTAAGTCTAAAGCCATCCTTGAGGTGGTGCACATGCACATGTAAACACTTCATCTTTCTTTCCACTTTCCGACGTGGGACTTGGTCTAGATGCATTCACGTCACAAACTAGGCTATAATCATCCCCATTGTCCGCGCAACAAGATCAGCATGTTCATCTCTCTTTCTCTCTCAAAGCAGCAGCAGCAACAGAAGTCAAGATGACTGCCAAAAGCCAAGCTCGATGGAGGCCACTATGCGATTGCAAGCTTGGCCGCAGGCCAAGCTAGATTGTTGGAGGAAAAGAATTTGGCATTAAGGCTCAATTTGTTCTGTAGAAAATAATTTTGAAAAAAGATTTTTTGGATTTTCATTCATTTTATGGAAAATGAATTGATTACGGAAACATTTTTCATCAACAGAAAACTATCTTCTGAAATAGAGGAAAATATTTTCCATTTTTCAAAATGAGAAAGATATTTTCCTCACTTACCCTCTCTTGTTTCACATCCTTGCTAGCCCAGTCTTCTTTCTTTTCCTTTCTTTTTCTTTTAAAAAAAAAATCTTTTTTCTAATTCTTTTTTTCTCCTTTTATTTATTTCTTTTTTTCCTCTGTCTCAGCCGATCGTTAACCACAAGCAAGCCTCGAGCTCATAGCTTCGGCCGAGCCTGAGGCTCACTAACCTCTAGTGAGCTCGAGCTCACTAAAATTTGGTGAGCCTCGAGCTCGCCTTGGTTCGGTTGCCGGCCGTCACCATGGCCAGCAACAAATGAAGAAGGAGGAGGAAAAGAAAAAAATAAAAGGAAAAAAAAAAGAAAATAGAAAGAAAATTTTAAAAAGATTAAAAATTCGATTTTTTATAACAAAGAATTATTAAAGGGAGTACACAGAGGAAAATCAAATCAAATTTTTCCATAACAATAAGCAAAAAATGTTGTATAATTTATTTTGAAGTTTCAACTGAGCATCAGGGAATATTGTTATTTTCCTAAAAAATGAATTCATAGTAATGGCGCATTTTCTGTAAAATAAACAAAGTCTATCCAATTCTTAATTGAAGACTTATATAGAGAGTTGGGTGCTTCATTGCATATTTAGGTTTAGGAAAAACTGTTCAAAAAGTCTTAAACTTATTGTGACAATGGTCAATTCATTCATAGACCTTTTAATTGTATTAATTTAGTCCTAAATATTTTTATGATTTGCCAATATAATCATTCCAATTAATTTGATCGAAAATTAGTAACATGGCCGCTAGTTGTCCTACATGGTGTAACATCCTTGATTTCGACCCCATAAGAATTGGCCATAAGGTCTTAAATGGAGCGACCATGGGCCATTGGCCATGGATCGATCAGTTCAATTGATAAAGAATCAAAGATCGATCATGGTCCGACTGACCAACCAATCGACCGATCACAAAATGGTCGAAGTGTCAGCCGTGAATTTTCCACCGACCATATCGATGGAATAGGATCACCAGCTCATAAGATGACCTTTTGATCATGAGGATTGATCACAGGAGAATTTTGGATCAGCGGATGGTCATGAGTCGATCTGACCGGTCATAGTGCCTAGTCATGGGTGATTCCGTCCGGCTATGCACCGATACACAAACAATCCAATTTAATCAAATGTGACCGTCTTCCGACCGAAAATGCATAATTTCCTATTTAATTCTTAGTGATAAAAAATGAATCTTGAATTGGTGATGTCCAATCATGGATTGGTAATGCGCCAACCATGAGCCATACAGATAGATCGGGTGTTGACCGAAATGAACTCAAGCATAGACCCGACTATTCCATCACTAATTCTAAGGCACATTAGTGCTAGGCCACAGATAGCCTTATGATTGGCCTTGAACCGACCAAAGGAGAACCGACCCTTTAGGCCAACCGATCGTCCAAAGGAACGGTTTGGGCAAGCATGAGGTGTGACGGCCAAACATTGGGTGTATGTGATTCGGTTTTTCAAGGTGTACCTAATGATCTTTTCTATGACCCTGGAACCAACTTCGATGGTAGAATTCTTTAGACCGCCTTATTGATGAAGAAAATGACAAAATAGAATAAAACTCTAGAACACCCTCATTAATGAAGGGGGTGATGTGTCCTTTAACTTTTCAAAATTAATGATGAAATCAAAAATGTCATTAATGGATAAGGTAAGGACGATGCATATGTGGCCTAATCAGAGAGCGAAACCTGAGCCCCTCATTAATGACCAAATAATCTAGATGTCGAGTTGGCAACTTTGATAGCATCTTATCCAAACTTCATTAAATGCTCATTAAATGCTCATTAAATGTGGGGTACAAGTAGTCCAATGAAAGAACAAAAGCAAGCTATCATCGATGATGCCTAGAAGCTGGAATGCCAACCAAGGTCTTTTAGGTATGCCGCCTCATTCTTTTAGGTGCAATTATTGGACAAGTAGGCTTGACAACTAAGGACTTTAGGCAAGACACTTAGAAAAATTCGAATGGACCATTTGGCTTGGTAATAATGGCTTGAGATTTGCTTTGAAGAAGAAGTTGGTGACTCATAAACTTAGGTGTCCTCTAGAATCTTAGATTATGATGAGCCTAGAAGATAGCCTTGGTAAACAAGACAAAGGCCAACCAATTAGAAGAGGACATTAGGCATTAAAGGGGCTTATGTGTCCCTAGGACTATAGGCATATCATGAGCCTAAATTGAGTCTTGGAGAGTAAGCCAATAGATGGTCCTATAAAAGATGGCAAGTGTTATCTTAGGACCCTAGGCGTGCCACCTTGCAAACTAGATTTGCCACCTTGATGGTATAGCCGTGCCACTTAAAGAAATGTGATTGGGCCGCTTAGATGAGTAATGATGAGCTTAGTGCCTATACATAGGAGGAGCTCCCATTCATTTCCACCACTTTAACCTACTTTTCCATTCACGCCTAGCCTCCTCCTCTTCCTCCTTTCTCTCAGCCTTGCATCACTAACCCTTCAAGCTATTTAAGTTAGTTCTTGAGGTTTGCCAAGGTAAATAAGATCCATATCTCTCCTCTAGGGCGGTAGTCTCCATTGTCGAGTCTAGTTAGGCACTCACCAATTAAGCCGTGGATAAAATGTTGAATCTTTTGCATGGTTTTACTCATGATTATGTTTGAACGTGTGCTTGAGTCATTCATATTCGGAATAAAGCCGAGGTTCACTGGGGTTGAGTTCATCACAAGACAAGGCCGCCCAAACCATAAAGCCTTGAATCGGCATAAATAGTGTACCGGTTCCAAGTCTCACTTGGACCGGGGATCACCCAAGATCGTAAGGTCTTAAATCAACATTGAGGCGTGTTGATTCTATGCCTTGTTCGGTACGAGGATTGCCCCAAATCCATGAGATCTTGGTAAGGCACTAAAGGGTGTCGATTCTAAGGATTTGATTTGATGCGAAGACTTTGTGCTTGGCATTGAATCAAGCCATGAGCCGAGGGTTATTCATGACACATGGTATGATCACATCGGGTCGAAACTGAGGTCCATCAAGCTTAGGATCTTCACCTCAGCAAGGTGTACCCAAGCCTCGAGATCTTAGATCAGTATTGAGGCGTACCATTTCTAAGCCTTGTCCGGTGCGGGGATCGGCGCTAAGTGATTGATTCAAGTAACTGACAAAAGATCATTCTCGACATATTTGCTAGTGAAGTATAAAAAACTCATGACACACATGAATGAATGAGCACACCTTCGGGCCATGCATGTGTTGGCTAAGAAAAAAGATAAGAACCAGCTTGTGTGATGCATTTATGCATGCACTTAAAGAGGAGAAAACGTATGTCGCCACATAGCGTTGGTGGCGATGCCTCGTTCATTAAATGTGATGCCCTGGTTGAGCCAGGATGCCTCGGGTAAACTAGCCCCGGGATGCCCTAATTAAGCCAAGATGCCTAGGTTGAGCCCAGATGCCTTGGTGAGCTAGTACTAGGATGCCTCGGTTGACCCGAGATGCCCTAGTTGAGCCAGGATGCCTAACTTGAAGCTGGATGCCTTGATTGAGTCGGGAGGTTCTAGTTGAGCCAGGACAATGGTAAATGAATTTGCATAAGTGTCGGTATATGCATAAGTGTGATATGTTGATATATTTATTGATAAGCCAAAGGTAAGTATGTATTGAAGCATGTTGTGATGGACATTTACACGTAATCAAGGTAGCAACAAGTTTGCTATTGATATACCATCGACACTATTTGCGAGTTATGTACTTACTGGGCTTTGATGATGAGATGCTTTCCTAGTAGAGAATTAAGAATTTTACTTACTAAGTTTTCCCAAAACTCTTCCCTCATCTTTCAATCTTGTAGGCATGGAAGTCTTACGTCAGTTTTGGGAGCTGTAGTCACGCTAGAGGAGAAAGGATTTCCCTTGGCTTATGTGGAAAACTTGTACTGTGATGTAAAAAGGAAAGATGGCCCGTAGAGAAAGGGCTTATAAAAGTACTATTATAATATAAATTAGTATGTTCTGTTTGATGTATGTCTCAGCCTTTCAACTGTTGTTTGTCTAGGGAGTTAAGTGTTCATGTTTCCGCATGTGCATGATAATAATATAATAAGAATCGGGATGGTGACGATCCTGGAACATCGCAAAAATAACCCTTGTCGCTCGTGACCCTAGAGATGGGATTAGGGTCATGACACATGGCACGGACAACGCTAACATAAACAAAATTTTAAAATTTTAAAAAAATTCTAAATATTCTTTTTTTTGTTTTCTTATTTTTTTTCCCAATGTAGCTAAGGAGAGTACCCTTGCTAGCCACAATTAGAAAATATATACATAAAATAATAATTAAAAATAACAATTTAAAAAAAATTCCACAAAAATATTTTTACGTCTCCACCGATTGTGTCACATAAGATAGTTGGCATTCATGTCAACAATTTCTGGTTAAATTTGGCTAAAATGATTGCATTGGCAAATCATCAAATGATTTAGGATTAAATTTGTACAATTAAAATTTTTAAGAATGAATTGACCACCTTATAATAAGTTTAAAACTTTTTTTTTTGATATTTTTTTCTCGAAAAAGAGTCCATAAAAATTATGATGAATGAATATTATTTTGATGGACATATTCAATTTGGGAGATAAATATTCAATTTATCCTCCTTGAAAATACTAAAAATCACTCATAAAAAATGAATGAGTGAGATGAGCCGGTACAAATAATTTTAAGTTTTTATTTTTATGTTAGTTCCAACCATCAAGCGAAGGTTAAAGATATAGAGTCCCGTTCATCAATATTTTATTCTACAAATCCAAAATAGGTATAAAATCGCTATTATCATCTCATTCATGGAACAGATTTCTTTTTATCCACCAAGATGCAGCAATTATGACTTTTGGCACATGCCAATAAGTGCCCAAATCAAAATTTTATCCAGTAGCTGAATTAGGATACTCTGTTAATTTAAGGATTAATTAAGAGGGCTCTATACCCTTTTAGAAATATGGTCATTTTAAAGACTTTCGCAACCACGTGTAATTGTGTTGTAATATGTATTTAGCGTAAGCTGATTTCAAGTTTCTGGATGAATCATAGAATTGTGCTATGCAAATGTGTCAAGCATATATCGCACATATCTCGTGCACGTGTCATCAAGGCCATAACAATCACAGGCTTATCGAATCTACCATTTTCTCTCCAAATCGCAATTCAACCTCTCTCCATCATCAGATCAAACAATTAACCTCTCTCATACAACCTTTTGGAATCGTCGCCATCACCATTGAGGGGGATTGAGATATCCGAGCTATTGCTTCTCGATTAGAGCAAGAGCGTCGATGGCGATAGCAAGGAGAGGATCACCTATTGGAAGGACCAGATCATGCTCTGAGGGCTTGTCATGAGTGTTATGCTGGGGAGCTTGTTCTACATCATCACTCGCGAGCTCAACCTAACTTTCGATGTCATACCATCCCTGAACATTGCCTTGTCAAGTGGATAGGGTTCTTACTGCAGCTAGGGCTGTCCATCACGCCCTTTAGGGGTGTCAGAACCAAACCGAAAACCGAAATTGAACTTAATCAAACCGAAATTTTCTACATTTTCAGTTTAGTTCAATTCAACTTTCGGTTCAGTTTTCGGTTCGGATAATGGAAAAATAATTATTTATTTTGCCGATTCAAATTTTTTTCAGTTTGATTGGGTTTATAAACCGATCCAAGCCATTAAAACTTATCTCTAACTGTCTTTCTTTGCTCACTCGACTCCTAAGCCTAAGACTTGGAGAGGGAGGCAAGGTTGAGAGACGGCATTTGGGTTGCACGCGACTGCGAAGGCAAGGCTAAATGACGGCATGGGGGTGACGGATTTGAGGGTTGGCTCTTCGATTCTTGATGTCGGTGAGCGACGGTGACTGGATTGAGTGCAGCAATCTCATCTTCATCATTTTTCAGTTCCTCGTGCTCGACCTCTTTAGGTAAGTTTAAAGTGAAATCTTTTTGTGCATTCATGTATATTTCAGTCAATTTCTGATTAAGATATATATAAAAATCGCCCTTGAAATATGAATTGATTAGTAATCTGATTGAATTTTGTCGTGATTGAAGTTAGTTATAAATCAGACTGAATTTCATACCTTGCTCTATACGCTAGTTTCAATTTGAACTTGACAAAATTCTAAAACGATGGCAGCCCTCGTTGGCATCGGCGAGGGCCTCCCTCACCAAATCTGGCGAGGACACCTCTCACCCAACGCCGACAAGGGCCTAGCGAGGGTGCCCTCCCGAACTCGGGCGAGGGGTGCCCTCGCCAAATTTGGGGAGGGAGGCCCTCACCCAACCCAGCTAAGGGCTGCCTTCGCTCGACGCCAACGAGGGCGGCCCTAGCCAGCCCAGGCGAGGGCCACCCTCGCCCGACGCCTACAAGGGCACCCCTCACCGGACGCTAGCTTCCCTTCACCGACTCCGCCATGACCGACGGAGGGAAGAGAGAAGAAGAAGGAAAAAAAAAAAAAAAAAAAAAATTTTAAAAAGTAAAAGGACCCAAATGCCCTATAATTTAGGGTAATGTGTCACATGGATAGAAGGTTAAGGTTTTTTGTGTCACGAAAAAATTGGGGTAAATGTGTCATAGTTGGTAAAGTTCGGGGTTTTTTATGTCACGAAAAAAGTTTGGGCTAAATTTGTCACTTTAGGCAAAATTTGGAGTTTTTGGTGGTTTTTTTCCTAAAAATAAATATGGATACAGTATTGTTGAAGAGATGGGATTGTTGGAGTAAGAGTATGGGACTAATAGAGAGGAGAGAAAGTGTTAATGAAATTGATTTGGACCTCCATTTATTTTCAAAGATCGAGGTGGTGAGAATGTCAGTAGTTTTTTGCCATTTGTTCATTTATAATCTCAGAGAGTAAGTGGAAGTGAGCAAGAAAATGGAATCACTTGCAAATTGAATGAGAAATGCTATGGTTTTGTTCCTTTCGCTTTACCTCATATCCTTATCGAATCTCATCCTATAAATATCTCTAGATCAATCAGCTAAACTTCTAACAATTATTGGCATTTCCCTTTAAACACAATGACTCTCATCCCCCTCTTCTTCCTCTTACTCTCCTCTATCCAAATCTTAATATAAGTCCAAGTTAAAAATCAAGATGGAAAGGTCTTTAAGCAACAGCCCTTCTAAAAGATGATAAAATGGCATATGCACAACAGATACAAAAGATATGCACGCCAAATGCACGATGCACGTACAACACATGGAAATTCCAACTAGACATTTGTCTTTGAAATTAAAATAAACTCTAGAGCATTCCATATACTTCGATTTACAAAACAAATTTATATTTTGTTAAACATATTCCACACAATCAATTATGGTCAAACCCATCTGCATTGGCAAAAAATAAACACGATTAAAGAAGCAATAAGTCAACATCGGTAAAGATAATTAAAATCAAAGGGTGCATGATTGATAAAGCGATTAGATTGTTGGAGTAAGAAGATTGGACTTACAGAGAGTGAGAGAAAGAGGAAACAGAGGAGAGAAAGGGTCAATGAAATTGATTGCGTCTTTCGTTGGGTCTAATGGCGTCGCATGTGGGTTACGATGTTCATTGTCTTGATAGCTGATCTTATGCGAGATTTCAAGACAGGTTATCTAACTTTATCATATGCACGATTTTCATGAGTCAGCTAGTAGAAATTGCCATGGGTCGTATCATTGCCCCGCTCCCATTTTGGTTGTTTTGGACTACTTTTGATATGAGGTCACCTGACGGCCTATAAAAAGCACCATATGCATTAATACTCACAGAATTGGCAATCTTGGGCATACAATCTTTGAGCTTCCCTAGAACTATATTGCTATGTGCCTAGATTTTTTGTGGCAACTTTGGTTATAAACCTCTCGAGGATATGACTCCTAAGAAGGTGTTGCGGTTCATCCCGATTCCAATGACTGGCTGTCCCATTCTATATTGAAGCCTACTTTGCAATCGAAATGTTTGTTGGGTCTATAATATTGTTCATCTAGGAGAGAATTAATGAGAATGATACAGAGAAATATGGAGGAGTTGTTGCTTGGGATCTGATATGCGATGATGTAAATGGACCATTCTGTCAGCAATATTTTCTATCTTCAGGATCAACCCACCTATCTACATGTACTTCGGGCCCTCCTCGAGTGGCCGAGTGCTAATTCCCTTGCACCTTCATTGTAATTGTCCTCACATCACAAGCAACTTCTCAACAGATCACAATCATTTTTTCCCCTCTTCACGAATCACTAGTCAAGGATAGCCGCTCTCTGTCGATAGTCTATTATATATAACTGTCACTTTATTAGTTGGCCACTACACTACTGAATTTGAAAGAGAAGAAATGGTTCCATCATCATCAAAACTCCAATATCAACACCTCCTATCATATATTTTTTTTGCGAAACCTATGTTTAAATGGACTAACCGTGCGCACTTATGCTTTCGCAGGAGGTTCAACATCCGTGTGCCGGGAACTCTGGACGAGACTAAGTGCTGTTTGTGCAATGCTCAGAGAATGGAATCATGATCGTCCATCATCTCAACAGGTTCTCGATTGAAGTTCAGAAGGAAGAGAGAGCCACAAGAGAGTACGCACCGGTCATAGTGGACGGTCTCAAGCTCAAGCACCCTAAGATACTTCTAAGATTGTTGAAAAAATCCTAAACTTATTAGATGATAACCAATTTAATTTTAAATCTTTCAGTTGTACCGGTTTAATCTTAAATCTTTTAACGGTTTCACTGGCCATTGGCCAAGGGCTGCAAAGCTTTCACCCAGTAGCTAATGACATGTGTAAAAAAGAAGAAAAACAAGGAAAGAAAGAAAAGCAAAGAAAAAAGAAAAAATCAATAGAAAAATTCATAATTTTTTTTTTTGAAAAATTACAAAATTTGTCTACGCTAACGTCTGTCATGCCACGTAGTAGGATTGGTGTCACGTCGGTATTTTCGATCAAAATTGGCCCAAATGACTAAATTGGCAAACCGTGAAAAGATTTACAAAAATATTAACACAATTGAAGTGTTTAGGATTGAATTGGCCGTTATATAATAGGTCAAAGACTTTTTGGACGACTTTTCCATAAGGTTTTTGCATGGATGACTTTACAACCATTGGGATGAAAAAATTGTTACTACAACGATTGTTAGAAGAATCATTCATAAGGTCTCTCCTATAAGATAGTGAACTAAAGATTGTGGTTAGAGGATTTAATTGTCATATACATTTTTCATGAAACGAGTCCTAAAATTTTTCTTTACACGGATTTGAGTTGAAAACAAGGGAGTCATTGTTAATTATAGCGAAATTTATCCTGACGGACTGTTAGCCTGATTGGACATACTTGCAAACATAGAATGGGTGAATCAATCACGGGTCTTGATTCAAGCATTTCATAAGATTCCGGGCAAACACGTGACGAAAACCATTGAGTTACCACTGGAAAATGATAATGCGGAATAGTTTTATCCCTAAAACAAAGTACAGGGACTAAAATTGATAGTTCCCAAAAATATGAGGACTAAAAATGCAATTTTTTTTTTTAAGGTTTGTACACGTAAGGGGCCCCACGGCAATGTGGCTGGTGCTAACTTAGCACTCTTGGGCGAATTTTAAATGCAAATTTGACGCTATGACTTAAATTGTTGCGAGAGACGAGTATAAGGACTTGTATCGTAATCAAACACAGTATAAGAATCAAAAGGGAATTCCATTTAACACTGTAGTATCAAAAATGTAATTTCAGCAAGTAAAGAAATTAAAAAAAAAAACAAAGAGAATTTCAATAGTTATAATAAATAAAACTTATTATCATTTCAAAGGCTCCTCTCACTAATAAATCCCGTCCATGATAGAACTCAATTCATAATAATCCCTTTATTGTGGAAACAAAAGTTTTTTCACTATCGATGTGCTGTCGATCTCGTGTTATGTGTAAACAGTAATTTTTTTTTTTAGTAAGCATGGTTAATATATTCTCAAAACACTCATTAACAAACCCCAAATGGAAAAAATGAAGGAGAAATTACACAAAATCCCTTGAACTTTAAGGTAGTGTATATATGCTTGCCTCGAGACTTTCACTAGTTAGATATCTCCCTAGTTTTATCCAGCGGTTACCCACCATTATTATTTTAGTTAGCACGGGTGATGCACGTGACTTTTAAAGCGTAAAGGTGAACCAATGAAAGGCGTAATGATTGCTCCTAAATGAATACTGAAGGGTCGAGATAAAGCAATTTATAGCGTATGAGATCAATATTCAATAAAACTAATAACATTTTTAATAACAGCGGAATGGATTTTATTGGTATGACTGTTGTCGAAATAATTCTTATGAACTCTCTACATCATTTCACCTACTAGATAGTGAGTTAAAATTGTGTTTGAAGGGTTTAAAAGGTCATCGTCCCTTTTTTAACAAGAAGTCCTAAATATGTTTTTGTTTTTTTTGGTAAAATGAAGTCCTAAATATGTTCATGCATATCTGAACTAAAAATGAGGATGCCCTCATTGCATGCGACGAAATTAGCCCTCGATGGACTGTTAGTTTGATTAGAGATATTTTGCAAGCACGGGAATCGTGAATTAATGGTGGGTCACGATTCGACATTTCATAAGATTTCAGATAGAAATGTGATGGGACTAGTATTATCATTGAAATAGTGTACGGGGACTAAAATCGGTTGTTCTCATAAGTTTGAGGACCAAAAGGGTAATTTGTTATGGAGGTTGTACACATTTGGTGGCCCATGGCAATATAGCCGGTCTTGTCTTTTTTTTTTCCGACTAATTTTAAACACAATTTTTTTCATGGTACGACTTATATTGTCGCCAGAGAGTAGAACAAGGACTAGTACTCTATTCGAACAAAGTATAAGAATTAAAAGTGAATTCTATTAAAACAATAGAGGGCCAAAAATGTAATTATTCATAATTTTAGAAAAAAAATCAAAGGGGATTTCAATAGAAATAGATTAATAAAAAAAGAAATCATCATTATCATTTCGAAAATTTGTCTCGTCCCTAAATCTCGTTTATGGGAGAACTCGATTTTCTTAAAATTCAGTGTATAAAAATTTGTCATTTTCCATGCATATGTCACGTGCTATGTGTAATCAATGCATTAAATATAAAATATATTCTAATAAGCGTGGTTAATAAGTTCATGAAGAGCACTCCCTAACAAGCCGGCCGGCCCACAAAATAGGGAAAATTATACAAAGTCCCCATGAATTTTAGGGGGTAATTTACGCTAGCCCACGTACTTGTTATATGGTCTTCGTAAATTTTCATCTTGCTACAGCTGTTAATTCGTTGTCATTATTTTAGTTAGCATGTGCAATGTCCATGACAATTGTTTCTAAACCCTTCATTTATTTCTTAGAAAACGAATAATTTGAAAAAAAAAAATTAAAATGATTATTTTAAAAAAATGAATGAACGAATAATATTTTTACTATCCACGAAAACTTATAAACATATAATGAAAACAACTAATTATTTCAATATTTTTTAAGTAATAAACGGACCATCAGACAAGACAATAATTTTTTTTCTGAAAAGTTTTCAGATAAATGACCATCAGTGAAAAGTCACCAATTTCTCAATAAGTCAACATCGGACTTTGCTTGTTTTTCACATAAATGACCTCTCATCGCATGCACTATCCACGACGCGATTCATAAACGCAAAAATCAATTATTATTTTTTTTAATATTTTCATTTCCATTTTTTTTTAAAAAAAAATCCGTTTTTGCTATTTCCCATGCGCGTTCTTCTTCATCTTCTTCTCCGATCTAGGGGCTCTCTCCAGCCTGAAACGTCTCTCTGCAAAAACTCCATTTCCACTCCACCCCCAAAAACCCCAACCGACTCGGATCAGCTCTCCGCCGCCGTCCGACGGCCGATCGGCTCGATCCAATCCGGACCGCCGCCGCCCGCCGCCGCCATGAGTTCTCTCTCCGGAGTACGCTTCCCCTCCGGACGGCGCGGGGCGGAGCGATCTCCGCCCCGCGCCGTCCCTGGCTTTTCTCCTTAGGGTTTTTTTTTTTTTTTTTTTGGAGCGGTTTTGTTCGTGCGTGACGCGAATTTCGATGTGCAAATGTCGTGCGCAGGGAACGGGCTCGCTCGCCGGGTTCACGAGGCTCTGCAAGGGCATGGCCGTGGTGCTCGTCGGGGGCCACATTGTGGTGCAGATCCTCCCCGCGGCCGTCAACTATCTTGCTCTGATCCCCGCGAGGTATTGTTAGTAAGGCTTGTTGGTTGTAGTTTGGATGCTTCGTTTGCTTGAGATTTAGTGGCTTGAGTTGCTCGATGCCTGGGAGCGGAAGTCCGGGAGGTGGATTTTTGTGGTCCCGGTGCGTGATTTGTTGCTGCAGTGGCGGTTTTCGGTTGCGATTGCTTGTTCCGTGTTCGTTTGATTTTGAATGAGTGGCTCGAGTGGAAGGTCGTAGTAAGATGCTTGAGGATAGATATCTTGCACTAGTTGATCCGGCTTCCCAAGCGAGTATAGATTGAGCTTCTGTGACCTTAAGTTTCTAGCTGATTCGAAATTGGGAGTCAGAGCTGCCGATTTGCCCTTTCGCAAGGTGTCTAGAGTGTGGAGGTTCCAGGTGGCTAGGGATATAAGGGCGAAGTTTTCATTCTTTAATACTAACATTTGACGTTTATCAGCGGTGATGTTCGAGATCAGAGGCATTTATCTGCTTCAAATGCTTGAGTTGGCCTCATATTCCTAAAGTATCATGGAGTCCTTATGGATTGAAAACCTGTTGCCTTCAACAGATAATTCTTTATCTCGGCTTGAAAATTAAAGTAGCTAAGTTCCTATTAGATGAGAGGCAATCACGTGCTTACTATACTGTACTTCAGGAAAACATTTAAATCAGTTTAAGTTGGTCAATGAGAACTGAATAACAGTAAAATATATACTTTCATATCTATTTGAATCCCTTCAGGTTAGTTATCGAGGTTTCAGGAATTTACATTAGAGCATAATATGGGATGATTGGAGAAAAAATTGGAGGGACTACTAGTAAAAATAGCCTCGTATCAAGACACAGATAAAAAAGGATCTGGAGGAGGGCGGAGGTGCTTTCTTTTGCAATACACTCCTTTTAAACCTCTAAACAAGCTTTAACTTTTTGCTGACATAATTTTCCCGTCTGTGGAATTATTTCCAAACCTTCTGTTGGTACTTTTGAAACGTAAATGTGAACTTGATGGCGTGTCACCTCCAAACGTATGCTATGCAGCTACTGAACCCACTTATAGCTTTAATACTGCTGCAATATAACTAGTTTCAGTTTTTACCCTGCTGAAGTCCTTTGGTTGAGTTTGCACACATGCAGCTCTATTTGCCTTGAACTAATGTGACCTCCTCAAGGCAATGACCTTGACAAGTTATAGGCCCTGAACTTACTGGCTGCTTAAGTTTGAGTTCGCTGCCACTAAGCATGTGGCAGATGAGATCATGAACAAATTGCAAGTATTTTATGCCCGCATTACAGCCCTGAGATGGAGAAAATGTCATTAACAAGACCTTAGTTGGGATTCCAATATAGAATCTATGCAGCTATGTATGGGTGTGGATGAGCTTATATTTCTTCAATATATAGATATACTGAAAAATCTAAGTTGATTGTTCTGGAAGTTCTTCATTGGACCTTCTAGAGTTCACATGAAAATATGACCAGAGAAGATGGGGGAGATTAAGGGCCTGTTTAGATTGACTTTTTCTTTTATTATTTTGGTTGATCTAAATCTTGTGGCTCACACATTGACCTTTTTATTAATAAATCTGAAAATTCTACAACTTTCCCTATGCTTAACTGTTGACACGTGGATTCACATATATTCTTTTCATAATACCCTGAAATTTGAATTATATATTTTAAATTTTTGCAGGAAAGCAAAAAACTACCTTTTGCTTTTGTTTAAACGCAAACAAACATGCCCTGAGCTCTTCTTGGCCTTAATGTGCACAAACATTGTATGATGAGATTTTGAGGTATAATAGGGGCCAATATGATTTGCTGGCAGAATGGTATTTTCAGAAAGTGATGCCAAATGATCTATGAATTAAGAACTGTAGTTATGATTTAAATGACTAGAGAATAATTGAACAGCTGTTGCGTGACTTTGCTATAATACTATCTACCTTATTGCTAGGACATGGTTGGCATTGCCAAATTCAAGGTTGAAGTACTATTTCATAGTAGAAAAATCATCTACATCCTTGCTCCTTTTCAATAACATCTTTTCCTTGTTTCTCATAAATAAAAAAAGGGGTTACCGTGGACTTACTTTGCCTTATAGTTTGTCACAGCAGAGGAGGATTTGTGCACTATTATCTAATTGGTTCTAATTATCTCCGTGTAATACTTCCAATTACAGCAGATGACTGTCATATCTCTCAGCAGCATATGTTTTGAAGTGTCCTCTATGTTAGAGTTTCCAGCATGAGATCTAAATGGTTCCACAAATAAAAATATTATGCCATGGATTAGTTTTAAGTTTTACCGTCAACTTCGTTGGCCACCTACGGTTCTTGGTGCAGGCTTAATGAATTATTGTTATCGTCTGATCATAGGTGCATGTTCTGGTATCGTTCTGAATCTCACTTGTGATTTGTTCTTCTTTGTAGGACAATTCCTTTTGCTTGGAATCTGATAACAGCTGGTTATATTGAGCAAACAGTATATGGGGTATAGACTGCATTAGTTATTCTTTTAAGCTTCTCTAGTGCCTTGCTTCTTTTGTTTTTGTCTTTCTCATTTCGTGATTTCAGTAAGCTTGTCTCTGCTTCAGGTTGTTATCAGCACTATTGGTCTACTATTCATGGGAAAGATTCTTGAGCCCATATGGGGTGCTAAAGAGTTCGTGAAGTTCATCTTCATTGTCAACTTTTTAACTTCTCTCTGTGTTTTCGTCACTGCCATTTCCTTGTATTACATAAGAATGGAGGAAAATTACCTGTAAGTGCAGTATTACCTATATAACTTGAGTGCAAATTATCTTCCGACTGATGCTTTGAGAGGTTTTTCAACTCTCTGTGTGTTTACATGTTTTTCCCTTCCATGTTGTTTTCATTTACTCTGATGGTAGAAGCAAACATGTTAGTCTAAAAGAGACCTCATAAATCCCAATTGCTCATCTGGAATTTAATGGTGGATCGGATATCTTAAGCATATGTTTATTGTTGCCGCTGCTTTATTTGAATTAGCACAATGCATGTATCAATTCTTCTGTATATCAAATTTTAGGATTTTAATTCTTGTATTATTTGCTCCTTGGGTATTTTACTGTTTTATGATTAACCTCCTCATTTAGTTTTGTGAAAATGCATGTCTAGGTACATGCCACTATCTGGTTTCTATGGGGTCCTTTCAGGGTTCCTCGTTGGCATTAAGCAAATTTTACCTGACCATGAGTTGCCTTTAGTGAGGATTAAAGCAAAGGTAAGTTGTAAAGGCGTCAACCTTTGTTTCAGCTCTCTCTAGGGTAGAATTTCTCGCTAGTTTCTAATGCACTGGTCGTCTTACTGGCCCCATGCAGTGGTTGCCATCTATCATTTTGCTACTGTCTGTCATTGTAAGCTTCTTCATCCCAGAGCCTACAGCTTATCTGCCGATGTTAATATTTGGCACATACACAAGCTGGATTTACCTTAGGTTCTTGCAAAGGAGGCCTGAAACTAAGTTCATGGGGGATCCAAGTGATGATTTCTCCTTTTCTTCCTTTTTCCCGGAGCTATTAAGGTAATTTCATGATTGTTTCTTTCTTAACCAATAAGATTGATGCCTTGTATGTTTGTTTAGGTGTGTAACTGTTCTAGTTTTTACTTAAGTTGTTCTCATTCACTTTAATAGTGCTTCTTCAATCATCTCCTCTCCAGATTGACATCTCATGCCAAGTTTTTCTCTTCTCTGTTCGGCCTGCAGGCCCATAATTGATCCTTTTGCATCAATATTTGCTCGGTTGTGTTGTGGAAAACGCCAAGCTTCGTCTGAGGCCCAGGACTATGAACTGGGCGATAACCCATTGCTGGGTTCTGATCCGATCGAAGCATCTAGGAGAAGGTAATATTCTCTTATGAGTTTTCACTTACCAGTTCACATATTGAATTTTCCATGTAGAAACAGCGATACACTGATGCTCATAAGTTTGGTTAGAGAAGGGAAAAACGGAAACGAGAGAAATGGTTCCCAAGACAAAGAGGAGAATCAATAGCCTGATCCTTCTCATTTAAATAATCCATGATGAAATAGCAAGCGACTTCATCCTGATTTAGTTTTTGATAAAATTGAAGTCCTCGTGAAGTTAATGCCAGTCTACAAGTGCTGGGGCTTTCAAGTACAAAGGCAAATCTGAGGACACTAGTGCAATGTAAAATACCATGCAAAATCCATGACCAGACAAATTTACAGCTAGTTTCATCAATAATGATATATGACGGGAGCTCTACTGCTGCGATAAAAATTGTGGTCTGAAGATTGTTATAGTTGTAAGTGGGATGCAAGTTATGGATAATTTGCAATTGGCTTTTATTTCAGAGAACGAGGTGCCCGGGCTTTGGAAGAAAGGCTTGCAGCTGAGAGGTTAGCAGCTCCACAGACTGCGCAAGAATCTGGGAAAGATGCCACCGAGAGTGTTTGACGACAAGAGACAACTTCCCGTTTGGGGCAATTACGGCAGAAAGTATCTTTCTCATGGTGAAGTCAGAAAGTATGCAGTTCTGTGTGCCTATTTTGTGGATTATGTTACTCATGGTACAGGAATTTTGTCTTCTTTGATACATTTCCTTTGCACTATTTTGCTTGGCTGTTGCTCAATATACGTCGGATGACTATAAAAAGAAAATTGTTCTTGACTCCTGAGGAGGGCTCCTTTCAATCGCTGCTTAGCATTCATTTGTTTTGGTTGACAAAGTTGCACTCCTTCTGCAATCGATTCTCATGACGGTTCGATATATTTAATTCTCATGACGGTTCAAATCAAATTCAATCCATTGACAAGTGACTTAACCGGTTCGACATGTTAAAAAAAGTGAACTGTACTGTGGTGAATAGTATTGCGACTATGGGAATTGGTTAGGATGAGATTATCCATATCGTCATCACCACAAGACCTTTTGAAGGCAATCTATCGTAATATGTCTATGCGAGCAGTGAAGATCCAATGTGGAAATGGTTCTGCATTGTAAATGTAAATGACCAACTTTCAAATATTTATAAGGGAAAAGACCATCTAAAAGCCCAAACTTTGTCCAAAATAACAAATGTATCTCAATTTTTTTTTGTGATACGAAAATTTCCGAACTTTGCACCGTGACACATTTACCTCAAACTTTTTTTTCATAACACAAAAAATCCCAAATTTATGTCCGTGTGATACATTTACCATAATTTATAAGGCATTTTGGTCTTTTACTTTTTAAAATTTTTTCTTTTTTTCTTCTTATTCTCTCTTCCCTACGCCGGCCATGGCAAAGCCGATGGAGGGAAGCCGCAATCGGGCGAGGGCAGCCCTCATTGGCGTCAAGCGAGGACGACCCTTACCTGAGTCGGCGAGGGATGCCCTTGCCAATTTGGCGAGAGGGTCCCTCACCCAACACCGGCGAGGGCACCCCTTGCCGAGACTCAAGCAAGGGCCGCCCTCGCCGACGTCGGGTGAGGGGTGCCCTCACCCGACCCAGCCGAGGGCCGCCCTCTCTCATGCCGGCGAGGGCGGCCCTCACCCGACGCCGACAAGGGCAACCCTCACTTGCTCCGGCTTTCCTCCGCCATGGCCGAGGAAGGGAAGAGAGAAGAAGAAGAAAAAATAAAAAGAAAAAAAAAAAAAACGAAAAAATGAAAAAAAAAAAAAAAGTTTGAGATTTTTCAAGACAAAAAAATGTTTGGTAAAATTTCACTTTGACAAAGTTTGAAATTTTTTGTTTGAGATTTTTCATGTTATAAAAAAATGTTTTGTATAAATTTATCATTTTGGACAAAGTTTGGAATTTTTTGTGGTCTTCCTATTTACAAATCATCAGTTGTCATTTCAAACAGACCATGAATGCAGCTAGATCTCCGAATGAATGATTGGGCTGGGGACAAAGCATACAGACTAATAGACAAGTTTACAAGAGTGACTGAAAAATGCACGATTGTAGCGTATGTTGATTTATGGAAAGAGCGGAAGATAAAACTGTAGAAATGGTCAATAGAGTACAAAAATGATTCACCCAGGCTTCAAACCCAATTGATATCCTCCTCTCTAGTACACATGCAAATTTTCTTGCTTCCTCCTGTTGCGATCTGTAGCTAAAACTACGGGTTATCTTTAACAGTAGCTGCAAATATATTGCCTCTGCCCAAGTGAACATGGTGATTATACTGAGAAGGGTCGTGGGTTTATTAAGAATTCCCTGCTAATGGCGCGGTCATCTTAACCCATCCACAGAGGAGAACTGACGATCCCTTTTATTAAGATCATTTACATTTTCCGCAAACAAATGTTACAGTAGAAGCAGTACAAATACAAATCCAAACAAACAGCAAATGACGTACAAAGTCCCCAGTTTTCTCTGGACAGAAGTTGATTATCATCTTGAACAGACAAAGTGTTCACCCTTTTCTGGGTCTGTCATTGCCTAACAAATCAATCTTACAGATACAATATTCCACTATCGTAAAAAGAGACTATACAAATCTAGATCAGTGTCGAGCTCTTTTCTCGAATTCTAGAGAGAACTTGGCAATGCAATGTATCCCATGTGACAGTGAAAGTATGAATACCCGACGGATCACTCTTCGAAAAGCTCTCCAGCAAAACTTTGTTTATGGACCATCTTTCTGTAATCTGTGAATTCAAAGTGACATAAACGTCTTAACCAATTGTACCAAAATGTTATCAGTCATATCGAAACATTCATACAAAAAAAGTGACATGGCGACTTTGTGCTTCTTGACGGCATGTGCAAAGGTATTTACTCTTGTTTATAGCACAACTTAAAGGAGAAGCACAGGCAATGTGACAAATGCATCATTTTGGCTTGAATTATCAGCACATTACAAGAGAGATGAAATCCTAACCTTCTTTATTGTTCCACAAAGCTGCAGCACAGCTGTTGAAGGGACTCTCAAGATTGGGCTCTGCAAGAACACGATATTTGAGTGAAAGAAAACAAAACGCAGAAACGGGACATTGATAGAAATAGTTATTCAGACCTCCCAGCAGACTTTGAATGGACAAAAGAATGGTTCTGCAGTCATATGCTGATGACCACTTATCCTGTTGCGACATTCCACCAGAGATGTCATCAATTGCATAAACATTAAAGCAATAAAAAAGAAACAGTAAAGAAATTTAGTAAAGAATTCGAAATTTCATTATTGTAAATCCATTACCCTCGAATTAATTACTCAGTCTATTTATTTCATAACAAAATTTTCAGTTTTCCTCATCAACAGAAGCTTCAGTTTGGCCCATCACTTTTTCAGCTTCAGTCTAAAATACAGTTACATGGAATTACCAATCACACTATTGCGAAACAAAGATGGAAAGTAGAAAATCAATTAAAAAGTCATGAATGCAACCCAATTATGCATTTGAAAAATGAAGGGAAAACGATTTTGAGAAGGGTTATATTTTTTTCCATCCCTTCTCCAACTTAATTTTCTGATTGTTGGATTTGGAATAAGGACTCTCTCACATTTATTTGGCTTAAATTGCATGTGAGTTATATAGGCTTTGTCAGCGGAAATTTCTGCAGGGATGGACACTGTGGCCCTTTTGTAAAATGCCATGTCCTTTAATACACATCATTAGTTGATGTTTGATCCAAGAGTCTTTCCTTAAAATTCCACTTTGAATATTCAGCTTCAAGCAAATTGCCGAAATAGTAGGTTCCAATAACCTAAAATCCACCCCAACTAGCGAACCGGACATTCAAAACTCAGAATGGAAGAAACATTGTTCCAACTGGCAAAACCAAGTTATTGATGTCTGACTTGACTCTATACTTGTAGGAAAAATATCAGGAATGACCATAAGAAAGCAATAAGAGTAAATGTCCAAAAATTTTTGCAAACGCCAGGCAAAACAAAAGTACAGGATTAATGTCAACTCCCCAGAACAAAGAATTTTGTGCCATCAAATGTCTTTCATAAGATTTATTACTTGCTGAGAAGGACGATACCTGAAGGATGTCAAGACATATATTGCCAAACTGATCGACATTCGGATGGAAACACAGAGTCTCAAACTTGACTTGCGGTGGCTTGAATGGATATTCCAATGGGAACCGCAATGAAAGCTTGTAAGAGAGACCCTCATACACCGTACCTTTTGCACCCTCAATTGTGCCTACCCATGAGAAAATACTTTCACCTTCAGGAAATGCCGATACTCCAAGATCTCCACTCATCTGCACAGGAAAGCATTCTCTAGTATTTTGATGAAATTGCCAGACAAAAACATAATAGAAAAGGAGAGACGAATGCATAAAGAGTTGAAACAAGAGACAGAAGAGCACAAAACAAATCAGAAACTTATTGTTGGAAGCTTGAAAAGGTATCATATTTAATAATGACCTTTAAATTTTATCCAATCACTAATTACAATGCCGGCCAAAAAAAAAAAATGATGACTTGTTGCAATGTAGCATATGATTTTCTGTAAAAAGCAGAGTGATCTTGAACTTATTGCAAGTACTTTAGAGTCATTAATCATCTTCCCCCAAAGTCTCTGAAACAATCTCGGCCTACTTAACAATTTAAATCGGCAACAGTATCAGTGCCTTCATTCTATCTTCAAAATACTGGCAAATTAGATGCTCCTTCATATGGGAGATGTAAATGTGGTAGACTTGCACAAATAGGAAGTGGAGACTGTTAATTTGGTCGACATCTAAGCAATAGTAGAGATTTCAGAAAAAGATGCAAATGCAAGGAGAAGTTTCATTTACAATGTGCATTATCTTTAGCCCAAAGTAAACTAGGGCCAGTAATTTTTCTTTTTATGGCATAATCATCACATTTTTCATGTGATGTTAAAACCTGGAAATGTAAGAATTGATTCTGGTACATAAACATGTGAGTCAGATTTATAAACATGTATAACGGTGTTTGCATGTGTATAAATGCATTGGATTAACACAAACAAGCTCACCTATTTGATTAAAGAAGTCTAAAATTGTTTAAACGGCTGCAGATGACTATCTTGCATGCACGACACCTTTAATTTCCACTCTAAACAAATAGGCCTATCTACGCCTAAACAAATGGGCCTATCTACGCCACAAACATGATTGAGCTCTACATGCCCGACACATCATTGATGAGCGACACAACCATCCCAGAAGATGTCAATGTGATCGGACACCTACGTAGTTCTTTGTTATGATCTAAACATGATTTCCTTCCTCATTCGCCGTCTGGAGAACAGAACCTCTTCTAATCCGCACACAAGTCCGTTCCATCACCCCAAACCCATGGCCATGGGGTTTGCCTCCAACTTCACTACCAACCTCCTACCTACTTCGCAGCGAACTTCACAGAAACTATGACAACTCCACCGAGTAATGACAGGAATTCCAACGACCATGGTCCAGACAATTCAAAGCAAAGAAAAAGAACAAGAAAAGGCACGTTCTTTGGCCGGCACAAGCAGCAAAAGTCGATGCAGATGCGACCGGACTGGGTACAAATTCGTCAACAGAAACACTATCCGAAAATACCCAAATGAACAAGGAACGCTGCACATACCATCAGCGCCATCAGTTCCTTCTGGAGCCTGCAAAACAATACCAAGAAGCAACGCAGCAACAATCAAACCCCAAAACTCCTCAACAGCAAGAACCCAACAAAAATCTACCCAAAGGGGAAAAACCTCTGAGTGACGGAGGTCGAATCGACGGGAACAGGCGAGGGCTTGGCCTGCTTCGGCGCCTGCCGGCGGCCGGACACCGTCGACGAGTTGTCCGCCGTCGGGTTCCGCCGGACTTCCATCTTGCGACGGCGACCCAAGATCAAATTCCCAGAGGAAAACCCTTTATTCCACCTAAATTCTTCAGAAAATTCACATGCTTTGCTCGTGCAATTTATGCACGAATCGCTCGGTGGGGGTGGGGGAGACGACCGGCGCTGGTGGGCGTTGGAGGAGGAACAAAAAGGGAGCGTCGGAACGAGGAAAAGGAGAGATGTGGGACGGTTGCTTAAACCGCAACCACCAAAATAATGCAAAAATAATTATCCTATCTTATCTATCATCATCATTATAATAATTATTATCTGTACTAACCAACAAATAATTGATGTGACAATTAATTAGGGCCCTTTTGATTCCATTCTTTTATTTTTTTTTTAGATAGGCAGGAAAGTGCATGGCTTAATAAAGTGAGGTCTGGTTTGGTTTTCTTTTTCTTTTTTTTTTTTTTTGGCTTTTTCTTGGGGTTGCCAAAAAAATAAGGAGGATCTTTAGTTTAGTTAGGTTCATTGTCCATTACTTTTTGGATTTATAAGGCAAAATTAGTTTGTGGATGCTAAAAGCAGGATTGGCTTTATAAAAGTAGCAACATTTCAAATTAGTTTTACTCTGCTATGATGGATATATTTTTGCCGAATTCATGTGTGATTTAGTGGAACTTGAATGAGTATTTCTCTTTCTTTTTACCACGAGAATGTAGGTAAGTTTTGTGTTTCAAGCACGGGATTGGTCATAATTAACATTTTCATCGCCTCCCTCCTAAAATCAGTCGAAGTTCTGACCTTAATCTTGCTATCTAACGCTTGCTAGTACTTCTCTCAATAGAAGGATCTAAAGTAGTTAGTTCTCTGTACTTTTACACATGCCATTTTATATGAGACATAACTAGAATTAAAGACTGACAATTCTTCATATGATACAAGAACATGATTCGAACATAATACGAATCTATTTTAAAAAATCCTAACTTGACATGAAATTAGGGATGAGCAAAAGGAACCAACTAGATTAGATGGAACCAGCCGATTCTAGCCGATCCCTAGTTTCAGGTGTGAAACCAACAATTGGATCACTCAGACCAGACTGATTATTTTATTATTTTATTTCTTTCAAATATGAAAGTCCCGAATACCTTCACAAATGTTGCTCTTTCAAGCCTCTTTCCCTAATCCGAAACAGAACCCTAATCTCATTCTCATTCTTCACGCCTCTCTTGCTCAATTTGCTCGATTCTTTGGGCCTGTTTGGTAACCATCCAAACAGGCCCTAATTATAATTTTTTTGTTCCCGGAAGTAATTTTAGAATATAATCGTGTTTGGTAAAATTTTTGTTCCCAGGAACAAATCTAATAATCAAGCAATTTTCTTCTTCTTATTCTTCTTCTTCATCTACCGCCACCGCTGTGGTTGCCGTCCACCGCCCACTGCTACCTGTCGTCGGCAATCGGTTCGGCGAGCTCGCCGGAGGCAAGCCTAGCCACCAACGAGGCCGAGCTAGTGGCCAGGCAGGCCTCGCCCAGCCCTATCGAGGCCCGCCCAGCCTTGCCGGTGGCCAGGTGAGCCTCGCCCAACCCTGCCGGTGGCTGGGCGAGCCTTGCCTAGCCCAAGTAAGGTTCACCTGGCCACCGCCGAGGCTCGGCGGGGCTGGGTGCGCCTCACGATCTGGCGAGGCTGAGTCTCGCCCAGCTACCGGTGAGGCTCGGCCGATGAGGGCCGGTGACGCTCTGGTGAGGTTGCCGACCCTCGTCGGCCGGCCGCCGGTCTTCCCAAGGCCGGTGACCAACCTTTGAATAAGAAGAAGGGGAGGAAGAAAGGAAAAAAAGAAAAAAAAAAAGGAAAATATTAATAAAATTATTTTAAAAATAAAAAAAATGATTTGAAGTATGAATTGAAATTTTGCTATTTATAGAATACATATTTAATTCGTATTTTAATTTATTATTTAGTATTTATATTTAAATTTTATACTATAGTTTATTATTTACTATTTAATAAAAATTTGATTAGGTAATATGTTTATTACTTAGTATAAATATAATTAATCAATATAATTTCTATAAGTTGATAAAATTTTAGAATTTGAATAGAAATTTTATGTAGTTACCAAACGTATTTCTGTTCTTTTTTTATTCTAAAATCAGAAATTTTGTACAATTACCAAACACGTTCTTTTGCTCAAAAATTGTTCCCGGAACAGAATAAAAAAGAATAATTTCTGATCAGAATATGTTTCCGGGAACATAATCGTTACCAAACACGCCCTTTGTCTCTCGCTTGGCTCAGTCACTCTCACACTTGCTTGACTCTCAAACGCTACCCTCTTGCTTGAATCGCTCAATGCGACCCTCTCACTCGATGCCTCCCTCTCTTGCTCTGTTTTTGGTTAATTGTGATCACAATCGCATTTCATCGAGGTAGATATCCAATGCACTATTTTATTTTATTTTTGCCCGTGGTTCTTTCTCTTTTGTTTTTAAACCACTTCAATAATGAATTGATCTTTTTCAGTGTTTGTTGATTCTCTAGTGATTCTATTATTCATATGTTGCTTCAAGTTTTGGGAATTCGTAGTTGTTCATCTTCCTTCCTAGTCACCTTGAAGATTTTACAATGATCTAGATTGGTGTTTTGGGCTTTCTAACTTCTTTTTCGTTCCAGTTAAGTTTTTGTTTCTTCGTCTTTTCCATTTTTGTGATTTTACATGTGATTTTTTTATTTGTTGTTCTATAGAGAACCATCAAGTAGGAAAAAGAAAAAAAGAATGTGTCACCAGTTCCATTTACCCACGAGATGTGGATTGGACTGCCCAGGTCCGGTTCCAAGACCAAATGATCTGATTATTGAACCGTGAGTGGAAAGAGGACTACTTGGAAATCGATTATCCTCACACGAAACAATACCACTAACTCGAAACTATTTTTAACCTTTTTTTTTTTTTTGAAATTGATACATTTTTACCGTTTTCTTTGTTCTTTTCACGAAGGATACTTTCACAATTACATTTGAACCACCTCGTAAACAACATAAAAGAATCACTGAACTAATGACAAAAAATACACCGACGCCACATGAATTGCCAGCCTTTAACTATAATGTTTTTGCTTCTCCCACCATCTTTTTTCCTTTCACTCTCGCCTTTATAAATAGAACCAATTCTGAATTCAAAAGACACTTGATGCAAATTTTGTATCAAATAATGCATATATTTCATGCTAAAAGAATACATAAAAGGGTCTTTTGCAGCGAGGGTGAAACAAATTTTTGGACAGCCAAAGAAAAAGAAAACCTTAAATTCCAAGAAATAGGTGATTTCAATCATTTATAGGGAGATTGCTTCTTATTGAAATCGGGAGGTGAACGTCATCTCCTCTATAATCCTCGAACAAAGCCTCCTTCAACAGTCATGGTTAAAAAGCAAAGAGACAAACATCATTTTCTACCACAATAATGGAAGGGCTTTGATCTTTTGATCCCTCATTATTGTTTTTTCAGCTAATTATTTTTCCAACAGCTCCAATCATTATTACACCAAATTTCTTGGTAGATGTGTCATATATGATCATTAGTGTATTCCATGCTGGCAGGCTCCAGCTGGTCTTGCAAGGAGACGATTGAGTTTTCCAACTATTTTGGAGAATCAAATGCTAATTCTAGCTTCCCTCCAACGCTTTGGACAATCGAGGAGTCGATAATGTTGTAACGATGCGAAGGAAAAGTAAAAATTTATCTGGACACCCTTTTGAAAATAGAGGAAGTTAAGGGACGATGAACAAGAAATCTTTGAAGATTTACAATTCAGAAACTAAAGAATTGTCAAAACTATAGAAAAAATAAATAAACTTCTGAAACTCCTTCAGCTCTTTTGAGCTTCGATGCTCCGTAATCGCTGTAAAACAGCCTTTATTGTTGGTGGATTTATTTACCAACTAAATGATGTCACCGTGCGTGGGGAGCAGTCGCTTGGGGCGGCGCCGATGGCTGGTTTGGCAAGTCCGGCTGCTCTTCCTCCACAACATCAGGATGCCTAGCAATCTCCGAGTCGTCAGCTAATCCATGGTCGTGAGAAGACTCATCGGTCAACTCTAACTCGGGCCAGCGGTCACTTTCGATCTCATGAAGGCCCTCTTCGCTTCTGTGGTTATAGTTTTGCAGGAGATGAGCCGGCGTCGCTGGCCGGCTGGAGAACGGCGGGTCGGCATTGGAGTGGCGGCTTTGTTTGGTGTGTTTCTTCGCAGTGGTACGCCAGTGCTTGATAGCCGTTGCGACATGATCATTGAAGATGGTGGGCTTCATGCTCGATCCCATCTGCAAATAACCGAAAGGAAACCAAGATTTTATGCCAGTGAATCGCAAGTTTTCTATTTCATTTCCTTTCTGGTCTAAATTCCAAACATTCGTTACACCGATTTTCAGGAAATGTTTATGTGAAATTTGATGGAAGGGGATTGATTTTGTTAGTATTAGTGTGCTATCGCCACAATCAAGAGATTCATTGTCATTCAGGTCCTCGAAAACACAAGGAGATTAGCTGATAAACTATAGCGAAAATTAATAACATAAGAATTCACAGACCTGTGTCACCAAAGCATAGAGAGGCAAGGTCACATAGCTGCAGAGGACCTGGATAAAGACCCTGTACATTGAAGGAATCAAATGAGGCATTAGCTTCAAGAAATATTAGCTAATGAACACAGAAAATTCTGTCTTGTTCATACTATGCACGTATATTATGCTTTCATGTTAATCCTTTTTTCTATTTTGCTCAAAAGTATCAACGCTGAATAAGCCTTCTTCTCCATGTACCGCTGTTTTTCTCGAGTGATGTACGGAAAGTAATATGAATTAGGTAATACTGACCCCATTGAAACTCTGAAGATGATATCTGCAGTGCGTTCATGGAAGCAGTTCTTCAAACCAAATGAATACTGAAAACAGTGATGGGAACCATAATTAGGACATACGGAACTTGCAATTGACATGCACATACTTTCAAGAAGCAGTGGATCAGATCAAATGCTTACCGTGCCCCAAGCGAAAAAGGCTAGTTGAAAAGCATTCTGCAATCAAGAAAAGTGGACAAAGAACAAAAATTTGAGATAGAGATACAAAATATGAACAAGGTTTTAGAAAGAACATGAATTATACGAGGATGTTATTTAACAGAAGAAGTTCTCAGTACCTGAAAAAGGATGAAATGAATCAAGAAAAGGAGGAGACGCGGGCGTCCAAACCAGAAAAGCTCATCACCAGGTTGAACCACAGGAATGCCCATGACTATATTTCCCCTCTCTTGAATGCGCAGTCCCAGTTTCGTGATTATAACTTGCAGCTTTGTCCCCACCAAGAGTACTATCTGCAAGATCCATCCTTTGATTAATATATCATTCATCAACATTCCACACCCAAGATCCTCAGATGAGATGTTTTGAGAGGATAAGGAAATACAGATTGCTTCAAGCTTTTGTGCTTACAAACAGAGTAATAAACGGCAACCATATATAAGAACGCCATCCTGCAGAAGAGAACAAAACCGAAAACAAGTGATTCAGTAACCGAGAGGAAACATAGAGCAGCCAAAGAGACTGAAATAGGAAACTAGATAAAAACCAGTTGTAAGATGTTGAATGAAAGCTTAATGAAAAAGGCATGAGCATCAGGATGCAGAGTTTTTGAAGACACTAATCAAAATTATATCCTTTTTTTGCAAGTGAAGGCAGCAATAATCATCCGAGCTTACCATGCGTATTGGTCAGAAGGAACAGCACTGCCGAGAACCAGATAATCGGGCTGCATGTCAAAAAAAGTGGATTGTGAGACATATATATGTAGTCAAACAAAACTAACTGCACGTTAACATTAGGCAGTTCCTACCTTATTTCGACGACTACTTTAAAATCGTCCTCAAGTGATCTCTGGATGTAATCCTGGAAGTCAAATGTTGTCTCGCTTCCGGTTGGCAAATGTGCCTGTAATTGCAATTTAGGTAAGCCTTTGATTGACCTTCTTTGTAACAATGATCGTACTTGGTGATGTCAATGTGACTACTTTGCATGACGATGAGCGTGTGCTTACCTTGATAAATCCATGTCTTAATGTCAAATAATCAACCTTCGTGACTGATCCAAAGAACTGTCTGAAAAAGCACACCTGACAGAAGGGGAAGAAAATTTGGTTCAACTCTAGGGAGGATTTTGGTTTTTTTCCTTCCACCAGAAAAAGTAACTTTGTTTATATTTCTCAGAGAAAGATAAAAACATTGATTATCCCTGAAAACAAAGCTAAAATTGTGATAAAGTTTGAATTTTGCTACCAACACATAAATTGACAAAAGAGCTGTGAATCTTCAAATTTGCATCATGTACTAACCGAATTCAATTTTAGACTCACAAAGTCAATTATGTGTCAAACCCGAATTGCTAATGAATAATTTCTGTTTGAGAAATAAAATGATCTGCTGACAGATATTCGAAATCAACTTGGACTTCAGTACAATAGAGGTGTATGTTATCTGGAGAATTGTACTTACTATCCAGACAGATATTTTCCATTTGCTCCAAAAGCTCAAATGCCTTCGACCGAATGATGTCTCTCTTGTAAACCTAAACCTCTCTGGATCTGCAACAGAGATTTGGCTCTGGGTTTAGCCATATTTGGACGAAGAGAAGATAACAATGCAACATCATTTATGTTCGACTAAGACTGAAAGCACCCGCTCTATTTTTCCACGTGAACATTTAAGGGAGTTAGCCACATGGTAGTGGTTGATGGGCATTTTTAGTGTAAAATTCATGGATGCTGACAGCACACACAGATTCACTAATTAGGCAAAGTGTAACCAAATATCAGTAATTTTTGGGGCATATTTTGTGTTCAGAGTTTAAAGGTTACCATTGAAGTACTTGTATTCATGTGTCTTCGTCTCTTTTTCCCATGCTTCCCATCGTCTCATCTGCAGCAACAACCAAACAAAGCCACTCAGAGAGAGAGAGAGAGAGACAGAGACAGAGACAGAGAGGTTCTTCGGTTTGTAACTTCATATTGTACCTTAATGTTGCCCAGAGCCAAGGTTGTCAGGCAGTACATAACATGGAAGATGGCTAACACAAAGATGAATATATGGAGCTGATGAATACCGTACGCCGTGACAAAGGCATACTCTCCCTGCACAGAATGTTCAGTACAAGTGAATACTATATGCAGCGACAGAGATTTTATCATTGATCCATACTCAGAGAGACATGTAAATGAAGGGATGCACACTTTCTCCCGAGTGCACAGGGTGGTTTCTTGAACTAAGGGCGTGTTTATGTGATTTGACCAAAACTTTTAAAGGCAATGAAGTGATTTGACAGGCATATTTGAAAAGCTTATCATTACCTTTCCTGTGCATTTATCGTACCCTTTCGTGGCCAGACTCCGGCGGATGACCCCACCGAACTCCGAGAACTCCAGGAGTCTACGGCCAGACTTTCCAGCCTTGAGCTCCTCCTTACAAGGAAGCCAGGAGCTCGCCATTTTCCTGGGGACGCATATGTTCGATATTGGACCTTGAAGCACTGTCAGAAGCAATGATATGAACCCCAGCAGCATAAGCTCTGCCCAAGCGAACAAAAAACAGAAAAAAGCAGACAACTCATCAACGAAGCGTGCTATGCCAAGGAATCATTAAGAGACTCTGAGTTTCTGTCAGTGAAAATTGGCAAGAGCAAGTCAAATCTTAAATCACCTGATTTAACCTTCTCTAATGCTTCAACTAGAGATACCCTCCTCTTTCTCTTTAAGAACTGCAAATGGCAAGAACAAACCAATCAGCGACATTCATCAGACCATCGGAAAAGACATCGTAGCTAACACAACAGTTTAGTGATCAATCCAGTTAGTGATAGTCAAGCTCTTCAAGATCACCTCACCTTTTCAAAGAGGTGAATGGCATGTTCCAACAAGATGGAAATAGCAAGTATCACGAAACAGACAATAGCGACCGCCCACGTCGCAGTCTGCTCCAGGGTACGCTCCTTCGCGTACTCCTCTGCCATCGATGCACCGCGAAGATCCTCGACGCCTCGCCGGAAGTCACTGTGACCGGAGAATCAGTCTCCGTCGAAAGAGAGCAAGAGGACACTCCAGTCCAAAACGAAGGAACCAAGAAAGGTAATGGAATGGAGGAGGAGAATGAGGTGGTAAGGAGAATATGTGATTATATATCAGCGGGGTTGAACATTCAATCGTTTTGACTGTTCCACGGGTTTTGCGTGGGAGGCGGGGGAAGGCGATGATGCATGACTTTCAACGCAGACCGGGGCCATTTGACTTGATCTTCCGACCCATCTCATAGGATAAAAAGCATATGCTAAAAATAATATTTCATTAAAAAAGGTGTGATGGAGAATTTACTATATTTTTTTATATTAAATATAGTCATGAAATTGGGATGTCTACGCGTTCAATTCTCGATTCCACTTCTAGAAATATTAGAATCTTTCGTGATATATTTATTAAAGTGGCAAGAAACTCTAGAAAGATTCCTCCCTTTTACCAACCAGAGCTGCACCGTAGAAGATCAACACGGTTGGAAAATGATGGATATTTTATATGCTCAATAGTGAATTCAGCGTTAAATAGTGACTGGAAATGAGTCAAATGTCAACTCACTCAGAATAATGTCATTCCCAAGTTTATCCAAATTACTTGTATATTCCAAAATAATGCATCACGGCATGCCCATATCTATTGAGAAAAAAGTGTATATTTGGTCCTCGAATGTACATTGTCTTTCCAATATGATTCTTAAATTTACGAATTACATAATCGAATATATAACTTTTATATAATTTTCTAATCAAATCCCTTAGTTTTAATAAATTGAAGCTAATGTGATGATTGCCATCCGATACTAGCTAGAAGTATGACAGTGAAATAATCAACAGACTATTGAATCGAACGCTATTGGAATTGTCTAATGAGGTGATAAGATTGTCATTCTAATGATTTGGTCAATGCAATTTGATTGTCTTTAATTAGTCCAAATCAATGATTAAGACACTTTGGGTGTGTTTGTTTCGCGAAAAATAAATGATTTTGAAATTACTTTCCTAAAAATAATTTTCCATATCGATTAAAAAATGAACGAACGAAAAATATTTTTATTGTTTGTGAAGATAATTAGAAATAAATTATTGTTGATAATGAATCATCTTTCATTAATTAATTCTTTCAAGCGGTACAAACAATTATTTTTATAAAAAAATTTCAAATTATCTATTTTTGACGAAACAAATAAAGTCTTAATTAGAAAAATTCTACAAATTCAGGTACTTAATTGCACACATGTACAAATTCGAGGACTAGAGTGAAAAAAAGGATATAACAGTGCAGAATGTGCGCTTTTACCTTACATTTAAATAATTCCAAGATCTTTTAGGAGGACTATTTCACTTTAATTATTTATTTAGTTCCTTAGCCGCCATCAAGGACCGCCGCCATCCATGCTTATTCAATTTTGTTTTATTGATTTTGGATGTACTGTCAAATTGTCAATGTCTGCTATTCGAATGGTCATTTGCCCTTTACACGTCTCTTTCTTCTCTCTTCCTCTTGGCATATAATTTAATTTTAAAAACTTTATATTTTTCCGCGCAACTGTATGCGGATTCGTACAGGAAAGTGATTATCGAATATTATTTTATTTTATTTTTCAGTAACATGGCTTTCATATAAGTATGAACGATTCCCATGTGACATGTTATCACGATCAAGTTGCAAGTCATGATTGTCTTTTACTATGGAAAATTTAGGTTTAGAAAATGAATTCAAACTTTAAATAGTAGGTAAAGAGGTGGGTCAACAACCTTCAGATCATGGGATGCAAAAATGGACATATGATAAATATATAAGGAAGATGTATCATTTTTATAGCACTGTTTATTTTGCAAAAAATCAATTATTGGACAATGTTTTTCTAAAAATGTTTTCTTTTTGTTACTTACAAAAATAAATGAATGAAAAATATTTCTATTGTTCTGGAAAATGTTAAGCATGAATTGTTATTAATAATGAAAATATTTTTTCTTGATTAATTATTTTAAACAACACAATCAAGTATTTTTTAGGAAAGTATTTTCTAACGAATTTAATTTTTATAAAACAAACGGGGCCTATTAATCAAAACTAAAAGCTGGAGAGGAATTTTCTAGCTATTACATGCTTAATTAGTAAATCACACTGATTAATTATCAAGTCCTAGAACACCCGTGAAAGAAGTAGTTCCCCATCCAAGAGCTCCTTTACCATATTCTGAATTAAATGATTTCAACAAGTCTTCTACAACAGGCCATCTTGGTCCAGATTTAGAACTAGCCTCAACAGTTTGCGGCCAGAGGTTTATGTACGATTTAAACACGCGAAAGATAAAAATAGCTTTAAAAATCTTTTACCACGTGTGCCGAGGTGAGATAATAGCCTTTTAGGGTTTTAATGGAGTTGTTTAATAGACCCACCGACAACTCCAAGAGAATTGTCCCAGTGGGTATCATTAGATTCTTGCAACTTCATCCTGCAGCTCTTTTTCATTTTTCTTAATTAGCAGTCCTTAATTTTGCAGATTACATATATATGATATATATGATGGGCCATCAAGGCTTTCAATCCGCCTTTAAAGTTCATGATCTTCATTGAAAAATTTGAAAGTTCATTTGCATCAATTATATTCATATCTATTCCTTTTTAAGCAAGAATGATATTTGGTGATACGTTACTCCACACATCATATTCATTCTCAATTATTGAACTAAGTTATAGACAAAGTGCACACAATGTGATTACATTGATATATATAATTAAATAGAAATTTTAAATAAGAATTTGAAGTGTCATTTTTTTCATTTTTTAAATAAGAGATTAAAGTTGACCTTATTTCAAATAAAAGTCTAAAGTATTTTCATTTTTTTTTTCAAATTAAAACTTAAAGTGAACGTCATTTCAAATAAAGCGTTTGAAGTGGTCACGTCACCTCAAAAAAAGGCTTAACCTCATCAATTGATTAAGGGCATTTTTGTCTTTTACTTTTTTTTCTTTCATTTTTACCTTTTTTCTATTTTTTTTTCTTTCCAAAAAAGACAAACTTAAAAAATAAAAAAGCCTAAAATTTGAAAAAAGAAAAAAGAACACAAGCAGGAGGGGCCGCGACCACAGGCAGGAGTAGGGGTGTGCAAAATATCCGGACCCGGCTGGACCGCCGAGAACCGCGTTCTTGAGGGAACCGGTCCGGTTCTTGAGGAACCGGTCCGGTTCTCGGTTCCAATTTTCGGAATCGGTGGGTACCGGTCGGTTCCGGTTCCATGGGCGGATCCATCCACCCGGACCGGACCGGAACCTTTTTAATATTAAAAAAAAAAATTTACTAAAAGAAACCCTAGATTGGATCTCATCTCCTCACTCCCTTCGTCTTCGGTTCTCTCTCTGTTTGTCTCTTCCTCGGTTCCTCCTAATCCTATCGCCATTTCGATTCCTCCCCGAGTGTCGACGCCGTCACCGCCGCTCCTCCGCTGCTACTATTTGCCCCCTCGCGTCGGCCACCACCCGCCACAGCCGCGAAAATTGTTTCGCGACCGTTCTATGTTGAAAAACCGACCATAGACCTCCTCCCCTCCTTCCCAACTCATAGACCCGACCGTTTTATGTTGAAAACCAAAATTGTTTTCGACGGCGGTCCGGTTCCCGGTGGATCCATGCAACAAACGGGTGGATCCCGGTTCCAATTTTTCGGAACCGGTCCTTAGCAGCGGTTCTTGGTTCTAGGTCGGGAACCGCCCGCCCGGACCATGCACACCCCTAGGCAGGAGCCTCTCGCCTAAGTTTTTTTTTTATTTTTTTTTTATTTGTGCTTTCTTTTTTCTTTTTAAGTTTTAGCCTTTTCTTTTTCTTTTTTCAGTTTGTCTTTTTTAATTAAAAAAGAAAAAGGAAAAAGAAAGAAAAAGGGAAAATAATTTTAAAAAATTGTAAATGACGGAAATCCCCTTGACAAGCTAATGAGGTCAAGCCTTTTTTAAGACTAATATAGTTACTTTAAGCTCTATTTAAAATAATGTTCATTTCGGGTTACAAAATGCCTCGCAAGTTTCATGAACCAATTGAGCCTGACCAATGTGGGCTGCCGGCATCCAAAACAATTTTTGCATACTATTAACAGAACATGAACATATGACTTTCAGTTTCTTAAGTGGGAAATCCCTTGGCGCCATAGCCAACTTTGCAATATAAATAGTAGTTTAAATGATCTGAATGGCTCATAACCACATATTCTTTTAGGAACTATTCTATTTCCAGACGAGTTAGCCCCTACACTACTAAAGAGGACCTGTAATAAACGTGATTGCTATCTGAGAGCAATTTTACAACTTAATAGATTTCATAACGCCCTAGGTGGCCAAGACATATATGATGATCTCTAGAGTCATAGAGAGAATGGAGAGAGTGTTTATGGGGCTTAATCCTAGCCAGAGTTGTATGATGTGTTTTTGAAATGAGTAATTATAGTGAGAATATATACAAAAACATAATTACAGGTACATATGCATTGCATAGTAATACCCCTCAATCTGAAATAGGTATAAGAACCAACAGATTGGATCTCAATAACGCATGTTGTGAACTAGATTGTCCCTTTATGAATATGTCCGCTAGGTTATCCGATATAGGCATGTAGCAAACACGTACATCACAGGAAGCAACCCGTTATCGAACATAGTGAAAATTCAATTTGATGTGTTTGGTGTAAGCATGCAACATTTTGTTTGAACATGAAAATTCTAAGGTGACAAGCGTGCCGGTAGACACCTTTTCAATTTGACATGCAAATAGATCGGTAAAAGGGTTTAGGAGCACCTAAATCATTAAAACATCGATACACATCTAGGAATTTTCAAGCACTAAATGATGTATTTGTTTGAACGAAAGAATTTTTCAAGAATTATTTATTGTGGACTTTCACTTGTTTGGCTTACTGAAAATGATCGGTTAATGGAAAATCATTTACGATCAAAGAAAATATACATGGTCAAAGTTAAAAAAAATGAAATCCTCAATCTGAAAAGGGAAAATACTTTTCTAAAAAATGATTTCTTGGAAAGTATTTTGATGATTTTTTAATTTAGTTTATCTGACTAAATTTGATAGAAAATTGTAGTTAGTCACAAGAGTGCCGACGACCTAATGTAGAGAATTTTACCCAAATCAATGTCCCTTGCTTAATTTTTTGAGTTTTTTACTTTTTCTTTTCTTCTCTTTTTAAACTTTTTCTTTGGTCACTGTTCATCATCTTCTTCATCTCCCTTTCCCTGCATTACTCTTCTCCGGTCAGACAATTTGCTATTCTCTGGTTTCACTTTTGAGTGTTTGGTCAGGAATACGGAGATGGCACTCTGGTCCTTCCTAAGAAGCTCGTCCATCAAGCCCTTACCGCCAAGTTGACCCAGATATGATTTCGACCTTCATGCCGCGACGGAGTTCGAGCTACTGGATCCGGGGCTTGAGCTTGACACCTCGGCAAAGCTCGAGATCATCAAGCTTGGTTGACACCGCGGTAGAGCTCCATGCCTTAGTAATATCCTTAACTTTCACGGCGATGGAGCTATTTTGAGATGATGGGCGATCCCATTTTTCTACGATTGCACGAATCTGACCTTCGAAAATGCTTATTCTAGATTGAAGACATCAACACATAATTCGCTCTCTCGTCGAGGGGATGAAGCAGAGAGGAATGAGCAAAGGTAAGGAGATTGAGTGTGAACTCTCGAATAGCTGTTTCAGTCGGAGCAAGGCATGAAATTCTTCACACCTCGGCCCGAGGCCAGTTTCCCTTTGTGCTGAGAAACCAAAGCGCAAAAGGTGTTTTGAGTTAGAGGAAAATAAGATGGAGGATGCTAGTTGTTCTTCTTCAAAATGTGTGGAGTCCAGTTTGAATTTTGAGGACCTTTTTTTTTTTTTTTTTTTTTTCTATCGCTGTGAGGGGCCATGCTTTAGAGGAAGAAGACATAGACTAAAGGAAAGAGGAGGAAAAGAAATTTAAAAAAAAAAAAAGAGGACAATATCACGACAAATCCTAACTAGTATACATTTATCTTAAAAAAACTCTAAACTAGTACACTTGTAATAAATTTACCATCCATTAGTTTCTATTTATTATCAAATTGCTGAGTTGGATGATATGTGGCAATTGACAAGTATCTAATTTAGGGTTTTACTCTCTATTTATCATAAATATATTAGTTTGTGATTTTTTTAAGTATTAATCATATTACGGAAACTAACAAAGGGTATAGGAGTTTTGGTGATCAACAAATTAGTTTTAAGTAAATTTGTCATAAATATATCAGTTTGAGATTTTTATTAGTCAAAAAATTAGTTTGAAATAAATTTTTCACAAGTGTACCGGTTTGGAGTTTTCGTTGGTCAAAAAATTATTTTTGAATAAATTTGTTACATGTGTATCAATTTAGAGTTTTCCGTAATATTAACCTTAAAAAAATTAAAAAATTAAAAAAAAAAACTATAACATGTTTCAATACAACAACATGTCATATTGTTGGCTATCATTCTACGTAAGACAATCGGCAATCAACAATGACTAAATGTCACATATGCAACTTGCGATAAAAAAATTAACTGAATGGACTACATTAGCTAAATTGAAAACAATTTAGAATTAGATTAGCAGTCGTATAATAAATTTATGATTTTTTTGGATAATTTTCTTCTTTGGAAAAATGTTTGGCAAATTCCATAGCAGTTGTGCGCCTGTAAAGTTATAGTTGTTTTTACCTAACTTTGAGAGATACTGCAGTTTTAAAGTATAATTGTTAAACATAAAACTTACAGCATAGTTACAAGCTATGTAGCACCGACACGGACACACGACATGCGACACGACATGACACAACATGCCGATACGTTAGTTCTCAAAAAATAGAGAATTCCGACACGTTCCGACACGTTATATATTAAATATATGTTTTTATATATAAATGCAAATAATAATAATAAAAAGAGCATATAATTAATTTATACTAAAAATATTAATTCAACATTTGTTATTATCATTCATTGTTTTAATTTAATAAAGATTGATTAAGAAATTCAAAAATTGCAAACACAAAAGAGTAAATTTGAAGGAACGTGTCATGTTTTCTTACACTTGTCGGAAATTAATTATATTTCTTATAGTCCTAGACAGAGTTTGGAGTTCATGATATAGACTGGCTTAGAGCTCCTCTACAAAACAAGGTTGAGAAAAATGAAAATTTAGAACAAAAACTCTCGAAGTACGACCAAAAGAAAAGGAAATAACTAAATTCGCCATGGAAAATGTAAGAGATAACTCACAAGATAATGACATAGACTAAAAGAAATAACTCACATGTGACGCCTACAAGAGGCGGAAAGAGGCCAAAAAAAAAAAAATCGCAACTTTAAGTCTGCGGGAGCGGCGGAGTGACGCTGGTGAGAAGAGGGGCGTTCCATCATCACTCACGAGAATGTCAAAACTTATAAATGAGAAACTTGAGAATGAGAATTTTCTTTTTCCCCTTTATTTTTGTTATTTTCATTATTTTTCATATATTTATATTTTGACCCCTCAAGTATTGAAATTTTTTAAAATTGAACCCCGTGCGTGTCGGAGTCCCGTGTCGGAAATTCAGACTTGCGTGTCGAGGAGAGTTGACCACGTGTCGGATTTCTCGACACTCGTTGACCGCGTGTCGGAATGCGTTGGAGCGTGTCGGACACGTGTCGGAGTGTCGGACACGACACGAAAGCTTCTGGAGAGTGTCGGTGCTTCTTAGGTTACAAGCACAACACGGTTACTATTCGACCACAATTATACCAAACAAGCCCTTACTGTATTGTTTTAATCTCTAGGGTCTTAATCGTATGAGCAACGACACTGGTTAAACAAATTGGCCAAATGTTAAACTTATTTTTAGTAATTTTTCTTTCTATTTTTAAAAATCCTAGGCCAATTAAATCCTAAACCTTTTTTATTGGGTGCATTTTGGCCTGTTTGGTGAGCTCATGGCCAAATTTGCAACATATGTGCCAATATACAATCTAAGTCTAAAAGGTTGAAATTTGTGTAGTTAAATTTCTTGACTGGGGAAGAGTTTTTTTTCAAAAATATTTCTTTTCTATTTCTATTCCGGGGACAATTTCTGAGTAAAAAAACCCGTTTGGTAACTACACAAAATTTCTACTCTTGGAATAGAAAAAGAATATAAATGTGTTTGGTAACGCAACGATTCTTTTTTCTATTTATTCGTTTTTTATTCTTGGGCGGGCAAAATGACAGCGATCGGCAGCGGGCGGCGGGCAGCGACCGACAACCGGGCGATCGGCACCGCCGCCGGCCGGCGGCCGGCGACCGGCGGGCGGCGGGCGGCGGCCGGCGACAGCGGCGGGCGGGCGATCATGGGCGGTGGTAGTAGGCGGCCGGCAACCGTCGGCGGTGGCTCGGCGGTTGGAGGTGGCCGTAGCAAGAGATAAATAAAACAAAAATAAAAATAAAATTTGCTTATTTCTAAAAATTGTTCTCGGGACAAGAAGCAATTTTTTTTTTGTTTCTTGTTTCTATTCCCCGGGCTAACTTTTCTATTCCGGGGAATAGAAATCAACTTGCGTTACCAAACGGGTTTTACGTTCTTTTTTTTTGTTCCGGAGAACAAAAGAACAGAAATTCTTAGGAATAAAAAGGTGCAACCTAGCTACTCCGACGACCAAATGTCACGTATCAAAAGAGCGACGGGGCAACAAACTCCCAGCACCTCAGAGTTCTCTCTCGATATGTAGAGCCTTTCTACCTCCATGGTAGCTTCTTCTCCACTCATCCCCAACAAAACCACGTATCTCTTGAAGATTTCTCACTGGGAAGCCCCAATTCCAATTGTGACCAGTGCAGATTTCTCTCTCGCACACCCATAATCTTCATAAAATCACACCACCCATTTCCTATTTTTTCGCCTCTTACCCAGACATCCCAGCCAATGTTTTTCTACTACAAGTCTTTTCGATTACAATCTCAAGTTTCAGTATTGATTCTACAAATTCCCCTCTCCAATCCTCATTCGGTCATCCAATCGTGTTTTTCCCATCGTTTGATGCTACGATTCTCGGCCATCTTCTCTTTACTGTTTCTACATGTCAAAATTGCCTGTTGAGAAGGATGCCCTAGCTCTTCCTTTCGAATTAGTTCCTCTGGGTCACTGAAAGATGCTGCTTTGAGCCTTGTTGAAGGTCCCTTTAAGTTTGCGAACCTGAATTATCCTCAGTCCTCGGATTTGTCTGTCGAGTTGTGCTTGAGCTTCAATGGATTGCCTAGCCAGCGAAGAGGAGGCTCGTTTGGGTGCCCTATGCACTCGCCTGGGCCGTCTATGGTTGGAACAGCAAGTGGAAGTCTGGGAAGAAGCTACGCCACCTGAAACATTAGAGGAATGTCGCTTAACCTTGGTCGGTAAGATACTCACCAATCCTTCGGTTAATTTCCAAGCATTTCAAAATACTATGAGACGTGCATGGCGAACTAATTTAGTAGACATCTCCCAAGGAGAAGCTGGTTTATATATAGCCAAGTTTAAAACAAAGGAAATTAAGCAGAGGGTTCTTGAGAATGGACCTTGGTTATTTGCTAATCATTTGGTTATCTTGAAATCTTGGATCCCGAACACACCACTGCACTGCTATGAGTTTCATACCTGCGCGTTTTGGGTCCAAGTTTTCGGATTACCTCTAGAACGTTGTACATAGACGATGATTACAAAAGCAATATCACATATAGGCAAGGTGATAGAGGTTAAAGTAGAGCATAAAGATGGATCTACTCTTCGATCAGGTCGGCCTTGTGTGGAATTTAACCTGCAACAGCCCCTCAAAACACGGCTCCTAATCAAGGTGGAGGGGAAGAACATTTGGTTGGATTTCATATATGAAAGACTGTCTAATTATTGTTATTCATGTGGAAAACTTGGGCACTTTGCTATGTACTGTAAAGATTTTCCATATGACGAGAGCAAAATGGATGGGAAAGACAATCTATTATATGGTGCTTGGCTACGAGCAGAGGTTAAGGAACCAAGCCCCTTCTGGCGTACCTTTTATGCATTGGATCACCCTTAGGATGATGCTGCTGAAACCATTCCGGAGACCCCGCAATCCTCATCTGCTATGATCACTGTCCACGAATCCAGCTGCTTCTGTACCTGCAACTCAAGAACAGAAAGATAAAGGCAAACAAACTCTGGAGACTCCTATGACTAACCCACCTATCATAGTTGTCAAACCACTCAAGTGGCAACCACTAGTTGAGGAATCTTCGACAACCAATTTCCCACAGCACAAGCTCCCTACCTATCAATAGCACATCACATCTCCTGAAAGTGCAGTTGCTCCACTTCGGTCAAAGAAAGTTAAAAGCCCACGCCTGAATACGAGATCAGGCACAATTAAGAAAACCAAAAGAATTATTACCTCTGATGTTCGCTCTCAACTTCAATAGGGACTTGATGAATCTATGTTACAAGAGACCCCAATCCATGAAGTTGATGCTTCTGCATGTTGGGCCCTAGTGGCTGGCCCTAAAAAGCCACCAGGTGAACAATGAAGTTAGTCTGTTGGAACTGTTAGGGTTTGGGCAATTCCCTTACAATTCAAGCACTAAAGGTCTTAGTGACCCAGGAAAAGCCCAACATTTTGTTTTTAATGGAAACAAAGAACCAGGAAACAATGCTACTTAACTTAAACCGGAAACTCGAGAAAATCTAGTTGGATTGGTAGGAGGTTTAGCACTATTTTGGACTGACCGAGTGACCTTGAATGTAGCTCATCACTCTTCGGCAATGCTTGACTTGAAATGCACCAATCTAGCAGTAGGAATCACAATGCGTCTCACCTGCATACATGCTCCAGCTAGTCATCACCTTCGGCAACATTTTTGGGCTGAATTAAGACAGACCAGTACACTACAAAACTTACCTTGGCTATGTGCAGGGGACTTCAATGAAGTTTTCTACCCATGGGAGAAAGTTGGGAAGCAACCAGCTAAGCCTCATCGCATCACTTCTTTCAGCGAAGTCCTTAATGATTGCTCCCTTATGGACCTTGGCAACAAAGGCGGTGCTTTCACCTGGACGAACAATAGAAATGGGGAAGACATTGTGAAAGAAAGGATAGATTGAATGCTCTGTACAAAGGAATGGAGAGTTACCTATCCCCTTGCTGAAGTGTTCGCTCTTCCAGCTCTTGGCTCTGATCATAGCCCACTCCTTTTGAACATCGTAGCAGCACATCGACCTAAAAGGCACCGATCTTTCTATTTCGAAGCCTACTAGTTACAAGATGTAGAGTGTCGATCCACTATTGCAACTTCTTGGAATACTCATCAGCTTGGAGCAATGACTTTTCCCCAAAAGCTACGTGTTGTCTCCGACGCTCTCTGTCAGTGGAACCGATCTAAACTCACCAACGCCAGACTTCAGATTAAGACTCTCAAGAATCAGCTTCAAATCCTGACGAATCAGCCTACAAGCCACTCTGATAAGGTCGTAATGAATGACCTGAAAGAGAATATTCATTGGTTATGGCAACAGGAGGAAAGTTTCTGGGCAATGAGATCTAGAATCAATTGGCTTCAATGGGGGGATAAGAACACGAAGTTTTTCCATGCAACTACCATTCAATGACAACAACACAACAAGATTAGTATGCTGTATGATGCTTATCAGAATTGGGTACGTGACCCTAATTGACTAAAAGAGATGACTTCTACTTTTTTCAGGAGTTTATATACATCTGTATGAAATAGAGACTATAGGCCAACTCTTAGCCTATGCCACCATATCGTGACAGTAGAGATGAATGCAAGTTTAATCACAGAAGTTAGTCCTGAGGAAATCAAAACAGCAGTTTTCCAGTTAGGGGCAACAAAAGCACCCGGCCCTGACAGGTTGAATGGTCAGTTTTATCAAACCTACTGGGATATTTTACATGACGATATCTACAATGATGTTCATCAATTCTTTCAAACAGGGGTATTGTTACCTAAATATAACCTGACCTATATCTCTTTAATCCCAAAAATCTCACACCCTGAAAGATTGGATTAATTTCGCCCCATTAGCCTTTGCAACTTCATCTATATAATTATATCTAAGATACTAGCTAACCGTCTCAAGCCATGGCTCCCAGAACTAATCGCGCCGGAACAAAGCGCTTTTGTTGGTGGCAGGCAAATTCAAGACAACATCATTGTGGTACAAGAAGTTCTTCACCAAATCAGAACTCGAAAAAGAAAGAAGCATTTTCAAGTTATGCTCAAACTAGATATGCAAAAGGCCTATGATAGGGTGGAATGAGATTTCCTAAGGGACTATCTCCTAAAGATAGGGTTTCATACTCAATGGGTTCAATGGATTTTGCAGTGTGTGACTACAGCCTCTTTCAGTATTAAGTTTAATGGAGAAACATTACCCTATTTTCAGCCAACCAGAGGATTGAGGCAAGGTGACCCTCTATCCCCGTACCTGTTCATTCTAATGGCCAATGCTTTAACATGTGTTATAAATGATGCAGTGCACATGGGCCATCTAACAGGTATCCAATTAAATCGATGGTGTCCCACCCTTTCTCATTTATTCTTCGCAGATGACGCCATTTTTTTCCTAGATGCAACGCTTACTGAATGTCAGAATTTATCTATGGTTCTGAATGAATATTGTTTAGCTATAGGACAAGCTGTGAATAGAAATAAATCAAGCTTATTTTTCAGTCGAGACTGTCCTATAAGCTTACAAGAGGACCTAGCCCGGGAACTTCGAGTACCGGTATTACAGAAAACTGGCAAGTATCTTGGAATTCCTTCTGATTGGGGTAAATCTAAGTGGGAAATGTTTGCGTGGATCTTGGGGCATGTTCATTCAAAGCTAGAGGGTTTGAAAGAAAAGCTTATTTCTAAAGGGGGAAAGGAAATTCTGATTAAAACCGTTGTGCAAGCAATTCTTCAATATATTATGTCTATTTTTAAACTCCCAGTTGCTATTTGTAAAAAAAATAGAGCAAAGGATAGCGAGGTTCTGGTGGCAAACTACTAACAGTAAATCTAGCATACATTGGCAAAAATGGGAAGATCTTAAGAGAAGGAAGGATGCTGGGGGAATGGGCTTTAACCATCTTATTGCATTTAATTGGGCTTTACTTGGAAAACAAGTTTGGCGAATGTTTCAGCAACCATCTTCTCTTTACAGTAGAGTTTTAAAAGGCTTATACTTCCATTCTCATGATTTCTGGCATGCAACTAAAGGTGCACGACCCTCTTGGGGTTGGTAGAGTATGCTGTTGGGTCGGGACTCTATTGGTGATAACATATTATGGTATGTTGGTGATGGTACTAGTATTAAAATACGCAAGGACATATGGCTGAAAAAGGGAGTTATTGGAGGGCTTGCCCCTCACTATGAACCTGAACTAGTTGCTGATTTTATAATTCCAGAATAGAATGCTTGGAATGGTTCCTTACTTTGCTAGAGTTTTGACAATCAAACGGTGGAAGAAATAGTTTCTATTCCTTTAAGAACTCAAATTACGAAAGATAGGGTAATATGGCAAGGAAAACAGAACGGAGCTTTACAGTGAAGAGCTGCTACAACATTCTCAAAGCACACCAAATCAGCAGAAATAATAGCCATGCATCTACTTCCTTTCAGGTACCTCGCACTTTATGGAATGTAATATGGCGTATGAATACAATGCCTAAGTTACGATCATTTCTCTAGTTAGTTTACAACAATGCAATGGCAACTAGAGCCAATCTTTTTAATAGGCATATATTGTCAAATCCGCTATGCTTTGTTTATGCAATCAATAGATTCCGAGACGACGAACATTTGTTCTTGTTCTGTCCATGGAAAAAGGGGTGTGGGATCACTCAGCAATCAACATCACATATTCATTAATAGGAGTGCAGCGGATAGAACGTTGGTTAATCGCTATAATGGAGAGAAAGGATGCCTTACCAGATTTGGAATCAATCACCTCTCTCCTTTGGCACATCTGGAAAGCTAAGAATACCTTCATCTTTCGCCAACAGCTACCAAATGCCAAACATGTGGTGCAAGCGACCCTTGCATCTGCCAGATCCAACCGATCTTTCCATGATACTCTGAAGAAGAGGGGTTCACAACAGTCAGCAACAGATCAACGATGGATTCCACCGGATCAAGGAGTAATCAAGATCAATATCGACGTGGCTTACCAACCTCTTGGTAGTGACGCTTCCGTGGCTTGTGTGTGCAGAGATTCCTCAAGCATCTTAGTCGATGGATTTACGAGATCTGTCTCTACATCTTTAGCCCTGCAAGCAGAGGTGATAGCATTTAACCTCACACTGAAATTCGTGATACAGAAAGGAATGGAAATGGATCGAATCGACCTGGAATCGGATTGCTTAACACTGGTGAACGCCATCCGTAATCCGACTCAGACGCCATGGGAGCTCCGCTCCTTCTTCAACGAAAACGCAAACTTGCTCCTTTGATGCCCTAATCTTAGGGTTTCTCATTGCAAAAGGGAGGCAAACGCTGTCGCGGACTATATGCATGATGTAATTTCTGCCAACTGGAGCTAACCTGCTATCTCGCCAACTGGGTTTTTTACCCACCTTCGTTTGTGCGAGATCTTTTGTATGCTGACTATATGCATGATGTAATTTCTAAAGTATAATATATCAGTTTCTATTTCGATCAAAAAAAAAAACCTAGCTACTCCGACAAAATCATGGCCAAATTTGCTAAAGAGGCACGCTAAAATTCAGTGTTAATTTGTTTCGTGAAAAGAATTATTTGGAAAACATGTTTCCTAAAAAATATCAATCATATCGCTTATAATAATTAGTCAATAAAAAATATTTCTTTTATCGACAATAATTTATATTTAAATATTTTCATCATTCATAAAAATATATTTCGTTTATTCATTTTAAAAAACACTATAATAAATCGTTTAACAGAGCTCTGGTCGGTTTACCGAAATGAACCAATGAAACCGTGTACTGATAACTGCTTTGGTCTGTGTAATGGTATTGAAAGCGTTACGACAGCTCTCAAAGAGAGCGATGGCTATGCCGCACATCGAGTACGTCCGGAGATTGTGGTAACGCAATTCGGAAGAGAGAACCAGCAATGCTTTGCCAACTTGGCGGAGAAATAACTCTTCTCGCTATTAGAACAGCTCTTGGCATGAAAGTAATCTCCGATTTTCATCGGTTTCTCGAGGGTACAGATTTCCCGCAGGGATTGCCGATCGCTGATGGTGCAGAGTCATCTGCAAATTTGAAAGACTCTAATTCGATCTCCAACTCGAATCATGGTAAAGTAGGAACCAGAAAAGAAAAATCTTGAAGACCTCAAGGCTTTTTGTTGAAGCTCTGTCAAATTTGTGGCTTTTGTGTATGGTTTCTTAGCATGATTGTTGTGGAAAACGAGTCTACGTGGAGCTCATGATCTACTGGATATCTTTGTGCGTGACTTATACAATGACTTTTATCTTCTTTCCATGAGAAATTTCTTGCACGATGCAAAAACTGCATGGTGGAATGCTTGGGGCAATATTAAGCTTCTTAAAGCTGTGCGTTAGAGACTTTGTTGGTGCAACAAATGCTCATCGGAATGAACTTTTCTGACTGAAGATAGATATCTCATGAGTACCGGGCGCCCTAAATTTCAAGCATGGTTTTCCTCTGCTGTGATCATCTCATCGTCTGTCAATTTTGCATGCTCTTCTTTGTGAATTTCTTTACAAAAAGGCAAGGCAGGACATAAGCTGGATTTTTGTTTTTGAATCAAACTATATTGGCTCTTTATAAATGAAAGCAAAGGCCAACATTGCGTACAAATACAGCCGCATATTTTGATCTCTTTCTACAAGTTCCGTTTGAGATTTAATTCCTTACACTGGTGGCATGTTGTAGATTCACTTTGTTCTTATAATCAATCATCAAAGGAAGGTCAGGTTGACAAAATGGTACTCGCCATATTCACAGAAGGAACGAACTAAGGTAGTATCTTCATTCCGAGACATAATTTCTTTCAACCTCGTCAGGAGCTCTCATTGGATTAACAAGATTTGAGTGCCATAGTAAATTGATTGTTTGCTGAAAATCAAAATTGTTGGAGTTCTTGTTTGTTAATGCTCTATTGAGATACCGATCATTTGCACCTGGTTTTAATAATATGAAGACTAACGTCTTTCTATAAATGGAAATGTAACATGAGAAGGTCATCCGAGAAATCTGTGAGTTAATGCTTCGTAGAGAACGCAAGATGTGCAATTTCTTCGAGTGGGGAGGTTCAAAGGTTGTCTACAGAAGGTATGTTGAGAAAGTTAATTGGCTCATTTGGTCGCGCTTTCTCATTGTTAATCGAGTTCGTCACAATCATGTCGTGCAGATACGCGGGTCTCTTTTTTTGCATGTGCATCAATCCCGACGATAATGAACTAGAGACTCTCGAATTAATTCATCAATATGTGAGGATTTTGGACCAGTACTTCAACAATGTGAGTGAACAGCCGTATCTTTTTAATCCAGTAGATACTAATTTGTCCATATGAAATGTCCTTGATTTTACCTTAATTCCTTTCGTTACCTGCAGGTTTGCGAGCTGGACCTCGTATATGACTTTCATAAGGTACTTATGCTTTTCCGGTTGCAGAGATTTTGGAGTTGTCTGTGATGGTATACAATATGGAGAAATGCTTGTTGCTGTGGACATTTCAGGCCTACTTTATCTTGGATGAGCTTGTGATCGCTGGTGAACTTCAGGAGTCCAGCAGGGCGACAGTTGTACGGCGGTCATATGCTCAGGTCCGTCTGTCTCTCTCGCAACACGCAGATTATGAGCTGGAGATGCGCGGAGCAGCTCTTGCTGGTCATCTTCGCTAATTTGAGACCTCCTAGCTACCTGAGTATAGGATTCTCTTGGGCAGCAGCTAGCATGACAATAGACTAAGCGATGACAATGTCACGGTGAAATACCAGATATAAAATCAGAGGAGGGCCCCCGCTGTGACTTCTATCTTCTCTTTTCCGTCTTTGTAATTTGTGGCTGAGGTTTGACCGTCCGCTTTCTAATGAAACACAACGGTTATGCAAGCATTTCCCATTCTCCTGTGGACGCTGCAAAAGAAGAAGACCCTGGCTCAGTAAACAGTATAACCATCCCATTCATTAAAAAAGGGATGATCGAATGATATTTTTTAATCTATTATATAAATAACAATCTATTCGGAATCACCAAATTAAATATCATGGACCTCACTTCTTCAAGAATTTTCTTAATCTATCATATAAATATCAACCTATTCGGAACTATAAAATTAAATAAAATATAATTATAAATTATTATAGATCTCACTCATTCAAGAATTTATGACTCATAATAAATTATTATTTCCATAATAATCCAAAGACGGCTATGGTAGTAAAGTACATCCACAAAATGAAGGCCATCGGACAACAGGCAAATTTCATCTTTCCTCCAAACATGCTCCAAGCCACCAAGTTGGATAAAATATGCTTGTTGCTGTGTTTTCTACCAATTTTTTTTAGGTCAGCGTGTTCCCTATTCATTGAATTCGAAGTATTCTTTATTTGACGCTCCAGTTTGCGACTTTCAGCAAGAAAATTTCTATTTTGGCTGCAGACGTACTGTATCTGTGGTTATAGTTGTGACATTCCGTCGTGCCTTAAATATTTTTACATTTGCAAATAAAGGTCTTTTTCCCCCGCAAGAGATATTGCAACGAAGTAAAATTTATCTGGAAATGATGTTTCTCTTTATTGAAATCTAATTTTTGGCGACCCCATTAGTTGCATAGAATAATTAGGGATAAACAAATATACCATTAGCATATTTCATTTTTGCATTCTATTTAAATCACGCATCACATGCAAGTCACATGGCCTTAACATGATGTTGCCACGGACATCGTGCGCGCAATCGAGAGCTATGGTCGACCATATTCATAGAAGGAGTTTAAACTCAAGTTTGATGTCCGGTAGTTAATTGATTCAACGGCCATTCATTTAACTCTATTCTTAATCGCTTTTGAATCATCTCAAACCCATGCTTTATCTAGAAGGAGGGAGGCTGGTCGTTTGAAGGAAAAAAGATTCTCTACTGTGGGGAGAGCGTTTTGGCGTACGCTCCATAGGAAAATTCTAGCCTTGGGGGATTTTTAGGTGCCAAATACGGCACCATCGTTTGCGGGATGGCTGGAAAAACGATGATGCTTGCATAATATGCTGTAGGTTTTCTCTTTCACGAATATGATTGTACACATTTTTCACTGAGAAGACCCCCGATTTCGTAGCTTTCCACACCGATTTGTCTTGTGGAGCTTGAGTACACAGTGGGACTGCTAACACCTCATTCACTATCTGCTCACCTTCTAAGCTTAACTTCATCCCATTCTTTCTCCTCATGTCGAATCAGGTTTGCAACTCTAGATGGCTCATCAAAGGCTGCAGGTCCACCCATCTAATTACAGCTTTTTTTTTTCTTTTTTTTTTTCTGACCAAAAAAAAAATTACAGCTTTTCTCATCAATACTGAGAATGTGTTGGCCACAATAATAATAATAATAATAAAATAGGGAGATATGGGGCCTCCTTATCATATCCCTCGTGTTGGCTGAAAAGAGGGCAATGATTCCCCATTAAATTTTATACTGATGGAGGTAGAAGTGACACATTTCATTACTCTCTTTACTCACCAAATGTTGAATCCCATTTTTAACATGCAAGCCTCAAGAAATTCCCACTCTACCTTGCCATAGCTTTTTTCATATCAAATTCAACCTTGCCAGAAATTTTCTCTTCCTTTTTCTGACCCACAAACGCACTTTGTACTCCTGTTATTAAAAATTGGGAGCCAAGGTTTCAATCTATTAGCCAAGATTTTCGAGATAATTTTGTATGCAAAATTGCAAAGGTTGATTGGTCTGAACTAATCTAAGTTTTATGGGTTAGGAACCTTCAGGATCAAGGTAATAAGGGTTTTGTTCAGTTCTGGATTTAGATGTCTAAAATTAAAAAAAAAAAAAATTGTGTTTACTTTATCAAAAACCCGATACTTGATTTCCTCACAATGGCTTTGATAGAACTGGCCATTCAAACCATCTAGCCCCAATACCTTCACAGAGCCCAATTGAAATACCACAGCATGGGCTTCCTCCATTGAGATTTCAACAGCCAAATTTTGGTTCATATCATCCGTGACAAGAGTAGGGCATTGTTGCAATACAAGCTCAAAGTCTTAGGACCCTCAGAGTTATAATGTTCTTCAAAAGAGCGCATAGTCATTTCTTTTAACCTCTCTAAATCTCGAATCCATGTGTTTTAAGCATTTTTAAGTATAGAAATTCTATTTCTCTGTCTCCTCTGAATGGCTGTGGAATGGAAATATTTTGTGTTTCTTTTCTCCTCGTTCAAACAATTGATTTTAAGCCTTAGTCTCTAGTACGTTTCCTCTTGTCTCCACAATGTTTCAATTTGTTCAATTATTGCCAGCTTTTTATTATGGTCAGCATGCAAATCCTAAATTTTAGTTATGCCCACCAGCTCTTCTTTCAACAACTTGATCTTCCGGTGACTGTTATGAAAAGTTTGCCTACTCCATTTTGCCAATTCTACTGAAAGTTCTTATATTTTCTGCACAAGATCAGCTTCTCATAATCTAGCGTGATTGCAGATTTGTTTAATTAGCCTACCACACTCCTCGTTTTCCAGCCAAAATGATTCAAATTTAAACAATCTCTTTCTCCTTACAAGTTCAAGTGATAAGAATAGAAAATAAGGCTATTATCAAAACCGATGACTGGTAAGGCAAGAGCCTCAACTTGAGGGAACAATACTCTCCAATTAATATTGCACACAGCCATGTCTAGTCTTTTTTTAACAAAATCCTGCCCTATTCAATTGTTGGCTTAAGTAAAAGCACAACCCTTGCCCTATAGATCCATTAAACCATAAGCATTGAGGAAATCTCTAAATGCATTCATTCTATATAGTTCAGCAAGTCACTTCCCAACCTTTTCCCAAGAATACAACGTGTCATTGAAGTCCCTATGCACTCCCAAGGCAAAGTAGCTTCAGTTTTTCCCATAATTGCATTCTTTCCTAGAAAATGGTCGGCGCATGAACAAAAGTGGCCCTAAATTGATTTTTCAGCTTGTTATCCTCAAAAGTAATGTGAATAAACTCAAATGGCTAAATTCAAGGAAATCCCATCCTTCCACAGCAAAGCCACCCCAAAAAAAAAATCCATATTGGATTTACCACATAGTAATTTTGAAATTTTTAATATATACTTACACGACGCACCATAAATTCTTGATTCTTAGTCTCCATTAAAAATATCACATCGGGCCTTTTTGGAGCCACAATGGCCCTTAAAAGCTTGAACAATCAAGGGGTGTGTTCAATCCTTAACAATTCCAACAAATAACCTCATTTATAACCTGGTGGCATATTAAGAGACTCCATCACAGCCCATTATATTTGGATTCTCCCGCAACTTGCATCAGAGTTTCTAGGAGTCGTGTCTCATCCAGCATTTGTGCGTCTGCTGTTCAGGATGGTCTAGGGGCTGATTGTATTGTTCTGAACCAAAGTACTTTGTCCAGAATTTACCGGGGTTTCCATCCCCATCCCTCTATTTACTCCTACAAATTCTCGCCGTAAAAGGCCTTCCAAAAGGGACTATTAGAGTTCATTTCAGCTTTCAGCCAGGACCCGTGTAATATTTTCCGTTTGTGGAAAAGAAGTCCTCATCATAAGGCACGAGCTCGCAATTCTTTGCATAATGCTCTATTTTCCACACAAGTAGCAAAAGAGGGGAAGTCTTTCATATCTAAAATCCAGCCAATGCTCCCTACCTCTGAAGCTACAGATCATGCCCGATAAGAGAGGAGTAGACAGTTTTAATAAGACTCTATCTCTGCCCACCATAATGGATGCATATCCCTTGGTTTCAATGCATACTTCCGATACCTCTCCTACATTTTCTGCCATATTTCCAATTGCTTCTTCAGTTCTCCCCTCAATGGGCAGCTCATGAATCTGAACCCGAAAGGAACAAGAGTCGAAAATAATGCAGTGTGGAGGTGTACTTGGTTCCCATAGCTTAAGAACTAACAAATGGCTTGAGAAGGACCACGGCCCAGAATCCAGAATCCCATCTCTTTCCTCTACTGACTCGAACTCAAAGGAAAATAGACCAGGTTCTAGATGCTTGCAGATGACAGTATCTATTTTCCAAGCTTTCTTCATAGTGGCTTGAAACGCTGGGAAGTTGACTGAGGGACTTCCATGAAATCTACCAAAGACAGCACTTTCACGCTCATTGTAGTTTCTCCTCAGACGCTACATTGTCTAAAACAGCAATTTTCCTATCTGTCCAGAGATGTCCTAACCTTCTACAAAAGGCAGCCTTTCTTAACTCCTGTTCTCTATTTCCTTCCATAATGCTGAGCTTGTTCGACTAGATAGACCCAACGTACATAGCATACGATTCCGTTACATCTCTGCAGTCCTAACACAGGTACCCAGAGAATCGCTTCACCAAGTGGAAGGGAAAAAACTGCCAGAAGCTGTAGGACAACACAAGTCTTGGACATTTGGCTGTGAGCGTGGCTTATGAGCGTCTCTTCAAGAGAAAGAGACATTGGAAGAGAAAAAAATATTCTCACGGCTGCTTTTCATTCCCTTTTTGGGACATTTGTTTCGCCTCATCAGTCCGTCTCGTCCATCGTGAAAATTTGTTCAGTTAGGAGTTCATATAGTTTATTTAGGACAGAACAGGACAGGACGGAACGCAGATTCATAAAAACAAAAGTAATATCAGAACTTCCAGAATCATTTCTTATGGAAAACAAACAAAAATTTCACAAAATTAGTGACAATAGCACACTGCTTTCATTATTTCGACATACCGGTAGTTCACATGTTATCGATACCGTTAATCCATTCAATCACCAATGGCTCATGAAATTCGTTCAGTTAAATCAGCATCCAGCGAAAGCTTCTGGAGCTAAGATCTGTATATTGTAAATAAATTCTATCTACTAGAACTCCAAGTGTTCTCTCAAGAGTCCAGAGGCTTAAGTAAGGCATGGACTTCCACCAATATACCAACATAAACCAACATAATAATTCAAAACTTCAAATCAAGAAGTCATTTGGCTTGCCAATTTTGATGTTCTGGTCAGCTAAGAATGCCGTGATCGCGTTTCTCTGCCAGCTCTTGAAACTCCTGCAGACAATATTATAAGCAATGGTCAACTCATGGCTTGAATGTTACCAGAACTTTGCCGTGAATGACTTACTTATGATCAAGATGTGCCATAATGTCACCACCAGGGAAAGCCGACTTTGTAGTCTTGAATGCCACTTCGATCGCTTGCTTCCAGGCCCCCCCGATAACTGTTGTATTAGCTTCTGCTTTTGACTGGCTAGGATCTTCCATGGGTAAGCAATATCCAGAAAGCAGGTGCCCGACCCACACATCATCTTTCCTGAAATTATCATGAAAATGCTATTTAACTTCAAACACCTCAAGAGCACCTGATATTTAGACCATTAAGGCAAAAAAAAACAAGAAGGAAAAACAGAGCACCAAATAACTTGGGATGTTCCAACTTGGAAAGATCATCATCTTTCTTCTGTCTATAACTCTAATCAGAACAGGTAGCATATTCATGGATATCAACCACACGAAAAGACACAAGATTTTAGCATTAAGGAGGATTAAAAAGTTAAAAGACGTCTTACTGGACAATGTCCATATGCCGAGGCGCGTAATGTCCGCCACCTATCCCAAGCAAGACTTTTTTCTTCGTAACATCCCTGAGACAGTATCAGAGGCAAACATAAAATTCCATGGTCCCGAGCAAGAAAGAACTAATACTTAAGAGTCATGAGCACTTGCGCTGTCTCAGTTTCCTGTAAGCATTTCACATCTACAACGAAGGTGAATATTTTCTGTAAAGAAACACCGAAGTAATACTGCCTCCCCAATAGTCTTTCAAAGGGACAAAACACATCTACAGAGTGCTGAAAACAGGCAAAGTCATACAAGTGGCCTCGAAATGATATTGCCAAAGAAAGACCAATTTCTTATAACGTCAGTCAAAGCACGAGTGTATACCTGCTCCAGTTCCCAACCGCAGGCTCTCCTCCAAGCCCAAGACCTTCCCAAACCAACTTCATAGGAACAAGTGATATGTCAGACTAAGGAATTAAAAAGATCTAAAAAGAGGATCAGATTCCAGACTGCCATCTCATCACATGATATAAAATTACATGTCCATTTCAAACATTTAAGAGAGGGGACCTAGAAGTTTAACAGGAAAGCTATCCTGTGAAAATAATCTCCTTTTAACTAGATTAAAGTCCCCATGAATTCAGAAGCCAGAGATTATTTTTTGCTCTGATATTCAGGAGCAAGAAGATCAGTGCTTTTACACAACTACAGAAGGAATTAATAATTACACCCCCTGATACCCCAGTGTACACTTATTCTTCCTAAAGTTTGAAATGATGTACTGATTGTTTTTCCAGTGTTATTGGACCAACACAGAATTTCCCCGCACCAAGAAGAACTAACTTTGTGCCAGAGTTACGAAAGGAGGGGTTGTCATAAAATTTCTTCATACAGATCCACAAACAATATATCAGTTAGTATAACATCAGTATGATGAAGGCACTTGTTGATGTGATTTGCTCTAGAAAAAAATATTCCATCTTGCATACAGTCAAACCACTTTTGCACCATATCCACCATGATAACTGCGAATGACATACCGGAATGTGCAAACTAATTACTACAAGAGGCAAAGCAAAAGCAGGGACATGCCACTCAATAGTACTCTATAAATAAAAAGCGGTGAACTCAACTTGAGCAACGACTTTAGCAGCATCCAACCTCCTCCAGTGTTCTTCAGTACTCCCTAAATCAAGCACAAAAACACCGCTGCAGATTATATTAATTGTTCACAACTAAGTACATCATCTATAGGCAACGAAAGAGTGCAGCACACAGACTACAAAGTCCACATTCTAAGCTAAACTCGACCATAAGATTCCATGAACATTTACACAGCAATCTACAAAAAGAATTGGTTAAAGGAAACAGAAAGAATATACATACTGTCATCTAATTACAGCTATTTGTAACCCAAAAAAAAAAAAAAAAAGGAGCTACTCGCCATAAGCTTGGTTGCCTGATACGTGGAAATCAAACTGATAGTGTTGTCATATAAAGAATAGGACGGCTCAGAAAAACTGGACCACTGGAAAAACAATCAGATCATCTTATTAGGGGAAGGGAAACTCAACAATGATATTGTAGTCATATGAACGACAAGTTTCTGCACATTAGATACTTTCCCACCATTGAACCGAAGTCATTATGGAATGGGATGGTACAAAAAGATTTCATTTTATTTAAATCTCCATAACTTTGACAGAGAAGGTTTTATACATGATGACAAGCCATTACTTGATTGATGACCAAAGGCAAATACACGAAAAGTCTAGACGGTGAAAGTGCAACCATCTTTAGTTAGCAGGACATAACCAGTGTCCATCATTTGGAAATTGGAATATGAGTAAAATGTCGGTCTTTCCATATTTGAGGAACTCGATCAACTCATTCTTACAGGCTTCCAATGTGGATTGAAATAACACTAGAGCAAATCATCAGCAACATGGACAACGCTGATCTAGTTTGAACAATACAATTGGAGAATGAAATGAAAAGAGAGTGGGATATACCAATCTCAACAAACATTGCCAGCTTGTTAGTCTCCGGTCCATGATGAGTGCCCTCCAAGGTAATCTACTCATAATCCATGAAAACAAACAACCATCAATAACCATATCCGGTATCATCTCTCACAATGCAACGACATGCCACAAAGTAGGCCCAACATATAGACGAAAAGACATCATAAAAGGACCCCTCAGAAACAAGAATGTGCCTCAAACTCAGGAACCATATTATAGGACTGAGCAATCTTCTTCAACAATCTCAGCCAGGGCCCTATTCTCGGATTCGGTGGCGCCGCCCATCCTGGCTTCCCTCCTTGCGGTGGAACCTCGCCTTCACGCAGATGAGGCACACCTACAACAACAATACCACACACGCACGCACCAATAAGAAGTAAAAATCATAAAACTCTCTCTCCTGAATGCAAAAATTTTAACGTCCGCCGACCGCGCGATCCTTGAAAACCAAGAGCAAGAACACGAAATTACCAATTGGGTGGACGGTGAGAGCCGGGCGATTGGAGACGGCGGTGTGCTTGCTGAAGAAGATGAGCTCGTCCACCGCCTCGCCGGTGGCTTCTTCCCAACGCACGTCGAGATGATCTTCTTCCACGATGCCCCTGTCGTGTTGCAGCAGCCTCACTTGCTGATTGGCGAAACTTTTCATATCCTTCAAAACCCATGTCACAAAATATCAGAACATCGCCAAAAAACAAAAAGAAAAAGAACCCACCTCTCAAATCAAACGCTGTTCAACATGATGCAAAGTTGAAGAAGAAAGGCTAGACAAAGAAAAATAAAAAACTGATCTTGATGACGATGACCTGCAGGGCGGGACGAGGGGTCCAGCCGGGCATGGCCAAGAGGGCAGTGGCGGGATTGATGGACGCGGGGTCGGTGGTCGTGGCCACTATAAGGATCACCATTTCTCGCTCTTCCCTTCTTTCTTCTTCTCCCTTCTTCTTTGCCTGCGCGCCGTGCTCTACGAAATCGATCTCTACATGTGCGACTGTAATCAACAAAGCATGGGGAGTCTCGTCAATCAAGCGATCCGCCAAATGCTGTGGGCAAGTGTCATTTCACGGTGGGCGACCGCGACGTGGGCTTCTCCCTTCCTTTTTTTCAGCCGCCGCTTGGGAGGTGGCAAAAGAAGGTTCGAACTCGTCCATCGCTTCCCATTTAGCTATTTCATTGAGCTGTCGCCCATTGTCTCTACTGTTGAATGTAAATTGTGCAATTCCAAAATCTCCATAATCAAAATAAGAATAAGTATAATTGAGTAGAAAGATTAACGCACATATTTTGAAATTTATCGTTTTTGAAGCGAAAACAGAAAATTGATGTTCCACGCGCAAAGTCTTTCTGGCTCAATGAGACGGCCCCCTCGCTAAGTTAACGCCTCTTATGTGTGAGGATACATATGAGAATTAGGGTTAGAGGAGAGACTTGAGCACTATTTATAGAGTTTTCAATTAGGCCCCTTATTACGGGCCAAGCTCAACTTAGCCCACACTAGCCAGCCCCATATTAGACTAATTAAAAAACATTATATCTCACTTTAGACCAATCCCATTTTACAATAACTATAAAAAGATAAATTATAATATCAATTAATATAGTCTATATTATGAAAACTTTTACATTCTCTCACTTCGACTGTATTAATTGAAATTGTACTGTATGTGCGCACATTGGTCTAGAGATAATTCTTGGCGGTAACTGCATGTATACACACAGTGCTTCTTCATTGATATGGATTCAATATGGTGGTGTGTCAAATGGGTAACATCTCTCATAGAGAGATCCCAATTGTCAGTCACCATTCTCTTACCTTGAGTGTCACAAAAAACTTGTACCACTAGAAAAAGTGTTCTAATGAACCCACATATGCCTTGTCCTTACGGTTAACATTTCTTTATGTATAACAAGGCACATGCACAAGGCTAATAACCGGATGCCCCTAACTTTCACTCAAGGTTTATACAATACCTTGAGACTTTATCAATATATATTCAACATAATAACAACACATTTAAAAAATATTTTATTGAATGCAAAAGTTGATACATATCAAACCGTTACTAAGTGTAACGGACACATATGTAAACTTTATTAGAGTAAAGCCAAAATAGCTCCCACTAAACAACATCATCTTATGATGCTCTTAAGCTCATATTAATGACATGTTATTCAAGAACAGAATAACGAAGTCCTTTAGTTAGTGGATCTACAATCACATCATCTATGGAAATATGTTATATTATAACATCACAATTCTGTACCGTTTCTTTTTGGTCAAAATTTTGACTGCCATATATTTAGACCCATTGAGACCTCCGTAGTTAATGATATTACAACTTTATTATCTCAATACAATTGTATGGGTCTATCCATAAAGTTAAAAATGCCCAATTCCTTAATAAAGTTCCAGAGCCTAATAGCCCAAGTAACATCATAAAAGAATGTTACAAACTCTATTTACATAATAGACGTAGAACTTTATTTACTGCACTTCTTGCTAACATAAATATGTATTCTGTTATTGATTTCATGTCATCCTAACAGTCAACAAAGTTTACATCTAAATATCCTACTAGTTGCAAAAATTAAACATGTATGCAAATTAGCATATAATCTCTTATTCTCTTTAAGTACCTTAAAACCTTATTGGCAGTCCTGAATTTGACTGATATCTGCCTAGAAGTCCCGTCACAAAGACGATAAATTTGTAGTATTATACTTTTAAGTGCACTAACACAAGGTATACCCTTTAACTGGATTTTCTCGATATCTAAATAAGAACAATGTAATGGATTCGGTCTATCACCCTTAACGACGAGAGCAATTCCTGGCTTGTAATGATATATATTGAATATTTCCAAAATACGATCAGCTAATGTCCTTTGAGATAAATCTAATAAATTATTACGAGAACAATCCTTACGGACCTTAGTGCAAAGAACAAGAGATGCCTCAAGGTCACTACTTGTAAGCAAAATATCACGTATATAGAGTATGAGAAAAATAAATTTCCTCCCACTAACCTTGTAGTATATATCTACTGAATTACTTTGTTCCCAATTGAACGAAATAACAACACTATGAAATTTTAATAATATTGTTTGGAAACTTGATTGTTCAGTCTACACACAAGATTACTTGAATCTGTTGCAAAATCCTCCAGTTGCACTATGTAAATTTTGTCTCTATTTGGCATAACTCCATATCAAGAAGAACTATTAATACAACATTCACTCTGAAAGAATCTTTAAAAATATTAGAAAGTAATATTTATTTATTTACTATTAACTATCCACCCATATTTCAGAATGAAAACTTTAGCTATCAGTTTAGCTTTAAATTCCACAATCTTTCTTTGAAAACCTTTTAGTTTTGTACACCTATTTGCAACTAATGAACTTGTGATCTTTAGGCAAGTTAGTAAGTTTCCAAACACTATGATGTTTCATAGATTGCATATTACTCTTATGGCATTTAATCACATACTTGATTGAGGATAAGAAACAACATTTATATATAAGTCGCTAAAACAACCAAGTAGTGGTTATTGCAGCCATGCTTTCACAGATATATTATATAGTCTGATGGTATAATTGATCGTCTTTCCCTAACAAATCTCCTGAATAAAGCTTCAACCACTTCATTCTACACTTGAAAGGTTTGAGAAATTTATCATAAATTATATCAAGAATGGTACCTTGAACCTCAACAAGTTTAGTCCATGGTACAGGAGATTCCATAATTGTCTGTATAGGTAATGACAAAGACACGGTAACCTCCATCGTACTATTATCTTTAATAGTCTAAGAGCAGCTATCTTTTACAACTACGTCGATCTCTAGAAACTTTACTGTATGTGATTCCATAATTTTTGTACCTTCTTTAGGGTCATAAAATCAATACCCCTTTGAACAATCTAGGTAAGATACAAAATAATTTCGAGTGGATCTAAATTAAGACGCACTTAATATTGGATTAGATAACCTCACTTCTGCATGATACCTCTAAATTTAATATGATTCAAGTTAAATTTACGTCCAGTTCATAACTCAAAAGAAGTTTATGAAACAACTTTGATAAGAAACACGTTTTGTATGTAAAAATGTTGCTTTCAAAATACTAGCCCACAGAAGACCGAATAAATTAGTCTTACCATCATACTCATCACCATATTGATTATAGTGCAATTATGCATTTCGGCCAAATCTTTTTGTCAGGATTTTCAAGCATAATAATTAAGTTACCACCCCAGAATTTACCAAGTATTTGACAAATGACCCTTTAAGTTATTCCGCATTATCATACTTGTCAAAATACTCACCGCTACTATTAGGCCTAACAACCTTTAAGACAAATTCTAACTTCATCTTTTTTATTCTTTATCTCGGTCATTTTACTTCCACAATAATCTATAGAAGTCTTCAGATAACCGTTAAGAGTAGACAAAATATCAACATTATCACATTTTTCTACTCTTTCTTTAAGCATGTGTGAGATTATTCCTTAAATAGAAAACTTTTAGAAATAATCTCTTCAACCATATACGAGACGTATATATCATTAGGACTTAAACACAATCCTTGCAGACGCGTCCTAATTTCGGTATTAGACAAGACATAAATTCAAGCCACTAAGGCTTCCATCATCTTTTAGTAGTGCAGTCAGTTGGTAAACTAATTTTCAAGTGTTCTTAAATGGAACGTTTCATGGACAATAAGCAAATTTTATTGTTATTTTCCCAAGCAGCAAATCATATGTCCACAACTTAAAATTTGAAGCAGTAAAAACCTCAATAATAGTGGAGTTATTAATTACTAAAAATGTGACTAAAAGACAAGCCATAATTGATTTTAACTTTAGTCTAGAATGGTGACTGAAAGCCAAGCAATATATATAATTATCACCATGTGAGCACTGTGTAACTTGACGTACAAGTACACATCCAGAAAGTTACATGTAAAATCATATAATCATCTTTAGGCAGAATACATAACATGCAGTTGTACATTCCCCACATGATAGCGGTTATGAAAATATATTCCAACCTTTGTGAATTTATCACCTTTGGGCATATGAACCACTAAGATCAATCACTTCTCCACCACACTATCATGTATCCCTTCATGAACTAATACACAATCACCTCTTTTGGGAGTATGACTACGCATTAGATCCGGAGACATCCCAATCAATATATGAGATCGGAATTTCTCAAACCCAATCAAGTGTGCCACTTTGGCGGTATAAAACAAGCAATGTATATAATTAGCATCACGTGAACACTGTGTATCTTGACGTACAAGTACACATCTAGAGAGTTACACGCAAAATCATATAATCGCTTTTGGGCAGAATACGTAACATGCAATTGTACACTCCCCACATGATAGCGATTATGAGAATATATTCCAACATTCGTGAATTCATCACCTTTGGGCATATGAACCACTAAGATCAGTCACTTCTCCACCACACTATCATGCATCCCTCCATGAACTAATACACAATCACCTCATTTGAGAGTATGACTACGTATTAGACCAGGAGACATCCCAATCAATATACGAGACCGAAATTTATCAAACCCAATCAAGTGTGCCACTTTGGCGGTCACTACTCAATTGAATCCTTGAAACTCTCTCATATCCGGGATATAAACTTTACTTCTCACATACATCATATGTGATTTTAATTTTAGTGATAGGGGCAATAAATCACTAAAATCACATATCATGCTTTAGTCATTGATAATATCTTTATTTATTAATAAAAAATTAAACTTTATATATATTATCAATGAATCACTATTTTATAATATTTATGTGATAACATACTTATAACCCAACACTTGTATTTCCAAAATCACATAAAAATATAAGAAAAATACGCAAAAATATACTCAAAATACACGTATTTAGGGTTCCGTATGTATTTTCACATCCATAAAATCATCAAACATGTAAAATAAATATATCACAAGATAGAGAATGGTCATACGAATCCAACGCCGCCAGCCACACGCCAATTCGATGCTCCACACGCCCACATGTGGCTCCTAAGTGCGCTACTCGTGGAGCGCACGCGCGAGCCACGCCCCGCGCGTGGGAGCGCGTGGGGTGCGTCTCCGACACCCTGGCGACGCGTGGCCGCGGTGGGGCGCGTGGGGCCTCCGCCGGCGACGCGCCGCCCTCGGTCTTGCTCGTCTCGACGAGCCCACTCCGAATCTGTGATTTAATTTTATTTTTATTAAACAAAAAATTACGAAAATCACAAATTATGGCAAAAATTTTATGCGTTCAAGTTCTAGGGTTATTGTTGCTCTGATACCACATATTGGATGCAAGTTGCATAATCCCAAGATCTCCATAACCAAAATAAGAATAAGCATAATTGAGTAGAAAGATTAACGCACAAGTTTTGGGATTTATTGTTCTTGAAGAGGAAGCGGAAAACTGATGTTCCATTCGCAAGTCATTCTCCTCTATTGTCCTTCGTATCGCTGGCTCAATGAGACAATGAGACGCCCCCCCCCAGCCCTTTAGCGTTAGGTTAACACCCCTTATGTGAGGATACATGTGAGAATTATGGTTAGAGGAGAGACTTGAGCACTATTTATAGAGTTTCCAACCAGGCCCCCTCATTACGAGCCAGGCTCAACTTGGCCCACACTAGCCAGCCCCATACTAGACTAATTAAGAAACTTTCTATCTCACTTTAGACCAACCCCGTTTTACAATAACCGTAAAACGGTAAATTACAATATCAATTAATGTAATCCACATTAGGAAAACTTTTACATTCTCCCACTTGGACTATATTAATTGAAATTGTACTGTATTGCACATTGGTCTAGAGATAATTCTTAATAGTTAATCATATCCCATAAAGTCTCAAACACCGAATCATGGCGGTAACTGCATGTATACACACAAAACATTCCATGGTCATGAATGTTCTTAACTTCATTGATATGGATTCAATATGATAGTATATCAAATGGATAACATCTACTTCCCTTAGTCACGGACTCTAATTCTCCCTTTGAAAATAAATGATAGAAAAAGACCATAAAAAATCTCAAATTTTATTCAAAATGACAAATTTATCTCAATTTTTTTTTTTTTTGACATGAAAAACCTCCAACTTTGCAAATTGTGATACATTTACCCAATCAAGGGCATTTTCGTCTTATTTTTTCTATTTTTCCTTTTCCTTTTTCTTTTCTTTTTCTCTTCTTCTTCTCTTTTCCCTTCGCCGGCCATAGCGGAGCCGGCCGAGGGAAGCCGGCGTCCGACAAGGGTGAGGGTCACCCTCGCCAGCGTCAGGCGAGGGCGGCCCTCAGCTGGGTCGGGTGAGGGCCTCCCTCGCCCCGACGCAAGCAAGGGGTGTCCTTGCCGGCACCTGGCAAGGGAGGCCCTCGCCCGACGTCAAACGCCAGCTTCCCTCCACTAGCTCTGCCATGGCCAGTAGAGGGAAGAGAGAAGAAGAAGAAGAAGAAGAAGAAGAAGAAGAAGAAGAAAATACTAAAAAGTAAAAAGACCAAATGCCTTATAGTTTAGGTTAAATGTGTCACACTAATAGAAGTTCAGGGTTTTTTGTGTCACAAAAAAAAGTTTGGGGTGAATGTGTCACAGTTGGCAAACTTTGGAGTTTTTCATTTCACAAAAAAAGAAGAAGTTTGAGGTAAATTTGTCACTTTGGACAAAGTTTTGGGTTTTTGGTGGTTTTTTCCCTAAGTGATATAATTGATTCATGAGAGTGGCTTGCTGTGTCAGGCGTTCCAAGATGGACTGGTTATATTTTTATGGAACTCTAAGGTCGGGATTGATCTCTTGTGCACAAACTAATCGAGAGCTAATGTTGCTCTCCTAACGTTGCCAGCTAAAACTAATTATTGTGTCAAAGGCTATATTTGATCGTCCGGATTTCTAAATAGGATAGGAATAGGATAAAAAATTCATGGAGTTTCAAGATTGACCGATTATATTTTTATGAAACTATGAGGTCAAGATTGGCCTCTTGTGCATAAATTAGTTAAGAGCTAATACCACTCTGCTAACATTGCTAGCCGAAACCAGTTGTTGTGTTGTGTATTTCATTGGAAAGACTGGATGCCAAGCTATGTACGATTTGATATGGGGATGATATTCTCTATATTGTTCTTCGAAACAACTATAGAAGGAAAGTTGGTTTGGTGTCTTCTTGACTCATCAAGCGTCACACGGGTTATTCTGCCTGTGACACTTAGATGATACAAATTTGAGAAAACATTATACGTATTGAAAATTGATTTATAAAATTAATCAATCAATTATTATTAAAATAATTTTACCATATATCCCTAATATTGCTTACAGATTTTGATCTATTCTCCTTCTTATAAACAGAATCGCAAACTTATACATACGTGTTGGAAGAAATTGAAAAAAGGAAAAAAGGGAGAGCAGAAAAACTTTGAAGAAACAAAAGTATGATTAAAAACATTTAGTTTAGGTAAAAGTTTAAGTTGTTGTAAAACGGTGACTATTTAAGAAATAAAAGAAGTAGGCTTCCTAGTTTGGGTCGTTTTTCAGTTTAGGTGGTTTGTTTTGGATCAAAAGTTTTTATATATAAGAAGTGCCTCTTCTTTTTTAAGAGCATCCGAGAGATGTTTTTGGTGTCAAAGCCATAAATTTTGTGATAAGGTTTATGAATTATTTTGTGAAATTAAGATATTGTTTCGTGAAGAATTATGAGCGCTAAATACCATATGAGTTTTTTAGGGATATTTTATGGTTGAGAAACACTTGATTCGATTTTAATTCTGTTACTTAATCTGTAAAGGAATTATGTGCTACTCTTCTCGTGGAGTAGGTCCCACCAAATTCGTGTTCTAACCTTTGTTTTATTATTGTGGTCCTCACAAGGCAGCAAAGTGGAGCTCTGGATTGAGACATCTTGATGTAAATTAATATGTAAATAAAGAGTGAACAAACCTAAAATCGAGCTCACAAATGAAGGGCATATTGTTGAGATTCTCACGCTAGTCATGTCAGAAAAGTGTCATATCAAATAATAGTGTCGTATGGAGTGGTTTTAGTTGGCCTATTATTCTTTAGTTTAAGTTTATAAGTAAAGATGGGTATAATTAAATATATTTACAAGGTCAGATTTGGACTCTTTCTTGGTTATCTTCCCATTTAAAGGCACGGATTTTCTTTTCTATGCACTTGCAACAAGAATCATTGATATTAATGGTTCAAATGAATATGGAGCATAAAATCTGATTAGTGTAATAGATTTTTCCTCATTTCAAGAACAAGATGGATGACCACTGCTGTACCACTAGACTGGTTGGCAGTGAAATGTCACTAAACTCGAATATCAAAATCCTACTCACCTCTCTAAACTCGAATATCAAAAAGCTTTGAACTTATTACACTCTTATCAATTTAGTCATAAACCATTCAATCTTGTCAATTGGGTGCTAAACATTTTTACATTTTGTCAATATAGTCTATTCAACCAATTTTGATCAAAAATTGCTAGCATGGACGCCGGCCATCCTATGTAACATTACTAGCATTGACATAGATAAATTTTAATAGTGTTTTATTTTTTTTTCAAGTTATTTATTTTATTTTATCATTCTCTTCTCTTTTCTCTTCTTTTCCTTTTTCTTTTTTCTTTTTATTCCCTTTTGTCTCTCCATTGGCTATCGCCAAGCCTTATCAATGGCCAACGAAGGAAACTTGCCTCGAGTAAGGGATGCCCGAGACTAGGTTGAAGAGGGCCTCCCTCGTTAGATCAAATGTGGGCAACCCTCGCCATATCGGGTGAGGGTAGCTCTCGCCATATCGCTGACCTTGTAAGGTCAACAAGGGCGGCCCTCGCCTGAGGTTGGCAATCTTCACCGATAATCGACAATGCCTAGCCTAGGGAAAAAAAAAAAGGAAAAGGAAAAATAATGAGAATAAGGAAAAGAGAAGAAAAGAAAGAAGAAAAAATTTAAAAAATATTGAAATATTATTGAAAATTGTTCACATTAGTGCTGACCATACTACATAAGACAAATAACATTCATGTTAGTGATTTTAAGCTAAAATTGATTGGATGAATTCAATTAGTAAAACGTGAAAGAGTTTAGACATAGTTGACATAATCAAAAGGTTTAAGGTTAAATTAGCGAAAGTGTAATAAGCTTAGAACTTTTTTACGGACAATAGTTGTTCTTCTTTAAGGTTTAGAGAGTTCAGTTTGAGTTTTGAGGTTCTATTTTTATTATTCTCACTAGGAGGGGCCATGCATTAGGGGAAGAACTGTAATAAGACAAGGAAAGAAATGGGGAAAATCTAAAAAAAAAATGAAAGAAAAGAGAAGAAAAAGTTTAAAAAAATAAATATCCTAATTCAACATTCTTTTAAGTTGAGTCGGACACATCATATTAGGGTTATGCCATATTAGACAATCACTGATAACATCACATCACGTCAACAATTTCCAACAAAAATTATCCAAATCAATTAAAAATGCAACTGTTAATAGTAACTTTTAGTAAGCCGCATCATCCAACTTTAAGAGGTTTTAAATATTATTGCTAAACTAATAACTTACAAAATAGTTACAACACAATAGAGTTACAGTTCAACCACAACTATCCCAAATGACTTACTCTATTGATCTAGGTTCTCAACCGTAGGAGCAACGAGCCCTCGACAAATTGGCCAAATGTCAAACTTATTTTAGTGATTTTTTCTTTTTGTTTTAAAAAATCTAGAGTAATCAAATTCTAAACGTTCTTTTATTGGGTGCATTTAAGCTTTTCCGGTGAGCTCATGGCCAAATGTACGGGCCAATATACAATCAAGTGTCAAGAGGTTGAAATTTGTGCAGTAAAACTGTAAACATATTTCATCGGGTGCAACTTAGCCCTCCCGACGGTCAATGATTTTTAATCATACGGGACCTTAGTATGGACCTGCATTAGGAAAAAGTCATTCGATGGCTCAAATCATTGGATCCGATATTAGTGCTCTCACCTTATTCTTTCAAAAGCACAGAGATTTTCAAACGATTCCAAATAGCTCATTGGTTTTTCTTCTTTTCAAAAAAAAAAAAAGAAATCCATGTTCCATTTTTTACTTGGCCTTAATTTTTTCCAATTAACCTGGACAAACTGTCAGATTTATTGAAGTTAAATCAAACCGGTCGGTTTACCGGTTCGAACCGATTAGACTGCGTATCGATGGCTGCTCCGGTCTGCGTAATGCTACCGAAAACGCTTACACAGGAGGAGAGAGAGAGATGGCCATGGAGTGACGTCGAGAAAGGGGTACTTCTGCGATTCCTCGAGACGCCGATCTACCGTCCGGAGATCGTGGTTTTGCAATTCGGAAGAGGGACCGGCGATCCTCTGCCATCTCGGCGGCGGAGGAATAGCTCCCTCGCTGTAAGAATAGCTCTTGGCGTGAAAAGTGATCCCAGATTCGCATTCGCCCGTACAGATTCCCCGCAGGGGCTGCCGATCCGCCGATGGTGCAGAGTCGCCTGCAAATTTGAAGGACTCGAGTTCGATCTCCGACCCGAATCATGGTAAACCCCTCGTTGTCATTTATCTTGTTTACATTATCATGTTTACATAGTGGGATGAAAGCTCTTTGGTCGATCGATCCTAGCGTTCGAGTTCTGGAGACTGCATTGTGGAGTTCATTTCGATTTCTGTCGAAAGGTCTGATTTTTATGCGTGGGTTTCTTGTTTGAAATGCTTTAGGATGCTGTTTTGGTACATCGTAGTTACGTGTTACCGTTCTTTTTGTCCCTCCGGCTCTTCTCTTGGGTTGGTTCTGTTGAAATTGGAGTTGCCCATTTAGCCTATGGCTTCCTTCGACGTGAAATCGAATGCCCTTTTTTGTTCAGAGCCGACTGGTCGCTTTGAATCTATGTACAGTTCTGTCGTGAGCTGCCCTGTATCCATTTTGCTTGTCTTCCATTAATTAAGAAAACTCCTGATTGTTTTGACATTTTGTGGATGCATTCAGTGGGAAACCTCGCTTTTGGTTGAAGCCCTGTCGAATTTCTGGCTTGTGGGTTCTTCTAATAATTGTGAAAGGAAAACAAATCTATGTGAAGGATCTTTGTGTGTGACTTGCACGATGAGTTTAATCTGCTTTCCATGAGAATTTCTCGCACCATATGACTTGCACAATGCAAAAATTGCATGATGGAATGCTCGAGGCAAAATTTAGCTTATTAAAGCTGTGCATTTGAGATTTTGTTGGTGCAACAAATGTTCATCGGAATGAACTTATTTGACTGGAGATAGAGATCTCATTAGTAACGGGCGCACTAAATTGCAAGCAGGGTTTTCTCGTGTTATCATCTTATCAATAGTTAATCTTATATGCTCTTCTTTGTAGATATCTTTACAAAAGATAGGACATAAGCTGGAATTTTGTTTTTGTAGCAAACTATATTGGCACTGTGTAAATGAAAGCAAAGGTCACCATTGCATACAGATAGAGCTGCATATTTTGATCTCTTGCTATAAGTTCTGATAAAGGTTTAATTCCTTATATTGATTGTATGTTGTAGATTCACTTTGTTCTTCTAATTAGTCGTCAAGGGAAGGTCAGGTTAACAAAATGGTACTCGCCATATTCGCAGAAGGAACGAACTAAGGTATTATCCTCATTCTGAGACATGGTTTCCTTCAACCTCATCAGGAACTCTTGTTTGATTGATAAGATTTGAGGACGACAGTAAATTGATTGTTTGCTGAAAATTAAAACTGTTTGAGTTCTTGTTTGTTAATGCTCTGTTGAGATATCGCTCGTCTGCACCTGGTTTTAATAATACTAAGACTAACGTCTTTCTATGGATGGGAATCTAATCTGAGAAGGTCATCCGAGAAATCAGTGGTTTAATGCTTCATAGAGGTCCTAAGCTGTGCAATTTCGTGGAGTGGGGAGGTTTAAAGGTTGTCTACAAAAGGTAATGTGAGAAAGTTAAATGGCTGTTTTTGTGGCGCTTTATCGTCTTGATCAATATCGTCTTAATCATGTTGTGCAGATATGCCAGTCTCTATTTTTGCATGTGCATTGATCCTGACGATAATGAACTGGAGACTCTTGAAGTAATTCATCATTTTGTGGAGATTTTGGACCGGTACTTTGGCAGCGTGAGTGAACAGCTGTACTGTTTTGATTCAGTATATACTAATTTGTCCATATGAAAGTTCCTTGATTTTACTTGAATTTCTTTCACGACTTGCAGGTTTGTGAGCTGGACCTCATATTTAACTTCCATAAGGTACTTATACTTGTTCAGTGAGATATCATAGTTGTCCTTGATGGTAAACAATATTGAGAAATGCTTGTTGCTTGAACATTTCAGGCCTACTATATCTTGGATGAGCTTGTGATCGCTGGTGAAATTCAAGAATCCAGCAAGAAAACAGTTGCACGGCTGATATCTGCGCAGGTCTCTCTCTCTCTCTCTCTCTCTCTCTCTCTCTCTCTCTCTCAATCCCGAAAGACACAGTTAATGAGTTGGACATGCACATATTCGTGTTTTTGATTCATTATGTTGAACAACTTTTGCTTGTTGTCTCTGCTAATATGAGACCACCTTGCAATCTGATGATAGGATTCTCTTGTGGAGGCTGCGAAAGAAGAGGCAAGTTCAATAAGCAACATAATCGCCCAAGCGACAAAATGATAGCCATCAGATAACAGCAAATTCAATCTTTCCTCCAAATATGCTTCCAAGCCACCAAGTCGGATAAAATATGCTTGTTGCTGTGTTTTGCATCCTTTTCTTTGTGTCAGTGTGTTTCCTATTCATTAAATTTCAAGTATTCTTCATGTAACACTACAGTTTGTGACTTCCAGCAATTTAAGTTCAGTTTTGGCTTTGGATGTGCAGTATCTGTGGTAATCGTTCTGTCACATTCCGTCATGCCTTAAACATCTTCACATATGCATACTGAGGGTTTTTTTACCTGCAAGATATATTGCAACGAAACACAGTTTGTATGGGGATTATGTTTCTCAATCACCGGTCTATGTTCATAAACTTAAGTTGTACCTTAGAGAATATTGAGGATGTTTTCTCTTAATTGTTTATCGTTATGGGTGAACCTAGGAAAATCAGGGCTTGCATGCCATATAGCGAGATGCAGGTCCCAGGTGAGTTTATGTCATGTTAGTTAAATTCGAAATGGCCAATAACTTGTTTCCCGAAAGAACGCTGTTTCTCTTGTGTGAACCTGCGGTGTTTAAACAGACTACCGGAATCTTGCTTGGTCTGATAGCTTTACACAGTGAAGTGATAGATGCAGTCGGTATTGTAGATCTATGCATCATGTTCTCATCTTAGCTCAAGTTTCTCTTCTCTTTTCTTTTCTTTAATATTTTTTATATTGGTTTGCCTCTTTGTTTGTATAATTTTTAGACCAGTTTATAGACTAATGCCTTAATCAGTTTTGTGAATCTAACATCATTCGAATAGGAAGAGTACATAAAGCAGAATAAAATTTGAAAAACTGCAAGAAAGCAGAAACACCATGAGGCCTGGTGGTCAAAAGCAAAACCCATATGTGTACAAGAAAATAAAGCGTTCACGAAGTCATTTTGGACAATGAGAGACCTCTGTGACCATTACCCATCTCCTCAAAAGAGACAATCGACTTGTCCTCTCTCTTTTGCTGTAGCAAGGATACAAACTGAGAATATGAACACGACACCCTCAGAGAAAGAGAAGAAAGTGAAGGTGGTGGGAAAAAGAAAGAAAGGTCACAGATTAAACAGAAGATTGGATCCTGTGTGCGCTAATAAAGCCGCTCTTTACAGTCATACCACCATCTCCACCTGTCACCAAAAAGGACCAACAATGTATATTCTTCAGACCATGCCCAGGAAAAAGCAAAGCATGGACATAGAGATAGAATGAGAAGTGCTTTTACCATGTTCTATTCAAATTCATGTTTTCAGTGATGCACTTGCTATATTGTATGCACCCAAAAGAACTCAATGATGCTATCTCCCTGAAAGTCTAACCAGCTTTTGTGGAAAAGGAAAAAAAAATAAGTAAAAAAAAACAGAGTGACTTTCTTTTGGGGGCAACTGGGTTCAAAACCCCTTCCTTTATCATGTGAGGATAATTAATTGGTCTGACAAAGAGATTGTCAAAATATCACGTAGCTCCATGGAAGTCTCATCTCTCCTGTCACTCTCCAATTATGCTTTGGTTTCTTAAGCCACTGACTTGCATTTTTAGTTAAGCAAGTAATTATCTAATTCTAGAGACCTAATAAAATATAATATGCTTCTAAAATCGATTAAGCAACATTGTCTATAATAATGAAAAAGGGAGGCAAGAGCCAAGTTAGTGGGCTTAATTTACTAACCAATGGTAGTCCCACCGGGGCCGGATTTTGCTCATCCGGTTCTCGCCATACGGGTAGTCGCTTTCTGCCCGTTTCGTGTTCCGGAAGGCGCAGCAGCCGATGCAATAGATGCAGATGAGAAGCACCAGCATGACGATGCTGAGGACAGCAAGCTTGTGCCAGGTCTGCCTCATTTCCTCAAGAACCCCGGCTTTGCACGAGTCGCAGTCGTAGCACAGGATGGTTCGGACGTTGTTCCACCGATAGCAATCCGGGTCCTGAGCCACCGTTGTGGGCACGTTGTAGATGCATGATGATGGCGGCTTGCAGCAACCAGACTAATTACATAATAAGTTAGTCACTTGCGATGTAAGTAGGTATATTAAAGAAGATCGTAAATTTTATCAGTCAATGTTCCGTATGAAGTAAGACTTACGTGAAAAAAGTTATCTATGGTAGTATGTATGCACGTATGCGTATGTATGGCCATTATTATGATTTTGAGTTAAAGAAATGTAGAGGATTATATGAAACTGATGATGCCTCTTAATCAGCTTCAACTGGAGAAAAATTTCATCCTGGATTGAACTTTCCCGTTCCTCTGTTTTCCTAGAAAATTATTTTCCTACCGGGTTCTGGATTTACCAGAAGATCCTTTTCTTTTCCGATTTACAGAAATAAAATCTCAAACTCCAACCAAACCGAGGCACCAAAGAATGAACTCAAAAATTTAGATGCCAACTGACTGTGGCAAAACAAATAGGATACCGGAAAGAACATTAAGGAAGAAAAATGAAAACAAGTTCAAAGAAAACCTTGTATGCTTCATAGACATGCAAGAAATTTTTGATTGAGTTCTTCCATTTCCAACTTTTTTGTCTTGATAGTTTAAATTTCATTTCCAGGATTGAAATGATTAATTGTTCAGTGGCTTTGGATATTGATTAAACTATTAACATGGAAAGTTGGTCAATGAAAAATCAAACTTAGGGAAAACAATTTCATTGATACTATTGAACTTGTAAGTCCCATCTCATGACTCTCTGAGAACTTCCATGGCCATGCCAAACATCTTACATCATTAATTTTCTAGGAAAAATTAGTCGAAGCCAGGAACAGAAACTCCAGAAGAAGATAACAACGTCATTTACCTGGACAGGGCTTATGTCCTTCTGCAGATAGTCACGAGGACCCCACGTCAGAAGCTCATCGCAAGTCTTGGATCCCAAGATACATTTCTTGATATCATTCCAACTATTTGGGTCCTTGACCCTATTCCTCAGCCACTCCGAGTAATCCCCTAGCCGGTACTCGTGGTAGCTCCTCCCCGGGACCTCCACGTTGCTGCCGTGGCTCGTGACGGCAAACCCGAAGATGGTGAAGGCGGCGAGGGCCACGATGAGGAGCAGCATGACAAAGAGATAGAGCCAGAGCGCCCACGCGACACGGAAGCAGGCCCCGATGAAGCCAGCGAGGGAGACCACGAGGACGACAAAGCCAAGGATGAGCAGCGGCGTCTGGAGGAAGTTCTCACACGTCGTGGAGTTCCTGGTCATCCACTTGCCGGCCCCGATGATGGGGATGGAGGACAGGAGGGTTATCAGGTTGAGGAAGCCAATCACTGTGTTACTGAACCGTTTCATCTCTCTCTCTCTCTCTCTCTCTCTCTCTCTCTCTCTCTGTGTGATGGAAGAGATCAAGAGAGGCTGTATTTCTTCAGCTTTAGCTTTAAATGAATGACAACATATTCGAAGTACATTAAATAATAAACACAAGAAATCTCAGTGCAGAAATCTTTTTCTGATTTATCTCTATAGTGGATTTTTTAAATGGGATAAATACCACATGGTATTAAGATAAGAGTAAATTAAGACCATGCGATTAGCTAGAGTGGGTACTCGTCAAACTGCCTTTATGTTTCTTTAATCACGCACTTTCTGTTGCCGCATTCTCTTTGTTTCTGATCAAAAGCCTTTAAAGATATGTCCATCTGCCTTTCATCCATTTGCTTTTCTTTTGCCTTGGTTTAGGGTATTCAGTGCACTTTACCGCATAAAGTGCGTGATGACTCGATCGCACTACTTAGGCACTAAAGCATCTCGGTCTGGTAAAGGCTTAGTCCAGCGATAAAACCTATATAAATAAATAAAATCAAAGTTGGTGTTCATTTTCCAGGTTAAATGACTATGATTCGTCTTGAATCAGCTCAACGACGGTTGGTGCTTACTGTTAAGTCTCCACGAACCCAGATGATGACCCAAGTACATACCACGCCAGATAGCTTCATATATTAAGACCTTATTGTTATCTATATCTTTTTCCCTAAAAAAATCAAATCACGCTCCCAGAAACTATGGTCTAGATATGCCCAATTAAATTAAGCCAATCACATATGTCGCATCTAAAAAGAGACCGACCAAAAACTTGAACTTGACCGGTTCATGAACTTGCAGGGTGTTTTATAGACTTTCTTCAGATAATCTCGACTTAGTCGGAATTCTACGTCCATACTCCATCGTCTCAAAGACTCGAGTACCCTATTGGCCGCTTTGTCTTGAGTTCAAGCCACAACGTTAATCGCTCATGTGTAACTTTACTAGGGAACTAACGGGACACCATCAATCCCGTGGGCTCTCCTCTGGATTGGCAGAGAAGGCATCGTTGGTGCCAAATACATTTGACTAAGGCAAGTAAAGCACAGCATGCAATTTGGGGAATATGGTGATCGGAGTTGCTTTTGTCTTCGTGACGGGCCGACTCTTTTGCTTCTTTCCTAGGCAATATGGGAACAAGTATCGACTTCATTTTCTTAGTGGGTATAGAATAACATGAATTATTCTCTTCTGGATTGGCTCCTCATATATTCTTCGTTTTCACCTAGAGTGTCCTTGTCTTTTTCTAGACCCTCATTGTCATTGGGGTTGATTCTCTGAATTGGGGGCGCAAACCCTTTTCTTCGCTTTTTATTTAATATTTTTTATTTGGTGTATTACGTCTTCTTGTTCATTAGGGCTAATTAAGGGCGCAAGATTTTGAAAATTGGGCTTGGTTAAGAGCTCATCGTGGTGCTAGCATAGGGTAAAACTACATCAAGTGTATAAATTCTTTTTTTTGGAATATGCATGAAACTTACATGAAATTTATGTGTTAGTCCAAATCCTACATCGAATTGAAGAGAATTCGTGAAATGATAAATAACTAAAGATTCCTGATAAGATGATGATCACTTGAATGCTCCTTTTACGGTCCTGACCGACTTGGAATATGCCGGATAGGTGCAAAATTCTCAAGTTGCTTTGTTGTTCAGTTTGTATAATGGAGTTATATAGAACATTTTAAGGCACGTATTGGGTAAAATTACCCAAAAACAAAAAGAGTACTAAATTTATTGTATTTGTGCCAATTTAGCCAGGGTTCATTCGTTTTGCGGAAAACAACTTTCAAGAAAATGTTTTCTAAATTTTTTAACATTCGTTTTATTGAATTACTTGAGGAAAACATTTTCCATGAAGGGAAAAAAGTATTCTAAATAAGGGGAAAATGTTTTTTTTTTTTTGGGTAAATGTAAGAATATATTGAGCTTTAAACCAAACTATACAAGAGGGTTCGACGCCAAAAACTTACACTCATAAAGACAACAAGTCAGAACGAGTGGAAGAGAGCCGAAGAAAAGGGAGGAAGACCGCAAAACAAGCGGACCTATCCAACAGAAGAAAAACAGCTAAAACAACAGCTAGATACACCCAGCACAAGAACGGTAGCAAGGGCATCACCAGGGCCGGAGCGACACAAGAGCAAGCAACCACCCAACTGCATCCGCCAGCACAAAACAACCATGCCGCCAACAAAAGGGGAAGTCGTGTAGGAGTCGCATCGGCTAGAACCCACTGACTAACCCACTGAAAATACATCGCATCCACCATGCAAGGAGGCAAACCGCATGGAGAGGAGGCTCCAGGCATCAAGAAGACCAGCAAATCTACGGTCGAACTGAAGCAATAGAATCTCCAGCAGAGAAGATGATTGGGTCAATACCCCAACTACGCTTCAACCTCCTATTCATTATAGTATCCTCCACATTTCTGAAGGTGATAGCCCTGTCCTTGACGACTTTGAAAAGCTGGTTCTTTACCGATGGAATATCGAGGGACTCCTCCCTAAAAAGGATGCCATTCCTGTGCTTCCAAATAAAATAACAAAGGGCACCAAAAGATAAGCGGGCAATGCACTTGAAAAAGTCTTTGCTCAAAAGAAGAGAAACAGCCCAACTGAGGTTCTCCCCCACGACAAAGGGGAGAACCTAAGTTGATTTTTCTTATTTCACACCCTTGCAAGCCCTTGCTTCCTCTTCCTTCTTCTTCTTCTTCTTTTTTTTTTTTTTTTAAAAAAAAAAAAAAATAGAAATATTTTTATTTTCTTTGTTTTCCTTTTCTTCTTTATTTTTATGTTATCTTTTTCTTTTTTCTTTTTTAAAAAATTGAGTTTTAAATTTTTTTTTTCTTTTTCTTCTTCCTTGGCTGGTTGCCAACCACGGCGACGGCCAACAATCGGCCACAAGCAACTCCACCTTCACCCAAGGCCAGATCTAGCGAGGGCAAGGATCGAGCTCGCTAGCCTTTGCAAAGCTCAGCCTCACCTAGATCGAGCGAGCTACAAGCTCGCCGACCTTAGTGAAGCTCGGGCTTGCCTAGATCGACCAAGCCTCAAGCTCGCTGGCCTCGGCGGAGCTCGGGCTCACTTGGATCGAGTCGATGATCTCTCGGCTCGCCCAATCTAAGCGAGCCTCAAGCTCGTCGGATCTAACAATTGCGTTTTAGTTGACCACCGGGCGACCGGCCATCATCAAGGCATGCGGCAACGAAGGAAGGAGGAGAAAGAAAGAGGAGGAGGAAGGAGGAAGGAAAAGAAAAAGGAAAAAGAAAAATTAAAAATTAAAAATTCGGTTTTTTAAATAAAATAATTAAAAATCAAAATTTTTAAAAATATATAATTAAAATTAAATTTTTGTGGTAAAAATTAAAAATATTAAAATTCAATTTTTTTGTAATTTTTTCCCAAAAAATCAAATTAGATAACGAATAGTGGAAAATATTTTCCACTCAAAATTTCAAGTTTCAACCGAATACCAAAAAGTATAATTATTTTCTTGGAAAATGGTTTCTCGTAAATCATTTTCCGAAAATGTGATATTTTCCAAGAAACGAACAAACCTTAAGCATCTTGATAATTTCCTAATGTAATTCTTTCAGCCAATATTGGCCGGAACTTCCCCAACCACAGTGGGAGGCTGCTGACCCTTAACATCAAAAAAAGAAAAAAGAAAAAAATTCTTCAATAAAATTTAAATTTTCAAAAATTTTAAATTTCAACGACGACAATGCCATATAGGGTGTTTAAGTGTCCATATCATTAATTACCGATCAAAATTGACCCGATAGACTATATCGGCAATACATAAAAATGTTTAAAAATTAATTTTCCAAATTACAATGTTTAGACTGAATTAATACACGTGCATTAAGTTTAAGAGTTTTTTTGGTAATTTTTCCTCACCTTAGTGTTTTGATGATGTAATTTATTCCTAAAAGAGTAGAATGTAAAATCGTTTGGCTCTTTTATGGGCGCGCAGAAATAATTTACAATTTAATTGGGAAAAATTAGTTTTGGTCTCCTATGATTGATTAGGATGTAAGAAGGGAATTTGAAAAGAAAGAGGTCATTTGATTGATTTCACCTTGCATTTATGGAAGGATTTGCAAGAATCCGAATTCCAACTGGATATGTTCTTTTGACCCAAAAAAAAAAAAATTGGACATGATTTGATTGACACGTCAAAAAGAGGAAAGAAAACTTGCCTTTGGATGTTTACGGCTGATGAAATAAGTATTTTCAAATATAAAAACCAACGTAATCTATTAACTTGAAAGTTGTAAAATTGAAAATATAACAGAGATTCTCCCTTTTTAAGGATATAGAAAATGAATAAATAAATAGGGTAAAAGCGTTAGGAATGATTTTGTCATTTTGTTGAAAGGTTACAATGTATAAACCGTGAATTCTCCACCGAATACTTCGACGCAGAAAAATATTTGTAAGGCTCTTGTCCACGTCATCACTAATAGGATAAATAACTCATCAAATATTGGATCACTCATTAAGCCTTAATGGTAAAAAGTATGAGAACAAAGGTAAATAGAATGTTCATTCAATTTAATGTTAAAACGTAAATAACATTTTATCATTGGATAAAATAAGAAGTACAATTTTATAAACGTAGAGCATTTGCTCTTAACAAAGAGAGGATAATTTTCCTTTGAAAACAGATAGTTCATTTCATTTTTCATTGGGATATGTATACTAGAAGTTTTAAAATTTGTCTCCAAGATACAATTAAGTGCTAAAACTTGCAAAAAGTGCAATTAAGTTCTAAAACTTGTCAAACTAATTCAATCGAATCATTCTATTAATTCTCTCCAATTTAGCTAACAAGAAATAATAACATGAATTTTTTTATTATTTTCTTAAGATACGTGGTGATAATGTGATGCCCACCAAGCGTCATATTAGAAAAAAGAATATTAAAAATACAAATAAAATTAGATTAAAAGAGATTTAAAAAAAAAAAAACAAACACACCCATAGCTTTGCCAAGCCCTCATCGGTGGCCACCGCCACATCCGACAAAGGTCGACTAGGCCTTTCGGAAGCTTGATGACCCTCGCCAGCCCCAGGTGAGGCTTTGGCAACCCCCGGCAAGGGCCTGTTGGCCTAAACCTAGGAGAGGGTGTGAACCTTGCCCTAGATCTAAGTGAGGGCCTCACTCAAGGTTTTCCACCCAAGGCGAGGGTTGTTGACCCTCCCTTAGATCCAGGGCGTGGGTTGTGAACCTTGCCCGAGATCTAAGTGAGGGCCTCACTCAAGGTTTCCCACCCAAGGCGAGGGCTAGTGACCCTTGCTCAGATTTAGGACATGGGTTGCGCCCTCCCCCAAATTCGGGCTAGTAGGCCCTCGTCGAGGGTCGCTAAGGCCTCACCCAAGGTTAACGAGGGTTGTTGGGCTTTAGGAAGGCCCAAGCGACCTCCATCGACCCCTTCTTGACAGCTGTTGCGACGGTCGTTAGCGAAGCTTGGCTAAAACTTGAGTTTTTTTTAATCTAATTTTGTTTGTATTTTTTTTTATTTCTTTTGACACAAGAAAATAATAAAATGAGGCACGTTAGTATTTTCCATTTGCTAAATTAGACTGAGTTAAGTTAACAGAAAGACTCAATTGAATCAATTTGACAAGTTTTATGACTTAATTGCAATTTTTTTGCAAATTTTTTTATTTAATTATACTTTCGTGACATGATTTAGCACTTCTAATGAACTTATTCTTTTCTCATTAAAAAAAAAAAAAAGAGTACAGCTTGCTATACACCATTAAATTTTTAATCGTTTGAATCATTAGTTTCACTGAATTCTTTCGAATTAAGTAATCTCCTTACTTAGTTCCATTTGTTCACTTCATTGATTAAATGATACATGCCTCGAACTATAAATGATTTTTGTAGCAACATGCAATTTTTATTATTTTGATTTTCCCTTTTTTTTTTCTTTCTTTACGTTAGGTGAAATTCATTTGCACAGTGGAAGAAACTACAATTCAAATAATAGATAACTTGTCTATGAATTATAAGTACTCAATCTATCCTGCTTCGAATTAAATGGTAATTTTAGATCACTAAGTCTATTCAAAATCCATTTACATTATTCACATGACAATATATGTTCCTCTTTTCTCTTTAATTTTAAATTCTATGTAGAACTTTTCTACCATAAGTACTATTCCAATAACCATTTTAAAATCCATTCGAGATATTTTGTTATTGTCTATTTATTCAAACTTAAGATCAATGAAAGTAAAAGTTGAGGATTGACAAATCGGCTCAAAGTTATAGGTAAAGTTGCATATCATATGCCATACAACAAGCACACGTGCAAAGTGGAAATTTCATGTGACGAATACAAACACAGATATTTCCTCTACGGGTCCGTTTGTATGGAAGGAAATTATTTCTGGAACTTTGCTTTTGGACATTTTAGCGTCTCCACTGACCGACTTCCAAAGGGCAACTAACAATTCTACGATAATAATTTCCATCCCAGCTTTTGCTAGTAGGAGAAATCGTTGTCCCCTTCTGACATAGAAAAAAACACTTTCCCTAAATGAATTAACAAAAATTAACCATTGTCCATGAAAATAATCTCCATGAAAAATATTTTCTTTTGTTATAAAGTTTTAGCGAAATAAACGCACCGTCCTGTCATACTTAAAAAGAACCATACTACACATATTATTGAGACGAAAGATGAGTTTTTCTTTCCGCCCAAACAGATCAGAGAGCACAAACGCACTTTCATCAACTAACAAAGATACGAATATATCGTTTCTCTTGCAAAAGCTCAGATCCGAATACAAGGACCAAAAATCGAAGCAAAACAACGTAAGTTCTTCACATGAAAAGTCAGTCAGTTCATGGCAAATTCAATTCACAGCGAAAATTCAATGATTTCACAGAGGCCGATGCAGACAGACGATCCTTAATATGTCGAAGGCAACTCGAACCTGCACAGCGGGCAAGTCCTGCTCTTCTCGAGCCACCTCGCGATGCATTCTCGGTGATAGACATGGCAACACGGCATGGCACTCCCCGTCGATCCCGCGACAATGTCTTCGCAGCAGATCACGCAGTCGACGCTCCTCTCTTTCACTTCCACCTCCGTCAGTCCCCCCAACCGCGGCCCCATCATCACCAACCCCTCTTCATCCTCGTCGGTGTCCATGTCCTCGGCCTCATCGTTGGCCACCTCGAGCCTCTCGTCCTCGCCAATCGTTAGCTCCCGGTGAATGTCGGGGTCGGCGCACGAGATCGAGACCCTCATCGACAGGACCTCCGCGTCCCGGTTGCGCGGGTCGCTCACTATTGACGCCGCCGTGCTTAGCACCGTTTGCACCATGAACTCGTTGTTGCTGGTGTACATCACGCCCGCCATCGTCAATATCTCCCGCACGGTCTCCTCCGCGTCGGCATCAACCCGCAACAACTCTTCAGCCTCGATCAAAAACCACTGTGTCGCTTCATACGAGACGTCTGGCATCACACGATCATCATCGCAAGGCGGCTCGGCCAAGTACACGAACTCGACCTGGACTTCTATGTGGAACACTCGTCCGCCTGAAACGACGAACGCGTAGGAATCTGAGACTTGATGCGCGACGCAGAGAGGTTCCAGCATGCCGAAATCCATGCTTTCCAGAGAATCCAGGACAGAGATACAGAAAAGTACGAAAGGCGGCCAAAACCCTGACCGAGTTTCTATAAAAACTAGAACAAAATATTTCCAAGAATAAGATGTGTAAAGATATGAGACTCGAATAGGAAACAAATAATAGACGTGCAAATATAAATATAATATCGTAGATTTGCTTAGACTTTCCTATTTCGACTACTCCGAGTAGGAAAATTAGTTGGAAATTTTTTTCAAATTTTCATCAGCAAGAAATCTAATTTTAAATATTCAAACTTGTAAATAAGTTTTCTCTCTCTCTCGATCCTCTTTGTTATTTTATTATTTTTTGGATAGTATTTTTGCAAAATTTAGTCGGAGTGTGCCTCAGGTACTTGATAAGTAACTCGTCGAAGAGACGTTATTATGTCTGTAATCGATTTTTCACATAACACAAGGGATCAGCATTTTTTATAATTTGAATATTTTGTTATCGAGTTTGTGTAATATGACTTTTAATAATTAATCTTAGGTAATAATAAGTGGGCTTCTTTTATAGGGAAATTAGCAAAAAAAGTCATTGACTTATTTCATTAATACCAATTCAATCATAAATCTCTACATTTCATCAATTTATTCCTAATATTTTTCACTATTTGTCAATTGAGTTCTAAACTTTTCAATTGTACTAATTTAATTGTTCCATTAAATTTTAAACTTATTAATGATCTATCAATTTAGTCATTTGAGCTAATTCTAGCTCAAAATGATTGAAGTAAATAACTTTTGCAATTTTCTTTTTTTTTTCTTTTTTTTTTCCAAACATGGGTCAACGAGGGTCACAACGCCCTCACCCAAACTTGGCGAGGGTTGCTAGCCCTCACCAACCCATAGTGGAAAAATAAAGAAAAGAAAAATGAAAAAGAAAAGAAAAGAATAAATATATATATGTCTATGTTAGCACCGGTCATATCATATAGGACGATCAACGCTAACTAAACCACTATGTCAGTGATTTCGTATCAAAATTAGTTGAAAAAATCAAATTGACAAATCGTCTAAAGGTCTAAAACTAAATAGGCAAATTGTCAAAATGTTTATAATTGAATTGGTACAATTGATAAATTTAAGACTCAAATGACAAATCTTCAAAAGATCTAGAATTAAATTGGCCAAATTTAAATATTTATAACTTTTATGGTAATCTCTCATGCTTTATATGTCTAGTGAAGAAGTGCATGAACCTTTTGACATTATTAACTAGTCTTCGTAGATGCACGAAGCCGCACCTTCGCGAGGATCGAGTAAAGCTCCTCCCATGAAATGTCGACACATGACCTTCAAGATTTTTGAACATGCTGTCATTTGAAAACATCATTTGCTGCACTCAGAAGAAGCCCCTTGAAAGTTTTGTACCATTGCGAAATTTATTTAGTTAACTTACCTTAATTTTTTTAATGCAAGGAAAGTTGGGCTTTGCCCATCCGTGAATTATGATAAGACATTACTTTGGAAGGGTCAAAATTAGAATCTGGAAGGAACCAGACAACTAGTCAAACTCCGCCACACACCAATGGATTCGGGTCCCTCGACCTTTCACAGTCCCAACCACAGTACAACCAGTTGAACTCCGGCGACCTCCTCAGGAGCACCGAGAGATCTTTGCCTAGGCTGCCTGGTCGACTTTGAACCAGAAGTCCGACAAGGTCGACTAGGCCAGGGCCTGCCCTCGACGCTGCGCGCCACTGCGGCAAGCTCAAGGAGAAGAGCTTCGTCAATTACATGAAGAAGCCTAATACGTACCTCCGCCACTCGAGGTGGTTGGGCTAAGGGGGCAATGTTTGGGTTGAATGAGGCCCTTTTTGTTAGAAGGCCTTTCCTCCTCTTCTTGAGGTCTTTTTCTTGCCCTTTTCCTTCATGAATCTTAAAGCTTCATTATGATGGGCAAAAGTCAACTCGATTTGTCTCAATCTTAGCACTCGCTATTACACAGAAGATTCTAGACAATAATCACTTAAAGTTATGGCAATCGCCACGTTAACACACCTCTAATTTTATTTTCCTTCATCCTTTTCAATTAAATAAATTAAAATTTTAGTCATTATCAATCATATTCACGTGAAAATTCATGGGCCAAAGTTGTCATCATCAGACCTTATTATCAGCTCTTCTAACATATAACGATACACGTTACAATTATTGTTTTTACACTTACTAAGACAACACATCGTGAGGTTGGTAAGAAAATTATTGTATTTTTGCATTGATTATGACGATGATGCCATTGTTAGGTACGCCACGCCTCGAGAGTACCTCACATCCCTAGGGTCTCCTTCTTAACTGGCAACTGCCCGGATTTCTAGACTCGAGTTCAATCATCGATTTCCTCGCCGAACAAGTCAACTATCTTCATAGGGAAAAAAACGGAAAAAACATTTATAATGCTGCTGCTCTGGTCAATAGTCAAAAATTCACGCCGGCCTCCATACTTGAAATTCCGTAGCTGTCGTTCCTGCTTTGACTTTTCGTAACGCCCACGTTCTCTCACAAGGAAACCCCAAGAGCCAGCGCAAAAGGAGAATAATTCAATAAAAGAGTAATTATATGGCAGCAATTTCATTCCTTAATCACAAGACAGTCCTCATTTCCTCGTTTTTATTTCACGAACGGCCGATCGGACAAGAAGAAAATACAAGATTTAAAGGAGAGCCACAGCAGAGTGCAGATCAAGACAAAGAATAACACCACCTTACACAAATCGAGGATTCCACAAAATGGGACGCCTCGGTCCATAGATCAACAGAACACATCAGTAGAAGCAGAGGGCCCCGCCACCTGAAGAGCCACTCGGTCCCACTCGACGGCGCTGCTGCAGTGCCCGCTCTTCACCTCGACCACTTGCAACGGACTCGATACCCCTATGGAATTGTCCGCGATGCTTGGTTTCTTAGCAACCACTGCCTTCAACCGGTAACGCTCTGCCCTAGAGCCGATCACCTGTCCCAGCACGGAAGCCGCGATGGTAAAGGCCATGGCTGATTTTGGCATCAGTATGGATTTCCTGAGCATTGCTATGAACGGAACAGCTGCGTGGACGGCTGCAAACCATGAAGGAGAGAACTTCTCTGTGTGTTCTCTCCATATCCCGAGCGGAACATTAGCTGCCATGCCTAGGAGCCCGATCGCAAGGATTTTTGCAGGCAAAGGTTGAGGTCGGAGGTTCTTTGCGAGAGCAGTTCTTGCTATTGCTGCTCGGGCAGCGACAATCGCCGGAGGACACTTATATTTCATGCCAGGGGGCGGCTGTAGAACTTTTGCCACAAGGGGAATGATGTTGCTAACAGCTCGGTACGACTTTGCGATTGGACAATTCCCTGTTTGCAGCCACTCATTGCTCATAGCCTCGTGCTGTGAATTTCCCTACAAACAAATTCATTTAATCTTGAGTCAACACCACATTCACCTCACATGCCGAAACAATATAATGGTTCCTCAATCCCAACACAATCCCATTGATCTTGAACTTGCAGAAAAAACTAGCAATATAGAGCTTCCCAACTAAAAAGACCCAAAAGGCATAACATCGACATTGATGTACCTGTGAGGAAGAGTCTTTCTTAGATGAATTGGACTTCTTTTTCAGATTCTTAAATTTCTCAGAGAACGCATCAAAGCCGAATGGCCCTCCAGGTCCAAAGGAAGAGAGACTGATCGTTGCTGCCTTTGCAGCCAATGGGTTAAACTGTGGTGGTGCAAGCTTTGTCTCTAATTTCTCCAAGTGTGAGAATGACCTTCCAGAGAGTGGGACTACTCCGTCATGACCATGAAAAAGCCTGAATGCCATGTCAAAATTGGGGCCATCTTCAAAAATCGGACCTTTGGCTCCACGTACCTGCCAGGAAATCAATTAACAATTTGCATTTTGGTAAATGGGGAAAAAAAGGAGTTTGAGACATTGATAAAAATCACTAGCAGAAAGCTTACAGGCATTGCAAAAGGCATCGCTGAGGCAAACGAGAAGTTAGTCGGTTCATTAATGTTCCTCAAAAAAGGACATTTCACGATGTCCATCTGAGAAGGCAAACAATCCTCGTTTTTCAAGAACAAGTCCATCTTTACCGAATCAAAAGAACCTGCACGTACAAAGAATAGTGTGAACAATGACATCCTCATGATGACGCAAATTGACATAAAAAAACTGCTAAGTGACTTCAGATTTTAGTATTACGATATAAGTAGCAAGGCAGGGATCAAATCACTGTAAAGCAAACGGCACAGGAAACATTTTAGCTACCCTGAAAACACTTGTGCAGAAGTTGAAAAGTAAGCATACTCAAACATTGGCACTACACATAAGCCAAAATAGAAGATGTGGTATTTGCTGAATTCCCCAGAGTTTCACAACCAAATACGGTCACCTCAGATAGAGGGACAGACTGAAACACACAGCAGCCAAAACCCAAGGAAGATCAAAGTTTAATACAAATACAAGCCAAGCATACATTGGAGCGAACCCACGCTCTTCAGAAGTGTGATTGTGGATTGACAGGTATATTTGTCACACTGATGTATGGCAATTAGCACAGCTAAAGAGAAAAGGCATGAATTTCAATATACAGGGTAAGAAAAGGAGCCACATCATTTAGGCCAAGACGACATCTCATGCTTAAAATTCTCATATTTCCTAAGTAGTTTACAAGGCAGAAAGACGACCAATTTCCGCACAGAAACTCACTGACCGAAAACAGGCAAAACTCAAACCATACCATAGCTGCATAAACTTTCAAGTCAAAACTTTTACCAGAGATTTCAACCAACAGCTCTCTTGCAAAAACATATTCGCACCATATGTAAGAATTAACAGATTCCATCGATGCTAAAGAAAATTTGATCCTCTCGACATGGAACCCAGGTCTAGACAGCTCTTACAAGGAGATGACTTTTGTGGAAAATCACTTAAAAAGGAAAAACTCAATCAACGATCCAAACGAAACCAAAAAAAAAAAAAAAAAAAAAAAAAAAAAAAAAATGCTGCTAAGAACGTTCGACTACCTAATCATGATACATTCATCCTGTTGTAAAGGCAACGACCTGCGATCCTTACAGATCATTCGAGTCCAAAACCCTAAAATCACCAAAACCCCCAAATCATCTGACTTCAACGCCTACCCAAGTAATCGATCCCATAGACGACAACTTTGAGATACCCCCGGGGCAAAAAAAAAAAAAAAAAGAGAGAGAGAATCTTCAACAATAAAGACACATGGCCGGCATTGCAGAGCTCAAATTCGAGCAATCACAGCTGAAATCACCGCTCCACCGACCATGAGCGCGCACGAACAACAAAGATCGACACAGATACACACTCCAACTCGACGACGCAGGCCCGAATTCAGCTGCTGCGACGTCACCGACGAACGACCCATCCAACGACCGACGGAAGAAGAGACCTAACAGAGCATACACGACAACAAAGCGAAAGAGAACGCAAAAGGAACAAACGGCTTCCTCGGGACAAAGCGACCAGTCCACGAGGACACGAGCGCAAAACAGCATCGGCCCAGAAAGACATTCGCGAGCAGGCAACGAATCGGCGAACCACACGAGGGAAGAAGCTAAGGGAATTCGAGAAGATGATCACCTCGATCGGATCGAAGCAGGCGGGCCACCCCTACAGACAATGGAGAGAGAGAGAGAGAGATGGGAAATGGAGGAGAGAGAGAGAGAGTAGGTGAAAATGGAGGAGGCAGAGGTGGAGGGGGAGGCAAAGGAGAAGATACCTTCTTCTTCTCCTTCGGGCCTTGGCGTCTTGTGCAGGAGAGAGAAAGTTGGGGGGGGCGAAACGACGACGCAGCGAGTGACGGCCACACGCCGAATTTGACGTCGCCCCCCCGCACTTGCGTCGTGGAACGCGTGGTTTCGGTTGGGGGTGGGACCGGAGCGGGTTTGGGCCGGTCAACAGTTTGAACCGGTAGTGCCGTCGCGTGATCAACGCGCTCCATTTTTTTTTTTTTTGTCTCAAAACTTTGGCCCGACATGCATCGCGGTGCCTAAACTTTTTAATCATTAAATGTAATCTCTAAACTATAGCTCAATATGTAATATGATCTCTGAACTTATAAATTAGTGAACGAACAATATTAATATTATTTATGAGTTAAATTGATTAAAAATCTAAAGATGATATCATATAAATTAAAAAGTATACTAAGTTAAAATTTAAGGATCATATCGAATAAATTAGAATTTCATTGATCACATTAAATAAAGGTGAAAGTGCGGAAATCATCTACATTATTATCACGATTTTCATGGAAAATATCGAAAGAGAATGCGTCAACGTCCGCTTCGGCATGCTTGGATTCGGTAAGCCTACCATGCGAGTCGTGATCGAGCAGGTGGGAACCATGGATGAGGTTTTTGGCGATCCAACGGTCCAAAAGTGGGATCAGTGGTGGATGAGACTTTTGGTGATCCAACGGCTCAAAAAAGTTGAAGGGCATGATGTCTTCGCGGCAGAGTGAATGATCATTGCATCCCAATTCGCTTGAATCTCTAGGTTTGATCACTAGAGTCAACGCATGCCACGTGTATTTGGAAAAATCAATTTGAGCAGTTTTTATTTTCTTTCCTTTTCTTTATTTTATTTTTTTTTTTATAGCGGAAGGTAGTCTTTCAATGTTAGCAGTCGACGGGAGCTTTCTAAATGGAGAAAATGGAGAACAAAAAGGTGTTACCTTCAAAAGATAACATTAGCAAAGCAAGGGTAATTTTGGAAAAGCAAAACAAATAAGGATATCGACTCAAATATATAAAGGTCAATATAGTTGGAAATCATCAATTTTACCCTATGAGACCAATGACTCAATCCTTTTTTTTTTTGGTCATTAACATCCCTAAATTATGCCCCGCTATGACGTTAATATCCCAAACTTCTGTCACATTAGTATAAGTGAAGGATTTAATAACAAAAAAAAAAATGGGATATTGATATTACCATAGATAAAATTTAGAGTTTTAGGTAGTATTTTCTATATGCAAAACATTTCAATTTGGATCAAATTATCACAATTTTTCTTTTCTTAAAACCGCCTCTAGCATATAATCCCACCTTATCTTCTACTTATCAAATGAAGGGTAACTCTCTCTCTCTCTCTCTGGGTCTCCTTAGACTTTTACTTTCTACTTATTTTTCAAATTTTAGAGCTCTCATAATTTGAATTTTATTCAACACGAAGTATGCGCTACCTTTCAAAATATGGAAAGATTCAAATATCATTCCTATATAATTTTTCTAAGATGAAAAATATTTGTTTTGAATTCTAAAATTTTTATGCAAAGTAAAAGTTTTAAAAAATTTACTTTTATTCTTTGGACAAACCTGGCGTTGTTCTTTCATGCTAATCTAAAATGTGATTTGAGTGCTTTAAAGGTTCAAAGGGAGAACAATTAGATAAAATGTGAAGAGGGTATTTGTCATTTTCTCTTCTTCTTTTTTTCCAGCTTTTTCTAGGATTAATACCTTGAAAAACCTCAACCTAGTATACGTGTGACAAATTTATCCCAAACTATTTTTTTGAGCATGAAAAACCCCAAACTGATACACATGTGACAAATTTACCCACTGACCATAAAAAACCCTAAACTTGTATATTTATGACAAATTTACCACAAACTAATTTATTCGACCACTAAAAATCCCAAACGGGTACATTTATAACAAATATGCCACATGCTAAAATGGATTAATACCACAAAAAAATCATAAAAATTATAAACAGTGACAAATGGAGAGTAAAATCCCAAATTGGTATACTAGTCAACTGTCATGTGTTATTTAATTTAATAATTTTACAGTAAAATTTAACGGAAACTAACAGAGGATAAATTTATCACAAGTGTGCTAGTTTAGGATAAATTTGTCAAATGTGTACCAGTTTAGGGTTTTTGGTGATCAAAAAATTAGTTTGTGATAAATTTGTCACAGTTTTGGATTTTTAAGGGTATTAACCCTTTTTTTCTATTGGGCTAGCTAAAAATGAAAGACAATTTATATATGCCTAAGATTGCATTATAAGAGCATTTTGGGCATTTATTAAGCATGATTAATAAAACAAAAGGAACTGGACTTCTCAAAGTGTTAACTACCTAATATCAACAATCAATAGGAATTGCCCCAATAGCCACCATTCCTACATAGGAAGAGGGAGATGAGAAGTTTGATTTCTCACATTCTTAGAGGAATGGGGATTGAGATGTTTAGTTTTAAGTATAAGGTTTGACTTCTACACTTTGTAAAAAGATAAGGCAAAAGTCTATGAGTAAGTTGAGAAGTTAGAGTATGACAAACCAAAAAAAAAATACATATATCAGCAGAAAAATCGATATACTTAAAATTGTTAACTTTTCATATTTATGGTGCGATTTAGAAAATATTTTCCAAAAAATAATTGCTTGATCGCTTACAAAAAATAAATGAATGGGAAACATTTTTATCATCCACGGAAATAACTAGGTATAAAATGTTATTGATAATGAAAATATTTTTAATTGACTAAATTTTATTTTTAATTGACTAACTTTTCTAAATTATATAACTAATCATTTTTTTTAAAAATATTTTCCAAAACTTTTGTTTTCCATTAAACAAACAAATACAAGATATGTGCTCCCTAACATTGGATTTTCGCTGCAATTATACATCATTTGCTCTTCGTTCTTTCATATAGGAAATTTTTTCTATAATAAAAATAAGGATATCTTACTCATTTGAAGGGGGGACTCCATATTCGAAAGTTCGTTGTATGGTGGTATAGGTGATGGTAATAATTTTTCTTTTAAATAAATATTGTTTCATTATTTCCGATTACTTGAAAAGAATGCAATTGTATCGACTTTGTCAAGTTCTAACTTCTAAGCGTAATTCACATACAAAAACAAATGCAAAACAAAACAAGATTTATCATGGATCAAAGCCAATAAACGTAATATTTTTAGCGGGGTGAAAGGCCAAATAAAAAGCACGTTACTCATGAAAATTGAAAATACGTCTATACGATATGTAAAAGATAAAAGCAATCCTTGAACGATTGCAAAATATTCAATCTGGATCCTCAATTTCTATGGTGCAATTGGATCGTGAATTATACAATTTTTCGTTCTAGTTAGTAATTCCGTCAAAATTATGGACAAAAATGCTAGCACGGCGAAGGCGACGGCGCACAGTCCAACTACCAGTCGACATTATTGGCCGTCAGGGGAGATTGGGCACTCGCCACTGCTGCTTTGGAACACCACACCCGGGCGCTTGCCACTGCCGCCGCCGCCGCCGCCGCCTAGGAACACCACAAATGCAGTAACATGCAGAGAGAGAAGGCGAACTCAGGGCCCTTGCTGGTCTCATCACGGAGACCAATACTGTCCTTGCCTACTTCTAAGGATTAAATGTGTAGCAGCGTTAAAAGATTGAACTTAGTTCGAGTATTTCGCCTTGCACTTTCAATATGTATGAAATCGCTGCAGCTAAATCGCAAGCATTACCATGATAAAAATTGAGTACTCTTCAGCTATGACCAAATATTTGCCATTAGTTTCATTTGAATGACAAGATCTGACATCAAAAAGACCCGAAAAAGTAAATGAATTCATGAACACCATAACTCTTCTTTCTAAAAAAAAAAAAATTGTCCAAAAAATCCTAAACTTACTATATGGTAGTTAATTTGATCCTAAACTTTTTTAATTATGCTAATTCAATATTAAAATTTTTTATGGTTTGCCACATTATTCCTAAACCCATTTGTCAATATAGTCATTCTGGCTAATTATCCAAATAATAAGTTTAAAACCAAATTGGCAAATTTTCAAAAAGTTTAAAACTAAATTGATAAATTTTCAAAAGGTTTAGGAATAAATTAACAAATTGTCAACTAGTTTAGGACTAAATTGGCATAATTGAAAGATTTAGGATTGAATTGGCTGCTATATAATAAATTTATGACTTTTTAGACAATTATCCCTTTTTTCCCTATGTATTTTCTCACTTTTGATATTTTAACTTTTGGATGTTATTTGTTAATCTCTTTAACTGATGATCAAGCATGCCCTAAAAGATTATACATATACATAAACACACACGGGCAATTGCGAACATGCGTAATTTTGTGCTTTCCATGAAAGCGAAAATTACATTATTAGGAAAGAAAAAAGATCAATGTCAAAGTATTTTATTTAGCATGTGAGATACACCTTTAACAGAGAAGGAATAACAAGCCCTCTCCCCCTATCGCCATCTCCACAAATTTAACATCGTGTAAAGATAGTCGTGACGATCAATAAATCATAGCCAATCAGTGTCCTTCGACGATCGAGCGACAACGCTTCCATGCGGCGGTGCTCTTCTGCAAGATCCGCGCTTCGCGAGGCGCGAATTTACCGGTGCTGAGGACAGTCAAGATAAGCTCAGAGTGGCAAGGATGGCCGAACTTCAGCAGAACGCCGCAACAAGCGTCGGTGATCGGGGGGCCCTTGTGAACAATGTTCTGGAAGATCTCGATCCCGCATTCTTCGGTCATGTTCTTGATGCAATGCTCGAGGGAGTCATCGTAACCCGGCGCCGGCTGAGGAATATCTTCGGCGAATCCCAGCTTGAGCAGCGCGAAGCACGCGAGAAGGAGCGCAGGAAAGGCGATGGTGGATCTGGCCATATTTGTTCTGCGAATGGTGTATCTCACTTTTTGCTTTATTTGGTTTTATTCGAAGGATGCGTTTGACAGGAGACATTCGAGCGCTTTTATAGTGATGTCGAGGATTGGTTTATTAATGTTTCATAGCAAGTCTTCATTTATTTGCTGGGCAAGAAGATAGCAAGTTACAAAATTCTGGCATTTAATGATTCTTGCAGAGTTCATTGATGCCCATGATCATTAGCCTGATTGAGATCTTCAGTTTACCATTAATTAAAATTCTAATGGCGTTCTCGCTTTTTGTCACATGCACATGTCAAGGAAAAAACATCAAATAAAAGGCAAACCCAATGACACATTTCGACCACAAGAAATTTCTACAAAATTTCAAAAGAAAACGATTCCTTCTGTCGAGATGTATTGTAGCGACCCGATATACAAGAGGCGGATATTATAATTTAAATTGTAAAAATCATTATCGACTTATCTTATATAATATATTCGTTTGAAAAATCGAATTTAGATCACCCCATGCTTCTAACCATTTAAGTTTCTTTTGCCTAAACAAATTTGCATCCTCAAAGTTTTTTTTTTTTCTCTCCCCATATATATATGTATGGACCTCTCTCCCCATATATATAATATATGTATGGACCTCTTCTAACCATTTAAGTTTCTTTTGTAAACAAATTTGCATTTCTTAGTGATCGACTCATGGTGGTTTAAGCAATATCATTTACCTTAAGCATCTCGTATCTAATAAGAAAATTTTCGTGTGGGATGATAATACTATTAGCCTATGGATTTTTTGCAAAATGTGCAATGTCATATCTAAACTTTCAATTCATTCAATTTTTAAACTTTTGTTTAATGTGCAACTGTCAAAGCTAGCCCAATGACCAAGAGGGGAGTGAATAGACTGTTTCAAGAAAATCTAAATTTTTTTCTATGGAACGCTTGCAAGTATGTTTTAGTAGATGCAGAAATAGTTAAACAATTATTTTTACTTATGTAAATAGATCAATGAATGAGATGATAGATAGAAAATTTCGAACATATATAGAGTGGATCGACTCACATCTACTCTTTCAAACTAACAGTTAAGAATCACGCTGGAATTTATTTGTAATCTTCAAGAGGTTAAAGATAGTAGCAGGTGGTGCTTCTATTTGAAGCTAGGAGATATTCTACACAAGCACAAGCATTTCTATCACCATTAACACCCTCTATTCACAGATTACAAAGCTCCACAACCCTTTCAAATAAATCTAAATCAGAATGCAAGCAGTAATCACACTTAAAAGCACGAGGAAATTCAAGGAAATAGAGTGTAGAAGCTTTCGAATTTCCGCCACTGTCCTCAGCAATCTTGGAGCCCCTTTATAAACTTCCAACCCTTGATCTAGCTTCTGGAAAGTCCTAACTAGGTCGAAGGTCCGTTGGAAGACAAACATCTCCCTAGCCGGCATCCGGACTGCACAATCAGTTTGCCATCGTTGAGTTAAAATGGAGTTAAAATGGAGGTTACCATCATTGAAGACTTCTACTTCTGTCCAGTGTCTAACTCTCTAAATGCTTGTTATTAACCTCTGATTTAAATCTTAAATGAACTCAAAAGAGGTCCGGTTCTTCTTGTTTAGACAGTAGAAGCACGTCAAACATCTTCTTCCTCGTCAATAGCAGGAGCACTTCTACCAGCGGTCCTTCTAGTTCTTTAATGCTTCTAGCCAAAACTGACCGTTCACCATCTATCCTCTAGTCCTTCCAAGTAAAGATGAGTATGGGTTCAAGGTAGAACTTCCAACCAGACTGAATTAGTCATGAGAACTAGTCTATTTCAAGTTCCAGTGGAAATCATTCCAATTCCCGATTCCAATTTTTTGAAATCTATATTAAGCAGTTCGGTTCTCGATTTCTAGGTAAAAACTGGACCAAGAATTGAATATTGAGAAAACTCCTACCAGATTTTAAAGTTGACAAAATTTTCTAATTCTAATGCTTATATTAGAACATGTTTTGGTATAAATATGTTTATGAGATACTATTGAAAATTTATGTCACGGTCTATTCCATCTCATAAACATATCCCACTTTGACGAGTCCAAAACGTGTCTTGACCAAAACGAGAAAAAGTTCAAAACCAGACTTATCAAAGTTGCAACTCGAATCTAGAATGAAACTATTTTAGAAACTAATCAACAACGACTACATTTCTGGCAAAGAATTTCATTCATATATATATATATATTGTCAATTATAAATTAACAAAATCAATCCTGAAGATAAGTTTCAAATGAGGAAACATCACTTATGGAAATCAAGATTCTATTTGTATGAGTGATCAGAATCAAGTAGAAATTCCATCATTGTCTTCAACGGCCACAAGATCTCTTTGAAGTATACTGTCCAATGAGTAAATTGGAAGAAATTCCTCCGGTGATTGAATAACAACTAGTGTATCTTTGAGGAGTATTTAAGCAGGTCATTTGATAAAAAAGAATAGGGACGTGAATTTGAAATTCCAAAGTCTGAAGCTATTCATAATTACTTGTCTTCGTCCGTGAGCTTTCAAATTGTGAGCAAGGAGAGAAAATACATAAAGAGTGTCTTAGTGAGATGGTGAGATCTGCCACTAAGTGTTTGCACTCATAAGTTGTAATTTCTTATTGATCCTATAGTGTAATCCAGTCGATAGGCTATCAGCGTGAGAGAGTGGACGTATGATTAATCTAAAACAAACCACTATTAATTTCGTGTGCAATCTTTTCTTCCCTTGACTCTTTTTAATTAAGTCGGTTACACACTTACAAATTATTGCAGAAGTTTGGTGACTAGCTTAATAGATTTTTATTTTTATTTTAAACATTTATTCACCACCTCTAGGTGTTTTTACTAACTTTATTACCAAAGAACCTAAGAACCGGACTGAGAACTAGATTATTGGCCATGGGAAAGTCATGTATATCTTGTTTTATTTAATCTCTTCTCTCCATTTCTTTTTTTTTTCACATAGGTATTGTCTTAACGAGGGCATTATCATCAATAAATACAATTAACGAGTTGAAGTGGAATGAAATTACGTGGTGAGGTTTTCTTGTTTTAGTTTAATGAATAGTAATTTTAATTTAAAACTATTATTAAGTGGTTACTTATGTTTGTTGTTTATTTTGTGCTTAAAATTTGGAGCAATCTTTTATAGATGAATGAGAATGAAGTTCGATAATTCATAATTTACGCTACGAGTTTTATTTATTATTTTATTTTAAATGTTTACCTTTTATAATTTTGCTATTGGTTTATGGTAATTTTTATTATTGCTTTGACTTTCATTTTCCTTAACTAAAGTTGAAACAAAAAATAAAAGATAAAATAACAAAATTGGAATTGGTCAATTTCAAGGTATACAAGGTAGGTCCGGTCTCGATAGGGTAGGTTCCAAATTCCAAAAATTGGGAGCCAATCCCAATGGGTAGATTTCAATTTTTAAGTAGAATGAGAATTTATCCTAGACCCACTCACCTTTGCTTCCAAGTGGCATTGACGACTCTGGTTCTATTATATTCACCATTTTTTTGTTCATCCAAATCTTCACAAACTTCCACTTTTTATGACTTTTAACCCTTTACTCAGGTCCAGCCAACTTTCAAAGGCCTTATATGCAGAATATCTTGTTCAACCCTGGGCAATCTTAATTTTTGACGATCCCGGTACACGATCTGTATATCACCTATGCATCTATAAATTGGTGCTCCATTAATGATGCACACATTAGTAATCTTCATTTATTGTTGTCACCTTTAAAACGCCATAAAGAGTTTCCTCCATAGCAATATCTCTCAAACTTTCAACCGATTGAATTAAGAACTTAAGAAATTGTCATATTGGAGTAATCATCGCAAGAATATGATTTTTTTTTTCTCATTTTACAATGAAGTACCTAATTTTTTTTTCCACCGAATACCTCAACTATTTAATAGTGGATCAATGTGAAGCCTTTGTTAAAATCACAAACAAAAATATCAATTTGGACACTAATGCATTAAATAGCCATTAATTGTCCACATTTGCATCTAATGTTTGAGATGATGTCATGTCAATGGAGACACATTAAATTATTGAAATCTTCCAAATCGGTACCCTTAGTCTCTCTCTTCTTGTCACCTAACACATAAATGAAGATGTCACGGTTTTTGCTGAGTAAGAGAGCCACGCAACCAGTTAATGCTGAACTTTTACCGAGTGAGTTAGGTGAGTTATGCAAGCAAAATCACATAGCATGGCAAAATCACTCCGTACAAATCGGCTAACAAAAAATATTGACATAACTTTTTTTTAATTTTCTCTCTCTCCTACATGATGATGACGTGATTAAATCATGAAAGTTAAAACTAAAACAATGTCGTCTTAGTCCAAATTTGATTTTAAATACAGATTTTATTTAAACTAAATTTTAAAAATAAGCTAAAACAAGGGAAGGAGGAGAAACGAGGTTGTAGCTCTAGTTGCCACCACCCAACCATCGCCCGAAAAGACCAGCGAGTGTTGCCAACCACAAGCAAGGGTATGGGTGAGGGTCAACAACCCTTGCGCTATCTAGGCGGCTACGAACTTCACCTAGATCTAGGAGTCCCTTACTTGCGGTTAGCAAGGACCATCAACCGCTAGCCAATGCCCGGCGACCACGGTCGGCCATCCCCTACCCTCTTTATATCATCCCAACGATGGTGCGGCGGGGAGGAGGGCTGCTGCCTAGTTTCTCCTCCTTCCTCTTTTTTTAAATAAAAAATTTAGCTTATTTTTAAATTAATTTAAATAAAATTTGTATTAAAAATTAAACTTATGCTAAAATGGCGTCATCTTAGTCACTTAGAAACTAATTAAAAAAATGGCATCAGTAGTTAAGTTGGACAGAGATAATGAAATGGCTTGACTCAATCAACTTGACAAACTTTAGGATTTAATTACACTTTTTTTACTAGTTTTAACACTCAATTACACATTCATAACATATTTTAAGCTTTCAGTGCACTTATCCCAACTACATAGGCATGTGTGAATATGGGTAATATTGCGCTTTTTTTTTAATGGATTCTAGTCCATATAAGCAAAAAATACATTACTGGAAAATGCTCAATATCGAGGATATTATTGAGGATGTAAAATAAAAAAACGCCTTCAAGAAAGAGAGAATCATAACTTCCTCTCCCTATCACCATCTCCACAAAACCAATTGAATGATTATATCACTCTCTTTTCAACGACGTTGAATCGCACTGCAACGCTTCCAGGCATCCGTGCTTTTTCCCAAGATCTCTGCTTCGTGAGACGCGAATTGACCGGTACTGAGGACGATCTCAATAAACTCGGAGTGACAAGGACGACCAAACTTCACCAGAACATCGCAGCAAGCGTCGGTGATCTCGGGGCCATGGTGAAAGATATTCTGGAAGATCTGGATTCCACATTCCTCGGTCATGTTTTTCATACACTGCTGGAGGTAGCTATCATAACCCGGCGCCGGCTCAGGAATATGTTTGGCGAATCCCAGCTCGAGCAGGACGAAGCACGCAAGAAGGAGTGCAGGAAAGGCAATAACAGATCTGGCCATGTTTGTTTCTGCGAATGATGTATCTCTCGCTCTTTCTTTATTTGTGAAGGATGTGTTTTGACAGAAGATATACGGGAGCTTTTGATAACGATGTAAAGGAATGGTTAGTTAATGCTTCATAACTATACTTCATTTATTCTGGCGTTTAATGATACTCTTTGTCCTCTTATCATTTGTTCATGGTCATTAATTTGATTAAGATCTTCAATTTAAAGTGTTATTAATTAAGCCATAATGACCTTCTCGACTTTTATCGCATACACACGTGTCAAGGAAAAAACATCAAGTACTTATAAACAAAATCCCATGGAATGACCTAAGGAGTTAATTAAGACCGTCATCTCAATGCATGTAAATAGTACGTGCCAAAAAATGAGTATCATTTAGTTATAAAAGAATTCATTCGCTTGTCCTTAAAAAAGTCATGTATGATGGACTACATTAAACCCATGGTTTGAGTGGTTTTCCTTTAGTCCATTTGTTTCACGAAAAAAGAATCAATCCGGTTCGCGATTCTAGTTTTTTGGAATCTATATTATGTGGTTGAGTTCTTGGATCCTAGGTAGAAACCAAGCCGAGAACCGAAGAACCTAAGAATTGAATTGAGAACCGGAGAATTGGCCATGCATAAGTCATGTATATCTCATTTTATCTTATAATTATTTTGTATACCTACTAAGTGAATGTTTTATTTAATCTCTCCTCCTTTTTTCAAAATAGATATTGTCTAAGGGTGTGCCGCGGGAACCGCTCGAACTGGAAACCGGCCGGACCGGACCGGAACGGCCGGTTTTGGGCGGTTCCCACGATTAGCGGTATGGTTCCAAGTTCCTAATCTTGGAACCTGCGGCCGGTTGGTCCGATTCCCGGTTCCAAGGTGGGAACCGGACTAACCGACCAGACCAATTTTTTTTATATATAATTTATATACATATAAAATATATAATATATAAACATTATATATAATATATGACTATTATATATAAAACTTATTGCAATCGGAATTGCAATTGAGATAACAACCTCTTATGTGGCCAAGAGACCATCAAAACTCTTCTTGTTATTCTTTATTTATAGAGAAAACTTACTTGTTAGTTTCATCTTCTACTCGACGTGGGACAAGGCTCCAAGAGTTCCTCATGCTCACACTCCTCTCTTGCTTACCTCACTAATAAAAGATAAGACACTTTAAGCCTCGAAGAGTCCCACATCGACTAAACATTCAAAGCATAGAAGAGATATTGTCTATAAAACCTAAGCCAAGCACAACCTTTAGCCAAATTGTTTATGGCTTTTATGCTTAAGAATAAGCGTAAAACATGAAATGTGATTAATATTCACGCAAGTAAAGTTTGAATATTTTGCATGTAAAAACATGTGTAATTAGTTTTATTGGATTGCCTGGGAACTGAATTGGATTGATCGGCTCCGGTCATTATTTAGTAAAAAAAAAAAATGCCGATTTCGTTGGACCGGACCAGACCGGAACCGATGGGTCCAGTTCTCGGTCCTAAGACCAAACGGTCCGGTCCACGGTTCCCAATTTTGGGAACCGGGAACAGATCACCCCTATCTTAAGAAGGGCATTATCATTGGTAGATACAGTTCACGAGTTGAACTGGAATGAATTTATAAAGAGAGATTTTCTTGTTTTAGTTTAATGAATTGTAATTTTAATTTAAAACTATTATTAAGTGGTTAACTATGTTTGGTGTTTGTTTTGTGCTTTTTTATGGATGAATGAGAATGAAGTTCGATAATTCATGTTTTACGTTACGATTTTTATTTTTTATTTAAAATGTTTACCTTTTATGGATTTTTGCTATTGGTTTATGGGAATTTTTATTATTGCTTTGACTTTCATTTTCCTTAAACTAAAATAAAACAAGAAATTTTAAAAAAATTAAATAAAAAATTGGAATTGGTCAATTTCAAGGTATACAGGTAAGTCCGGTCTTGAGAGGGTGCTTTCCATATTCCAAAAATTTAGAACCAGTCTCAATAGGTAAATTCCAGTTTTCAAGTGGAATGAGAACCTATCCTAGAATCACTCACTCTTACTTCAAAGTGGTATTAACGACTCTAGTTCTATTCTATTCACCATTTTTTGTTCATCCACATTTTCATAAACTTTCCCATCTTACAACTTTTTCACCAGCCAACTTTCAAACACTTTATATGCATAATATCTTGTTCAACCGTAATAGAGGTAGACTTAACTTTTGATGGTGCCGCGTGACACGATCCGCATGTCACATGTGCATCTATAAAATAATGCTCCACTAATAATGCACACATTATCAATCTTTGATTATTTTTGTCATCTTCAGAACGCCATAAAGAATTTCCTCAATAGCGATATCTATTGAACTTTCAATGGATTGAATTAAGAACTTAACAAATTGTAGTATTGGAGTAATCATCACAAGAATATGATTTTTTTTTCTCGTTTTATAATTGAGTGCTTAAACCTTTTTTTTTCAACTAAATACCTCAGCTATTTTATTGGGGATCAATGTGAAGCCTTTGTTAAAATCACGAACAAAAAATATCAATGTAGACACTAATGCCGTTAAATAGCCATCAATTGTCCAAATTTGCACCTAATTTTTGGGATAATGTCAAGTCAATGGAGGCACATTAAGTGATTTAAATTATTCAAATCGCTACCCTTATTCTCTCTCTCCTCATCACCTAACCCAAATAAAGATGGCACGGTTCTTGCTGAGTAAGAGAGTCACGCAACCAATTATGCCTATTTTTTACGGGTGAGTGAGCTAGGTGAGTTGCGCAAGCAAAATCCCATGGCCTGGCGGTTTATTTAATGGAAGCCACACATTGAGTCAAATTCGAAAAGTCGAGTTACTACATTGAACAATATGTTTAGGTTCTCGATTGGAAAATATGCAAAAGCTGAGGTACTTGTGCCACTTTAAAATGTTCACCATCATTTTTCTAATATTCAGTGCTAACAAATTTCATTAAGAAGGACAACAATTTAGTAAAAACTAAAATGGGATCTAAGAAAATTATGCATTTGGATTTTATTTTTATTTTTGTCAGTCCTACTCTACTCCTACTTTAACTCACTGTCTTATTGCAAGGCATGGGAGTCAAAACCTATACTTGAAACTAAATATTCCCCGCCCTAACCCCCTAAAAAAGTGGGGATTTGAACCCCCCACCTCCCCCTTTCATGTTGGAAGAGTAGCCAGTAAACCCCAATGGTTATGAATGTGGATTTCGTACGTGCAAAAATTCACTCGTATTACAGAAGGAGCACGGGGTCCCTCTCTACATGCACATTTCCTAAATGTTTCCCTTTAAATAAATAAATAATTCTTCGCTCAATCACTTTAAATGGACATTTTCCTCTATCTTCCACTCTTCAATGGCAAAAAATTCGTAAAAGAATAAGAACAGCGACAATTCGGTTGGGCAAATAGTAGTCGAGCATTTAAGGATGACACCAACCGTTTAATAGAAGATCAAAGATTAAAAGTGGGTAACCGCTTTAACGGTCTAACATATCGTGTTGAAAGATTGAACTTAGCTGGACCATTTTGCCTTTGCACTATTAGCATGTATGAAACCACCCTAGCCAAATCTCGAGCCTTATTAATGATAAAAAAAAAAAAAAATTAGTACCTTTCTACCATTATAGAGGATCTGTCATTAAAATAATTTGAACAACAAGTTTAGATCAACAAATCGGAAAAGTAATTGAATTCATGAACTCAATCACTCTTCTTATCCCTTTTTATTTCTGAATTTTTACATTTTAACTTTTTCAGTTATCTGATAACCTCTTTCACAATGATCAAATTTACAAAAAAATGAAATCGAGTCCTTCTGTTAACTCTATAAAAATTCTCTAATAGAAAATATTGACGGAATTTTTTAAAATATTTTCTCTCTCCTACATGGTGATGATGTGGTTAAATCATGAAACATAAAACTAAAACAATGTCATGTTAGTCCAAATCTGATTTTTAATACATATTTTATTTAAACTAAATTTTAAAATAAAGCTAAAAAAAAAAAGGAATGAGTAGAAACATGATTGTGCTCTCGTCATTACCACCCAACCATCGCTTGAAAGGGCCGACGGGTGTCGGAAATCACGAGCAATGGTACAAGGGAGGGTCAATGACCCTCGCTCAATCCGGGTGGCCACAACCCTCGTCCAAATCTAGGAGGCCCTTGCCTACGGTCGGCGAGGATTGCCAGCCCCTAGCCAGGGACTAGCGACCCTAGCTAGCCATCCCCAACCTTGTCAACTCTTCTCAACAATGGTGGGGCGGGGAGGAGGGCTGCCACCTAGTTTCTCCTCCTTCCTCTTTTTTTTAAATAAAAAATTTAGCTTATTTTTAAATTAATTTAAATAAAATTTGTATTAAAAATTAAACTTATGCTAAAATGGCGTCATCTTAGTCACTTAGAAACTAATTAAAAAAAATGACATCAGTAGTTAACTTGGACAGAGTTAATGGAATGGCTTGACTCAATCAACTTGACAAACTTTAGGATTTAATTACTTTTTTTACTAGTTTTAACACTCAATTACACATTCATAACATATTTTAAGCTTTCAGTGCACTTATCCCAACTACATAGGCATGTGCGAATATGGGTAATATTGCGCTTTTTTTTAATGGATTCTAGTCCATATAAGCAAAAATACATTACTGGAAAATGCTCAATATCAAGGATATTATTTAGGATGTAAAATAAAAAAAAAAAAAAGCCTTCAAGAAAGAGAGAATCATAACTTCCTCTCCCTATCACCATCTCCACAAAACCAATTGAATGATTATATCACTCTCTTTTCAAGGACGTTGAATCGCACGGCAACGCTTCCAGGCAGCCGTGCTTTTTCCCAAGATCTCTGCTTCGTGAGACGCGAATTGACCGGTGCTGAGGACGATCTCAATAAACTCGGAGTGACAAGGATGACCAAACTTCACCAGAACATCGCAGCAAGCGTCGGTGATCTCGGGGCCACGGTGAAAGATATTCTGGAAGATCTGGATTCCACATTCCTCGGTCATGTTTTTCCTACACTGCTGGAGGGAGCCATCATAACCTGGCGCCGTCTCAGGAATATGTTCGGCGAATCCCAGCTCGAGCAGGACGAAGCACGCAAGAAGGAGGCCAGGAAAGGCAACGGCAATGGGGGATCTGGCCATGTTTGTTTTTGTGAATGTTGTATCTCTCGCTCTTTCTTTATTTCTGAAGGATGGGTTTTGACAGAAGATATACGGGTGCTTTTAATAATGATGTAAAGGAGTGGTTAGTTAATGCTTCAGAACTATACTTCATTTATTCTGGCGTTTAATGATATTCTTTGTGCTCTTATCAGTTGTTCATGGTCATTAATTTGATTGAGATCTTCAATTTAAAGCGTTATTAATTAAGCCATAATGACCTTCTCGACTTTTATCGCATGCACACGTGTCAAGGACAAAACATCAAGTACTTATAAACAAAATCCATGGAATGACCTAAAGAGTTAATTAAGACCGTCATCTCAATGCATGTAAATAGTACGTGCCAAAATATGTGTATCATTTAGTTATAAAGGAATTCGCTTGTCCCTAAAAAATTAATGCATGATGGACTACATTAAACCAATGGTTTGAATGGTTTTCCTTCGGTCCATTTGTTTCACAAAAAAAGAATCAATCCGGTTCGGGATTCTAGTTTTTTGGAATCTATATTATGTGGTTGAGTTCTTGGTTCCTAGGTAGAAACCAGGCCGAGAACCGAAGAACCTAAAAAACTGAATTGAGAACCGGAGAATTGGCCATGCATAAGTCATGTATATCTCATTTTATCTTATAATTATTTTGTATACCTACTAAGTGAATATTTAATTTAATCTCTCCTCCTTTTTTCAAGATAGATATTGTCTTAAGAAGGGCATTATCATCGATAGATACAGTTTACGAGTTGAAGTGGAATGAATTTATAAAGTGAGGTTTTCTTGTTTTAGTTTAATGAATTGTAATTTTAATTTAAAACTATTATTAAGTGGTTAACCATGTTTGGTGTTTGTTTTGTGCCTAAAATTTGGAACAATCTTTTAGGGATGAATGAGAACGAAGTTCGATAATTCATGTTTTACGTTACGATTTTTATTTTTTATTTAAAATGTTTACCTTTTATGGATTTTTGCTATTGGTTTATGGGAATTTTTATTATTGCTTTGACTTTCATTTTCCTTAAACTAAAATGAAACAAGAAATTTAAAAAATAAATAAATAAATAATTGGAATTGGCCAATTTCAAGGTATACAGGTAAGTCCGGTCTTGAGAGGGTACTTTCCATATTCCAAAAATTTAGAACTAGTCCCAATAGGTAAATTCCAGTTTTCAAGTGGAATGAGAACCCATCCTAGAATCACTCACTCTTACTTCAAAGTGGTATTAACGACTTTGGTCCTATTCTATTCACCATTTTTTGTTCATCCACATTTTCATAAACTTTCCCATTTTACAACTTTTTCACCCTTTACTTAGGTCCAGCCAACTTTCAAACACTTTATATGCATAATATCTTGTTCAACCGTAATAGAGGCAGACTTAACGTTTGATGGTGCCGGTGTGACACGATCCGCATGTCACCTGTGCATCTATAAAATAATGCTCCACTAATAATGCACGCACTAGCAATCTTTGATTATTTTTGTCATATTCAAAACACCATAGAGAATTTCCTCAATAGCAATATCTATTGAACTTTCAATGGATTGAATTAAGAACTTAACAAATTGTAATGTTGGAGTAATCATCGCAAGAATATGATTTTTTTTTCTCGTTTTACAATTGAGTGCTTAAACTTTTTTTTTCAACTAAATACCTCAACTATTTTATTGTGGATCAATGTGAAGCCTTTGTTAAAATCACGAACAAAAAATATCATTGTAGACACTAATGCCGTTAAATAGCCATCAATTGTCCAAATTTGCACCTAATTTTTGGGATAATGTCAAGTCAATGGAGACACATTAAGTGATTTAAATTATTCAAATCGGTACCCTTATTCTCTCTCTCCTCATCACCTAACCCAAATGAAGATGGCACGGTTCTTGCTGAGTAAGAGAGTCACGCAACCAATTATGCCTATTTTTTACGGGTGAGTGAGCTAGGTGAGTTGCGCAAGCAAAATCACATGGCCTGGCGGTTTATTTAATGGAAGCCACACATTGAGTCAAATTCGAAAAGTCGAGTTACTACATTTTTTTTTTTTTGGTCGCAAATGATATTTTTGCATTCACTAAGTACGATAATTACAAGAAGTCAACGGGTAATATTCCGCTCATAAAATTTCCGAGAGAGCGGGAGGAGGGGCGGATCGCCAGTTTTGAGGTAGAGATTGAGTTCTATGCAGCTTCGCCATCAAATCTGCTGCATTGTTAGCGTCCCGCGTGCAGTAGACTAGCTTCGTCGATTTGGAATTGAAAAGAAGGCTTCTGCATTGTTCCACTATGGGCTTCACGTTCCATGGAGGTTTGGCCCGGCCTGCTATGCTTTGTTGTGCAGTTGAATTGTCCGTTTCACAGACCACTTCTCCCTGCTGTACTTGAGTGAACACTTCTTCTCTCACATGCAGTTGCTTTCTGGACTTCAGAAACTCCAACCCGTGCAAAATCGCTAGGGTTTCGATTTGAACAGGGGAGGATGCTCGTACCTGTTGCGCGAAGCCGTCGATGAGTTTCCCAGCTTGATCCCGCAAGATGCCGGCGACTGAGCCTACTGATTCGCCATGTACCCAGGAGCCGTCGACGTTGAGCTTCATCCTCCCTTCCTCCGGCGGTCTCCATTTTCTCTGTAAGTGCAGGTTTGTGGGTTTTCCATCCTCTGTTTTGAGCTGCCATCTGTTGAAATTTTGAAGATATGCTTACGCCAGGTCCACAATGATGTTCGGATTCGGTTGCCGTGCTTTGAAGATGGAGTTATTTCGGGCTTTCCAAACGAACCACAGCACTGTTGCCACCAGCTCTCTCTCAGGTAAGGCCCGGTTACCTGCAAAACTCTCCAATAGCCATTTATCAAATCGGGTTATGAAGTTAGGTTTACAAATAAGATTGATCCGTGGATCTATCCATATGTTCTTTGTCCATTTGCAGAGGAGGAACAAGTGTTCAGTGGTCTCTGGATGTGTGTTGCAGAGCGAGCAAATTGGGCCAGGTAACACCTTCCGTTTGTATAGATTCTCTCTCGTCGGGATTGCATTATGGCAAATACTCCATATAAAGATGCGCATCTTAGGGGGGATAGATAAACTCCATATCTTTGTCCATAATGTTCGGGGAGGCAGAAATGATGTTGAGGCTCTATGATGTTTTGCTTCTATTGTTTGTGCACATGCTTTGTTATATCCGCTTTTAACCATGTATTTTCCCGCTCGGTTACCCTTCCACACTAGGGTATCTTCCTTCTCGTTCGGGCTTAATGGGATAGAAAGAATTTCATTTGCTACTCTGTCTTCAAATAGGTTCAGCACCTCTGTTTCTTTCCATCCTCTGTTTTCGTCATCTATAAGTTCAGCCACAGTTATGGCGTCGTCTTTATTTGCCGGGCCACCTATCACTCCAAATTCCAGCCATTTATCCTCTCGTATCTTAATTTGCTTGCCATCACCTACCCTCCATTGTACCTCCTTTTCAATAGCTTCTCTCCCCACCATAATGCTTTGCCAACCCCATGATGGGCGCTACCCTTTTCCTGCTTTCCACATATCTCCATTTGGAAAATAAGCTCCTTTGAAGATTCTGCTCCATAAGGCTGTGGGACATTGAGATAACCTCCAAGTTTGTTTTCCTAGCATTGCCTTGTTAAAATTATTAGATCTCTAAACCCTAACCCCCCTTCATCCTTCCTCATTTTCAATACTTCCTATTTCTTCTAGTGCAGCCCGCTGCTTGTATCATTTTGTTTCCACCAAAAAGATGCGATTCTTCTTTCAATTGCTTTACATATGGAAATGGGTACTTTGAAGATCGACATGGCATATTGAGGAAGGGCTTGTACAACACTTTTAATCAGCATTTCTTTACCTGCTTTGGACAGAAGTTTCTCTTTCCAGCCCTCCATTTTCATGTTTACTCTAGCTAGGATCCAATCAAACATCTCTTTTTTTGAACGGCCCCAACCTGTCGGAATGCCAAGATACTTTCCTGTTTTGTCCATGATCGGGACTTTGAGTTCATGTGCCATATTCCTTTTCAGATTCAAAGGGCAGCTGCTGTTGAAACTCACTCCTGATTTGTTGAGGTTGATTGCTTGGCCCGTAGCATAACAATACTGATTGAGGACAGCTGCTAGGTTTTGGCATTCTGAGATAGTCCCATCCAAGAAGAAAATAGAATCATCGGCAAAGAGAAGATGTGAGAGGGTAGGGCAATGCGTATTCAATGTTATCCCTTTTAAGCTCCCGTCTGCCATTGCCTTGTGCATCAACCATGATAAAACATTCGAAACTAGTATAAACAGATAGAGTTACTACATTGAACAATATGTCTAGGTTCTCGATTGGAAAAAATGCAAAAGCTGAGGTACTTGTGCCACTTTAAAATGTTCACCATCATTTCTCTAATATTCAGTGCTAACAAAATTCATTAAGAAGGACAACAATTTAGTAAAAACTAAAATAGGATCTAAGAGAATTATGCATGTGGATTTTTTTTTATTTTCTTTTTTGTCAGTCATACTTTACTCCTACTTTAACCCATTGCCTTTTTGCAAGGGCATGGAGTTGAAACCCACACTTGAAACTAAATCTTTTCCACCCTAACCCCCTGAAAAAGTGGGAATTCGAACCCCCCACCTCCCCTTTTCATGTTGGAAGAGTAGCCAGTAAACCCCAGTGGTTATGCATGTGGATTTCGTACGTGCAAAAATTCACTCGTATTACAGAAGGAGCACGCGGTCCCTCTCTACATGCACATTTCCTCAATGTTTCACTTTAAATAAATAAATAATTCTTCGTTCAATCACTTTAAATGGACATTTTCATCTATCTTCCACTCTTCAGTGGCAAAAAATTCGTAAAAGATTAAGAACAGCGACGATTCGGTTGGGCAAATAGTAGTCGAGCGTTTAAGGATGACACCAGACGTAGAATAGAAGATCAAAGATTTTAAAAGTGGGTTACCGCTTTAACGGTCTAACATATCGTGTTGAAAGATTGAACTTAGCTGGACCATTTTGCCTTTGCACTATTAGCATGTATGAAACCACCCTAGCTAAATCTCGAGCCTTATTAATGATAAAAAAATTAGTACCTTTCTACCATTATAGAGGATGTGTCATTAAAATAATTTGAACGACAAGTTTAGATCAACAAATCGGAAAAGTAATTGAATTCATGAACTCAATCACTCTTCTTATCCCTTTTTATTTTCTGAAATTTTACACTTTAATTTTTTCAGTTATCTGATAACCTCTTTCACAATGATCAAATTTACAAAAAAAATGAAATCGAGTCCTTCTGTTAACTCTATACAAATTCTCTAATAGAAAATATTGACGGATTTTTTTTAAAATATTTTCTCTCTCCTACATGGTGATGATGTGGTTAAATCATGAAACATAAAACTAAAACAATGTCGTGTTAGTCCAAATCTGATTTTTAATACAGATTTCATTAAAACTAAATTTTAAAAGAAAGCTAAAAAAAGGAAGGAGTAGAAACGTGTTTTTTAATACAGATTTCATTAAAACTAAATTTTAAAAGAAAGCTAAAAAAAGGAAGGAGTAGAAACATGATTGTAGCTCTCGTCAACAACCACGGGCAAGGGTACGAGGGAGGGTCAATGACCCTTGCTCGATCCGAGTGGCCACAACCCTCGTCCAAATCTAGGAGGCCCTTGCCTACGGCCAGCGAGGATTGCCAGCCCCTAGCTAGGGACTAGCGACCCTAGCAAGCCATCCCCCAACCTTGTCAACTCTTCTCGACAATGGTGGGGCGGGGAGGAGGGCTGCCACCTAGTTTCTCCTCCTTCCTCTTTTTTTAAATAAAAAAATTAGCTTATTTTTAAATTAATTTAAATAAAATTTGTATTAAAAATTAAACTTATGCTAAAATGGCATCGTCTTAGTCACTTAGGATAAAGAAACTAATTAAAGAAATGACATGAATAGTTAAGTTGGACAAAGTTAATGGAATGGCTTGACTAAATCAACTTGACAAATTTTAGAATTTAATTACACTTTTTTTACTAGTTTTAAGACTAAATTACACATTCATAACAAATTTTAAGCTTTCAGGTGCACTTATCCCTTTTACATAGTCATGTGCGAATATAAGTAATTTTGCGCTTTTTTGATGGATTCTGGTCCATATAAGCAAAAAACACATTACTGGAAAAGGCTCAATATCAAGTATATTACTTAGCATGTAAAATAAAATACACCTTCAAGAGAGAGAGAATCATAACTTCCTCTCCCCATCACCATCTGCACAAAACCAACCGAATGATTATATCACTCTCTTATCAACGTTCGCACGGCAACGCCTCCAAGCAGCGATGCTTTTTCTCAAGAGCTCCGCTTCGCGACCCGCATATTTGCCGGAACTGAGGATGAACTGAATAAACTCGGAGTGACAAGGATGACCAAACTTCACCAGAACATCGCAGCAAGCGTCGGTGATCTCGGGGCCACGGTCAAAGATATTCTTGAAGATCTGATCTCCACATTCCTGGGTCATGTTTACCATACAATTCTGGATGGGGCCACTATAACCTGGCGCCGTCTCAGGAATACGTTCGGCGAATCCCAGCTCGAGCAAGACGAAGCACGCAAGAAGGAGGCCAGGAAAGGCAACGGCAATGGCGGATCTGGCCATGTTTGTTTTTGCGAATGTTGTATCTCTCGCTCTTTCTTTATTTCTGAAGGATGTGTTTTGACAGAAGATATACGGGTGCTTTTAATAATGATGTAAAGGAGTGGTTAGTTAATGCTTCAGAACTATACTTCATTTATTCTGGCGTTTAATGATATTCTTTGTGCTCTTATCATTTGTTCATGGTCATTAATTTGATTGAGATCTTCAATTTAAAGCGTTATTAATTAAGCCATAATGACCTTCTCGACTTTTATGGCATACACACGTGTCAAGGAAAAAACATCAAGTACTTATAAACAAAATCCCATCAAATGACCTGAGAAATTAATTAAGATTGTCATACCGATGCATGTAAATAGCGTGTGTCAAAATATGAGTATCATTTAGTTATAAAGGAATTTCCCTGTCCTTAAAAAAGTTGTGCATGATAGACTACATTAAAGCCATGGTTTGAATAGTTTTCCATTAGTCCATTTGTTTCACGGAAAAAGAACAATTTTAAAAAATATTATTTTTCAAAATAATTTGTTATATTTCTTTAAAAATTTAATGAATGAAAGATATTTCAGTTTCATGAATTATAAAAAGTACTTTTCATTCCTTCAGTTTTATAAGCGATACAAGTTAAATCATGAGTTTTCTATGAAACAAACGCACCATTCAAAAAAACTTAAGAGTTAAAAAATATTTTCCAAAAAATAATCGTTTGTATCACTTGTAAAAATAAATGAAAAAAAAAAACATTTATATCACCTACGAAAATAGTTAAATATAAATTGTTGTTGATGATAAGAACATTTTCCATTAATTAATTTTTGAAAATGATTACACGACAGTTTTTAATATACTTGTGAGAATAATAATCTACTCTAAATCACAAAAAATCAATTTATAAATAATTATAAATTATTGTGGGATCCACTTCTTTAAGAATTTGTTACTCACAAGAGACTGTAATACCTAAGGACTATTATGCTAGCAATGTTCTTAATTTTTCTAATTGATAAAATCAACCGTTTTTCGGAAAAAAAAAATTCCATGAAATAAACATTCTCTAAACACACTCATTTTCTCCTCGGAAATCGGTCTAACCTAGAATAAGCGTTGACAGAATTGTACTTAGTTCGACTAATGTCTTGCACTTTCAGTGAGTACGGTGCAATTACCCCAGCTTAATCTCAAGCCTTTTGTCATCACACAAGTGAACTTTTATCCTAACCAAGAAAATGTCTCATGTCCCGGCGCTCCCGATCTTGGACGTATCAGATTAACGAACGGTGCCGCTGGGAATCATGAGGACGGAACGTAGGCGATGGCAACGTAGGTCAACCAATGCATCACTTGCATCAATGGAAGTTTCAAGTTTCAACACAGGAGATGACAAACATTCTTCTTCTCTCAGTCCATGTGTGGAACTCGAGTTTATGGCCATCTGTAGCTGCTGCCGAGATGAATCCCCCCTAAAACAGTGCAGGTTTGAACGGTGCTGGGATTCATGGTTCGGTGCAAAAGGAAAAGATATGAACGAATTAAGGAGAGTGAAACAAAATATTAGTGACGGCGGGAGAATTTACAATGTCGGTGTCTAGAACAAGTTCCTGCTTGATGACCAACAGCAACCCGACCTCTTAAGGGTTACTTTGCTGCGTGAACTTCGACTCCATAGACGGTAAAGAGGGGAAAACTGTTATGACAGCTAGGTCTACATTTTCCGATCAGCTGAAAGCCTCTCCAGAAGTCACATGAAACTCTGCATCTCCCTTGATTGTGTTCTCCGTGATGCAATCAAGAGGGTTTCTTACTCCTTTTCTTGGCAGATTTGGCGATGGCATTGCATATCTCTCTCTTCCTCTTGTTGTTCTGGTTGCCGTTGCTGTTGTTATTTTTGTTCTTGTTTGTGTTACTGGTATTGTTGTTATCTCCCCCAATACTTAATGAAGCCTTCCCCTGAACTTCCAAAGCATCCTTCACGAAGAATTTCAGCCTCCATAAAGTAGATTCACTCTGCATAAGTTCACGTAACCAAAGATCATGTCCAGATAATAAAAACCCTTGGATGAAAAGAACACTGATGAGGGTCACAGATCAGGACCTGAGCATCCATGTCCAGGTTTATCTCCTCAGCTGTTGATTGGAAGTTTGGATCACTCTGAGCAACAATCTCCAATGCCTTAAGGAGATCTTCAGGAGACAATAAACTAAGGGCTGTACCGATACTTCTTTTCTCTTCAGTCGATATTTTCCTGAAATGAAATTCTAGTGAGTTCCTCCTCCTCATCTAAAAGAGAGAAATTGGCCAGACTCTTATCAGCCTTATTTGCAAAGCAAGCTCTATGAATGAAGAATCCTAGTATATTGAAACCATTGTTTCCCTAAGAAGAGGAGCTGGTGACCACGCAAAGGACTCCATGGTACTCCAATTAACTAATGACTAAACTTAAGCTCCTCCACTTTTTAGTAATTTACAACAAATTCCCCGTGTACATTCAATTTGGAGCTTTATGCGCCCTCATCACATGCATCAAACATCTCTTCTAACCATCTCGGGCTATATTTATTAAACCTTCTCAAGCTAGCAGAATAGCGGATGCCTCATTGTGTCAATTGCACACAAACTTAAGAACCCAAACAATAAGTAATTAGATGATAACAATAATCCGAAAGATAAGTGAATGATAAAAGCCTATTACAATTTCTCTCAGCTATACTAAACATAGGACTCAAGTGGTCCAACTCAGACTCCTATATTTGCAGAATCAACATTCTCAGACAGCGGTTTCTACTCCCAAATCTTAAAATGACCAATCCTGAATATCTAATGTTTTTATCATCCAACTAGCAAGATCTAAAAGTCATTCAAATTAATCAACATGCCTCCTTCATGTATCTGAGTTCATCAATGGCACCAGGACACTTAAAATGATTCATCATACTTCATCCATATTATAAGCTCAAGGCATATAAATGATAGTATGGGCCAACTATTCATGGTGGAGACACCCACTTTCAGGATAGCATCAACCGTCATGCATTTTTATTCAGGACAATATACTCTCCAATTGTTCATTTCGATTAACAGCTGCATAGTCTTGGCGCAAATAACGTATATGCTGAAATTACAATTGCAATTGTTCATCATCAATACCCAAGAGTATGGCAAGCAGTCAAATGGATATCAGTATATTCCCAGATGCTAGGAAACACAATCTCAAAGCCCAAAATGGATTGATATAGTTTCATCTAGAAGCTCCATATGTATAGAGTCAAAAAGTATAAACCAGAACAGGAGCAATCATCATAAAGCAGATTTCAATAAAATTTAAAGAATAGTCCACACAAAAAAAATAATAAATAAATAAAATACACTCATATGAAACAGACCTGCATTTCCGAACAACCATTTCTCTAAGCTCTTCCAAATGCAAATCAACCTCATAGAGCTGAAAGTTCATGAAAATACAGGATTTATTATTCTCAAGAATCCATGCAAAAATATATTTAACAGAAAAAAGAATTTGCAATTAAAAGAAAGCAACTTGGCCGTCTATGGATATGTGTATGTAAAAGAACATGTTCACGCCAATCATCAATCCACATATTATGCATATTGACAAGTGCAGTACCTCATTACTTATGTCTCTTGCCAACTTTGCATAAGCAGCCTCCTGAGCAAGCTGCATGTCCATCTGCGCAACTAATTCCTCCTCTTCTCGTCTTTTCTCCTAAATAAGTATGAATTATGATATAAACGAAATTAAAAAGAGTAAGGGTATGTTTGTTTTAAAATATCACAGGGTTATTTGAGGAATCGTGACAGTCCATCCCAAGGAAGTCATGACCTGTAATGTTAATGGAACCTAGTGAAAAGTTTCAATTTGATAGCCAGATCCCAACTAACCTCCTCGGTAACCTTGGGCAACAGCTGCAGCCACCTCTCCTCAAATTTTTCCAGCAAAGTTTTGGCCATCATGTGAACATCACTTTTTTCATCATTATATTTCATTGCATTCTTGAAAACTAACCTCACATCGGCACACATATCAAGGACATTTTTGTAACCAGTACCATCTTTAGCCTCCATTTGATTTTTTATAGTACTGAAGTCCATTGGTTTATCAATCACCTAAAACGGATCATCCAGAACAAAAGGTAAAACTGTCAAAAAAGGAACTGCAAGAAGCAAAAGGTACAGCTTAGAGAGCTGTCCATTGTACTGACAACAACACTAGTACATCAGATCCCACAAGATCAACGAAAAGAAGAAAGACAAGACAAGTTGGATCAGCCTGTCCTGAGTCCAACCAGTTTGAAAGTGAACAGAACACTAGAGTATGAAAAAGCACATTTTAAGATCGAAATTCAAAATCCAAATACTTTCATCTTTTGTGAAGATGACAAGGGTTTCTAAGATAAAATTATATTGTTACATATAGGGCAAATACTACCAAAAACCCCAAATTATGCCCACTGTGACACAAATACCCTAACTTTTTTTGTGCATCAAAAATCCTAAAGTTGCCTATTGTGACACAAATACCCCAACTTTTTTTGTATCACAAAAAAAACCCAAACTTATGCATGTTACATATATACCCTTTATTACAGTTGCATCCAAGATATATTTGTCAAAGTCATTTAAGTTCGGGATTTTTTATAACATGAAAAAATTTTGCGGTATTTGTGACATAAAGTTGGAATTTAGTGACGTAAAAAATAAAAAAATAAAGTTTGAGATATGTGTGCCACAATGGGCATAGTTTATGGTTTTTTTACGGTGTTAACCCTTATTATATGCTTGATTTTTGTATATTTCTTAATGGAGTAAGAAAGGTGTACTAAATTCCACAAAAACACAAGCATTTCCTAAACCAGCCATGCCTACAAGACTTCATGTCCATAACCACAATAAGCAGGCATATGCATCAAGTTGACATCAACAAGCATTATTACTGAATTAGAAAAATATAATAGAAACTGGACCATTATGGAGGCCACATGCAACAGAATTTGTATATAGAGTAGAAAAATAAGAAGTCGAACAAGGCCGCCTCCTGATGAAACATTCTGAATTCTCAAAATCTTACTATTTAGAATATAGGCAAATATAAATTTTTTTGCTTACAATTCACATTCTCAAATAGAACATATTTTGACTCAAATTAAATTGATAAGACTGAAGTCATTTGGTTAATGATATTAATTTGTGGGCTTATGCAAGCATAAAGGGAAGCAAATTCCCAAAAATCTCAGATATCAAATGACCATCAAGCGGGGTTGTGTTTTGAAAAGCAATCAAACTATCACTGCTAAATATCTTAAGATCGCAGATCCATCTGCAATGTGTTTAAATTATAAAACTTGCCATCTTGTTTCAATGGGTGATCCTGGAAATTATTGCAAGAGGCACATGGAAGTGCATAGTAATCACTGTTATTGATAAAGAGATGATAATATGTACCTCATAATAGTCGTCCAAGCCAAGACCTTTAACATCTACAGGTTGCATAAAAGGCCATGCCCATCTGTGTTGAGTGATCTGACACCAATAGTTAAGAGATGACGCTTAACAAACATAGAAACGGCTCAAATATAACATGCAGATTTCTCTATCTTTACAAATGGAAAAGCATACTTTCTTGTGCAAGAAAATTGAGGATGGAAGACATGAGAAAAGTTAAAACAGGCTAGATTCGGATCAGCAAAACACCTAAAATCAATTAAATAAAACATCAATGAAACAAACATTTTAGAAGGACAAAGACAGTTCGAAGAATGTCCCGCCTCCCCCCCCTCCTTTCCAATCGATACAAGCATGGGGACAAACAGGAAGGAAAAAAAGGGGCAAAAGTAAAAGACGTCTACGTCTAATCACAATAATCAAATATAAATCTAGCCAGTTAACAGCTGGACAGATTCACCCAGTATATTAACATAGTAAAGAGGTTAGTTAATGCCAGCCTCCAGCCTCCTCATTGCTAAAAACCGAGTCTATGGGATCCAACAGCAAAGTGTAAAAAGATATGAATTATCATACCCTGGCTCTGCACTTCCAAGAAACCTATGAATTACAAGGATGTGCATGTAAAGTAACTAGTTTGATCAATCCAACTAAGCAATAGATCTAGACAGACAAAAGAGTATCTTCTAAAAGATATGTCAAAACCAAAAATTTAGACAAATAATGAAAACCTGACAAGCATACTGGGGAAAATGCAAGATAGATGGCAAGTTCATTAAGTGAGCTAGCCATTACAACAGTCATCTTGAAAGTTGATAGGGCAAAAGTATAAACCATCGCCAAAATCATATATACATGTAAACCCAACACCATCATTATATTACTATAGAGGCCAAACAAGATGTGTGCTACAGCAACTCGTTAGTTTACTCGGTTAAAGGAGTCAATGCAGGATACTGCATTATACACGAAATGCGCATAAACATTAGATGATTGCCTGGCGCAATATTGTGCCAAATTGGCGCATAAGCTCCTGCATTCTCTTTGCAGCAGCTGCTTCTCTGCGAGATGCATCCAGTTGCTGCTTCTTCAAGCTAGGGATTTGCCTCTCTTTGTCTTTATCCTTAACTAGTGAGCTACCTTCCAAACTGTTCACTTGCTTTTTACTTGTATTGAGATAGAACTGCTCAACTTCATTGACTCTTAGCTCGAGCTGCAGAGGAAAAAGCAATCATTAACATAAATTGACCATTTCTTTTCCAGACTCGAAAAAGCTTGCAGTCTACTGTAAGAAAATAACAAGGAGAAGGCAGCACAACAGCAGATGCTACTCATCAATGTGAAAGTAACCTGCATATGCTTCTTCATCATTGTCTACCTTAGTATTATTCAGCTATATCCACAAAATGGGAAGCATAAAGATGAAAGAACATGGCAAGTTCACAAGCAAAAGAAAACCCGACATTGCCTCAGCAGATTTTATGAGGTAAGCATAATTTAAATGAGTCACAGCAACTACACGGCCCCCCCAACCCCACCCAAAAAAACTCAAACAAAAATTGACAAAAGATGTTGGCAGATCACATACATGAGCGAACCACAATACTCCTTCAAATCCAGATCAACATGGAAAAAGCATCCTTTCAAAACCTTGCATATTTTACCTGGTCGACCTTCTTGAGAATCTCATCTACACTGTTCTTAAAACCGCCCAATTCCGATACATTAGCCTCGTGTCTTCCTGTTCCAGCTATATTATTATCTTGTGCCGAGTCTGCTGACGCACCCGTCGCTTCCATCTGCTACCATAATAAATCAATGTCATTTCACAATCACGATGACTACTGAATCCTAATAGCAAAGGCAAAAACAATGCAAATGTCTCCACCGAAGTTCGATTAAGCGGCGACCACAGCCTCGCGGAAACGTATGGCTAGCTAGACCGGAGTGACTCTCAGATGCACTTACAAATTAAAGCGACACTCTCATCAAACAAGCGAAACATAACGAACCCTGCCAGCTTGATCTTGGTAAAACTACCGGGCAAAAATCCTAAACCGCTTCCGACATAACCACCCAACCCAATCTAGCAAGAGTGCAGGAAAAGGCTCAATTAAACTTTTTTGGCACAACCCACGTTTAATCAGAACGATGGGATCGAGAAAAAACCGAAATTTCGAACGACCAATCATCGAGCGATCAATTCGAGCAGAGCCCATCATCGACCCTCGAACGGGAGAAGCCTCTAGACAACTCTACATGACGCGGGGATGGCAAAGCGATCCCGAATTGCTCCGTCCATCCGGAGCTCCGCACGAGCATTGGAATTGAGCTCGCGCGAGGTCTCAACAGCACCACTCTGCTGGCGATTTCCGCTCCCACCCACCAAGTACGCCATGAATGGGGAATCGAGGAAGGAGCGAACACAGGGAATTGGATCGAACGCGACGAAGAAGGAGAAGGAGAAGGAGGAGGAGGGAAGATCAAGGCGTGGCTTTCGAGAATTTGAAAGAAGAAGATTTCTCACCGGAGCGAAGATGGAAGTGATGGCTCCTGTTGAGGCGATTTCGCCGGTGTGGGAAGTTGACCGTCGGGGCTCTAAAGGACAAATTTTATCATGTTTTTCTTCTTCTTTTTTCATTTTTCCATTTTTTAACAGTCACATGTTTGTATTTTGAGATAACGGTGCAAGCGGTCTTTAAATTTTGACTCAATGTACGATATGTCTGATTTTTATATATTTAATGTGATCCATGAACTTTTTATCACTATGCAATGATTTATCTTATGTATATGAATATTTTCAATATAATCATTTCATTAATTCAAGTTCGAAAATAACATTAAACTTTTTTACTATATTAAGCATGTACAAAAAGTCCATGAATGACATTCTAACAAATTAAAAGTTTAAAGACTTTATTACACATTAGGTTAAATGACCACATTGTATATTTAGCCAAAGTTCATAGACATTTTATGTCATTTTTCCATGTATTTTCAAAGTTATTCTTAGGGGCATTTAGTGAATTATGCTATTATCCTTACACTTTTAATTTATTCAATGTAATTTGTAAACTTTAACCCAATATATAATGTGATTCTTGAACTTATAATTTGTTCAATACAATCCCTAAACTTTTCATACATGTTCTACTTAGTTTATGAACTATGTGAAAATATTCAATTTGAATTAATAAAATGATAACATTAAACACTTTCATAAAATTTAGATACTAAATTGAATATGTACCGAAAGTTCAAATATCACATTAAACAAATTACAAGTTCAAAACCCACATTATACACTAGGTCTAAGTTCACGAATCATTTGTGTTATTTATCCAAAAGCATATATTTGTGTTTCTTGGGAGAAAATCCCAAAGCCCTTCTCAGTATTCAATTTATCAATCCACTCCATTTCTATATTGATATAAAATTTTGTTGAACAAGGCGTTAAAAAGTGCAAGTTTAATATCTGAACAAATTTTTATTCACAGAAGATACTAGCTTTCGCGCGTGCATTCATGTACGATACTTTGTAATTTCTTCTCCTTCTTCTTTTTGTGTGTGTGAGTCACTTTTATACGTAGATTTATATTTAAAACTACATGGGGAACTCCGTGTTTGAAATCTCGATTGTCGAACTTTAATATGTACAATTGAGTTTTTAAATTTGTGAAATTTCTTTAATCATGTCCCTCTATTGCTGGTTCTAGCAATTTGTCAAAGACATTGTTCTATATAATTAGGTAGGCACAAACTAATGGTCCATCGTGGTATCAATTTTCTTTGAATCATACTTTTAATCGACATCGATTGACACATCGGTTCCAATTTGATAAAATCAAATACCAAGAGACTTGAGTAGAAAAGTTTCACAAATATTTCAGAAATTTGATTGCATAAATCCTATTTGAGGACCACATCAAAGATATAACATATATATAGACCAAATACATAACTTTTCTCCTAAGTCATGTATCCTTTTTCCGTTGATGGGAAAATTGCATCCCAAGTGCTAAGCCCTATTTGTGGAATGAAATCAATCTATTAATTTATAAAACTTGTAACGGATGGTGAAATTTAAACATACCAACTGGATAGCTTTTGAGTGTCACATAGGCAACTTTAAGTGCAATCCCTCAAAAGTACCGGATTGCACTTTTTTAAAAAAAAAAAAAAAAAAAAAGTTTAGAATTTAAGTGGCTCAGCTAAAAGATTTAGTACTTTAGTACGTTATGTACAAAAAATTAGAACTTCTTGTTCACTTTTCCCACTCATTAATAGGAAGGAGGAATGGTTTTGGTTCAACCTCAGAAAAGCTTATGCTTTAGGCCTCTTATTTCAGTTTTAGGCCTTACGGAGGAATGAGTAAAGTTTCTGCTTCCAAAGGCTTGGATCTAACCCCTCTCACCTTTTTAAATAAATTTCGGTTCAACTTCCTAGATAAACGATTCCATCTTGAAAGCCAACTTTAATCGTGCTTGGACGTAACTTTAGAACTTATTCCCAACCTTTTTAGAGAAAAACACACTTTACATTTTCACTTTGACAAAGCATAATCGTAAATCTAATGCAACTAAGAGATTGCAAGACAGATTAGATCATTGTCGGCTTAAATATTTCAATTCATTATATTAGCTCATAAATTTAAATCTCATATGACAGAATGATTTAAATCCATACGAATCACTGCAGTATAGTCCATTTATAGTTTTACTCACTATTTTTCTTTACGAAATAATTATCGAGAACAGAAGCACCAAGCGGCAGATCAATTGGTCAAAAAACGAATTGAAAAAGGGGAAGCAGGGGGGGCATTCCGAGAATTGAACTCGGGACCTCTCGCACCCTAAGCGAGAATCATACCACTAGACCAAATGCCCTTCGTTGCCTTTTTCTTTAAAAAATATAATATATAAAATGGTTACTGCTCCGTCAAACCCTGCAGCCGTCTGTTGTTCATCAGCTGCGTAGTGCGAACCAAAAACCTCGGGAAGAAGTCTCGTCGGCCGGGCGAGAGGGAAGTGCGGAGAGAAGGAGATGGCGAGATCAGCCCTTCTCCACCTGCTGCGCTCCCAGTCGACGCACCATCGTCTCTCCTCCGCTTACTTCCACACGGGTCTTCTCTCTCTCTCCCCCTCTCCCTCTTAACTTCGACCTCTGTTGCTCTGTATCTTGATGGTCGAAATGTGTTCGATCGTGAAAAGAAAAGGGAAGGAAGATTCTGCATAGTAGTTTTCGTTTTGACTGCCCAACAAGAAGTTAGCGCTGCTTCTGGTGCATTTTTTTTTTTTTTTTTTTTTTTTTTTGAGAGGGTCTGCGTTCGATCCCGCTCGCTTTAGCTTTTGGAAGACCGCTTTGCTTGCGGGTCTAGAAATGATGCGTCGCCAAGTTGCGTTTTTGGACCTGCTGTGTTACGAATTGCTCGAGTTTCGGGTAGCCCGCGACGCGAATTCTCATTCGGAAGCTGAATCCGTATTGTGCAACCAATTGTTGATCTAGAGAGTGAAAGGAGAGAATCTTCTGTTATCTTGTGAAAACGTGATTCAAAGATAGGGAGCTGGAATCCTAATGGCTGTTGCCATGTTGACCCTGTGTTGGTGGTCGTTTTTGATCTTGTGTCGAATTTGAAGGAAAAGGATGCTTCTTGATGTGATCGATTCATTCCAATTCGCTGCTGATGATGTAGATGTTTTTTGCTTGATTGAAACTTCACCATCTTTTGTTTCTTTGGTAAATTTATAGTTGGTTGTTTGTAGGACGTCTTTCAATGCTTCTGAAATGGAGTCCAAGCACTACTTGAAACCTATTCGCTTTGATTTTTAGTGTGTTTCTATACCGAGTGCAGCCATTGCATTAATTATGATTGTCAATGTTGATACCTCAGTCTAAAGTACTTGCGCTGTTCTGTTTGTCTTCTTACGGATGCACTTCAGAAGGTTTTTATGTTAGGCTATCTCAGAAGCTCGATCACTTGAGCTCATCTGTGCTTGAAGACAACTTAAGTAGAAAAGAGAATCATTGAAGTTTGAGATGGCATGACCGTTGCCTACGTGACCGAATTGGCCATTGCTTTATCGCTCTTAAGGTTGCCAACATAAGCAAGTAAAATTCTCACCTGAACGGTTGGGGTCAAGCTTTGGCTCTTTGGCAAGCTTGCTGAAGTAACTTAGGAAGTTCTGCAAAATGAGGCTGAGAAGGCTGATTGTCTTTGGAATTAATGGGTAGATGAGCCCATAGATGTTGAAATGATGATGATGGTTTAATCAATTCCAAAAGTGGTTTGACTCAATTACTCAAAAACGCCATTCTTATTCTACAAGTCAGCTTAATTTGCTTGAGTTCTCTTTATCCTGTTCTCATGAAATTTTCTTGCTCTTCCCATGTGTCAGGCCAACGGTTGTGTAGATCTTTAGCATCACCTCAAACATGGAGCTGTAGGCCCAGTTTGACCTCTGCCACCCAGCTTTCAGCTGGTCACAGAAGATGGCTGTCTCAGAGCACGGCAGCTAGAGAAGAAAGCAAGATCAGTGACACACCACGTTCAGGGGGCCAAACTGGAGAAGATGAGAAAGCTGACATTGTTGTTTACCATGGTCCAGTTTCAACCACCATTAGGAAAGTGAAACTCCTATCACTCTCTAGCTGCTTCTTCTCTGTAATGCTGGGACCTGTTATAACCTTCATGACATTGCCAAATATGAGCATGATCCTGAAGGGTGCGATGGCATCTTCCGTCTTACTCATCAGTGCTTCAACAACTGCAGCTCTTCATTGGGTCGTAAGCCCATACATTCATAAAATGAAGTGGCAGCTGGGTTCTGATACTTTCGAGGTGGAGATGATGTCGTGGTTAGCGACTTATGTTCCGAGGACAATCAAGTTCTCAGACATTAGGCCTCCAGAAACTAACAGGCCCGTTGTGACATTCAAGGCGAATGGGAAATTCTATTACGTGGATGAAGAGCACTGCTACGATAAGGCTTTGTTGGCCAGGTTGACCCCGACAGAAACCTCCAGGTCCTGAGTCTGCTTTTATGAACTTGTACTTGGAACCGGGGAGGGGGGGGGGGGGGTGGGAGCTTCGAAGGAGATCTTGATGGTTACAGCTTTCATTTTTGCCTTCTGATGAACTTTAGGAGGAGATCTTTCTTTCTTTTCATGCATCTATACCTTTCAGATCTTTGTGAAATCATATCTGGGATTTTTGTTTTTATCTTTTGACCAGATATGTTTCCAAACGGTAAAGATTGGCAATTGCTACATAAATGGTAAAGTACCCGCGAGCAAAATCATCCTTTCACTGTTAGTCTCCGGAAAAACAGCTATTGGCTTCTCCGTCTTGTTGTTATATATTAGTTCACAGCGATGATTTCGCATCTATTTCTCCAAATCGCCGCAGAGAATCAGCTATTAGGAGAGCATTGCATGGTCCTGGTCCTGATTCTTGAAATGCCCTGACCTGAACTAACAGTGTGACTACCAGGAAAAGAAATCCAACTTCCAAACAGAGTTGGAGTTAGATGATCATCTGTCCCTGGCTCACCATACTTCAATCATCATTCCTAAGTTATGGGAAAATGAGAATGGTGCCGGCACCCTATTGCTCGAAATCGAAATCGTTTACACAACTTTCATTTGATCCAAAGCAGCCATTTTGCCTTTCAAGAACAAACGAGTAATAGAGACCTTTCCAATGTTCTGAAGAACGGACAGTTTCAAGATCTACGTTACGGACACGAAATTTACCAAAAGCCCAAAACGACGCAGTTTGTGGACATAAGGCATTCCGCAAACCCCAAAACCCTCTAGCTCTCCATCTGCGAAACCTGAGAAACACAGAGTGTTTCTGCACATCGGAAATGGCGAGGTCAGCGCTCCTCCACTTGCTCCGCGCTCAGTCGAAGCACCGCCATCTTTCCTCAGGTTATCTTCTCGGTCGTCTCTCTCGTCCCTCCTCTCTGTTCTTGTGGTTAAGCTGGGTTCTTCCGATCCATAACCTAAGAAAGACACAAGAGAAAGTTGCTCCCTTTGTGGCGCGCGTTCACTGGAGAGATTCTGCTGCTCAGTGTGGATGTGGGTTTTGCGTTCGATTGGAGTTTTATGGTCGAGGGTAGGCTTCGAAAACCGGCACGACCCTTTGATTTGGTGGTTGGGTTGAGCATCTCTTGCGCTTCGATTGTCGGTTTCTTGATTCGGTCGAACGTGTTGAGGGGTTCTTTAAGGTTTTTGCCCCCAACGTCGTAGACGATGTTCTTCGGACTGACTCGGTTAGCTGCGCTATTGGGTGATGAGCACCCATTTCTCGCTTGACTTGGCAATCATTATTGATGTGGTCTGGGTGTGAGGTTTCACATTGTCTTGAAGACTCTTGGATTTATAATCACTTTACTCTTACTCCTTACAAGGGGAAAAAATATAGCTGATTGTTTGTCTAGAACGTAAGAGGAGAGATTGTTTTGCTATCTTGTGAAGGCGTTGTATTGTACAAAGAGGGCTGGCTATGAACCTAGTTGCCATGGCTATATTAACTGTTGTCCATTTTTTTGCTCATATCGATTATCCTGGAAAAAAAAAATGATGCTTTGGGTGCAATCTATCCATTCTAATTCCCGATGTGAGTAAGCGAAGCTACTAATGCTTTATTGTTCTTTACTGATATTGATACTTCATGCTTTGTGTCACTCCAATACATCGACTTAATGCTTCTGAGATGGAGTCCAAGCATTACAAGAATTCATTTTCTTGTGATGTTTAGCATCATTTGTTATTGAGTTGAGTTATTATGTTGATCGTAATTTTCAATCTTAATGCATTTGCAGTGCCATTGCATTAATGTCTGAGTTCAATGTTGTTCATTATTCTTAGGACTGTGGCACTCAGAAGCTTGTTCTCTTAGCTCTCTGCTACAATGTTCTGTCTTTTGTATCGTTTTTAGTTTTTTGTAGCCACATCAACTAATTTATCAACTGTCCCACGAATTTCTCCGGTAAGTATGAGCACCTTGAGCAACCCCCTCCCTCTCTGTAGAAGACAACTTAAACAGAAAAGAGAGTAACATTAAGTTTAAATGGCACGACCATTGCCTACCCAAGCAAAATGGCGATTTCTCTATCTTGCTTCGTGGGACCACAATGTTCATTGTGATGCTGTGACGTTGCCAACATAAGCAAGTAAAATTCACACCTGAATGCTTGGAGTTGAGTTTTGCTCTTTGACAAAGTTACAGAACTAACATATGGAAGTTCTGGAAAATGCAGCCGAGAAAATTGGTCATCACTGTAAATGATGGAAGGATAGAACTACCGATGTTCACATAAAATTATGTTGATGGTATAATCAAATTGAAAGGCCATTTTTAGTCAATTGCTCATAATATCATTCTTACGCTACAAATGAACTACTTTGCTTGCATTTTGTTTCTCTTGTTATTCCAATATGTAAATTTTTGTGTTCTTCCTGTGTTTCAGGGAACCTATTGTGTAGATCTTTTGCATCGCCTCATACATGGAGTTCCAGACCTAGTTTCAATACTGCCACCAAATTTTCAGCTGGTAACAGGAGATGGCTGTCTCAGAGCCCAGCTGCTGAAGAAGATAACAAGATCAGTATTGGACCACGAAGAGGGGTTGAACCCAGAGAAGATGAGAAAGACAACAGCATTGTTTACTATGGTCCAATTTCTTCCACTATTAAGAAAGTGAAACTCCTATCACTCTCCACCTGCTGCCTCTCTGTATCCTTGGGACCGGTCATAACCTTCATGACATCACCTGACATGAACGTGATCTTGAAGGGTGCTGTGGCATCTTCTGTAATATTCCTCAGCGCTTCAACCACTTTAGCTCTTCACTGGTTTGTGAACCCATACGTTCACAGACTGAAATGGCAGCCTGGTTCTGATAGCTTCGAGGTGGAGATGATGTCGTGGTTAGCGACACATATTCCAAGGACAATCAAGTTCTCGGATATTAGACCTCCAGAGACTAACAGGCCCTTTGTGACATTCAAGGCAAATGACGATTTCTATTTCATTGACAAAGAGCACTGCCATAATAAGGCTTTGTTGGCCAGGCTGACCCCACAGAAACCTCCAGTTCGTGAGTCTGCTTTGAAGAACTTGTAATTTGAACGGGCAAATGGGAAATTTTGGAGGATCTTTCGTTCAAGGCTTTGCTATCATTTTTTCACCTCAGATGAGCTTCAAGAGACAACTGCCTTGAATCATGCCGTGAATCTTTTCTTCACTTGTCGGCATTTTTAGAGAATTTTCGGCCTTTGTGAAATCACAGTGGATTTTTTTGTTATCTTTTGACTGGCCATGTTTGCACTCTGCATGAAATAAAGATGATGAGAATTGTGATGTAAATCTCAAGTACCTTCAGGAAATTTAAGCTTATGAGAATTATCTTTAGTGGAGGTCTGCCGCATGGATGCACATGTCGGGTCTGCTAAACTTTGAGTCGAGATGAGATTCACTTGGCACGCAATGTCAAGTGCAACAGGAAAAAGGAAATTCACCAAATCTTCAGGAAGAGGAGAGTAGTTTCTCTGTTCTGCTGTTCCAGAATTGTCCAGGAATTTGTTGCCATCGCAGGTGTCACAATGGGATCGCATCATTAGTCTTGCAAAAAATGGGCATTTCAGCCTCGAAGTCCGGTTGTTCGTTACTCAGTTTATGTTGCAGACTCATATCGCAAGAATCAAGAGACCGCTTGTCGGAATTAGGCGAAAAGAATAACAATCAAGGGACCAGTGCATGGTTCTGGTTCTAAAAGGGAAGTTTCATAAGACAGCGGATGTACAAATTGATGTTTCATTAGTTATTGTGACACCTCAAAGGCCGAAACTAGACGTAAATTAGAACTTGTGGACATTAGAAGGGTTCGGCAATACATTTCAGACCAATTTCCCTCCACTTGTAGCAAAGACTGCTCTGATTTAGGTTTGGGACAAACACACCATTACCATTTTGTACTGTAAGCCGACGTTCAATCTACTCCTTGGAAAGTTTTTCGTTCCACTGGATTTCGGAACTTCTTTCTTTTTCCTTCTGTTAAGGAAACTAAACAGTAACATACGTTACTCTTTCCTGAATATACCTCGCATTGACATCATAATCCGCCAGCTACAAACTTCAAGAATTAACGATCAAAGAAATATTTTCAAGAAGAATAACAGGAGAAACAAGGAAATAGAAGCATCCGCCCTAACGGTGAGGTTCAAGCATGTGGCATCAAAGGCCGCCAACCCTCGCCGAAGATTTACACAAGGATTATGGCCCAGTACATCGTACGCATGGCGGCCGTCTCTCTCTCAATGTAAGCGCGTGCACACAAATGAACCAATTGCGTAATGCTGACGAGTGACGAGGATTATAGGACACTCCGCTGGCAAGGAGGCTAGACACCCGTAGTTCTAAAAGACCTATCGAAAAGAAATGGATTTTGAAGGGTCAAATCAAAGGTTCAACAAAATGCTTTTCTTTTTACCTTGAAGCTCTTCATCCGCTACTTTGAGCACAATAAGGACCCTTTTTTCAATAGGTACTTAAATGAAGACATGATTTTTCGCAACCAAAAACGTATACAAACAACTGTGCATCTAAACAATTAAGCCACATCCTGCGCAAATGATAGTCACTGCACATCAATTCTGTTGCAGTTTCAATTTTATAAACCAATCCATACTTAGCATTTCCAAATCCCTGACCTGAACTTAGTTATGCCTACTCCCCACAAAGCAACCATAGCCAGAGTGCGAACTTCAAAGGCCCAACAGCTAAAAAGGGGGTACTGGTTTGCCAAACAACCGGTCAAGTTTTACTTCCACAAAATAGTTTGATATGACTCACAAAGAAGAATGGTAAAACAGGATATATGAGACCGCCTATCACATGTAAATAACAGACCAATCCCAAACGAAACGAAACAGAGAGTTCTAACAGTACATGCCCCACAACGCGTAAGGACTCAAAACTGACTCAAGTAAACGGCCGAACCATGCCACCGCCTATCGAGCACCCAATTTTGGGACCAGACACTAGATGAGGACAGATAGATGGCGCCACAACCTGCAAATGACATGTCTAGATGACCAAGAGAGCAAATGCTAACTATAGCCCAAGCTTTATTCCAAATACTATAGAGACGACTTTCAAGTATTGAAGTGCCGGAGCTGGACTGCACGGTTCACTTCTTCTTCGCAGCAGACTTTGTGACCTTAGCTCCACTGGGATCCTTCTTCTCGACACTCTTGATGACACCAACAGCAACGGTCTGACGCATGTCCCTCACAGCAAAACGACCAAGCGGAGGATACTCAGAGAAGGTCTCGACAACCATGGGCTTGGTGGGAATCATCTTCACCATTCCAGCATCACCGTTCTTCAAGAACTTGGGCTCCTTCTCAAGCTCCTTACCTGATCGCCTGTCGATCTTGGTCACCAGCTCAGCAAACTTGACTGCGATATGGGAGGTGTGACAGTCAAGAACAGGGGCATATCCATTTCCAATCTGGCCAGGGTGATTCATGATAATAACTTGGGAGGTAAAGTTAGCTGCTTCCTTGGCAGGATCGTCCTTCGAGTTGGATGCAACAAAGCCACGCTTGAGATCCTTGACAGCAACATTCTTCACGTTAAACCCAACGTTGTCACCCGGAAGAGCCTCCTGGAGAGCCTCATGGTGCATCTCCACGGACTTAACTTCAGTGGTCAACCCAGAGGGACCAAAAGTGACAACCATCCCAGGCTTAATGAAACCAGTCTCAACACGGCCGACAGGGACAGTTCCGATACCACCAATCTTGTACACGTCCTGAAGTGGGAGACGGAGGGGCTTGTCAGATGGTCTCTTGGGCTCATTAATCTGGTCGAGGGCCTCGAGCAATGTTGGGCCCTTGTACCAGTCAAGGTTGGTTGACCTCTCGATCATGTTGTCTCCCTCAAATCCAGAGATGGGGACAAAAGGAATCTTGTCAGGGTTATACCCCACCTTCTTCAAGTAAGAAGAGACTTCCTTAACAATTTCTTCATACCTAGCCTTAGAGTACTTGGGGGTAGTGGCATCCATCTGTCAACAAAGAATTATAAGTTAATTGTAAATCAACACACACACAGCAATATACTAACAGCAACCTAGAATAAACAACATACCTTGTTACAGCAGCAGATCATTTGCTTGACACCCAGGGTGAAGGCAAGGAGAGCATGCTCACGGGTTTGGCCATCCTTGGAGATACCAGCTTCAAAACCACCAGTTGTGGAATCGATGATAAGGATAGCACAGTCAGCCTGGGAGGTTCCAGTAATCATGTTCTTAATGAAATCACGATGTCCCGGAGCATCAATGACGGTGCAGTAGTACTTGGTGGTCTCAAACTTCCACAAGGCAATATCAATGGTGATTCCACGCTCACGCTCAGCCTTGAGCTTGTCAAGCACCCAGGCGTACTTGAATGATCTCTTGTTCATCTCAGCAGCTTCCTTCTCGAATCTCTCAATCACACGCTTGTCGATTCCTCCAAGCTTGTAAATCAAGTGGCCAGTGGTAGTTGATTTACCAGAGTCGACATGGCCAATGACCACAATGTTGATGTGAACCTTCTCCTTACCCATTCTGATGTACGAGGCTTAAACTGTCCAATGAAAAAAGAGAAAATTATTAGACGTTAGGATAAGGATTTAAAGTATCTTGAAAAATCAAATGTAATTGTGACAACAAGAAAACTCATATTAATAACAACACTTTCAATGTCGATCGAACATTTCCACATTGTCACTCAGCAGCATCTTCTTAACACCGTGTCTCCCAACAAGAAATTTCACATAAGATTCTAATCACAACAAATCATACATAAAATTCTAGTAAAACTCAGTCAGACAACCAATTTGAGACACGTTCCAACCTCGGTCGAGTAAGACAACGGACCACTTTTTCGAAACACACATCCGAAACACGCAATCCAGATTACTCTGCTTCTCAAGATTCAAAGCAGACATAAGAAAAGGACAAAAGCTAAAATCATGAGATATTAAAAAAAACCCATCTCACGCGCACGCATGAGTGCGGTGGAAGGATATCAAATCAGAGCAGAAACATCGAACCAATCATCTAGTCTTAACCTTATCTTAGATACCAGACTCCGCCGCGATAGCCACAAAACGGCCAAGCTAAAGATAACCCATGACGGCAAATCCACGACCCATTCTCCTCAACAGACTCGAGGGAGAAAGCTATACTTTCTTCAAGACCCGAGAGCAACAACAACATTCCAATCACAAAAGACGCCGAAAGATCACGTCAACCCAGCTGAGTTCCGAACAATCTCGAGCTCAGACAACACAAAGCAAACAAAACAAGCAAGCAGCACAAGCACGGACAACTGATGATCGAACAACAACGTCAGCGATCGAGAACAAGACCGAGAGGAGATTGAAGGGTCACCTCGGGAAATCTCTCAGCTGGCCGCGAGAGGGAGAGAGGTGCCGAGCAGCAGCAGAAGGGAAGGGCAGGGCAGGGCAGGGTTAGGGTTTGAGAGTGAGGAACGCAGCCCTACACGAGGCTTTATATAGCACCCCCCGCGAATGCCATTTTTTCGTTTCCCAGGAGTGTCCTCATCTCGTGCTCATAATTTCGACATTGGCCTCTTCCAGCATTTTTTTTTTCTTTTTTCCATTTTTATTCTTGCTTTCTTTGATAATTACCGAGTGGCCATGCTATTTCCATCCCTCAATGATTAAATACACCCTTATTTACCAACAAAATCGCCCTCAATCTTTCGATTGCAATTTAAATAATGGCCCTTTTCCTTTTTTCTCATTTTTTCTATTTATGATAATTGCCATAATTAAATTTTTCGCATGTTTTGTTTTTTAGCGTATTAAAGAAAATTGCAGTATCGGATATCATTATTGCGTTTTACGTACTCCATATAAAATTATTTCGTTTATGGTAAGGGAAAAAGGACATTCCTTGATATGGTATAAAAGTGAAAAATATCCTTTATTGCTGATCTTAGAACAACTCATCTATTTTTTGCCCATGTTATCTCGAAAAGTCACTTACTTAGTGAACTCTTTATTAATTTCATTAGTCTTAAATATATATATAGTCTCTTTATTTACTTCATCAAAGAATTTTTCTATTTCCTTATTGTATTTGCGATACACATTTATACATAGTGTGCAAAACATCGAAGAAATATTTAGGAATACACTAAAAATAATATGCACGATGACGTGTCTTGATTTTTTTCATAGATGACTCGTATCTGATATAAATATTTGTTGATATGAAATAATGATATTTCACTAGCTTTTTCAAAGAGGATTTCTTACTTTATATAATGTTTTGATTTTCACCTACTTAACAATTTATCCGATGTAAAAAAGAACTAGATTTATAGGAAACTTCTCTTTTCGACAAAATTGATTTTTATGGAAGTTATACTTAACAATAAAAGAAAGATAGTGCCTCTAATATACATAGAAAATATAAAATGAACTAAAACTAAACATATAAATTCTTAATTATGGTAAGTAAATCTTATATAAATATATAAAACTAAAAAGAAGAAAGTAAATAAATTTGGGACTATCAATTTAAATTGCAATTGCATGATAGATGCAACTTTGTATATTTGGAAGAGTTGGGTGAATTTAGTTATATAAGAAATGGAAATAGCGTTGACCTTACCATATACACTCTCAATTTGTTTTTGTCTACCATAGTACATTTACTATTTTTTTAAAACTTTCAGTCCGTACCATGATTATTTATTTTATTAATCTTCAATCTGGATCATATTTCTAATTTTCTTCCAAAAGCGTAGCCATCACTTTTTCAATCTCCCACATTGTGTTTTGTTTACTTAAAAATGGAAAAATCACACTAATAGTTCTTTAACTTTGATCGAGTGCACAACTTCATTCTTAAACTTTTTGTCATTCTTTTGTTTGAATGAGCAAGAGAGAGAGTCGTGAGTCTCTAAACTATTGTGACACGTATAATCTAGTTTTTAAACATAGTTAAATGTGCAATCTAAATTCTTAAACTTTCGATTTGCTCGATCTAGTCCCTCGATATTTCGTAACTGAGTCAAATCATTCCTTCTATCACTATTGCCTAGATTTCGTAATATTATTTCATTTCAATACATTTCCTCAATAACAAAAAAAGTGGCTATCTTTCTATTTACTTTTTCATCTTGTTGATATCATATATATTACGATAGTTCTATTTAAGTATACCTAAGTTTATTATCTCTATGATAGTAAAAGTAGAATCCCATTTAGAGCAATATCAGTTTGATATTTCTTCTATTTTTTTTGGTCATTTATATTTGATTCTGTTTAATTTTAAGTATTTTCATAAGAATATCTGAAAAAATAAAATTATATATATAAAACTCTCTATAGATACTTGTACTTACATTAATCTAAATCTCATTCCTATTGTTTAGATAGATAAACTTATCAAGTTTTCTCGTATTCTTCATTAAATTCAGTTAAATTCGTTGTTTGCATGGACTGATGTCCTTTTTTTTTTTAAAGATTGTGTGGGCTTCGACTTCCTAGTGAATGGAAATCATTACTTAATTACTTACATCAAAGTCCAAAAAAATTGACCTAAAATGCAACCAACAAACAATTTCCATTTGATGTAATTTTAATTCCATCCCACGACTGCTCGCCCAATTTGATGACGTGCTACGCTGTAAAGCCAATGTGGCATTTTTTAATCTTTTTTTTTTTTTTACGTACGTAGAGTTGAGTCGTTGACACCCTGCCAAATCGGTGCTGCATCAGAAAGTAGGCCAAACGGAAATATTTGTGATATACTACTAAAATTTACATTTGAGATTTCAAATAATGAATCAAGATATATTTTAGGCTGGTGATTGCATTTTAAAGCTAAAACATCAACATAAGATAAAAAATTTCCACTTTAGTTGTCCCACGTAAAGATTACGTTAATTAAATTCGGCTAAATGGGTATTCTTTTTCTGATTCATTAACTTATTTTGAACATCTACAATATGGTGATTTCCTTTTCCAAGCCTGTTCATGGTGTCAAGTTCTCAACAAAACGTATCCCGTGCTCGTTGATTGAGAATTTACACTAGCGCTCTACGTAAGGTGACAAATGGCAAACATGGCATCCAAATATACCGTATTTCTTGCTCATTTTGGTCCCACTCGTGCCTCGTTTTTATCTTTCCAGTTGGCAATAAAAGGTCGTCGTGCTTCCAAATATCAAATCCAGTAGTCTACGCTCGCGGTGGCTATCACAGGTAGTAGTGTCCAAAAACTCAACCCGAACACGACCTGAACACGAAACAAGTTGAGTATATATTTTAGGTCTTGATATTATTTAGGTAACAACTACACAACAAGCAAACAACCATGTTTTGAGTCATGTTAATGGTCTAAATATTGTTCGGCTTGTGAACATATTATTGATCTTAAACAATGAAACAAACACGTTCTCTCATCTCACCCAAATACAAAACATTCACACCCAAAGCCAAACACATTGGTTCCCGACGACTCTTCCTTCTCGCCGTCTCCTCTCGTCGACTGTGCTGCCGTCAACAATTGCGCCTTCTCTGCTCATCCACTCCGTCGCCGCTGCCGGCGTCGACTCTGCTGCCGCCCTCTTCTTTGCTCTCGCATTTTGGGGTTTCGCTTCGCGGTAAGATCACCGCCCGTCACTCCTATTTCGAGCCATCTTCGTCCCCAATTTGCAACCCAGGAATCAAGCTTTGGCAGTTCATCGTCTTGCCTTACGATTGTTATTACAGGCACATGCCTCTCTTTCCATTTTTTTTTCCTTCTGGTTTTTTGTTTTCTCGTCGCCCTTCGTCCTAATTTTCGGGCTTTCGCTGGAAAACTTGGAGCTTGCTCTTTTTTTCTGTCCAATGCTTATGATGAAAGAGCGACATTGAATCTTGCAGTGTTTTGCTTGGAACTCCGTGTGCTCTTCACGAGTGATCATTCCGTGTTTGTTTTTTATGTGGTTTTTGGGAGGATGGCTGTTGGCCCGCTAATCTTGCTTTTCTTTTCTTTGCTACTTCAATTTTTATAAGTCTTTGGTGATGATGTTTCCTCTGCGAAAAAATAAAATCAAAACAGGGTTGGAGAAATCGTACCTTCCCCAATGGGGCCTTTTGGAATGAGAACTTATTATACTGTCTGAACATTGTTGAAAGTGCGTGCATTTGCTGTCAATGTTGTTGTACCCTTTTAACAAAGCGTGATCCTAATGCTTCAAAAGGGCCATTCTGTCCCAACTTTGAATAGGCTACATTTACAGAGAATGGAAATAAAATGATTAAATTGTGGGACTAGTGCCAAATGTCACTTGTGGAAGTAAGGGCTCATGGCAAGAAAAGGGTTGGATCTTGTTTGCTGTATATGTACTTCTAACTTGAAAGAACATTTGAAAACATCAGGGAAGCAGAGCTGAATTTCAAGCTCAAACGTTACCTAGTGATCACTTTCACAGCTGAATTTCAATCTCATCTTGTTTGACCCTTCTGTCTCATTTTACAATTGAACTGTGTCAGTAAATAAGCTTAACCTTTTTCCAGATGGAGCTTCTTTATGAATGCTTTGGTAGAGCTGAATGAGGGATGACTTCGTAACGTTAAAAAGGAAAATTGGAACGATTCTTCTATTTTTTGTTTTTGATTTTTTAATAAATTGTTGACAATATGTCCCTTTAGATAATTAACAAATAAATCCAGTTCCTAGGCATGTTATGTAGTACTGCGATGCTTCAAAATTTGATTGAGCTGATCTCTTAAAACTAGCAGAGGAATCCAATAGGAAATTCGTTGGGAGATAAAGAAGAGGTGAGAAGGGGAAAAAGAAAAGGGAAAAAAATGTAAACTCATAACCCAACCTGGACCGGACCCGAATTATTACTTCAGGTATTATTCATTTCGGGTCAGGTAAGGCCAAAACCCGACCTGACCAATTGACGGGTCTAATCACAGACACACACATAATAAACACTAAATATCAGTAAAAGCAGGCAAATGGCACATAATAAGCGCAGGAGCTCACCACTCTCCTGCACGGCACTTCAACAGTATGTCTATACCAATATCCAGAAAACAAAGCAGACTCAGAAACACATTTGTCTGGCCCCAAAAGACACAGAATACAAGTAAAAGAAAGACTCAAAACAGACTCATAGAAGTAACAAAGCGCGGCCACCGCCTGTCGAGCACCCAGTTCTGCAACCAGCAACTCGATGAGGATAGGAACGCGAGGCCACAACCAGCAAACCATTTGCCCACCCGACCAACATGGACATAGCCAACAACTGCCAAAGATTTATTACTCCACCTGCAGAGACGGTGCTCAAATGTTGAAGTGCCGACAATGAACCGCACGATTCACTTGCCGCCCTTCTTGGCAGCAGACTTTGTGACCTTAGCACCACTGGGATCCTTCTTCTCCACATTCTTGATGACGCCGACGGCGACGGTCTGACGCATGTCCCTCACGGCAAAACGACCGAGGGGAGGATACTCAGAGAAAGTCTCAACAACCATGGGCTTGGAGGGAATCATCTTCACCATCCCAGAGTCACCATTCTTCAAGAACTTGGGTTCCTTCTCAAGCTCCTTACCAGATCGCCTGTCAATTTTGGTCAAAAGCTCAGCAAACTTGACAGCAATGTGGGAGGTGTGGCAGTCAAGAACAGGGGCATATCCATTTCCGATTTGTCCGGGGTGGTTCATGATGATAACTTGGGAGGTGAAGTTGGCTGCTTCCTTGGCGGGATCATCCTTCGAGTTGGATGCAACAAAGCCACGCTTGAGATCCTTGACAGCAACATTCTTCACGTTAAACCCAACGTTGTCACCCGGAAGGGCCTCTTGGAGAGCCTCATGGTGCATCTCCACGGACTTAACTTCAGTGGTCAACCCAGAGGGACCAAAAGTGACAACCATACCAGGCTTAAGGACGCCGGTCTCAACACGACCAACAGGGACAGTTCCAATACCACCAATCTTGTACACGTCCTGAAGTGGGAGACGGAGAGGCTTGTCAGATGGTCTCTTGGGCTCATTAATCTGGTCGAGGGCCTCGAGCAATGTTGGGCCCTTGTACCAGTCAAGGTTGGTAGACCTCTCAATCATGTTGTCTCCCTCAAATCCGGAGATGGGGACGAAGGCAATCTTGTCAGGGTTGTATCCCACCTTCTTCAGGTAAGAAGAGACTTCCTTAACAATTTCGTCGTACCTAGCCTTGGAGTACTTGGGGGTGGTGGCATCCATCTATCACAATAGAAGCCAAGTTAGGTCGTCAATCAACACACCCAGATGAAACCATCAACGGCAGTGTGGAACATTAAATATTACCTTGTTACAGCAGCAAATCATTTGCCTGACACCGAGGGTGAAAGCAAGGAGAGCATGTTCACGGGTCTGGCCATCCTTGGAAATACCAGCTTCGAAACCACCAGTGGTGGAATCAATGATGAGGACAGCACAGTCAGCCTGGGAGGTTCCAGTAATCATGTTCTTAATAAAGTCACGATGTCCAGGAGCATCAATGACGGTGCAGTAGTACTTGGTGGTCTCGAACTTCCACAAGGCAATATCAATGGTGATACCACGCTCGCGCTCGGCCTTGAGCTTGTCAAGCACCCAAGCATACTTGAACGATCTCTTGTTCATCTCAGCAGCTTCCTTCTCGAATCTCTCAATCACACGCTTGTCGATTCCTCCAAGCTTGTAAATCAAGTGTCCAGTGGTAGTTGACTTGCCAGAGTCGACATGGCCAATGACCACAATGCTGATGTGAACCTTCTCCTTACCCATTTCGAGATATGGGCCTTAAAGCTGCGAAAAGGAAGAAAAACGATTCTCAGATGGGAGAGAAATTGGACGACAGGTAAAGAGAGGAAAGGAAATACAGCAACAAACTGAAATAAAGTGGACGCAAAATAATTGCGAAAATACATCACTTGTCAAGATTTGTACAGGAAAAATGCATTGTATTTGTAAGACAGCAAATTCAGCCTCACATATCAACATCCATATGGTCAATTGAAAATCACTGCACACCCTATTTTCCATGACTCCTTCGTTAGAACTCAAACGATAAAATGGGGAGTAAACGGGCCGGGATGCTATGCTAATGACATGAAACATCATGATGCCACCTCCATCACCAGCGCAACGAAGCATATTTCGAATAAGAAAATTCAAGACGCAATACAGACCATATCTGAACAAACTGGCTGTTCACAGGTTGGGAAGCCGATTCCCATTCAACAAGAACCGATTGCAGCACAACAACCATCGGACCATCAGCACGCACTGCTCAGGCTATAATCGATTCATCGCACACCCCGAAACATCCCGCCGATCTTTCCCGGCGCCCACGCAATACACTCGATCATCAGGAAATCAAAAAAAGAAAAAAAAGAAAAAGAAAAGTAACGACGCCATCGAATCCTCCGAATCGCACAGCAATCGGACACGGATGAACTCGCGAAGCTCGAGCAGGACCGATCGATCAGAATCGGAAGCCGGAGACGATCATCGACTCCACACGATTCGCGCCACGCCATCGGGAAAACGAAACTTCCGCCGGCACCGATCGATCACACGACAGACGCAGAACGAATCCAAGCCCCAAAAAAAAAAACCAAAATCAAAAAGCACGTTCAGAAGGTCAACGCCGCGCGCAGAGTCAGCACAGCCACACCAGTTCAAGCGAAGCAAAACGAACACCATCGACGCCAAAATCCATCACGCAGTCGAAGAAGCAACAAGAGGAGGAAGAAGAAGACGAAAGGCGAGCGAGCTCTGCGAGACCTCAACTCGGAAAATCTCGGCCGCCGAGAATCTCGAAAACCAGCGAATCAACCGGCGAAAGAGACGACGACGGGGAAACGAATGCGCGGGGGTGTCTGGTAGGGTTTTGATGGCGCTCGCTTTTATACCGCGACGCTTCGAGCGCCTAATTCCGAAATTGCCCTCGCGCGTTTTCTCTTTGCTTGGGGAGCAAGGCGGCGGAAGCCCCCCGGGGTGGAAAAAATGTCTCGACTTTTTTGCTGGCGATTTAAAATATTACAGTTGGCGAATGAACAACTTCTCGAAAACGAATTCTTTTTTTTTTTTTTTTCGTTTGGTTTGAGGTTTTTGTCTTTTTGTTCTTTTTTTTTTTTTTTTGGCAACAGAAAAAGGAATCGGAAAAGAGACGCAATAATGCGTCGATGAAATAATTTGCGCATCTTTCCGACGTGGAGATGCTCTTCCACCGCCATCCTTTCCGGTTCAAAAATCCGAGATACTAAGAAAGATATATTGACTACGGGGATACGACGTATAAAACAATCGAAATTTATCCCTTTTTCCGAAGTAGAGCTAAAATTGCACAATATTGAACGGGGATATGATATCTGCCTTGGGTACCACGTTAAATTGGCGAGAGTAATGGGGAATATTCAAATATCCAGAAGAGGTGATTTTGTCAAAATAACAATGTAATGTCAGAATTGAGTTAGGTAGACTATAGTACGGGAGGTGGAAAAAGTTGATTAGTAAGTTATGTGCAAATGTTGAACACTAAAAAATGGCTGACTCATTATTTATCGACAATTGATGGACTCGATCAATGAGAATAGAATTTGGTCAAAACAAAAGTCATTGGCAAACAAGATGATAGGCGAACTGCAGACTTATCGACAATGAAGGAAATCAACAATGCATAGTCCGAAAATTATCTAAGAAAGCCTTCACCGAGGTTTAAGAGAAGTTGATCAATAAAGTCATCAACACTAAAGAATCTTGTTATTTTGGTTAAACGTTAAGGTAGTGAAATTAATGAACTCAATGAAAGCATGCAAACAAATCAGTCGAAGACAGACAATGAATCAACATGAGCACATAATTATTATGCCAATATTCTCGAGAATTGTAAATTTTTTTAGATAATCATTGCAATCTTGTCAGGTCTGCATATATGCTTAGAAATTTATTTATAGATTCAAAATCCATAACCATATGTACTAACCGATGTTAGTGGGATATAAAAACCCATGATATAATCTTCGTGACTAACACACACAATCAATGACGGCATGCCTTTTTTGTAGCCTTTAGTCGCTGTCAGTCCTCGACCATCTGTTGGTCGATGGTCGCCGCTGCCTTCAGCAGCTACCGATCCCTGGCCATCCGTTGGTCGCCATTCGCTTGCCATCTTCGATTACTGTTTGCTTGTTGAGAAAGAAAGAAATCTCGTATCGTTATCAAATAAATATATATTTTGAGAAGAGAAATTTTGTGTTGTCATTTAATATGTAATTTCGAAGAATAAAAATAATAGAAATTAGGTCGATGTTGAGTAGGACCCATGCTCCTCCCTTGCCATTGAATGATTATTCTGGCTCTTGGATTTACTTTTCGAACGACGAATTTGACCGCAAGCGATCTGTTTCAGGCGGAGAGCCTCTGAGGATTCTCCATATGGACCGACTTATTTTTCCTTTTAGTATTGAGAAAAATCTTCACATTTCATAATTATCTTCTGTCTAGGAAAAGCATTTTGCAGGATGCACGTGGTCCTTTCATGTCTGGTGATCCTGATATGCCTATTATTGTCCTAGCACGCTTGTGTTATTACTAAATAAGATCAGCTTTCCGAAAATATCTCTTCTGTGTACACTATTCCCGCGACCTTCTAAATACTTTTCCTTCTTCCTGGAAGCACGATGTCGTCAAAAGTTAAAGAGTTAAGAGTGTTAGCTCGATATATTAAGCACGGTTTCACAAATATATTCTCTATTCACCACTCTATGAATCATAATTTCTAAAATCCGAGAGTTTTATGATATAGATGGGTGGTTTTCAGAAACTAAAAAAGAGTCCTTTCGAAAGTCTTAAGAAAATGGCCATGTGTCGTCGGATAGCATTACTGTCTTGAGAACTATTAATTTATACCATGGACCCTCAATGTGCTCTTCAAGCACCTAATAATTCCAAGATACATACTAAACTCCCTTCAAGTAATTACAACAAATCGAGTTCAAGCATGCTCACACCTCGAGCAAATTTTGAGATCGACTATGTTTGCATAAAACTATAACCATATATGGGCCAGAGCAGTTGAGGAATATTCAAAGTACTTGAAAGAGCCGGTTATGTCAAAGTAATATGGCATGGAATAGGCGAGTTTGGAAGAAGCCGAATTAGTGAGTCGTGCAAACGTGGAGCACTAAAAAGTGGCCGACTCTCTAGTTATTGACGAGTGTCAGACTTGAATGGTAAGAGCAGCATTTGGTCAGAACGAAAGCCATCGGCGGACAAGACGATGCAGAAAATCAACAAAGCAAATTTTTTCACGCCTCAACTATTCAACACAGACAGAGAAACCGGATAAGCAGGTTACAGGAAGGAGATCAGACATGCAACAAAAACTTCAAGACATGACCCAACATTATTTTACGACTTTGTATACATCAATGGGCCACCGTGATTATATGCCTCTATTGCGGCAATGCCCACGAATGGTTACGGAGGAAATCAACACTCATCTCACACAAGCAGTTACTCAAGAAGAAATTAAACAGGCAGCTTTTCAGTTGGGAGCCACAAAAGCACCAGGACCGGACGGACTAAATGGGCTCTTCTACCAACATTATTGGGATATTCTCAAGGATGATCTACTCAAATTGGTACAAGAATTTTTTCACTCTGGTGTTTTGCAATCTGGACTCGATCTAACAAATATAACCTTAATTCTCAAAGTACCCAACCCGGAACGAATTGAGCATTACCGTCCGATCAGCCTTTGTAACTATGTGTACAAGATCGTCTCAAAGGTATTAGCAAACCGTCTTAAACCTTGGTTACCACAGTTGATTTCCATAGAACAATCTACTTTTGTTAGTGGTCGCCAGATTCAAGATAATATACTAGTTGTGCAAGAGGTCCTACATCAGCTTAGGATTATAAATAGAAAGAAACACTTTCAGGCAGTCCTAAAGTTAGATATGCAAAAGGCCTATGACCGGGTTGAATGAGATTTTCTCAAAGATTACATGCTTACATTGGGTTTCCACTCAGTTTGGGTCCAATGGATCATGTAATGTATTACAACTGCTTCATTTAGTGTCAGATTTAATGGAGACAACCTCCCTTACTTTCACCCTTCTAGAGGACTCAGACAGGGCGACCCTCTATCTCCATACCTCTTCATCCTAGTGGCGAACATTTTATCCATGCTTATCCATCAAGCTATCCAAATGGGAAATCTCAAAGGCATTCAGTTAAATAGGCAGTGTCCAATACTTTCTCACTTATTGTTTGCTGATGATGCAATCTTCTTCCTAGATGGCACACTTCTGGAATGTCAGAACCTAGCTAATCTTATAAATCAATATTGCATGGCAACTGGTCAAACTGTGAACAGGAACAAATCAGGCATTCTATTCAGCAAGGCGTGTCCTACTAGTCTACAAGAAAACTTGGCCAGTGAACTTCGTGTTCCTATGATTACCAAGGTTGGTAAGTACCTCGGCATCCCATCAGACTGGGGAAGATCCAAAAAGGAGATGTTCGCTTGGATACTAGGTCGAGTGAATTCGAAACTACAAGGCTGGAAAGAGTAGTTCATTTCGAGAGGTGTAAGGAAATTTTAATTAAAACAGTGTCCAAGCGATCACTCAATATGCGATGTCTATTTTTAAGATTCCTATCTCTCTGTGCAAGTCTATTGAGCAAAAGATTGCCAAATTCTGGTGGCAAAACTCTAATACCAAGGCTGGTATCCATTGGAAGCGATGGGATTCCCTTACAACTAGAAAGGTCACCGGGGGTATGGGCTTTTGCGACCTCATCACCTTCAATAAAGCATTACTTGGTAAGCAGGCATGACGACTTATTCAAAACCCTACTTCCCTTTGGAGTCAACTATTTACAGGGCTGTACTATCCTTCAAAGGAATACTGGTATGCCGATAAAGGTGCAAGACCATCCTAGGGCTGGCAGAGTCTACTGACTGGCAAAGACTCGATCTCGAACCAAACTCAATGGTCTGTTGGGACTGGGCAGCACATCTCCATACGCGGAGATCGATGGCTTTCATGAGGGATCATTGGCGGGCCTGCACCCATGGGAGAACCAACGAAGGTTGCAGACTTCATCTTACAAGACCAGAATAGATGGAATGAACCTATGCTGCGGAATTCCTTTGATGACCAGACAGTCAAGGAAATCCTAACTATTCCAATTCGACCGCAATACACAAATGATAGAATCATTTGGACAGGAACTTACAACGTCGTATACACAGTAAAGAATTCTTACAACTCCCTCAGAGCTACAACGAACACCACTGCACTTAGCAGCGCATCATCCTCCTACCAACTTCCGCGGCATCTTTGGCGCAGGATCTGGAAAATGAAAACGTCCCCAAAGCTTCATATTTATGTGGTCTTTATGCCACAATGCTATCTCTACCCGTGCGAATCTCTATCATAGGCATATACTTCCTGATGCTGTGTGTCCTATTTGTCAAGCACAATTACCAGAATCTACAGAGCACATATTTTTACTATGTCCATAGACGCTGAAGGTATGGTCTCATTCACAAGTTCACATCAAATCGGATGCATATAACACACAACGCATTGACGCTTGGTTAACAGATCTATTGGATGACAGAGATCTCTTACTTGATTTGGCGACCCTTGCGCAGCTTCTGTGGCAGATCTGGAAAGCGAAGAATAATTTCATCTTTCGCGGGCTCCCTCCAGATCCAGCACAGGTCGTTCAAGTGGCCCGAGCGAACGCCCTGGTTGATCGTCGCTTATATGGAAGTAGTACAGGCTCTCGGGTTCGATCCTCAGACTCTGCTCGGATATGGCGTCCGCCGGATCCTGGTTCCTTGAAGATTAATATTGATGGAGCCTTCAACCCTGCGTCTCTCGAAGGATCGGTGGCTTCCATTACCCGAGATCATTACGGTCGAATCGTTGATGGTTTTACTAGCCGTGTCACTGGCTCTTCGGCTTTGTAGACGGAGACTCAAGCTCTTACTCTCACTCTTCGAAAATTATTGCAGAAAGGGCAAGGAACTCAACTACTTACTTTGGAATCGGATTGTCAGGTTCTTGTAGATGCTGTGAACAACCTTTGTTCTACGTCATGGGAGATTCGATCACTGCTCGACGAGGTGGCGGCGCTGCTCCCTGATATCCCTAATCTTCAAATTGTGCATTGCAGGAGAGAAGCAAACGAGGCTGCTAACTGGACTGCCAAAGCCCATGACTCCGAAAGCCTTCCTCCAAGCTGGCCCGTTTCTATTCCCCCCCCTTTGGATATTTTATGTACTGACTTTATGGCACACGGCGGTCATCTTCGTTAAGTTATAAACCTGCTCGCTTTCGATCAAAAAAAAGTGCAAAAATTATTGATGAAAGCCTTCGCAAGGCTTAAGAGAAGTTGATCGACAAACTCATCAATACTAAATAATCTTATTATTTTGCTTAAGTGTTGAGGTCGTACAATTAATGAACTCAACGGGAGCATGCGAACACATCAATCGCAGACAAACAATGAATCAACACGAGCACATAACTATTATGCCAATATTTTCAAGAATTGTATAGTTTTTTAGATAAATATTACAATCTTGTCAAATGTTTGTAATTGCAGATAGGTTTACAAATTTATTTAAAGATTCAATAACCATTTGTAATAATCGATGTTAGTGGGTTATAAAAATCCACTAGATAATCTTTGTGATTAACACTCACACAATCAATAGCAGCACACCTTTTTTTATGTTTAGTTCCCATGCGAATTTACATTTCTAGCAACCTGTCGATGTCTAATTCGATTTACATTTTTTACAACCTTTTTCTTTAAGTTTCATGCCATTTTCATTTCCCGCTCAAAATCAACAAAAGGACAATTTCACAATCTCTTTCTTTGTTGAGTCAATTGCGATCCATCTTTTTTGGAAAGGTGGTGGTAGAAAAATTTAATGATATTTTACTTTAAATGGACCACACTAACAATTTTGACTTGGAAATAATTCAATCAATCCAATCTTTTTATTGAGGGCATCGAGGAAGCTAATGTCATTGGATTTGACTTTGCCGATTAAGAGCTGATTTCGATTGTACGTTCTTTGATAGCATAGGAAAAATTAATATCGGCCTGTATTGCATCATATCTTAACTTACAATTAAGAGAGCACCATACATTTTCTAAAGGGCTACGGTTATATGAACCAAGAGTTAAGATTTAATGTCGAAGATCTAAGTCATGCTCTCAGATGGACTAGATAGTGTTGGTGTCGGTACATTACAAAACGACATTTACATCTAATGATAATTACACCAAATAAAAAAATAAGTAAAAAGGACAGGAATTTAGTGTAGGCAGTTGGAGAAGATTGGAGCGTAGGGTGGGCAATACAAACCGACTCTCTCTGTGTCGTTCCGTTGGATGGCACGTGGAGAAGCTTTGAGAGGGAAAAATGGAGAAAGTTTAGAGAAAAATATTAGGTACCCTAAAAGGATCACGTCATCCTTTACTCTGAACCATTCACACATGGACACGTGTCTTTGGGGCCCTCCATGTCAGCCAATTTCAAACCTAGCGCGCTTTACTCTCTCTTCTCTCTATCTTTACTCAACTCAGCACTTCATTTCGCTCTCCTCTCTCCCCTCTTTCCTGACCTTACAACGTTCTCTCCCAAATAGTGCTCTCTCTAATGACGGCGATGCTCCCTCTCCATGACGACCTCTCTCTACACTCCACGGCTTCTTCCTCCCGACCTCTTTCTTCTCGAATCGCACTCTCTCCTGACGCTCGGCTTTCTTCTTCCCTCTCGACTCTCGACCGAGAAGCAATCGCTTTGCTCTCTCGTCTAATCTTCCAGCAATGACTCGCTTCCACGCTTCGCTCTGCTCAAAGCCGTCTCTCCCAAGAAGCCCTGGATCTGCGATGATAATCCCCGCTTTTCATGTTCAATTTTTTCTTTTTACTGAGGTTTTATGTCCACATCTTTATTTTGGGTGAAGCTCGCATGTTGATTATCAAAATTTCTTGTTTTGCCACAATGCGTGTAGGGGTGGTTCCTGTAGAACGGAGAAACAGTCGCTCTACTCTCTCGTCTAATCTTCAATTGCTTCCATACTCGGCTCGACTCAAAGCCGTCCCTCCCGAGAAGCCCTAAATCTGTGGCGCATCGCATTCCGACCAGGCCTCAACATTTCGCCTCGGGTTGTCTTCACTAGTCTCTGGTCTTTGTTCGATTCTCTCAACTCAGCATGTAAGCCCCTCCTTTTCGTTCTTTTTTTTTTCTTTTTCTAATTTGTTGTATCTCTTCTTTAGCTTCTCTCAGCATTAAAATTCCTTAATATTTTTCATACTCTTGCACGGGTCCACGCTGGTTTTCCCTTTGTTGGTAGCATAAGATTCTTTGATAGAAACGGAAGAATTTTTTTTCTTTTTAAATTGCTTGCCTGAGAATTCTGCTCGGTGGAGTTTAAAACAGAGTCCAATCTTGATGATCTTGTTCAATTGGAACTCCGGGATGGCGGATGGGTTAGAAGCATTAGTCGGTCTCTCTGTTACGTGTTATAAAGTCTTTTGATCAGATTTAATACTGCAGATGGAGAGTTCTAGATAGTGAATGCATGAACCTAGTCATTCTTAATCGTCTTTGATTAGTTTATCGGGATGGATCGTTAAGCCTCGAATTAAGAAGTGTTTGTATTTTGTTTGTTTCATTCTTGAGAATGTTAAAACTGACCTTTAAATCATTTTGGAGTGGTCTAAATGGTATCTGGTGATGTTTGTTGCTAGCAAATATGATTGAAGGAGCAATTCATTGTAGCCCTGAAATTTTTTTGACTTGTGTGGTACAATATGGATGTAATAATAAAAAACAACGTCACTAGGACAAATGTATTAGTATATGTTGTAGCGGATGCTTATTGCAGCATTTGTCGTGACTGAAACTTTTATGCAGATCTTATGGCATAAGCTAAGGTGTGCACTAGCTATTTTCTTCATCTCCTTTAGGAAACAGAACCTCTATTGCATCAGTATGCAAAATGTGCAAATGTACACAAGTCGCTTTGTTTGAGGTCATGATCGCATCATTTAGGTATTCCTTTAGGTTGATGTATGATGTAAACAATCTAGTAATGGATATTTTGCTGGTGTAATAAAGAGGGATGCGAATGCTCAACCATAGGTCCATATCTTGTTGGTGTTTTTCTCGATTATTGGCTTTTTGTTCAAGCGATTTAGTGAAAAATATATATGGATCGTTGGTGTTTTTCTTGATTGCTAAGAACTAACTAACCGATATTGTAGGATGACATAATGGTTCTCTAGCAATAGCCGAAGTCTACAACTCAAATGCGTTAGTTGTGACAAGTGGCGACCTGCATTGCATCAAATTGGGGGTGTTAAAGAAGTTTGAGGGGCCTCCCTTCGCATATTTGCAGCCCACCTACTATAGAATGTGACTCAGACAAGAGAATGAATACATGGAATTTAAAAGAGATGACAAGCATTCTAACGAGTTACTCATTAACCATGTTTATGCCCTCCCATAAAATTTCTTGCAAACATGGGAAAACAAATTAACCAATTGCCGCAATCTCTATATCCTATGTATCTTTTGAAATGTGGCTTTTGTTTCTTCAACGTAAAGAGGATTGTTGCATAGAAGATGTGTATCCATGGGTATGACTAGTACAACTTAGAGTATGTACTGATTGCACTTGCAGGTGAGATTCCTTGTGAGAATTCTCTGTTGAGACAATAGGACCCAAGAACATTTTGCTCTGGCTGTATATTCGAAATATTGGATGCAAATTACATGCATTCATTCTCTTGTCTAAGTCATCTCTTTCAAATTACATGCATTCATTCTCTTATCCGAGTCACATTCTATAGTAGGTGGGCTACAAATTTGCGGAGGGAGGCCCCTCAAACTTCTTTTAACACCCCCAATTTGATGCAACACAAGCAAGTCGCTGCTTGCCACGATTGACGCATTTGAGTTGCAGACTTCAGCTGTTGCCAAAGAAGCCATTGTGTCATCCTGCAATAGCGGTTCATTAGTTCTTGGCAATCAAGAAGAACACCGAAGATCTATATATTTTTCACTGCATTGCCTAAACAAAAAGCTAATGATCGAGAAAAACACCAACAAGATATGGACCTATGGTTGAGCATTCGCATCCCTCTTTATTGCACCAGCAAAATATCCATTACCAGACTGTTTACATCATACATCAACCTAAAGGAATACCTAAATGATGCGATCATGACCTCAAACAAAGCGACTTGTGTACATTTGCACATTTTGCATACTGATGCATTAGAGGTTCTGTTTCCTAAAGGAGATGAAGAAAATAGCTAGTGCACACCTTAGCTTATGCCATAAGATCTGCATAAAAGTTTCAGTCGCGACAAATGCTACAATAAGCATCGGCTGCAACATATACTAATACATTTGTCCTAGCGACGTTGTTTTTTATTATTACATCCGTATTGTACCTCACGAGTCAAAGAAATTTCAAGGCTACAACTCCATGAATTGCTCATTTGCTATCTGGAACTCTCCATCCGCAATATTAAATCTGATCAAAAGACTTTATAACACGTAACAAAGAGGCCAACTAATGCTTCTAGCCCATCCGCCATCCCCCAGTTTCGATTGAACAAGATCATCAGGATTTGACTCTGTTTTAAACTCCACAGAGCAGAACTCTCAGGCACGCAATTTAAAAAGAAAAAAAAATTCGTTTCTATCAAACAATTTGATGCTACCAACAAAGCGAAAACCAGCGAGGACTTGTGAAAGAGTACGGAAAATATTAAGGAATTCAAATGCTGAGAGAAGCTAAAGAAGAGATACAACAAAACTAGAAAAAGAAAAAAAAGAACGAAGAGAAGGGGCTTACATGCTAAGTTGAGAGAATCGAACGGAGACCAGAGACCAGTGAAGACAACCCGAGGCGAAATGATGAGGCCTGGTCAGATTGCGATGCACCACCGATTTAGGGCTTCTTGGGAGGGATGGCTTTGAGCCGAGCCGAGTGTGGAAGCGATTAAAGATTAGACGAGAAAGCAGAGCAACTACTTCTCCGTTTTGTAGGAACCACCCCTATACACATCGTGGCAAAACAAGAAATTTTGACAATCAACATGCGAGCGTCACCCAAAACAAAGATGCGGACGTAAAACCCTGGTAAAAAGAAAAAATTGAATTGGAAAAGCAAGGATTGTCGTCGTAGGTCTAGGGCTTCTCGAGAGAGACAGCTTTGAGTAGAGCAGAGTGTGGAAGCGAGTCGTCGAAGGAAGATTAGACGAGAGAGCAGAGCGATTGCTTCTTAGTCGCAAGTCAGGAGAGAAGAAGAAAGCCAAGCGTTAGGAGAGAGCGCGATTCGGGAAGAAAGAGATCAGGAGGAAGAGGCCCTAGAGTAGAGAGAGAGGCCGTCGTCGAGAGGGAGCATCGCCGTCGTCGGAGAGAGCGCAGCCATCATCAAAGAGAGCGCTATGTTGGAGAGAACTTCGTCAAGTTAGGAAAGAGGGGAGATAGTGAGGAGAGGGGAGAGAGAAATGAAGTGTTGAGTTGAGTAAAGATAGAGAGAAGAGAGAGCAGAGAGCGTTAGGTTTGAAATTGGCTAATGTAGAGGGCCTCGAGGACATGTGTCGATGTGTGAATGGTTTAGAGTATAGATGGCATGGTCCTTTTAGGGTACCTAATATTTTCTCAAAATCAGGGTCGGCATTAGGTGGGACCCACGCTACCCATTGCCCATTAGCTGACCTTCAACTTCAGTGGAGTATTTTGCTGCTAGGGATGGTGAAGAGAAAACGAGAGGAGGGGAATGTTCACGATGGAATCAAAGCTTCTCTAGCAGCCGCTTCTTAAGTGATTATTCTAGCTCTAATGCTTTGTTCGTTTTGCGAAAATATGATGTTCAGAAAATCATTTTTAAAAATAATAATTATTATATTTTATGATGTTCAATTAAAATTTAAAAATAAACTAAAAGATATTTTCCGTCATTCGGTTAAGAATTTTTCTAGCATGCATTCATTTTTAATAATTTTTTATTATTTTATTTTTAAAATTTAATTTAATTTCTTTTCTTTCTTCCTTCTCTTCTTGCCATCAGCGAGCTTCCACCTCACCATAGATTGATGAGGCGCAAGCTCGCGCAAGCTCGCTCAAGCTCACTTGAGGCCAATGAGCTCAAGCCTTGCTAGATTTGGCGAGCTAGGCGAGACTCAAACCTTTGGTGACCTTGGGCGAGGTCCGAGCCTTGGCTAGCTCACCGACCTCGGGCAAGCTTGGCTTCGCCAAATCTAGCAAGGCTCGAGCTAGCTTATGGTTGGTCGCCAGTGGCCGACCAAGGCCCAAAAAGACGAAGTGAAGGAAAGAAAGAAAATAAAATAAAATAAAATAAAAATTAAAAACTCAATTTTAAAAAAGAAAAAAGAAAAAAAGCATAAAATGAAATGAAAATGTGTTTAGTAAAAGAAAGTGATATGGAATAAGTTATGGAAAATATTTTCTATTTTTTTTTAAATAGAAAATATCTTCCCCACTTTTAATAGTATTTTTTTTCTAATAATGGAAAACATTTTTATTGCCTAATTCATTCTTCATGAAATGAATACTGAAAATCTAGAAAAGGTTTTTCTAAATGTCATTTTCCATGAAATGAATGGATGCTAGTTCTGAATTTACTTTTCGAACGACGAATTCGACTTCAAGCTATCTGTTTTAGGCGAGGAGCCTTCGAGGATTCTCTACGGGGGCTGACTTATATATATATATATATATATATATATATATATATATATATATTGTTTTATTTTTTAGTTTCAAGAAAAGAGCTTTACGTTTCATTATTGTTCTCCCGTCGGGAGAAAGCATCTTGCACTATGCATGCAGTCATTTTATATCTAGTGATCTTAATATGCCTATATTATTGTCGTAGTGCGCTTATCACGGGATTACCCTCGGCTCCGCCTACGTAAGGGTAACTTTTATAAGAAGCCAAATACGATCGCTTTCCAAAAATCCCTCTTCTATGTACAGTTCTTCCACGACATTTTATAAGTTTTCCCTTCTTTCTCGAAGTCTGGTGTCGTCAGAAGTTTAGAGTTAAGAGTGTTGGCTCGATATATTAAACACGGTTTCACAAGTTTGTTCTTCATTTATCACTTTATAAATTATGTGGATCAGAAAATTTTTGAGATCCGAAAGTCTTATAAATTAATAGCTTTCAGAGACTAAAAACGAGTCCCTTTGAAAGTCGGAGAGAATGGCCATGTGGCGTCGGGTAGCCTTACTGTCCCAAGTACTATTAATTTATACGATTGACCCCTCAATGTGCTCTTCAAGCACCTAATTCCAGGAAATCTACGAAACTCCCGTTAAGTAATTACGACAAATTTGAATGGAAGCGTACTCACGGCTCGAGCAACTTCTGAGATTGACGGAACCATTTCCGAAACACGCGGGGCATTTTGATTTAAGAACTACCAGGCCCTGTAGCCAAAAATCTCTAGTCCAATTCGATTTAAGAATACGATCATTTTAACTCCTTGTCGGTGGCCTCATTCAAGAATTTCGGGAACTGACATTTCGCCGTCTCTTGTCCAATTCGATTTAAGAATACGATCATTTTTACTCATTGTCTGCGGCCTCACTCAAGAATTTCGGGAACTGACATTTCGTCGGTAACTCCTTGTGTTAAAACAAATCTTTTCTTAATAGGTAAAAAAGTACTGAGTTTTATGCAGTGGAGAACCAATTAATTCTCATCACTACCCCAGTAATCTTGAAAATGGGTCGTCATCGTAGATGATTATACATCGTTCAGCACGTGCCTTATTGCTTTTTCAACCGCAAGACCAATTGATAATATACTATGCAAAGGGGGCATAATACAAAGGCCTGAACTGCATTGAAAAATAACCAATAGTAGACTCTCGGCTGGTACGGAAAGAAAGCAAAGACGGTACAAATGCCAGTGCACAAACGCAAGACTCAAAATTGACTCGAGCTGGCGACCCCAATCTGCCACCGCCTATCGAGCACCCAGTTCTGCAACCACGTGCTCGATGAGGACAGGAATATGAGATGGTGATAACCAGCGCACCAAACCCCTAAATGACCGATAGACAGACAGCTGACGATGACCAACGCCTTATTGCAATGACTCCCATGTGATACGATGTCGAATCTCAACCGCACGATTCACTTGCCCTTCTTGGCAGCAGACTTGGTGACCTTGGCACCACTAGGATCCTTCTTCTCGACACTCTTGATGACACCAACGGCGACGGTCTGGCGCATGTCCCTCACAGCGAAACGACCGAGGGGAGGATACTCAGAGAAGGTCTCGACAACCATGGGCTTGGTGGGAATCATCTTCACCATTCCAGCATCACCGTTCTTCAAGAACTTGGGCTCCTTCTCAAGCTCCTTACCTGATCGCCTGTCGATCTTGGTCACCAGCTCAGCAAACTTGACTGCGATATGGGAGGTGTGACAGTCAAGAACAGGGGCATATCCATTTCCAATCTGGCCAGGGTGATTCATGATAATAACTTGGGAGGTAAAGTTGGCTGCTTCCTTGGCAGGATCGTCCTTCGAGTTGGATGCAACGAAGCCACGCTTGAGATCCTTGACAGCAACATTCTTCACGTTAAACCCGACGTTGTCACCCGGAAGAGCCTCCTGGAGAGCCTCATGGTGCATCTCCACGGACTTAACTTCAGTGGTCAACCCAGAGGGACCAAAAGTGACAACCATCCCAGGCTTAATGAAACCAGTCTCAACACGGCCGACAGGGACAGTTCCGATACCACCAATCTTGTACACGTCCTGAAGAGGGAGACGGAGGGGCTTGTCAGATGGTCTCTTGGGCTCATTAATCTGGTCGAGGGCCTCGAGCAATGTTGGGCCCTTGTACCAGTCAAGGTTGGTTGACCTCTCGATCATGTTGTCTCCCTCAAATCCAGAGATGGGGACAAAAGGAATCTTGTCAGGGTTATACCCCACCTTCTTCAAGTAAGAAGAGACTTCCTTAACAATTTCTTCATACCTAGCCTTAGAGTACTTGGGGGTAGTGGCATCCATCTGTCATCAAAGAATTATAAGCTAATTGTAAATCAACACACACAGAGCAATATACTAACAGCAACCTAGAATAAACAGCATACCTTGTTACAGCAGCAGATCATTTGCTTGACACCGAGGGTGAAGGCAAGGAGAGCATGCTCACGGGTTTGGCCATCCTTGGAGATACCAGCTTCAAAACCACCAGTTGTGGAATCGATGATAAGGATAGCACAGTCAGCCTGGGAGGTTCCAGTAATCATGTTCTTAATGAAATCACGATGTCCCGGAGCATCAATGACGGTGCAGTAGTACTTGGTGGTCTCGAACTTCCACAAGGCAATATCAATGGTGATTCCACGCTCACGCTCGGCCTTGAGCTTGTCAAGCACCCAGGCGTACTTGAATGATCTCTTGTTCATCTCAGCAGCTTCCTTCTCGAATCTCTCAATCACACGCTTGTCGATTCCTCCAAGCTTGTAAATCAAGTGGCCAGTGGTAGTTGATTTACCAGAGTCGACATGGCCAATGACCACAATGTTGATGTGAACCTTTTCCTTACCCATCTTGAATTATAAGGCTTGATTCTGCCCAGGATAAAATGATTCTCGTACTTAGGAAACGCGATTTATCATAACAAAAAATTGCAATAATAGAATTTCACCGATCGATTGCTAGCACACAAAACATTCATTCAGAGAATTAGTTTCTGAAGCTATTCCTGTTGGCACCCGACGAAAATTCAGTCCATATTCTTTAAGAACCACAACTGCCAAAATAAAAGGCAGAGGATACCACAAATCATTCCATGCACCTATGTACTCGATCATACTAGAACGACAGATAAAGGGGAGAAATTCGAGGTTTTTTTTTTTTTTTTTTTTGCTTCAGACACCAGAAACAAAATTTCCTCAAGGAAGAAACCTAAGCCCAAACAAGAACAAGAACCTCACGATAAATTTAAGTCATCGATATACCCAAACAAAATTGCAGCTGAAAATCGTTTTGACCGTACCAAATTAACTTCAATCCTGTAGGTACCATATAATGTTCATCTCACAATCACCTCAGCGCTTGAAAAATGATTTCGATCGATCATCTCGAAACCGGTCGGTCGAATCAACAACTCGTTCGGAGCAGATCCAATCACCACACAGATCTAAACGCTATCCTCAGATTCAACCGATTCGACGACAAAGCAAGAAAAAAAAAAAAAAAAAAAGCGCTCGATTCCACGAGCCAGAATCCCAAAACAAAAGCACGAAGCAGACATCCAAACACAACCAATCCATCAAAGAACACAATCCACCGCGCGATTCAGCCATCTCAAGCTACGCGAAGCAGTAATCGACGAATCCGAAATCGAAGCGGAAGACGCACCTCCGGATGCCTCGGCCGCCAAAACCCAAAAACCCTTCGGCCGCCGGAGCGCAGGCGAAGCGAACGGAGAAGACGAGGAAAGCGGGTGTGGTGGAAATGGAGAGCGAAGTGGCGCTAGGGTTTGGGGGCGACGCTTTTATACCGCTGCTTGTCGCTCTTTCCGGCATTTCCGGTTTTGCCCCCCGGGCCGCGCAGCCTGAATTCCATCATCGGCTGTCCCTCTCCGTCGGCTGATTCCTCGCTGGGGCGCGGGGTTTTCCCCGCCCACTCGCGCCCCCGCGCGCGTGGCGCGCTTGGGGCTTGCGGTGCGGGAGGTGCGCGCCACGCGCTCGGGAAAGTGGGGGGAGAGGGAGTTCGTGGATCCGACGTGGATTGTCCGGTCGGAGGGCGCCCGAGGATTATTCGGGGGATTTTCCGGAGAGATGCCGGGTTCGGCAAAATTCGCGTGATTTAGATGCTTTTTGGCCCACGAAAATCCTGAAAAATTTGGCCCGGAGATTGTGCTTTGGTGCATTGACGATTCGATTTGATTCGAGTCGAGTCGAGTCTAGTCGAATCTAGCTGAGTGTTGTTGGGCTTCAGCTTCATTTGAGTTCAATTGCACACTTTTAACTTGACTTAGCGAGAGGAGTTCGCCTTGCTCGATTTCGACATGATTTTTTAAATGTGAAATCAGTTTTTTTTTTCGATGTTTTTGAACGGAGTGAAGTGAAAGGTAATGGAAAAAATATTTAAAAAGTCCTAAGTTTATTGTACAGATATCATGCTAGACCTAAACTTTTAAATTATACCAATCGAGGCTTAAATCTTTTGACCATTTGCTAATTTAGTTCATCTGATCAATTTTTATTAAGAATCGCTAACATGGATACTAGCGTTAATGTAGATAAAATTTTATCATTGAAGAAAATCTAGATTTTTTAATTTCTTTCTTTGTTTTTTCTTAACATCATAGGTAGGCAACGTCATTAGTTGATTGTCGTGGCCCTTGCTAGCCAACACAGTGAGAGCCATTGCCTAGATTTGGGGTAAGGGCGTGGAAACCCTCTCCTGTGGCTGGCAAGGGTCGCTATGCACTCATCTAGGCTAGGTGATGGTTGCTAACTTAAAGTTGGGGAAACGAAAGGAAAAAAAGAAGAAAATTCTAAAAAAAAAATGAAAAATAAAAAAAATTGTTTGTGTTAGCGTTAGTCATATCATGTAAGACGGGTAATGTTCATGTTAGTAATTTTTAGCAAAAATTAGCCAAATAAACTGCATTGACATATTGTCAAAAGATTTTGGATTTAATTGGTACAATTGAAAGGTTTATAACCGGATTAATATAAATATAAAATCTTTAGAACTTTTTAAGAATTTTTTTGAGAAGAAATGGATTCAGATAACAAACTTGGAAAAAAATTTCCCTTCCTTTGGCTGTTGAAGTTCGGAGGAAAGTGAATGGAAATTATTTTGAACGGGAGGAAAATTCTTCTCTCCGGTTAATTCCTTCCAAAATTGGAGAAAAATTGGAAGGAAATGCAAACGCTGCATTTTTCTTCCAAGATTGCCCTTACTTTCGTCAAGTGTGAATAAGATGAAGGTCAATGAAGTCTATTGGAGAAATTAATTTCCCCTTATATCATTTTCCCTCAACATGAATCCAAGCATTTTGACCAACTTTGACATCCTTTCTCTTCTTTTCTCATCGTTTCTTTTCTCTCACTATCACTCGGACACACTTTGGTTGGTAATCAAAGTAAGAAAGAAAACGGAAAGTACGGAAGAGAAAGGAAATATTAGGGTTAAGCATGACTCAAGGGCTGAGTTCTAACTTTGGAATAGGGAATTGTTTCATCATAATTTTTTCTGCAACGAAATATCTTTTAATGAAGATCGTTCTTATTTTTTATTTAAGGAAACCTGAATTCTACGCCAATTTTGAACAGGAAATATCACAAGCAAACAAGAATCAACTTCTTCTATCCAAATAGCATTGTACAAATCAAGTCGAATTTAATAGATGACAAGACATGAATATTACAGACTCGATGACGTGAAAAGGTGTAAACAAATTATGATAGAATCTAATTGACATCACAGCTTGAGAGCATAAAAACACCACGTCTAAATTTAATCAAAAATGCAAATGTAAAAGCTACAACTAAGAAAGCTAAAGTGCAAGTAAATAAAGATAAAGAGTAAATTTGCTTGATTTGTGTGTGGGGCAATCTAATGGACAAGTAGCGGTATTTACAATCGGTTAGATTTCCTTTAATTACTTCTGCCGATTACCTCCACATCTTGATAACTCCGCATGCCTCTTACACAAACTGTAACAATGGAGTCCCATGATCTTCCCTAAAAAATTGCGTGGCTTCATCAATTTTAAACTCCAAATAGCTTGCTAATATCCCTTCAATAAATAATCATCACAACAACCTATATTATCGGCTATTAGCTGTTTGTCGCCATATTTTGGCAACTAAGCACGTGGCATTGATGGATATCATCACTAACATGCATGTGTTAGTTCTTGCACTTTTTGATGAGATGACATATTTGTAGTGAGTCAATAACATCCACATGCTAAGCACGTGACTGCCATGTTTAGGTGTCACTCACGTGTTTGTTCTTACTCACATAATAAAGGCCTATTTGGTAACGTTTCGATTTAACGAGCTTCCGGATTCTATTCTTTTGTTAAGGGAGCTCCAAAACAAAAAAAAACAAAGAATAGAAACATGTTTAAGAACATCGGCTATTTTTTTTATTCCCCAAAATAGAAAAGTAGCCGAGGAATAGATTTGGATTAGAAACAAGAAGTATAAAAAAGTATTTTCTTACACCTGGGAACAACTTCTAAAAATAAGTTATTTTTTCTTTTTCTTTCCTTCTTTTCTTCCTCTTTGGCCGCCACTATGGCCTGCTGTTGTCTGGCCACCGTCGGCCAACAGTTGACGACGGTAGCGGCGATTGGCGGTCACGGCAAGGAAGAATAACAAAAGAAAAAATATTTAAAAATGATTAGAAATTAAAAGAAATTGTACATTACAAAAAAAATTTGTGGATTGTACCAAATAGATTCACGTTCTTTTTTCATTCTAAGAATAAGAATTTTATAGAGTTACCAAACGTGTTCTTTTACTCATAAATTATTCTGGGGAATATAAATAGAAAAAAACTATTTCTGAAAAGAAATTATCCTTGAACAGAAGCATTACTAAATGGAATCTAAATGAATTATTTTTGGTGCCAACAAAAACTGAACTAGAGGGTTCCGAGTGTCTCAGAACTGGTTGCAATCTCGTGTAGAAAACCTCACAAATCGAGCGGGCATCTTTTTTTTTTGGTTTTTTTTTTGCAATTTATATTTTGTTTCAACTTTCAACAAACCTGAAATATGAGAGAGAGAGAGAGAGAGAGAGAGAGCGGACTACTCTGGATTTTCTTTTAGATTAGGGGACTGTGGGCTGGGTAATGAGGCGTGAGTTTATTTTAAGTGGGTATGGGCCCCTTTCGTTTGCAGTTTAAAGTGTGGGCTGGGCTTTACTTTTAATAAAGCGTACCTTTTTCATAAGATGAAATTATATGTACTAACTGGTACGGAGCCGATTCAGATTTCGGTTCTACCCAAGAATCGGCTTGGTTTGTTAGCTCCCAAGCGGAACGAGTGGATTTAATGATCAAAAGATGAACGGAACTAAACCCGGAAAGTTCCAAGGCTTTGAACTCGTGAACCTACCCGGCGTTTTTGGAAACCAACCTTGAAGTGGACTGACAAGGCTGGTTTGGGCAATTTCCGATTGAATCGGATATGTTGCTCACCCCAAGGAGTATGAGGTGGGTGGAGAAATTTTCAAATTTTCCTTCGAAATTCCTTCTTGTGGAAAATTAAAATCCATTTAACTCACCTCTCATTTTCTTTCCCTCCTTTTTGTCTCCCAAACAATGCGTTAGGTAATGCGCGATCTAAAATAAGAAGACATACTTGCATGACCTCAATTTGATAGATTGAGTGCAAAGTGCAACACAGTCATTGAACATACACAGGGGCTCGCATTGAATTTTTATGATCCACACGGCTTTAATGGATTCAATTCATGCGAAGGCTGATTTGGACAAGAAAGTTACCAAAACATGAGGTGTTTTCGTTTATTGTTCTCAAGCCCATATAGCTTCCAATCTTAGCATTTCTGACCAAATCTATTTCCCCAAACAATAAAAGTCAACTTTCCCTAAGTTGACGAATTACGCAAAAATCATTCTGTGCGCGACATATGAGAGGTTTTTTATCATTGTTCTTGCATAAAAAGCTAGTTGCTATACCATGCACGGAACTTATGCTATAATACGTTTAATATCCACTCTGATATTTTTAGCAAAAGAATCCTTTGATTACTATTACAAATTGAAGTGTATAGTTGTATGACCAAATCCAATGTTGAATGATTACTTTATAATAATTAAATCACTTAAAACTATATGTTTGAATAGAATTTAAGTTTTTTTTCCACACCATTTTTTTTCTTTTAATAGTTTAATAATGGCAATTAACTTCAATTTGAAGAATTGGATACTTTTTATCTGTTTGGCTTTTGATTTGTTAATTCTCTATTACTTTGCATAAATCCTCCATTATGATAAATATATATTATCCAAACCCTTATCAAACGTAGTTTGCCCCTGTTATACTTTCCAACTCTGGAGACAAGGTCATGAATCCGACCGCCTCAATATAAAATGTGCCTTATTGTCATTTTATCACATTAATCACCACCTTTCTAGGCGTTACTTGTTAGCTTTCACTTGATCTAAATTTCGTGATTCATGCACTTTGGCATTTATTGAAAATCCGATATTCCGGACATGCAAATATCGACATCCGAATTCACTTATAGCTACTTGTTTTTTTAAATAATTTTTTTCAAATTCAAATAACATTTCCATTTTGACTGGAAATTCAAAGGACATATTTGATTTCTCTGAATGTTTAACAAACGAACTGCAAAAGATGTGAAAAAGATTATGGAGTGATCAGTTTCTAGAGTGAGCCGGTTCCATCCTAGAACTAAGAATCAGACCTATCGGTTCTAAGTTGATCCGGTTTTCAGGTTGAATTGGTCTGGTTTAGGGTTTTGAAAACTTTCTTTTTCATTAACTTTTTAAAAGAAGAGGGAAAAAAACATATCAGTCCAAATGGTTTGGTTCCACATTTAGAATCTTGACCCTCCCAGAACTGCCTGGATCAGTTCGGTCCGATCCAATTTCTGGGTTGGTGCGGTTTCCACGCACATCCAGCGAGAGTCGCCCAAAATTCAGCATCTTTTGTCAGCACTTGTCCGGCCCATTTCGGGCGGCCGACCCAGGGAGCAAAAACAAAAGATGCTGCCTGCTTCTAGAGGTGAATGAGACTGGTGAAAGATAAACTATCTAGAGGACGACCTCAAAGTCTACGAGAGACACGACGTAAGACCTTTGATTATTCCTCGCAAACGCTAGAATTTGCGAAAATCTGGTTGAATGAAAGCTTGTCTTACTCGAGGAATCAGCAGTTACCTGCACCAGCGGCCTGCAGAACTCGAGAGCTCAAAAAGGTCAAAAACTTAAGTTTCCTAGCAAAGACACGATGAGAAGAAGTGTCTGAAGAAGGATTTGAAGGAGAGATCAAACCGATGGAGACGCGAGAGGATTGGTTGGGCAAAACCGTTTGCTCCGAAAGTTTAATTATTATAGAAAACGAGTCGATACTACATGTATGGCTTATTTATCGGCACTTCTTGCTCGCAAGCCCGTCTTTTTAGGCTGGCACAACGAGTTGTGAATGTAATTATGTCGATAAGATAAACGGGAATAGGAAAATAGAGGCAAGGAAAACGAATAATGGGCATGAGAAGATTGAGCGGAAGCATCAGTATTCAAAAACTTGATCTGCATTGTGATTTAAATCAGTGACATCTGCTAACATTGTTACTCCTAAGAAAATTTGAAAAATTAAAAGAAGGAATAATGTATAGATAAGATGTTTCTTTATGGGAACAAAAAGTAAAGGTGATTAAACATTTCTCAATTTTTTTAGTCTTGATCTTAATGTCTTTTCATGTATTCAGCTATTTCACTTTCAAAAATCAATCATGCAAAAGTTATGTTGCATTTCTTGATCTTAGAGTACTTCAATCCTACCATACTAGGCTTAACCTGCACATCCTGAATTATAGTTGATCCACGTACGTTATGTTTGAATTCGAGTATCTTTCCTTTATCATCAGATTCTTAGCGGAGGTTTGGGTTGATTTAACCATCAATGAGCCAATTTATATGCGTAGATTAAGCCCACCGCATGCCCCATATTCAGATTTCACGCCACATGTTCTACGCCTCCATGGTCAAGTGCATATAATTCCTTATTCGGGTTACTTATCTGGGTTATAGCTAGTATCTTACCTATTTCATGAGACTAATTCTAGTATTTTATGATCTCGGAAATTTACTATTTAAAATGAGTGTCCTCGTTATTGTAGTTTTTGTTCTTTTGTATGTTGATATGGCTTTAAGAGAAGTAAAAATCTATGCAATAATCTCGAGTGGAGTGTACTTATGTATGTAAAAATCCAAGGATGATCAATCCATCTCTGAATTCCACTCAATAACTGGCTTGTACACAAAGAATTTCGAAAATTCCACCGCTATGACTTCATTTGTTTTACAAAAAAATGAATGATTTGAAAAATATTTTAAAAATATAATAATCGCTTGTATTGCTTACAAAAATGAATAAATGAAAAATAATTTATCATTCACGATGTTTAAAGATAAATTTTTGCCAATAATATATTTTTGTTGACTAATTATTCTTAGAAAAATATATATATTTTTTAAATCATCCATTTTTGGCGAAAAAAGCAAAGCCAAGATAAAATAAAAAAAGAGGAAAAATCCAAAATGGTAAGCGGGACAATAAGACTATGGGTGAGCGGTTCTAAGTTCCATATAAGTTCCACTTGAAACCTACCTATTAAAACATGTTCATCATTTTTTGGATTTTGGACCTATCTTACCTAGGACCTATTCTATCACAAATTCTAGGATCGATTCTAGGATTTACTCAGGTTCCAACGAAATAAAATCTTTAATGGCCTTTGCTTGTTGCTATAATTTATAGATCCCAATTTATATTTAGACACACGAAAAATATGAACATTAATAAAGTAAATGCCTCGATCATAAAATAAAAGTTTGAACTAGTGTTTCTGGCATGGAGTATTGCAAGCTCACACGAAAACATGAACCAAGAAAAACATTAAAATTTATTTTAGGTTCTAAGTTCCTCAAACTAAGAACTTGTAATCTATTAATTGAAACATGTACCTCATTTTTGGAATTTGGAATCTACTCTGCATATCTTGAAATTTAGAATTTATAGGTTTCACCGGTTTGATTTTCTGATTCTAATACTTACCCTCTCACCCCTAAACAAGACGCATAGAAATTTTATCTTTTGGTATTTGAAAAAAAAGAGAGAGAGAGGGAGACTGCTTTGCAGAAAAATAAATTAATAATAATAATAATAATAATAATAATAATAATAATAGGAAAGGGAAGTGGGGGGTGGTAACATCATGGAGGAATTATTCGGGATGTACTCCAAATGGAGTGGGGCCGGAAAAGTAGATGCCGTTAAGACAAAGTCCGTGACTCTCCCCCGATTCGGGGCCCGTCGCCGTCGCCGTCGCCGTCGCCATGCATCATCGCATTGCATGCCAACCACCCAGGTTTGACTAAGTGCAGACGAGGTGGAGCCGCCGCCCCGGAAAATCGGGGACGAAAAAGAACAAAACAAAACAAAAAACCAAGTTAAATTCACATCCGCAATCCCAAATCATGTCTCATGTGCTCAATCCTCAATTAATTTTTTTTTTCTTTTTTCTTTGGGGCACAAAATTGAGTTATTGGGATCCACTCAGAACTAAATTTGATACAAGCGCGAGTGCGGTTCGACTTGATCCGAATTGTTTTTGATTCGGTGAAAAAGTATATGATCTCAGAGCAAACTCAATTTGGAAACGAAACCAAATTGAGTGAGTCGGTTGGATCATGTTTCAAACTAAATGGAAAAAAAAAATTGAGTTCTCTGCATTCGTCTTTTGTGCATTTTCAAATATTAGATTGAATTGTTTTGGAACAATAATATCATACTAGACTAAACGCAAATGAATTAAGAAAATGAAAAGGATAGTGCAAAGGCCACATCATTTATTAAAATGAATAATTTGAAAAATATTTTTTTTTTGAAAATTAATCGATTATATTTCTTGAAGTAATTAGTTGATGAACTATGTATTAAATATCAACAATGAATAATATTTCTGATTCATTAATTTGGAAAATATCCTCCAAATCATTTATTTTTTCCCGAAACAAAGGCACAAGTCTAAAACTTGGCTTTGTCTTCTTTGTTATCAAGGCCAACATATGTATACAATCAATTATAGGCTTGCGTATTAATTTCTGATTAGATGTAATCGCTTGAAAGAACTCTAAAACAACTTGATTCAGTAGATAACCTCGAAGGTGTTGAACATCCTCACCTTCTTGGCCCACATCGTATCCAAGGTTTCAATCCCGTATGTTTTTTTATTCCCAATAATTTGAACCAGAAATTGGTTGGATACACAAGTTCTCATCAATCATGCTTCTTTTTTTTATTGCTTTTCTATCTTTGGATCGATGCGGCGATATGTTGGCAACATTTGTCGGCTTACCATATAAACAATTATATCAACATTTCATCAGGGAACGAGCTAAAAGCATAAATTACGTCAATTATATGTGAACAACAAAGCCGAATCATTAAAGCACTAAAATCTAAATTTTCTTTTTGACTTAGTGCGATCACGTTGTTTTTCTTCCCCCTAAAACGTTTAGCACCATTTTGGCCTTCACCTCGCCTGCTCTTCTAGAAGAGCAAACGACAGACAAGAAGCATATCATTTTCTTCGAGTGCAGCCCAGCCGAGCCGTCCTCATCACCCTGCCATAAGCGTAGAAAATTCTCTGAAACCCTTTCGACCATTTATGGCGTCTCTATATAAGCTTCACCCGTGTTCTTCTTCTCTTCCTCAAGCACATGCCAGACACCAAAGATCCTTCCTTTTGCTTCCCTTCCGGCGGTGTATACCTCGCGGGCCGCCATGGTTTCTTCGGGAGAGCTCCATGCTGAGCAGCTCGAAGTGAACGCCGATCCTCATGACCCTTTCGAAGAGGATGAAGAGAACGAGGAGGCGCTCTCGCTCTGTGATCTTCCCATCTACAGCAACTCGGCCAGTTGGGAACGTGAATTCACCGATGCGGGCAAGGGTCAGAGCTCAGCTGCAGACCAAGATTTCTTCGAGTTCTCGAGCGAGGACATCTCTAATTCCTTCACTTACCCATCCGACAACAAGATCGTGTTCTGCGGCAAGATCATCCCGTGCAGGTTGCCGCCAGACCAAACTCAAAGGCCCCTGAACAATAATCACGACCGGAACAAACCCAAGAAGAAAAGAGGCTCCTTCTTGTTTAGATGTAGATCTCTTTCTCCAACAAATCAAGAACCTCAAGAAACGGCCGTCCGCGGCCTGGCCAAATTTCGAGCTCCAAGTCTCTGCCGCTGGAGCTCGAGAAGTACAAGTGCGGATATGGGTACATGCCGAACAAGGGCGCGGATGAGTACGATTTCGCGAAGGTGAAGATTCTGGCGCCTCCGTTGAAGTCGAGGTGGTACCTGTTCATGTTCGGGCTGAAGAGGTTGCCGGCGGAGATGGAGCTGAACGACATCAGGACAAGGCAGAGTCGGAAAACTCTGTCGACCATGTTCCGATCCGGCGATGGCGAAGAGGTCGAGAGAGGTAGGAGGAGTGCGAGTGGCCATGCGATTAGAGCGGTGAAGAAGACGATGGGTTGCATACTACACGTTTGATGAAAGTTCTCCGGGAAAAGAAACGCTAGGTGGAAGGCCGTGGCCATCCAGAAAGAGACCGTTTCAACCGCAGACTGAACGTCATTGTTCCGTGATGTGCAGGTTCTTTGCACATATAGGAAGAACCAAGACGATGATATCTCAAGATTCATGAAATTTCTCCGAGACTGATCATGGTGTTGGGATGATTCCAACTTTTGTGCCTACTTTAGGCTGCAAAATGTGAAAACGGTCCTTGATATGTGCGTCTTTTGTCGTATTAATAGTTTACGAACTGTCATGCAGATTCGTACGTTTTACTGTGTTAAACTCATGGACCTCATCTGTTGTATGTGAAAATATAGCGAGTTTTGGCACCTAAAATCAGCTATTCCAACTTGATCCTATATTCCTATTGATGCTATTTTGATCCTTGAAAGGAGGTCTATACAATGGAGACGTGACGATGGATTTGTTGACTTATTAGGTTCATCGGAGACAAATGGAGCTCGACCAGTAACTTTTGCTCACAAAGTTGAAAACGCAGAAAATGACATAAATGAAATGACTCAATCAAATGACTTTTGACTCAACAATAAAGACTCACCAATAATAATAAGATCAATTGAGGGAGAGGTGGTTTTCTGGTGGTTTTCTTTGTTCGGTCGAAATATTCATTGACCAACGTTTTTGACATAAAGTTAAAGGATATCATAACATAAAATATCCTATAAGCATCCCTGCCTGGGGGGGGGGGGGGGTTTCAAGCGACCAATTAGATGAGAAGGCCTATTTTCGATGGGCCTTGGCTACCTAATTTGCCAATTAATTAGTTACACGAGGACAATGGGCTAGTGGAATGCACTTTACGAGAGGAATGAACAATGAATAATAGGTAAGTTTTGCTCTTATTCAATTTGTGCTCCGTTTCATTTTCATTTCAACTGTCTTATAGCACAGGTGAGTTTATTTCCACCCTAAATATAGCTAAAAGCACCTATTTATCGTGTTGTGACCAAAATACCACTACAACACCCCCCCCCCTTTCTATTCTCCCTCTCCCTCTCTCTCTCACTTATAATCTTTTCCATTGACTTTTTTTTTTGCCATCTTAAAATCTCCATGACACTTCTCTTTATCGTCTATTGCTCCATTATTTGTCAACTTTCCCAGCTGAAACAACTTAGCATTCACATTTTTTATTTATCCAAAAGATCATACTGCAATTTTAAAGAAGATAACTTTTTCTCACATTCTATCATATTTTCCAATCAAAGCCACATTGGACATATGAATATAGAGATCAAAGACTTTCCAAAAACATCGCTATTCAACTTGAATCTCATTTTAAACTATCTGACAAGAACAATCTACAACAATGCCATTGATCATTTCTATTTCTAATTTCTTTCTCCTCCTCTCGTTGTTGCCTTCGTTGCATCGTCACTATCATTATACATGACGACCTCCTCCACCCACCACCACTATGAGCAAGCTCGTTTCTCCTCATGCCAATATCTTTGCCCAAGTATTTATTTTCTCATCTAATTCTCCTTGATGCATGAGCGTCGCGCTCAAGACAATCGAGCTCTGCATCATTAATGACTTGTCAATGACAAAAATGTGACATTTGGTGGAGGAAGAAGAGAAATGAAGAGACAAATGAAGGGAGACGACCAAGCGAACAAGAGAGAGAATGGGTGGGGGGTTGTAAGGGTATGCAACCAGACCGGATATACCCGGGAACCGGATCGGCTCACCCGGAAAAAAGGGCTGGGAACTAGTTCCAATTGAAACTGGTTTGAGAACCAGTTCCCAAAATTTGAAACCAGTTTGAATCAGTTTGGGAACTAGCTTCGAGTGATTACCCACCCATGAACCAGTTCCCAGACTAGTTTGGGAATTGGTTTGCGAAGCCCAAAGTCCAAAACCCTACTTTTCCCCCTAATTTCTATGTCAAGCAAGTCCTCTTCTCGTTCTCGACATCTCTTGATTTGGCTTTGCATTTTGTAGCAATGTTTTCGTGGTGAGTTTGTCGTTAGAGACTGGTATCCGTGAGCGGAAAGTGTAAAGTTGAAAATTTTTTGGGATGATCCTCGCCTGAACAACTATTTCGATTTATGTGCCCACTTTTTGGTCATGTGGGTGTTCGTTTTTTGTCAATGCAGTTTTTTCGTGGTCATTCAAGTGGGGTGCGTGATACAAAAATGGGAGGCGTTGGCCGTTGCTTTCGAATGGAAGTGTGTTCGTAGAGGGATATTAGTTGTGATGCTGAAGGGTTGGATGGTTATGCTAATCACGGTGTTCTTCTTCTAGGTTCAATGCTGAAAATGACCGAGCCATCCAAAGTGATTCATGTCTACAACGTTGGGTATGAAATCTCAGAGGTACATGTTCTCTTGTAGCTTTTACTCCCAAGTAATTGTTTTGGGTGTAGAAATAGGGACATTCTTGCGTATTAATGTAACATTTGAAACCATCTAGGATATTGGGTGGTTGCAAAACATGTTTCAATAAAAAAAAAAATAGGGTTGACTTTGGAACCTGACTGAAAAAATAGGATGGTTCTAATAGGGTCTAATGCAAACAGGGTCGAGTACATGGTTCAAAAAAAGAGAATCGGTTATAATAAGGTCAGGTACATGGTCTAGGTCTGAAACCTATCCATTTTGGACCCAATCACCCTTAGGGGTTTTGAAGTGATAGATTGGTGCCGGAGGTGGGTGATGGCACCAATGGGGCGAGGCGGTGGCAGATCTAGGGGCATGAGGCGGAGGGACTTGAAAAAGTGACATGTTGGAGACCAAAGACAGAAGGGATTGGATGCGTTTGTTTACTAACAATGAAAAGGGGCGATTTCGCCAAATTAGGGGTGGAAATAGTCCCTCTTTATATCGTTAAGTAAATTTGTTTTAGTGAAGATTTTATATCAGTTACATCACTCTTCTTCTTTTTCTTTTTTGAGTTCTCAAATTCTGAAAAGAAAAAGAAAAGCAAAATTGCTTGACTAGAAAGCCCGCCTGCCTACAAAATGCTCGACACGGGCAAATTGCTTGCCTAACAAGTCCCTAATTTTCGTGGAAAAAGCTAATTAAGGATTAATAACTTCATTTAATGGAAGATAACATGGCAAAACGCTATTCCTAGATTTAGGAAAATCTGCTCCCTACATCCTGTCCAAAACAGTTCGACTGACCTAAGACATTACTCACCCTCCATCTAGACAAATTTATGTACAAAGAAGGCCTCCTCACATAGCCTAATGATCGATCGTCCTATGCTAATCGAATTGTGTAGTGAGTAGTCCACGTTAATGACCTGTAAATCGATCTAAGAACAATAAAGAAACACGATTCCATCCTACTAACTAACCCTTGGAACTAATGTAATTCAGTAGAGGAATTCAGAGATGAACTTAGGATTAGGTGAGTCTGAACCGATTAGACAGAGCTCTAGAAGTACCATAGATGCTTGATTTCTTAAAGCTTTTGCGACGGGGCCTGCTTTTTCTGTTCGGTCACTGCACGAGCTCATTAGTCTATGGCTTTGAATCCTCGATTCCATCGCATCTTCTCAGCTTCTTCCTTTGGGATCCACTTCGACAGCAAAATGATAAGGACACAAATAGTTCTGTTCGGTCACTGCACGAGCTCATTAGTCTATGGCTTTGAATCCTCGATTCCATCGCATCTTCTCAGCTTCTTCCTTTGGGATCCACTTCGACAGCAAAATGGTAAGGACACAAATAGTTTTTGAACTTTACTTCAATATGCAATATAATTCATGAATTTTTAATTTATTCCACGTGGTCCTTAAATTTTAGCTAAATGTTTAAAATATGTCCTAAATCTTTGGTACATGTTTAATGTAGACCATGAACTATATGAAAATATTCCGTGGAATTCTTTTATTAGTTGAAGATCATGGATAACATCGTTCAGGGAACACATTATATATTGGGCTAAAGTATAAGAAATATTTGTGTCATTTTCTAAAAGTAAAATGCAGCTTATTTCATTGACTACCCCTTGTCCTGATTTCATTGATTAGTATGAGAACCAGAAGCGGGCTAGCAGCACCGCCGTGGGACCTTAACTAGCTTTTCATCTGTCTTGAAAAATGACTCACTTAATTTCAATCTTGTCGACCCTCTGGAATGTCTACTTTTACTTTCGTGGGAACCGCTCGGGTTCTGCCAAGTTTTGGGATGACCCGATTGATGGCTATCGCAAGGGCTTTTCCATTTGGCTCGACTCATGATCCCGTCGTAGAAGCGCAGGACTCGGGCAAAAAGACCCGAGTCCAAGCGATCTGATCGTTACTTGTGAACGTAGGGAAAGGATCGAATCGCGAGAGTTTCTCATGTGGTCATCCTGCTCTCCCTAATGCAATTACGACGCCCACCAGAGAAGTGTTGGTTTCTTTGTTAGATTCGTCGTTACGTCCACCTTTACTAGAATTAAGAAATTTCAAAGTAATGCTAAGCTAAGTAAGCTTCAAATGCGACTATTCTAAAAACCATTCCATCAACGATGCACTCCTCCAATCCCTTAGGGATGAAAGTTTTGCTGTGGGTAAACGGATCAAAAGATCATTGGTCATCCAAACCTGTCCTTTCAACCCTTCTTTTCTAATTGAAGGCCAAGGGTCGGTCCACCAAGAAAAGTTGGCAACTTGATGAACTCTATCGGACGTCACGTCTTTTTGTCGTGCTCCATTTGCATATCGCCCGAGATAATAATTTGCCACGAAAAACATGTCATGACGATAATATTTTATGTTTATTTTTTTGATGAAAATGAAACAAGGTAATATAAAGTGAATCTTAGATAATATAGGGTTTGCAATTTTAAACACAATATGCACTACATTGCAAAGGAAATGATCTAACTTATGACAACTTGTCTCGACCGGGCATATAATCGAAAGTTGAAAATCCAGACCAATGCCCGGCAACTCCTAGGCCTGACATGGCCAGTCCGATCTTTAGGCGTGTTTTATAAATCTATTTCTGATCAGGCCAAATTTTGAGTTTGACATGGCCCCCGAAGTGTTTATTGAATTTAGTTATTTTTAATATTTGTAATAAAAATGCATAAAAATGTTTGTTATATTTCATTCTAGAGTGGTGTTGTCTACTTCGTAAAGATATATACATGATGCCATTGCATATTGGCCTAAACTATCTACTTCATTACAAAATATACGATGCCTTGAGATACTAGCATAAACTATCTATCTCATGAAAAAAAAAAAAATAGCTTATTTATACGAGTTTAAATTTTCTTTATAAAAATTCCTTGACACGAATTTAAAAAAAGCCTAATGTTCAAAACTCCTTGACAACCGTGTAAATGATCTACACCAAAATTCCTTGGCACGAATTTAAAAGACCTAAAGTCGAATTTCGGTACTCCTTGATACGAGTCTATTGTCTACATCGAAATTCTTTGGCACGAACTTAGAAGGCAAACCAAATTTCCAAAACTCTGTGACGCGGGTGTAATCGATATGCAAGTTTGGAGGCAATTTCTCGATGCTCTTAATGCGAACTTTCTTCGAGTTCTAAAAACTCCTAACTTGCATGAGAAAGAATCGAGGTCTCTTTGTTCTTTTTTCGTGCGCTTTCAGATATTAAATTGACTTGTTTTGAAATTAATGAAAAGTTAAGGAAATGACAAGAATATTTTAAAACCACATATTTTCCTAAAATAAATGATTGTAAAAATAATCACTTTATTTCTTAGAATAATTGGTCAATGAACTGCGTATTAAATTATCCAAGCATTTTTATAAAAAAATGAAAAATACTGTTGACTCACTCATTTTTGCAAGCGATACAAACAATCACTTTTAGAAAAATGTTATCCAAATTATCTATTTTTCTGGAATAAATGCACAAGTCTAAGACCCTGCTTGACTTCTTTGTTTTCAAGGCCGTCGCACATATTCAATCAATGGGCTTGTCTATTAATTTCTGATTCGATCTAATCACTAAAAGGAACTCTAAAAACAACTTGATTCAATAGATAACTTTGAAAGCATTGAACATCCCCACCTTCTCGGATCACATCACATCCGAGATTTCAATTCCGTACTGTTCTTTTTCAACAATTCAAACCAGAAACCAATTGAATACGCATATTCTCATTGGCACTTCTTTTATTCTTGCTTCTCTATCTTCTAGGATTGATGTAGCAATATGTTAGCAATACGTATTGGCGTACCGTAGAGATAACTCTTTCACAAGGGAATGACCCTAAAAGAGTAAATTACGTCAATTACATGAAAATCAAAAAGTAGAATCATTAAAAGCACCAATCTACATTTTCTTTTTGACTTAGTGCGATCGCGTTGTTTTTTTTTATACGTTTAGGACCCTTTTGGCCTATGCCTCGCCTGCCCTTCTAGAAAAGCAACCACAGACAAGAAGCAGTACCATTCTCTTTGAGTGCCGCCCAGCCATCCTCATCACCCCTGCCATAAGCGCACAAAGTTCTCTGAATCCCTTTATAAAATCCATGGCGTCTATATATACGCTTCACTCGTCTTCTCCTCCTCTTCCTCAAGCAAAAACACCAGACACCAAAGTTCGTTCCTTTTGCTTTCGTCACCTCGCCAGCGGCCATGGTTTCTTCAGGAGAACTCCATGCCGAGCAGCTCAAAGTGAACGCTGATCCTCATGGCCCTTTCGAAGAAGAGGACGAAGAGAATGAGGAAGCGCTCTCGCTCTGTGATCTTCCCATCTACAGCAACTCGGCCGGTTGGGAACGTGAATTCGTCGATGCGGGCAAGGATCAGAGCTCAGCTGCAGACCAAGATTTCTTCGAGTTCTCGAGCGAGGACTTCTCTAATTCCTTCACTTACCCATCCGACAACAAGATCGTGTTCTGCGGCAAGATAATCCCGTACAGATTGCCGCCAGACCAAACTCAGAGGCCCCTGAACAATAATCACGACCGGAACAAACCCAAGAAGAAAATAGGCTCCTTCTTGTTCAGATGGAGATCTCTCTTCTCCAACAAATCAAGAACCTCAAGAAACGGCCGTCCGCGGCCTGGCCAAATTTCGAGCTCCAAGTCTCTGCCTCTGGAGCTCGAGAAGTACAAGTGCGGATATGGGTACATGTCGAACAGGTGCGCGGATGAGTACGATTTCGCGAAGGTGAAGATTCTGGCGCCTCCGTTGAAGTCGAGGTGGTATCTGTTCATGTTCGGGCTGAAAAGGTTGCCAGCTGAGATGGAGCTGAACGACATCAGGACAAGGCAGAGTCGGAAAACTCTGTCGACCATGTTCCGATCCGGTGATGGCGAAGAGGTCGAGAGAGGTAGGAGGAGTGCGAGTGGCCATGCGATTAGAGCGGTGAAGAAGACGATGGGTTGCATACCACACGCTTGATGAAAGTTCTCCGGGAAAAGAAACGCTAGGTGGAAGGCCGTGGCCATCCGGAAAGAGACCGTTTCAACCGCAGACTGAACGTCACTGTTCCGTGATGTGCAGTTGCTTTGCACATATAGGAAGAACCGAGACGATGATATCTCAAGATTCATGAAATTTCTCCGGGATTGATTATGATGTTGGGATGATTCCAACTTTTGTGCTTACTTTAGGCTGCAAAATGTGAAAACGGTCCTTGATATGTGCGTCTTTTCTCATATTAATAGTTTACGAACTGCCATGCAGATTCGTACGTTTTACTGTGTTAAACTCATGGACCTCATCTGTTGTATGTGAAAATATAGCGAGTTTTGGCACCCAAAATCGGCTATTCCAACTTGATCCTATCTTCCTATTAATGCTATTTTGATCCTTGAAAAGAGGTCTATACAATGTAGGCGTGACGATGGATTTGTTGACTTATTAGGTTCATCGGAGACAAATGGAGCTCGACCAGTAACTTTTGCTCACAAAGTTGAAAACGCAGAAAATGACATAAATGAAATGACTCAATCAAACGACTTTTGACTCAACAATAAAGACTCACCAATAATGATAAGATGAATTGAGGGAGAGGTGGTTTTCTTTGTTCGGTCGAAATATTCCTTTACATTTCATTGACCAACATTTTTGACATAAAGTTAAAGAATATCATAACATAAAATATCCTATAAGCATCCCTGCCGGGGGGGGGGGGGAGGTGGGGGTTCAAGCGACCAATTAGATGAGAAGACCAATTTTCGATGGGCCTTGGCTACCTAATTTGCCAATTGATTAGTTACACGAGGACAATGGGCTAGTGGAATGCACTTTACGAGAGGAATGAACAATGAATAATAGGTAAGTTTTGCTCTTATTCAATTTGTGCTCCGTTTCATTTTCATTTTCATTTTCACTGTTTTATAGTACAGGCGAGTTTATTTCCACCCTCAATATAGCTTAAAGCACCTATTCATCGTGTTGTGACCAAAATACCCCTACAACCCCCCCCCCCCACCCTCCTTTTCTCCCTCTCCCTCCCTCTCTCTCTCTCTCTCACTTATAATCTTTTCCATTGACTCTTTTTTTTGCCATCTTAAAATCTCCATGACACGTCTCTTTTTCGTCATTTGCTCCATCATCTGTCAACTTTCCCAGTTGAAACAACTTAGCATTCACATTTTTTATATATTCCAAAAGGTCATATTGCAATTTTAAAGAAGGTAACTTTTTCTCACATTCCATCATGTTTTCCAATCATAGTCTACATTGGACATATGAATATAGAGATCAAAGACTTTCCAAAAACATCGCTATTCAACTAGAATCTCATTTTAAACTGGCTGAAATCCGACCAGAACAATCTACAACAATGCTATTGATCATTTTTATTTCTAATTTCTTTCTCCTCCTCTCTTGTCATTGCCTTTGTCGCATCATCACTGTCGTTATACACGACGACCTCCTCCACCCACCACCACTATGAGCAAGCTTGTTTCTACTCATGCCAATATCTTTGCCCAAGTATTTATTTCCTCGTCTAATTCTCCTTGATGCATGAGCGTTGAGCTCAAGACAATCGAGCTTTGCACCACTGACGACTTGTCAATGACAAAAATGTGACATTTGGTGGAGGAAGAAGGGAAATGAAGAGCCAAATGAAGGGAGACAACCAAGTGAATGAGAGAGAGAAGGGGTGGGGGGGGGGTTGTAGGGGTGTGCAACCGGACCGGATTTACTCGGGAACCGGACCGGCTCACCCGGAAAATAGGGCTGGGAACTAGTTCCAATTGAAACTGGTTCGAGAACTGGTTCCCAAAATTTGAAATCAGTTTGAATCGTTTTAGGAACCAGCTTCGAGTGATTACCCATCCACGAACCAGTTCCTAGACTAGTTTGGGAAGCCCAAAGTCCAAAACCCTATTTTTTTCCCTGATTTCTATGTCAAGCAAGTCCTCTTCTCGTTCTCGACATCTCTCGATTCGGCTTTGCATTTCGTAGCAATGTTTTCGTGGTGGGTTTGTCGTTAGAGATTGGTATTCGTGAGCAGAAAGTGTAAAGTTGAAAAATTTTTGTGTTTTTCCTCGCCTGAACAACGCTTTCGATTTACTGTGACCCGCTTTTTGGTTATGTCGATGTTCGTTTTTTGTCATTGCAGTTTTTTTGTGGTCGTTCATGTGGGGCACGTGATACAAAAATGGGAGGCGTTGGCCATTGCTTTCGAATGGAAGTGTGTTCGTAGAGGGATATTAATTGTGATGCTGGAGGGTTGGATGGTTCTGTTAATCATGATGTTCTTCTTCTAGGTTCGTTGTTGAAAATGACTAGGCCATCCAAAGTGATTCATGTCTACAACGTTGGGCATGAAATCTTAGAGCTACATGTTCTCTATGGAGGAAGAACCATATGAACAAACTCTTTGTGTTATTCCTTATTACCAAACTCCCAGTAAAACCGATTCAGATTTAGATTCTGAAGACATTTTTCACATATCTCTTACTTCTTTAGAACAAAACCCTGATATATTTTTAAGCCAAATCCATTGCCCCCATTTTCTTGTGAAAATCTTCACCTCGAAGTTTGCCAAACCCATCATTGTCATTGCTCTCATAGATACTCGTACAAGTTTTTCAATTTTAGACACTAAAGTTCTTCCTGAAGAATATTGGACTTCTTGTGTTTGATATTTTAATTCTGTCTCAAGAGATACTTCTTCTACAAATGTAAGAACCACCCTAGCAACTGTCCAGTTTTTTTCCCTAATGCTCCATAACCATAAAAATCTTCGCATCCAGTATTCCCAACAAAGATTTAATCATTGGTTGGAACATCATGACTCAAATTTCTTAGCTTTGTATCATTCATGGAAAATGTCTTAAGAATAAAGATCAATTCTCTGAATTCGTCAATATCCAAAGACTTTTTTCCATGCAAATGAATCTGTTAGATCCGATCATGCAGAAGTTATTAGAATCTCGGTTAGAATCCCATTCTGAATTCTCTAAAAAATGTTTCCATCTTTTATGGAAAAATCCAAAATTCTTTGTCCGCCTTTCCTTAAAAAAAAAAAATGAAGATATCAATCCAACCAAAGCGAGTCTTACGGGAATGAAGCCAGAACACCTGGTTTCTGCTCATAATGAATGCTCAAAACTGCTGCAACAAGATCTTATTGAAATTTCAAATTCTCAATGAGCTTGTGAAGCTTTTATGTCAATAAGCATGCCGAGCAAAACAAAGGAAAGATGCGACAGGTAATAAACTATCAGCATCTTAACATTTTCCTTCAAGATAACAAATTCCCTCTATCTTTCAAAAATTCCCTCTTTACTAGACTATCAAAAGCCCATATTTACTCCAAATTCGATCTTAAAGCCGAATTTTGGCAATTGGGCATTTATCCTGAAGACGGACCCAAAACATGGTTCTATATTCTAAACAATATTTCTAATGGAAAGTTTTTCCTTTTGGATTAAATGTAGCTCATTCCTTATTCCAAAGGCCATGTGTCGAATTTTCTAATCAATCCTGTTAAGCACAACAATATACATTGATGACATTCTGCTCTACAACCTTGATAAGGAATCCCACTACCAACTTCTTGGACAGTTTGCTGACATTGTAAAAGAACATGAGATTATGTTTTCTCAAAGAAAGAAGAATATTGCCTAGACAAAAATCGAATTTCTTAATATGCACTTTAACAAAGGAACACATTATCCAAGGCCACATATTGTTCAGGAATTGCTAAAGTTTCCGACAAAGCAAGTTCAGCAATTTCTTGAGATAATTAATTATCTCAGAGATTTCGTTCCAAATATTGCAAAGCCGCTGATTACACTGCAATCGATGTTGAAGAAAAACCCCCACTTTGGGGAAAATCTCAAAATAAAGCAGTTGCTAAATTTGAGGAGATCATGCGGACTCTTCCTCTATTACAAATCTCATTAATAGGAAAGAGAATTCTCCAAACCGACGCCAGTGCTGAATATTGGGCAACCATCTTGTTTGAAGAAATTGATGGTAAGGGACACTTGTGTGCTTATAAAAGTGGAAAATTTTCCCAGGCTGAAATCTATTATCATTCCATTTTCAAAGAAATATTGGCGGTGAAAAATAAAATAAAAAAGTTAGAAAGTCCATCTCATCGGCCATCACTTTCTAGTAGAATTGGACATAGTATCCTTTCCCCAAATAACCAAGTTCAAACAGAGGCAGATTCCACATTCTCAACTGTTTCGATGGGCGTAATGGTTTTCAAAATATTCTTTTGAAACCACACACATTGCTGGGAAAAAAAATGTACTTGCTGACTTCTTGTCAAGACCAAAGGCATCGGCAGAAATCAACATGTATATCATGAGGCATGCTTTCCATACTTTCCACTACAATGAAAAGTATAAGATTGAACTAATACGAGATTGACCAATCTAACAATACTCCTAGGAGATTGTTGAATAAATTCAGAATGACAACCTCACGGAAAACCTAGAAAACCTTATGTGAAAGTGCCACACAGATCTATTTATACTCTATGGAGGATCAATCCTTTATCCTTTTGGATTAAATTCCAGCTATCCGTTCATACACCCTTTGATCTGGAAGGAAGATGACTTCACTGATCAACTCCGATGATTATTATGGTACTTAATCAATAAATACTTAATAGCTATCGAAATTACAACCAGAATGTTTATTGCCAACCTAACCAAAATGTTCGGGCTTGAACAGAACATTAAAAAGCAAAGTGACAAAAATCTTTTGGCGTTCCTCAATTGGTTTTATCCTCCCACTCACTGGAAGCATCTCCTATCGTAGGAACTGAGAACTGTCTGACTAGACCCAGAGATCCACATTGTTCTGTTCTTCCGACAACCATCGGCTATTGTAAAAAATAATGACATCATCACCAATGCTCTACAAAGCATAGGAACTACATCCTATAAACCTCAGCTGCACCTTAAGGAAACTCGCATTTACAAAACCTTTTCAGGCCCTGTCGGTTGCTGTGTACACCAGTACCGAGAACTCCAAAGAGTTTTGTGCCAAGAGAACAAGACAATTCTTGAAGATGTATGGAATTATAATGTACCAACTGCATGGGATCATTATAGCCTTACACCAGAAGCCAAAGAAGCAATCGAGGAATTCAGACATGCTGCGAGGACAACCCCATCACATGAGCAAGAAATGACAGACATATATGACCCCACACAACCATCTCAAGACCCCTATGCACAATGTGGGGGCCCTCTATCTCAAGACCCCTATGATCAAGGACCCATGTCTTTATCTCTAGGAATGGACACATCTTATTATGCTCAACCCTCCAATTAGCCTTAGCCAAACATGCTTGTCGACACTCCAAGATTCTCTAGGAATCATGATGAAGCATCTTCATCAAACAAGGCAAACATGTGGAATACTCGAACTCCCTCTTATGAACGACTTGCGGAACTTGAGCGAAAATACAAAGAACATCTTCTCGCGGAAATGCATAGTTTTGATGATTCAGACTAAGACTACAATGCCCATGACGGAAGATATCACTGACTGTAGCAAATCATTGTAGCAATAGGCTAGGGAAATAACTATTCATTGTCATTGTTCATATCATCGAGAATTGTTCCCAACCGGATTTTCCGAAGCCTCTGTCTATTTTAGGACCCGTGAGCCTGGTCATTGTTTGTTGGTAACCTCCTAATGCCTATAAAAGGCAAGGAGATTATAATGTATTGGGTAGAGCCCCTTGAAGTAAAGTGAGTGTTTTGTTAAACTTTCAATGTCTTTCTAAACACTTCTTCTTCTTCATCTTGGTAGAATCTTTTAAGAAATGCAGCTCGGGTAATTAGAAGTGTTACCATCCTGACATCTCTAAGTGTTTCTAGGCTCTGAACTAAAAGTCAGAGTAGTTTTATGCTAAAAGGCTATCCTTGATGGGCTTGAACGAGAGGTTCGCCCATAGTGGTAAGGCATATCTATAGGAAACTGACTTCGTCTTCTCTGGTTCTAAGCTTAGGTTCATTTGGTTTGGCTTTTCTTTTTTTATAGCTATCGAGGATTCTTTAGGCATCTTCTCTTTTCCCTTTTCTTTCCTTATTCGATCCAGTTCTTTGAGGTGATTTCGCATTTCTACCACATCAGTCTTGTCTTGTTCAGTGGGAGCTTCTGTGAGGGCAGTAAAGATAGACGTATTCTAAGATGGTGGAGGAAGCGAATGCTCAATCTGCAATGTAGTCAGAAATGGATTGAAATGATTGAATCTTCATTCTTCAAGGAGTTGGATTTGCATTTTGAGTTTTTCTATTTTCGCCTTGGGGCTTTTGAGATGATGATATCCCAAATGTTGTCAACTGTTTTGAGGAGGTAGTCACATTCTGAGACGGATTGTTTGGTTGAACAACCTCTGGTTCAGAAGGGTTGGATTCCATATCTTGGTCCGGAGGGTCGGTCATGAATATTAATGAAGTTATCGGTACAATAGGGAAATAATCAATGGCGGGGATTGAGAAGGATGAATAGGATGAGAGGAATACTGAATCCGATCCAATGTCAAAGTTGTTTGGAAAAACCAGTTCTGATGGAAATAGAATCTGGTCTTTCAAAGGTACTTAACCAATAAGTAATTAATGGTTATCGAAATTCCAACCAGAAGGTTCATTGCCAACCTAACCAAAATATTTGGGCTTGAATGGAACATTGAAGAGGAAAGTGACAAAAACCTTTTGGCTTTTCTCAATTGGTTTTATCTTCCCACTCTTTGGAAGCATCTCTTACAGCAGGAACTGAGAACTATCCGACCAGACCCAGAGATCCACACTGTTACATTCTTCCAACGACCATGGGCTTTTGTAAAAATTAATGGCATCATCACCAATGCTTTACAAAGCATAGGAACTACATCTTATAAACCTCAGCCGCACCTTAAGGAAGCTTGCATTTACAAAACCTTTCTAGGCCCTGTAGGTTGCTATGAACACCAAAACAATTGACTCCAAAATTGTGGATGTGTAATGAGATCTTCGAAGATATGATGAAATCACCAAAAAAATGCTTTCAAACTTCCAAAAAAGGCTTCATGCCCTGGAATTTGGACAACATTTGGGATATCATCATCTCGAGAGCCACAAGGCAGAGGAACCCGAGATACTATAGAAGCTTCGGTTACTCTTACTTCATCCCCATCCTCCTCAACTCTTTCAGATTTTCGTGTGTCAAATGTTTCTAAGATCAACTATCTTTATAAAGTCTCTCTTAGTGATGAAACCAAAATCTTTGAAACTCAACTCCCCCTTGTGAATCTTTATTCCGCTTTTGCTAAACCCACCTCATCATTTTCTCCCATCTGCTCCATTCAACAACTCATTCGCCAAACCCCAAAGGAAGTAAAAGAGTATATTCAGTCCTCCAAATTTAATCAACATCCCATTCCAGCCCTTGAAAAGAAGTATTTTGTTACTCTCCAAATTCCACCAGAATTTCCTAAGCAGTGGACCCAACAATGATACTCTCATGTCCATTATGGAGCTGTTCGTCTTATCCAAACCACTTTAAATGCCGGAACAATCTTTGTAACCTTATTTCTAAACTTCAATATCACTCTTTCAGACCCTTAGCTACTCTCATTTCTAAAAGTCTAGATCCAGCTCACTAGAGCTCCCCAGATCACTAACTCTATTGCAACAACATTGCACTACCAAATGGTTTATCGAGTGCAGAACCATGCTCTTGATTTGAATTTCCAAAATGGGAATGAAGATCCTTTATTTATCTCTATGCAGAATGACCAAGCATCCTGCATTCATGTTCCCAGAAAAATCCCAAGAGAAAAGTTGGCTAAACTCCTTCCGGAAACCTGGATTACCAACTATGAAAAGCTGCATCAGAATAACAAGCCCTTTCAGTCCTCAAATTCCGAATTCGTCAAGAAGAAAGATGGCACTGTTGCCATCAAATTTGACAAAGAAAATTAAGAAAATCCTTCTATCTTCCAAACCTTGTTCATGATTGAACCATGTGTTCTTGAGTTTATTTCCGAACTAGATCCCAAAAGGCTTGTTCAATACTTTCAAAGTAATGGAAACCCTGTCCATTACTATAAAGATCGATATGGTTACTGTTTTTGGGATCTCTTTTGCCAGTGTTCTTATTGTACAAACTCCCCTAATGAAGTAGACCCAAATGCAAGACCCGTTGGAAACCCAAGAGTACCATAATAACAATTGGAGTTGATCAGGGAAGTCATTTTCCTTCCAGATCAGAGGGTGTATGAATAGATAGTTAGAATTTAATCCAAAAGGATAAATGATTGATCATCCATGGAGTCTGAATAGATCTATATGGCACTACCACATAAGGTTTTTCAAGTATTCTGTGAGGCTGTCATTCTGGATTTGTTCAACAATCTCCTGTGGGTATTGCTAGTTTGGCCAATCTCTTACTCATTCAATCTTATACTTTTCATTATGGTGGAAAGTATGTACATGTTGATTTCTACTGGTGCCTTTGGTTTTGACAAGAAGTCATTAAGCATGTTCTTTTTCCCAGCAATGTGTTTGGTTTTAAGAGGGTATTTTGAAAACCATTCAGCCCATCGAAGCAGTTGAGAATGTGGAATCAGTTTTTGTTTGAACTTGGTCATCTGGGGAAAGGATGCCATATCTAATTCTACCAGAAAGTGATGGCCGATGAGATGGAATTCGAAATTTTTATTCCATTTTTTACCGCCAAGATTTCTTTGAAAATGGAATGATAATGCATTTCACTTTTGTAAGCACACAGGTGTCTCGTTTGGAACATTTGATCTTCAGCTTATGGCGAGAACATGCTTCATTAAGTTCTCCGTTGTTCGTAAGAAAAGTTTGAACCATTTGGCACTTTTAACACAAATCATCAAGGCACAAATGAATTTCTTGTTGTATTTCTCCCAAAGGAATATCCATAATTCTCCTTTGTCTGTTGAGAAAAGATTTCTCAACTTACTTGAATTCTTTGGGGATGGAAGTCAGAAAAACTTACTTTAGGTTTGGATCAGCTCCAATACCATAGAAAAGCTTGAGCATTTCTCAATAATGTTTATCGAGATGCCTTTTCTAGAGAGAGCACCATTTTCTTTCAAAAAATTCTCTCATTTTAAGCTCATGAAGGTCAGAAGGTTTTCCAATGAAAAAATGGTATAAGAGGGTAATGGAATGGCTAAAGTCAAGTGAAAGCAGAAATTAAACTTGGTCTTGTTCTGTCACCGATTACCACAAATGTTTGAGACTTCCTGTAAACCTTATGACAAAACCAAAAAGGATATCATATTTATCTTAATTGGTAAGAGCTTGGGCATTTGCACTTGAGGAATTCAAACATGCTGCGAGGACAACCCCATCACATGAGCAAGAAATAATAGACACAGATGGCCTTGCACAATCATCTCAAGACCCCTATGCACAATGGGGGGCCCTCTATCTCAAGACCTCTATGATCAATGACCATTGTCCTTATCTCTAGCAATGAACACATCTTACTATGCCGAACGCTCCGATTGGCCTCAGCCAAAAATGTCTGCCGACACTCTAGGATCCTCTAGGAATCATGAAGAAACATCTTCATCAAACGAGGCAAACATGTGGAATACTCGAACTCCCTCTTATGAACAACTTGCAGAACTTGAGCAAAAATATAAAGAACATCTTTTTGTAGAAATGCATACTTCTGATGATTTAGACTACAACTACAATGCCCATGACGGAAGAGATCGCTAAATGTAGCAAGTCATTATAGCAGTAAGCTAAGGAAATCACTGTTCATTGTCACTGTTCATATCGCTGAAAATAATTTCCATCCGGATTGGAGTTTCTGTTTGTTTTAGGACCCGTGAGCCTAGTCCTTGCTTGTTGGTAACCTTCTAATGCCTATAAAAGGCAAGGAGATTGTAATGTGTTGGGCAGAGTCTCTTGAAGTAAAGTGAGTGTTTTGTTAAACTTTCAATATCTTTCTAAACACTTCTTCTTCTCCAGCCCGGTAGAATCCTCTGAGAAAGGCAGCTCGGGTAATTAGAAACATTGCCATCCTGGTATCTTCGAGTGTCTCTAGGCTCTGGACTTAAAGTCAGAGTAGTATTCTGGTAAAAGGCTGTCTTTGAAGGGCTTGAACGAGAGATTCACCCATAGTGAGAAGGCATACCTGTAGGAAACTCACTCAATGTATTAATGTAAAATTTGAAATCGTCTAGGATATCGGGTGGTTGCAAAACGGGTTCTAGTAAAAAAAAAAAAAACAGGATTGACTCTGGAACCGGACTGAAAAAATAGGGCGGTTCTAAAATAGGGTCTAGTGCAAACTGGGTCGAGTACATGGTTCAAAAAAAGGGAACCGATTATAATAGGGTCAAGTATAGGGTCTAGGTCTGAAACCTATCCATCCTGGACCCAATCACCCTTAGGGGTTTTGAAGTGATAGATTGGTGCCGGAGGCGGGTGATGGTGCCAGTGTGGCGAGGTAGTGGCAATGGGCTGGCAGATCTAGGGGCATGAGTCGGAGGGACTTGAAAAAGTGACATATTGGAGACAAAAGAGAGAAGGGACTGGATGCGTTTTTTCACTAACAATGAAAAGGGGCGTTTTCGCCAAATTAGGGGTGGAAATAGTCCCACTTTATATTGATTAGTAAATTTGTTTTAGTAAAGATTTTATATCAGTTGCATCACTCTTCTTCTTTTTCTTTTTTGAGTTCTCAAATTTTGAAAAGAAAAAGAAAAGCAAGATTGCTTGACTAGAAAGCCCGCCTGCCTACAAAATGCTTGACACGGGCAAATTCCTTGCCTAACAAGTCCCTAATTTTCATGGAAAAAGTTAATTAAGGATTAATAACTTCATTTAATGGAAGATAACATGGCAAAAGCTGTTCCTAGATTTAGGAAAATCTGCTCCCTACATCCTGTCCAAAATAGTTCGACTGACCTAAGAAATTACTCACCCTCCATCTAGACAAATTTATGTACAAAGAACCCCTCCTCACATAGCCTAATGATTGATCGTCCTATGCTAATCGAATCGTGTAGTGAGTAGTCCAAGTTAATGACCTCTAAGTCGATCTAAGAACAATAAAGAAACGAGATTTCATCCTACTAACTAACCCTTGGAACTAATGTAATTCAGTAGACGAATTCAGAGATGAACTTAGGATTAGTTGAGTCTAAACTGATTAGACAGAGCTCTAGAAGTACCATAGCTGCTTGATTTCTTAAAGCTTTTGCGATGGGGCCTGCTTTTTCTGTTCGGTCCATGCACGAGGTCATTAGTCTACGGCTTTGAATCCTCGATTCCATCGCATCATCTCAGCTTCTTCCTTTGGGATCCACTTCCACAGCAAAAGGGATAAGGACACATAGTTTTTGAACTTTACTTCAATATGCTATATAATCCATGAACTTTTAATTTATTCCATGTGGTCCCTAAATTTTAGCTAAATGTTTAAAATATGTCCTAACTCTTTGGTACATGTTTAATGTAGACCATGAACTATATGAAAATATTCTGTGGAATTCTTTTATTAGTTTAAGATCATGGATAACATCGTTCGGGGATCACATTATATATTGGGCTAAAGTATAAGAAACATTTGTGTCATTTTCTAAAAGTAAAATGCAGCTCATGTCATTGACTACCCCTTGTCCTGATTTCATTGATTAGTATGAGAACCAGAAGCGGGCTAGCAGCACCGCCGTGGGACCTTAACTAGCTTTTCATCTGTCTTGAAAAATGACTCACTTAATTTCAATCTTGTCGACCCTCTGGAATATCTACTTTTACTTTCGTAGGAACCGGTCGGATTCCGCCAAGTTTTGGGATGACACCATCGATGGCTATCGCAAGGGCCTTTCCATTTGGCTCGATTCATGATCCCGTCGGAGAAGCACAGGACTCGGGCAAAAAGACCCGAGTCCAAGCGATCTGATTGTTACTTGTGAACGTAGGGAAATGATAGAATCGCGAGAGTTTCTCATGTGGTCATCCTGCTCTCCCTATTGCAATTACGACGCCCACCTGAGAAGTGTTGGTTTCTTTGTTAGATTCGTCATTACGTCCACCTTTACTAGAATTAAGAAATTTCAAAGTAATGCTAAGCTAAGTAAGCTTCGAATGCGACTATTCTAAAAACCATTCCATCAACGATGCACTCCTCCAATCCCTTAGGGATGAAAGTTTTGCTGTGGGTAAACGGATCAAAAGATCATTGGTCATCCAAACCTGTCCTTCCAACCTTCTTTTCTAATTGTAGGCGATGGGTCGGTCCACCAAGAAAAGTTGGCAACTTGATGAACTCTGTCGGAGGTCACGTCTTTTTGTCGTTCTCCATTTGCATATCGTCCGAGATAATAATTTTCCACGAAAAATATTTCCTGACGATAATATTTTATGTTTATTATTTTGATGAAAATGAACCAAGGTAATATAAAGTGAATCTTAGATAATATAGGGCTTGCAATTTTAAGCACAATATGCACTACATTGCGAAGGAAATGATCTAACTTATGACAACTTGTCTCGACCGTGCAAAAATTGAAAGTCGAAAATCCAGATCAATGCCCCGCAACTCCTAGGTTTGACATGGCCAGCCGATCTTTAGGCGTGTTTTATAAATCTATTTCTGATCAGGCCAAATTTTGAGTTTGACATGGCCCCACTCCGAAGTTTTTAATGAATTTAGTTATTTTTAATATTTATAATAAAAATGCATAAAAATGTTTGTTATATTTCATTCTAGAGTGGTGCTGTCTACTTCGTAAAGATATATACATGATGCCATTGCATATGGGCCTAAACTATCTACTTCATTACAAACTATACGATGCCTTGAGATACTAGCATAAACTATCTATCTCATGAAAAAAAAAAATAGCTTATTTATTCAAGTTTAAATTTTCTTTATCAAAATTCCTTGACACATATAAAAAAGGCCTAATGTTCAAAACTCCTTGACAACAGTGTAAATGATCAACACCAAAATTCCTTGGTACGAATTTAAAAGACCTAAAGTCGAATTTCGGTACTCCTTGATACGAGTCTATTGTCTACATCGAAATTCTTTGGCACGAACTTGGGAGGCAAACCAAATTTCCGAAACTCCGTGATGCGGGTGTAATCGATATGCAAGTTTGCAGGCAATTTCTCGATGCTCTTAATGCGAACTTTCTTCGAGTTCTAAAAGCTCCTAACTACGAGAAAGAATCAAGGTCTCTTTGTTCTTTTTTCGTGCGTTTTGAGATATTAAATTGACTTCTTTCGAAATCAATGAAAAGTTAAGAAAATGATAAGAAAGTTTTAAAACCACATATTTTCCTAAAATAAATGATTTGAAAATTTTTTTTGTAAAAATAATTTGCTTTATTTCTTAGAATAATTGGTCAATGAACTATGTATTAAATTATCTAAGCATTTTTATAAAAATGAAAAATATTTTTGACTTACTCATTTTTACAAACGATACAAACAACCACTTTTAAAAAAATATTATCCAAATTATCTATTTTTTCTGGAATAAATGCTCAAGTCTAAGACCCCGCTTGACTTATTTGTTTTCAAGGCATACGTATTCAATCAATGGGCTTGTCTGTTAATTTCTGATTCGATCTAATCACTAAAAGGGACTCTAAAAACAACATGATTCAATAGATAACTTTGAAAGCATTGAACATCCCCAACTTCTCGGATCACATCACATCTGAGGTTCCAATTCCGTACGGTTCTTTTCCAACAATTCAAACCAGAAACCAATTGAATACGCATATTCTCATCCGCGCTTCTTCTTTTATTCTTGTTTTTCTTTCTTCTAGGATTGATGTAGCAATATGTTAGTGTCACGGGTAGGTCGATTTCACTCGGTCAAAACATTGTGCAGCCTTAGGAGTATCGATCCCAAGTCAGCCTTATGCACACACGCTCGAACACAAGAGTCGGATGGGCAAAGGGAGTGTATATTCACTTGTGAACGAATATTTACAATGAGGGGGGAGAGACCCCTATTTATACAAGTGCGGGTCGCATACCATCCGTCGATCGTCCCTCCAATCCAACGGTTCATTTTGAATCCGTATCATCATTACAAGGCTACACAGCAGGCCATTCGATGGCTGTACACAGCAGGCCCTTTGGAAGACCGTGGGCGTGTGTCAGAAGCAAGATTAGGGTCTGTAGGCCATATGACACGAGAGCAGCTGAATGGTCACGGGCTGCACATGGGCTATTCAAACATTGCTCACGAGTCGTTCATGGGTTGCGCATGGGCCTTTGCTTGTATCGCTCATGGCTTGATTGTGGGTTGGTCGTGGGCTGCTCTTAGGCAGCCCTTTGTGCGTGACATGGCCTATTCCGGACGGTCTTGGTTCATGCTCCGTCCGTGGGCCATGTCATTCTCCCCCACCTAATCTGGCGATGCCCTCATCATGTCCATGGCATGGAAAGCTTCGATGTGTTTCTTGAACTGCCATATAGTCTCAGAGGGTTCCCAACTTGCTTCGCTCTCGGGAAGGCCCTTCCACCGGACGAGGTACTCCTTCTTTGGCACACAAGATCTCTTCCGTATGATTCGGTCCGCCATGACGCATTCAACATCCCGATCATACGAGGTTCTTGCTCCAAGGGGCGCTCGTTGTGACTCGCCTCGATTCGGATCATCCTCATCCGCATGGAAAGGCTTCAACATACTCACATGGAACACATGGTTTAACTTGAGCTTTTCCAGTAAGTCCAGCTTGTATGCCACCTTCCTAATCCGTTGTAACACCCGAAAGGGACCTTCATAGCGACGGATAAACCCTTTGTGCACATCACGGTACCGAAAGACCAGGTGAAGTTTGGCCAACACCGAGTCCCCGACCTAAAATTCCATGTGCCGTCGCTTCTTGTCGGCCCACTTCTTGGTGCGCTTTGCAGCCCTACTAAGGCACACCCACGCCAAGTCCGCATGCTCATCCCATTCCTTAGCGAACTTGTATGCGGAGGGGCTACTTCCTCGGTATCCTGAGGCAATTGCGCTTGGCGTAAGCGGTTGTTGCCCGATCACGATCTCGAGCGGGATTTGGTTTGTGGACTCGCTCCGCTGCAAGTTGTAGAAAAATTGGGCCACGTCAATCAGCCGTGCCCAATTCACCTGCGTGTTGTTCACGTAGTGCCGAAGGTAGATTTCCAGCAATGCATTCACCCGCTCCATTTGTCCGTCGGTTTGGGGATGCATGCTCGTGGAGAAGTTGAGGTCCGTCCCCAGCAACTTGAATAGCTCGATCTAGAACCGCCCGGTGAATGGAGGATCGCGATCGCTCACGATCGTGCGTGGAACGCCCCAATATTTGATGACGTGCTTGAGGAACAGCTTGGTTGCTTCCTCGGCTGGACAATCCTTTGTAGCTAGCACGAACGTCGCATATTTGGAGAGGCGATCTACCACAACCATGAGGGTCCGACACCCTTCGGACTTCGGCAAATTCACGATGAAGTCCATGGAGACGCTCTCCCATGGACGTTCTGGGATAGGCAATGGTTCAAGGAGCCCCGCCGGAGACCGTTGCTCTATCTTGTCTTGTTGGCACATGAGATACGTCCACACATAAGTTTCGACGTCGTCCCACATTTGTGGCCAATAATATTGATCCTCAACGAGTGCCATAGTGCGGTGGATTCCCGGATGACCCGCCCATTTGGAATCGTGGCACTCGTGTAAGACTTCCTTCTGAAGCTTCCTGTGGAGCGGCACATAGAGTTGACGTCCTTTGGTGTAGAGGAGATTGTCCTCGTACCGGAACCGCCTCATCTTGCCCTCTTGTGCGTACCGAAGGAGGGCTTGGGCTATTTGATCGTGCTTTAGCCCCTCCTTGATACGCTCGATCCATGGACAATCGGGCCGACTCATCACGTTGGCCAGCTTCATCTTTCTGCTTAAGGCATCAGCCACGGAATTGGATTTTTAGGGCTTGTACTCCAGCACATAATCGAACTCGGCCAGGAAGTCTTGCCACCAAGCTTGTTTCGGGCTAAGCTTCTTCTGGGTTTGGAAGTAGCTCGTAGCCAGATTATCGGTCCTCACGACGAACCACGATCCCAAGTGGTAGTGCCTCCACATACGAAGGCAATGCACCACTACAATCATCTCCTTCTCTTGGACCGTGTATTGTCGTTGGGTATCGTTCAATTTTCGGGACTCGAACGCAACCGGATGCCCTTCTTGCATCAAGACACCACTGATAGCAAAGTTAGAAGCATCGGTTTCTACCTCGTATGGCTTGGTGTAATCGGGCAGCACAAGCACCGGCTCTTTGATCATGGCATGCTTCAACCAATCGAACACCTCTTGACACCGATTTGTCCACTCCCACGGTCTTTCTTTCTTCAGCATATCCGTGAGTCGCACAATGAGGCTCGAATATCCTCGGATGAAGTGCTTGTAGTAATTTGTGAGTTCGAGAAAGGATCTCAGCTCCGTCACCTTAGTCGATGGCTTCCATTAAACAATGGCACAGATCTTAGTCGCATCCATCTGCACTCGTCCGCCCCCGACGATGTGCCCAAGGAAGGGGACTTCCTTCTGAGCGAAAGCGCACTTCTCGCGCTTTACATACAGGTCATTCTCCCGAAGAGTCTGGAAAACTTGACTCAGATGCTCGACATGTTCCTCGAGCGTCCGACTGTACACGACAATGTCGTTAAGGTAAACCATAACAAACCGATCAAGGAATGAATGGAGTACCTTGTTCATGAGGGCGCAGAATGTGGCCGGCGCATTTGTCAAGCCGAAAGGCATGACGAGGAACTCATATGATCCGTATCGGGTCACGCATGTGGTTTTCGGCTCATCCCCTTTGGCAATCCGAACTTGATAGTATCCCGATCGAAGATCAAGCTTGGAGAACTATCGAGCTTCCCCGAACTGATCGAACAAGTCAGCAATGAGCGGGATCGGATACTTGTTCTTGACAATGAGCTTGTTCAAGGCTCGGTAGTCTATGCACATGCGGAGGGATCCATCATGCTTCTTTTGGAATAACACCGGAGCACTAAATGGAGCCTTGGATAGCTGAATATACCTCGCATCAAGCAGCTCTTTAAGTTGTTTTCGCAGTTCCTCCAACTTGGGCGGAGCCATAAGATAGGGTGCCATGGCTAGCGGCATCAGGCACAAGCTCGATCCGATGATAGACTTCTCTTCGAGGATGCAGCTTCTTTGGTAGCTCGGGCGGCATCACATCTTGGAAGACATCAAGAACTCGGGACGCCTCTTCCGGTACCTCGCTTTCTTCCACGCCCTCCTCCTTCAATGTTGCCAAGAAGGTCACCTTGCCCTTCTTCAGCCCTTTAGATAGTTGCATGGCCAATAGCATCTTCCTATCGTGTCTCGATTCGCGGTAGATCGAGACCATGCATTGGCATCACCTATGTAGGATACATATGCAATCCGCGAAGGGCATAACACCCGCATTGATCCGATCGAGGAATCCTAAATTGAGCACGAAATCGTAGTTGTCAAGGGGGATTACCTCGATATTTTCTTTACTGGTCCATGGACCAAGGTGCAACTCCACGTCCTTGGCTATGCCGCTAGTTGGGACTTCCTTGGAGTTCACCGTTTTAAGCCAACCGGTATCACTCGTCTCGACCAAAAGTTTTAGCTTCTTCGCGGCCTCTTTATAGATGAAGAGGTCGGACGCCCGGTATCCATGAGTGCACTCATCGTGGTACCACCGATCTTCACATTCACAAACATCATTCCTTTGGGTTCCTTGGCCTTCTTGACCTTGATCGACCAAGGGATCTGCAACGATCCCAACCGCACCTCCTCTCGCGGTCCATCCTCTTTACACAAGGCCGCCGGCTTCCCTCTTTTCGGACAATCTCGGGCCATATGTGGTCCGTCACAAAAGAAGCACTTATAGGTGCGTATCTTGCGATGATATCCTCTATTGCTCGACTTAGGTTGGGTCTTATCAGGGACCGCAGGTGGTCTGCCTACATTCGGACAATTGTACCGGTTCTGGTCTCCCCCACCAGTGGCCCTTTCTCTCGGTCAAGAGTCTGGCTTGGTCGAGGGCGATGGCTTGTATTCCATGAGGGACTCGGCCACATAAGTAGCCGTTGAGAGATCCGTTGCATTGCACCGTTTGAGCTCTTGCTTGACCCATGGTTTGAGTCCGTTCATGAACTGGTGGAATGCCTCCGTCTCGGTCATGGACGGGATTTGGAGCAGCAACTCCGAGAACCACTTCACATAGTCGCGGACTTTGCCTTTTTGATTCCGGGAGCTTGAGTTCCCTATGAGCTTACTCCTCCGCATAAGTGGGATAGTAGGTTCGCCGAAATTCCTCAACGAACCAAGCCCAGGTCGTGATAGGATCGCCATTCTTTCCATCCAACCTACGACGCCATCACAACAACGTGTCATCAGCTAAATACATGTTTGCGGTGTTTACCTGGATTACGTCGTCAGTCATCCCCGTGGTCTGGAAGTAGCGTTCCATGTACCACAGGAAGTTGTCCACGTCCTTTGCCACCCGCGAGCCCTTGAACTCTTTCGACTTGGGTGCATTGGAACATGGTTGCACGGTGATCACCCTGTTCACGCGTGCAGCTTCAAGCTTGGCGAGCTTGCTTTTCATCTCGGCCATCTCCGTGCGCATGGCCACCATCGTGGCCTCACAAGTCTCATCCCACAGCTGCATCTCGTGCGTGATGGATCCCAGCACCTCGACACGGAGCTCTCCCATGCCGGCCTAGAGTTCTTGCACTTCGGCCAAGAACTCCTCCCTTCCGGCTTCCGCTCCTTCGACGATCTGGTGCAGGTCGTCCATCAATGCTTGGACGTCCGTGACAGTCTCTTCTAGGACCGTCATTCGGTTCTCCAGATCCCCCTTCAGATCCTTTGAGCTTGAGATAGCCCGGCTCTTCTTCGACTGGGTGGCCCTCTTGGCTGGATGCCCACGATCTTCTCGGTCATCGCCTTGAACGACTGGAGCATTAGCGCGAGCATCAGCATGAGGATCAGCCATTGCGCTTAGAACGAAGGCTCTGATACCATTTGTCACGGGTTGGTCGATTTCGCTTGATCAAAACACTGTGTGGCCTTAGGAGTATCGATCCTAAGTCAGCCTTACTCGCACACACTCAAACGCAAGAGTTGGATGGGCAAAGAGAGTGTATATTCACTTGTGAACGAACAATTACAATGAGGGGGAGGGACCCCTATTTATACAAGTGCGGGCCGCATATCATCTGTCGATCGTCCCTCCGATCCAACAGTTCATTTTGAATCCGTATCATCATTACAATGCTACACAACAGGCCACTCAATGGCTATACACGGCATGCCCTTGGGAAGACCATGGGCGTGCGTCAGAAGCAAGATCAGGGTCTGCAGGGTTGTCTGACACAAAAGTAGCTGAATGGTCACGGGTTGCACATGGGCTGTTCGAACATTGCTCACGGGTCGTTCATGGGTCGCGCATGGGCTTTTGCTCATACCGCTCATGGCTTGATTGTAGGTCGGTCGTGGGCTGCTCTTGAGCAGCCCTTTGTGCGTGACACGGCCTATTCCGGACGGTCTTGGGTCATGCTCCGTTCGTGGGCTGTGTCTTTAGCGACACATATTGGCATACCGTATAGGTAACTCTTTCACAAGGGAATGACCCTAAAAGTGTAGATCACGTCAATTACATGAGAATCAAAAAGTAGAATCATTAAAAGCACGAAAATCTACATTTTCTTTTTGACTTAGTGCGATCGCGTTGTTTTTTTTTTTTTTTTTTAAAACGTTTAGCACCCTTTTGGCCTATGCCTCGCCTGCTCTTCTAGAAAAAGCAACCACAGACAAGAAGCATTACCATTCTCTTTGAGTGCCGCCCAGCCGTCCTCATCACCCCTGCCATAAGCGCACAAAGTTCTCTGAATCCCTTTATAAAATCCATGGCGTCTATATATACGCTTCCCTCGTCTTCTCCTCCTCTTCCTCAAGCAAAAACACCAGACACCAAAGTTCGTTCCTTTTGCTTTCGTCACCTCGCCAGCGGCCATGGTTTCTTCAGGAGAACTCCATGCCGAGCAGCTCGAAGTGAACGCTGATCCTCATGGCCCTTTCGAAGAAGAGGACGAAGAGAATGAGGAAGCGCTCTCGCTCTGTGATCTTCCCATCTACAGCAACTCGGCGGTTTGGGAACGTGAATTCATCGATGCGGGCAAGGGTCAGAGCTCAGCTGCAGACCAAGATTTCTTTGAGTTCTCGAGCGAGGACGTCTCTAATTCCTTCACTTACCCATCCGACAACAAGATCGTATTCTGCGGCAAGATCATCCCGTACAGGTTGCCGCAAGACCAAACTCAAAGGCCCCTGAACAAGAATCACGAGCGGAACAAACCCAAGAAGAAAAGAGGCTCCTTCTTGTTCAGATGGAGATCTCTCTTCTCCAACAAATCAAGAACCTCAAGAAACGGCCGTCCGCTGCCTGGCCAAATTTCGAGCTCCAAGTCTCTGCCGCTGGAGCTCGAGAAGTACAGGTGCGGATATGGGTACTTGCCGAACAGGTGCGCGGATGAGTACGATTTCGCGAAGGTGAAGATTCTGGCGCCTCCGTTGAAGTCGAGGTGGTACCTGTTCATGTTCGGGCTGAAGAGGTTGCCGGCGGAGATGGAGCTGAACGACATCAGGACAAGGCAGAGTCGGAAAACTCTGTCGACCATGGTCCGATCCGGCGATGGCGAAGAGGTCGAAAGAGGTAGGAGGAGTGCGAGTGGCCATGCGATGAGAGCACTGAAGAAGACGATGGGTTGCATACCACACGTTTGATGAAAGTTCTCCGGGAAAATAAAAACTAGGTGGAAGGCCGCGGCCATCAAGAAAGAGACCGGCCCAACCTTAGACTGAATGTCACTGTTCCGTGATGTGCAGTTGCTTTGCTCCTATAGGATGAACCGAGACGATGATATCTCGAGATTCATGAAATTTCTCTGAGATTGATCATGGTGTTGGGATGATATCGACTTTTGTGCCATCTTTAGGTTGCAAAATGGAAAAACGGTCCTTGATATGTGCGTCTTTTGCCGTACTAATAGTTTACGAGTTGTCATGCAGATTTCGTATGTTTTACTGTGTTCAACTCATGGACCTCATCTGTTGTATGTAGAAACGTAGCGAGTTTCTGTTTTGGCACCTAAAATCGGCGATTTCAAATACATCCTATAGTCCTACTTGATGCTATGTTGATCCTTGAAAGGAGGTCTATACGATGTAGACGTGATTATGGATTTGTTGACTTATTAGGTTCATTGGAGACAAATAGACCACGAACACTTTTTTTTTTTGCTTGTAAAGTCGAAAACTCAGAAAATGACACAAATAAAATAGCTCTATCAAATCACAATTTGATTCAACAGTAAAGACTCGCAGAAAATAATAAGATCAATTAAGGGAGAGGTGGCTTTCTTTATTTGGTCGAAATATTCTTTCACATTTCATTGACCAGCACTTTTGACATAAAGTTTTGGACTTCGTAACATAAACTATGCTATAAGCACTTGGAGGGTTTTAAGCCACCAATAAGATGAGAGGGTTTACTTTTGATGGATCTTGGCTACACAATCTGCCAATTGATTAGTTTCATGTGGACAATGGGCGAGAGGAATGCACATTAAGAGAGGAATGAACGATGAAAAATAGAAGAGGTGAGTTTTGCTCTTATCCAATTTGTGGTTTCTTTCCTTTTCGTTTCCACAATCTTATAGCACTGGGCGAGTTTATTTCCATCCTCAATATAGCTAAAAGCAACTATCTTATTGTGCCGTGACCAAAATATCCCTAAATCTTCTCTCTCACACTTTTACTCTTTTCCGTTGTCTCTTTTTTCGCCGTCCTAAAATCTCCTTGACACTTTTCTTTTCTCTTTTTCTGTCTTTTGCTCCACCCTCTGTCAACTTTTAGAGCCGAAAGAACTTAGCATTCACATTTCAAGGTCATACCACAATTTTAAAAGAAGATAACTTTTACTCACATTCTATCATATTTTCCTTTGTGATCAAGCGGAGCCCGCCCTGGATGGATGAACATAGGGATTAAAGACTTTCCAAAAACACCACTATCCGACCTGAATCTCACTCTAAACTGAACGGGATCTGAAAAGAACAATCTAAAACAATACCATTGATGATTTCTATTTCTAATGTCTTTCTCCTCCTCTCCTGCTGTTGCCTTCGTCGCACGTCGCACATGTCGCAGTTGTTATGCACGACGACCTCCTCCACCCCCCACCGCTCTGAGTAAGCTCATTTCTACTCAAGTTAATATCTTTACCTACCTATTTATTTCCTCATCTACTCTCTGTTCTTTTTTTTTGGGTCAAATTCTACTCTCTTTAGCTCCCTTTGCTATGTCCCTCATTCTCCTTGATGCGTGAGCGTCGAGCACAAGACGGTCCGAGCTATGGTTAAGCTCTGCACCATTAACGACTTGTCAATGATAAAAGGGTGACATTTGGTGGTGGAAGAAGAAAAATGGAGAGACGGATGAAGGGAGATGACCAAGCGAACAATAGAGGGGGAGAGAAGAGGGTTGTGAAGTGATAGATTGGTGGTGGAGGTGGGTGGTGGCGCCAATGGTGCCAGGCGGTGGCAATGCGTGGTTGATCTAGGGGCATGAGGCGGAGGGACTTGAAAAAGTGACACATAAGTGCAAAAGTTCTAGCATGTTGAAGGCAGAAAAGAGTAGGAATTGGAGGCCTACGTTCACTAATAATGAAAAGTGGCGTTTTAGCCATTTTAGGAGTGAAATAATCTCACGTTAAACATTTAGTAAATTTCTTTTAACGAGATCTTATAACAGTAGCATCACTCTTTTTTTTTCCCCTTTTGAATTCTCAAATTCCAAAAAAAAGGAGCAAGATTGCTTGACCAGAAAGCACGCCTACCTACAAAATGCTTGACTCTGGCAAATTGCTTGCCTGACAAGTTACTAAGGATTAATAACTTCACTTAATGGAAGGCACCGTGGCACCAGCTATTCCTATATTTTCTGCTCCCTACATCCTGTCCAAAACAGTTCGCCTGACCTAAAAATTACTCATTCTCCATCTAGACAAATTTATGTACAATAACTCCTCCTCACATAACCTAATGATCAATCGTTCCGTGCTACTCAAATCGCATAGTGATAAATCCATTTTAATAGCCTCTAAATCGATCTAAGAACAATAAAGAAACGTGATTCCATCCTTCTAAATAATCCTTAAACTAAAGTAATTCAGTAGAGGAATTTAGAGATGAACTAAGGATTAGGTGAGTCTGAACTGGTTAGACAGAGCTCTAGAAGTACCCTAAGCTGCTTGATTTCTTAAAGCTTTTGGGACGGGGCCTACTTTTTTTGTTTGGTCAATGCACGAGGTCATTAGTCTTCGGCTTTGAATCCTTGATTCCACTGCATCCAGATATACTTTCTTAGCTTCTTTCATTGGGACCCACTCCAAAAGTGAAAAGGTTGAAGAAACAAATAGTTGTTCAACTTTGGCCTAATATGCAATGTGGTCCTTCAATTTTTAATTTGTTGTATGTGATTTTTAAACTTTAACTAAATATTCAATACGATCCATAAATTTATAATTTGTTCAATATAAGCATACAAACTTTTGATATATGTTCAATATAGTCCATGAACTATATTTAAGATTAGGGACAATATTAACTATTTTTATATAGTTCAAACATATAGCAAAAATTTAGAGATTATATTAAATAAATTAAAAGTTTATGAATCACATTGCACGTTAGATTAAAGTTCAAGAACTATTTGCGTCATTTTTCCAAAAAAAACACAGCTTATGTCATTGACTAGGCCTTGTCCTGACTTCATCGACTACCATGAGATCCAAAAGTGGGTTGGCAACAACGTGGGACCTTAACCAGCTTTTCATCTATCTTGAAAAATGACTCATTCCATTTGGCTCAATTCATGATCTTTTTTTTTCCATTTGCATCGATCGCCGGATCAGTTGAGAACTTTTCACGAGATCCGTCGTAGAAGCGCAGGACTTGGCTGGAAAGATCCTGGTCCAAGCGATTCGATCATTACCTGATTCTTTTAAATGTTTGAGAAAAATCAAATATGATCAGACCAAAATTTCCGAAGGCCTTATTCTTTCGTGTTCTGTTCCTACAATTTTTCAAGTACTGAATTTTCTCTCAGTTTACTCGTGAACGTAGGGAAAGGATAGAATTGCGCAAGTTTCTCATGTGATCATCCTTCTCTCTCTACTGCGATTACAACGCCCGCTTGAGGAGTGTTGGTTTCTTTCTTTGATTCGTCGTTATGTCCACGTTTACTAGAATAAAGAAACTTCAAAGTAATGCCAAGTTTCCAAATGCAACTATTCTAAAAACCATTCCATCAACGACACACTCCTCCAATAGCTTCTGGATGAAAGTTTTGCTGTGGGTAGCGGATCAAAAAGATCAATGTTCATCCATATCTGTCCTTTCAACCCTTCTTTTCTCATGGTAGGCCTCAAGGTCCATCAAGAAAAGTTAACCATTTTGTTCTTGGGAATAATTCCTATTTAGAAATAATTTCTTCTGATTTTATTCCTTGGACGAGTTTCTGAGCATTCAAATGCATTTTGTAATCGCATAAAATTTATATTTCTCAAATAGAAAAAGAATAGGAATGCGTTTGATACGACCCTTAAATTTTTTTGTGACTAATAATTTCTTTTAAGTTTTTAATAATTTTATGAGATTTTTCGTTTTTTTTTTCATTTTTTTTCCTTATCTTCTTCTTCCTGTTTTAGTCGGTGATCTCACTAGCCTCGAGGGTGCCTCATCGGATCCCAATGAGGTTGAGCCTCGCCGCATCTGGGCGAGGTCAAGCACCCCCCAACCAAGGCAAGGCCGACCTTGTCCAACCATGATGAGGTTGCCGAACCTTGTATCTGGCTGGTTGCCAGCCATTGCTGAGCTCAACGATCGACTAAAAGAGGAAAAATAATAAAAGAAAATGGTTTGATTCTAGAGTTGTTCCTAAAAATAAAGTAGTAACTTTTTTCTATTTCTTGATTTTATTCCAAATTAATTCATGGGAAAAAGTTTGTTTCTAGGAGTAAAGAAATTATATGACGTTATCAAATGGATTTATATTCCTTTTTTTTTGTTCTGGAGAACAAAAGGATAGAAATAACTAAGAATTAGTTAGTTTCCAAATAGGTTCTTGATGAACTCTATTAGAAACCACTTCCTTTTTGTCACCTAAACTTGGGGGTTTTAAATTGATCACATTTTCCTACTTGATGCTATTTTGATCCTTGAAAGGAGGTCTATATAATGTAGACCTGACGATGGATTTGTTGACTTACTAGGTCCATCGGAGAAAAATGAACCACGAATAGTAATTTTTGCTTGCAAAGTTGAAAAGGCAGAAAATGACACAGATGAAATGGCTCAATCACATGACGTTCTCGTTCAACTGTAAAGACTTACAGATAATAATAAGATCAATTAAGGGAGAAGTGGTTTTCTTTATTAGGTCGAAATATTCCTTCACATTTCATTGACCAACAATTTTGACAAAGTTAATGGACTTCATAACATAAAATATCCTACAAGCGCTTGGGGGGGGGGGGGGGGGGTGTTAAGCAACCAATTAGATGAGAGGGCCTATTTTTAATGGGCCTTGACTACCAAATTTGCCAATTGATTAGTTTAACGTGGATGATGGGCTAGTTGGATGCACAATACGAGAGGAATGGATAATGAATAATAGAATAGGTAAGTTTTGCTCCAACTTTTGCTTTGTTTCCATTTCATTTCCACTGTTTGATATTATTGGGCGAGTTTATTTCCACCTTAATATAGCTAAAAACACCTATTTTATTGTGCTGTGACCAAAATACTCATAAATTCACTCTCTCTCCTTTCTCTCACACGCTTGGTACTCTTTTCCACCGTCTGGTCTCAAAATCTCTATGACTCTTTTCTTTTCTCTTTTTTATCTTTTGCTCTACCGTCTGTCAACTTGCACAGCCGAAACAACTTTAGCATTCACATTTTTCTATTGATTTAAGAAGGTCATACTGTCATTTAAAAGAAAATAACGTTTACTCACATTCTGTCATATTTTCCTTTATGATCAAGTAGAGCTTACATCCGATAGATGAACATAAAGATCAAAGACATTTCTTAAACACTGCTATCGGACCTGAATCTCACTTTGAATTGAATAAGATCTAAAAAGAACAATATGATGTAAGACTAAATCTTAATAAAACCTTACAATCTCGATTTATCATTCCCGGATAAATTCGTACAAAATTCGGGATCGATTTGCAGAAATGTAAAGATTGACATACCTCTAGCCATTGATGAAAATCTACAAATGCGGAAAACCCTAAAATCTTGGATAGATCCACGAAGCACGATTGATCTGCGAAAATGGAAACACCATATCTATACATCCTATTCTACTAGCTAATACTCCTCAAACGTGATGATGTGTTTTCTGTAGTGATTGGGTTTGGACTAGATGACCTGACATTTATTCCGTTTATTGCATTACCGATGTCTTCTATCAATACCATTATGACAACATATTAATGGGCAAATATTACGTAATAAATGTGGATAATAAATTGGACAATAAATCAGAATTAATTGGGAAATACAATATTGGGATCACATTTGAAATAATAATAAAATATTATAATATTCTCCCACTTAATCCTAATATTCCATCAAATGAAATATTAACCCAAACCCACATAAACTTCATGCTGAAATAAAATACATAAATCACGGTGATGAGTCCCCTTAGAGCAAGTATTATATTTCGTGTATCACAATGTATTTCATCAACTCATATGTGATAAAATAACTTAATGAATAAACCTTATGTTTACTCCAAGTTAAATGTAATTGGTTTTTCAGAATAACTGAATGTATACAACTGTATTGAGAAAAAACATTGCAAATAAATAAAAGTGTCACAAATTCTTCCATATAAAGAAAATATTTACATAATTGGACCAATGCCCATTTTAAATACGTGATCCTTATAACTCATTAGTGGTATAGTTAAAGAATCGGCTATTATCAATCCAATACTTATGTGTTCTATGACCACTTTCTTCTCTTTAACACATTTTCTTATAGCTAAATACTTGATATCGATGTGCTTGCTTCAACTACCATTTTTTTTGGTTCTTAGCCATGAAAACTACAGTCGAATTATCGCAAGACATTCTCAATGGCCTAGAAATGAAATCCACAACTCTAAACCTCAATATGAAACTTTTTAACCACACACCATGTGAGGTGGCCTCCAAACAAGAAATGAACTTTGCCTCCATAGTGGAAGTGGCAACCAAGGTTTGTTTCACACTCCTCCAGGATACAACTCCGATAGCAAACATAAAAATATATCATGATGTTGATTTACGGGAATCCATGCAGCCAATAAAGTCTGAATCCGAATAACCAACTACCTCTGAGCTGTCTGTCCGTCTAAACATAAGCATGTGTTCCTTTGTTCCTTGAAGGTACCTCATCACCTTCTTTGCAGTTCTCCAGTAGTCCATACTTGGATTACTTTGGTATCTTCCTAATATTTTCACAGCAAAAGCAATGTCAAGTAAAAAAAAAAAAAAAAAAAAAAAAAAAGCAATGTCAGGTCGAGTGCAAACTTAAGCATATATCAAGCTTCCGATAGCATAAGCATATGAGATGTTCTTCATGTTCCCTTTCAAAATTGTTCTTTGGACACTGGTTCAAATTAAACCTATCACCTTTCACAATGGGTGCTATACTTAGTGAACAATATTTCATCCAAAATTTCTCTAAGACCTTATTAATATAAGTTTCTTGAGATAGTCTTAATATACCTCGACGTCTATCTCTATGGATCTTAATGCCAATGACATAAGATGCTTCACCCATATCCTTCGTGTCAAAACTCTTAGAGATGAATTGTTTCATCTCATATAATAACCCATTATCATTGGTTGCAAGTAAAATGCCATCCACATATAGCATAAGGCAACAAATTTTGCTCCACTAACCTTCGGTATATACATCGATCCATGACATTCTCTACAAAACCGAATAAAGATATGACCTCATGGAATCTTAAGTACCATTGGCGGGATGCTTGTTTCAAGCCATAGAAACTTCTTAAGCTTGCACACCAAATGCTCACCAACATTAGAGAAGAATCTTTCTGGTTATTTCATGTAAACCACTTCTTCTAATTTACCATTGAGGAATGACATTTTCACATTCATTTGATGTGACTCCATATCAAAATGAGCAATTAACACCAAATAATGCAAAGAGAATCTTTCTTGGATATGGGAGAAAATGTGTTCATGTAATCAATTCCCTTCTTTTAAGTGAATTCCCTGGCAATGAGTCTGGTTTTGTATCTCTCAATGTTACCTAATAAATCATTCTTAATTTTGAAGGTCTATTTACAACCAATGGCTTTCGCACCATCAGGTAACTCAACTAAATCCTAGACATCATTAGATGCCATAGAACTTATCCATTCTTTCATGGCATTGTACCACAAATTAGATATCATAACTCATGGCTTGTGAAAACATCTCAGGATTATTTTCAGCTCCAATATTATAGTTAGATTCTTGCAGATACACAATGTAGTAACTAGGGATTGCTGATTTCTTCATTTTAGTAGACATTCTTAATGTTGCATCAACATTCTCCTGATGATTTTATTGTTCAATTGGAAGGTCGACAATATCTGGTAATTGTTGAACAGTTTGGTCTACTGGATCAAAATCAGCAGGTTGTGGATCTTCTTTGAGTGGTTGTTCAATAGCCAGTTGAATTGAAGGGGCGTTGTAGATAACAACCAATTTAGTCGTTGAGATGGAAGGTTGAGTATTTGAATGATCTTCTTCAAGAATAAGATTCCCAAATTGATCGCTCTCATTAATCAAGTCATTTTCAAGAAATTTAGTGTTTCTTGATTCCATAAATCTAGTGGTGTGAGATGGACAATAAAACCCGTATCCTTTGGACTTTTGGACATAACTAATGAAATACCAACTTATAATCCTTGAATCTAACTTTTTTTTTCCTATGGATTGTAGACTCTTATTTCAGACGGGCATCCCCAAATACATACATGTTGCAAACTTGATTTTCAACCCTTGAATAACTCAAAAGGTGTATTTGTGACAATTTTAGTTGCAACTCTATTTTATGTATACATTGTCATTTTAAGAGCCTCAGTCCATAAGAACTTTGGAAGTTTTGAGTTGTTAAGCATACTCCACACCATGTCTAATAACGTTCGGTTTCTTCTTTCTACTACACCATTTTGGTTTGGAGAACCAAGCTTAGTGTACCATGTTCTTCAAGAAACTTCACAAATGGACCAGGTATTTGTCCATCTTCAGTATATATACTATAGTATTTTCCACCTCTATCTGATCTCACGATCTTAATTTGCATATTACGTTGTTTCTCTACTTCGGTTTTAAATATCTTAAGGCATTCAACGGTTTGTGCTTATTACGAAGTAAGTAAAGATACATGAATCACAAATAATCGTCTATGAAAAAGATGGAGTATCTCTAACCATTTGAGTCCATATCCGGATTACAAATATCTGTATGTATGATTTCTAATATTTCAATACTTCTCTTAAAACATTTTTTTGACTTGTTAGTTTGTTTTCCCTTTATACAGTCCATACAAGTGTCATAATCAGAAAAGTCTAAAGTACTAAGTACTCCATCATTTACTAATCGCTTAATTATATATATGGAGATATGTCTTTATCTTTGGTGTCACAACATAGATGAATCCTTATTCACAACACATTGCTTTATCCCAACATTATTGTGAACTTGTATCGCATTATAAATGACATTGTCTTGTAAATGAATTCGAAAGATACCGTCAGACAAAATGCCACTCCCAACAATTTCATATTTATATGATAAATTGAATGTTGAACCTAAAAATTCAAAGGAGTATCCCAAAGGTATAAGTCTTGAAACCAAAATTAAAAATTCCTAGAGAAACTAGGAATATAAAATGTCATTTCTAAATTCAAAACAAAGCTACTATTAAGAATCAATCTGCATGTCACAATAGCTTCCACACGTGAGCGCATCTTATTTCCTGAATAAATACTTTGTTCACTTCTCGCTAGTTTTGAAAACCCTGTAAGGAATTTGAAATGTGGATTGTAGAACCAGAATCAATCCACCAAGTGTTGTGACCTACATCAACTATATTAGATTCATAACAAACAAATGAGAGTAGGTTACCTTTCTTCTTGAGCCAGGTCTTAAATTTGGTGCAATTCTTCTTCACCCTTCATTTTATAGAAGAAACACTTGGATTCATTCTTAATGCCAGCTTGGGGAGGTAGGGGTATCTTACCTTTTCCATTTTGCTTGCAATGCCCTTTATTTTTATCATGTATTGCCATATGAGCACTTTCTCCTTTCTCCATTAGCAGTCTCTCTTTCTCTTGAACACACATGGTCATGAGTTTATTGATTAACCATTTAGTGTTATGTGTGTTGTAAGAGATTTTGAAAGGGGCATACACTTGTGGGACAGTGTTCAAGATATAATACACAAGAAAGGATTCTGATAACCCAATCTCAAGATTCTTCAGTTGAGCTACAACGTTCCTCATCTTCATGATGTGTTCCTATACACCTCTTATACTGGTAAGCTTCAACGATGAGAATTTCATAATTAGGGTCATGGCATGTGCCTTCTCTGAAGATTCAAACTGCACATCAATAACCTTCGGTAATTCCTTGACATTAACTGAACCACGAATACTAGTAGAAAGTTTCGTCTTTATGTACACCACACTGAAACAATTGGACCACTCCCATTTTGCATAAAGAGTATACTCAGCTTGAGTGCTATCCTCAGGAGGTTCATGTGGTTCATTTGACTGTAGGGTATAATCAAGATCCATACACCCCAATTAAAGAAGAATTAATTCCCTCCATTCTTTATAGTTATTTCCATTAAATTTATGAACAATTATACCATAACTAATAGTAGGTGGTATGGCTGCATCATAATCAAAGGAAAACTTATGTATCAATATATTTGAGGCAAATAAACTTAAATCATATTTTATCAATGTAAAACTTGTTATAAATATATGAATCACATAACATTAAAAATTGCCTGTAGGCTACATTTCTAATTTGAATAGATTCATAATTACTTCATGATGAAAATATCAAATTATATTCCCTTCCTTAATCCCTATGAGTAAATTAAGAAAGATAGAATAATATTTCATCCTAATTAACCACATTAATATATTGAAAATTCCCGTGGGATAAAATTGATAATATTAATGTAACTAATCACAATCAATGTCCTTTTGATTAATCTTCAATTAATTAAATATATATGTGATCCATAGGCACTTAATGTATATTGTGTAATATAATCAAAGATGTTGTGGTTAATCTTCAATTAATTAAATTTATATGGATCACTAGACATTTAATTTTACTAGAAAATATTCAAAAATTGCATGTAAGGGCAAAACAGTAAAATCACGTGTAAAAGGGGTTAAAACTGTAATTTTACAAGCAAGGATAGAATTGAAATTTCACTTATAAAGGGGCAAAACCGTAAATTTCCACACCTAACGGGGGCAAAATCGAAATTTTATGCGGCTAGGGCAGAACCGTAATCTTCTTTTATGTGAAGGGGCCAAATCGTAATTTAGGTGGCAAGGGTAGAATTGGAATTCTGCAATATGCAAAGGGACAAAAGCGACAAACCACTACACATGCGCCAATTTGTGGCACTTGGGCTCGTGCAACGCACACATTGGCTCCATGTGCTCAGGCGCACATCGGGTGCATGCATTGTAGGCGCTGAGGCTTTCTCTTTGGGTTTTTCCTTCTTCCGTTGTTGCTTTGCCACGACCAACCACTGTTCCACCGCTAGGTCTTCTTCCACAGCCCATGTCCAATCAAATTGATCAATGAGTCTCGAAGATAATGCTGAGACAAATGCATAGTTTCAAGATCCGGCAAAAACAACCAACAAATTGATGGGAATTAAGCCTAAAACGATCTGCCCTAAAACCCTAACCACCGAAAGTTTCACCGCTCGATTAACCTCCGACAATTTGTAATATGCCAAATAATTTTAACGGTTTTTCATCCTAATGGCGGTGTGACCATGTAGATCTGTTATCGCATGGTGGGTTACTCAAATTTGACCGGAATTTAAAATTCCGTTCCAAACCACCAAAGATCTGTATTTTACCCATACATAATTCAATGAAAACATACAAAAATTCCAAAATTTTCACAAAAGCAGAGATTATAAATAAGCTCCGATACCAATTGTAAGACTAAATCTAAATAAAACTTGACGATTCTGATTTATCATTCACGGATAAATTCATACAAAATTAAGGATCAATTTGCGGAAACGTAAAGATTGACATACCTCTCGCCATTGATAAAAATCTGCAAATGCGGAAAACCCTAAAACACGAAGCATGATCGATCTATGAATATGGAAATACCAAATATGTACGTCTTGTTCCACTAGCCAATATCCTTCAAATGTGATGGTGTGTTTCTGTAGTGATCAGGTTTTGACTAGACAACTTGATGCTTTATTCCATTTCTTACATTACCGACGTCTTCTATCAAGACCATTATGGTAACATATTAACGGACAAATATCACGTAATAAACGTGGATAATAAATTAGACAGTAATCAGAATTAATTGGGAAATACAATATTGGGATCACATTTTAAATAATAATAAAAATATTATAACATATAAAACAATGCCAATGATCATTTCTATTTGAATTGTCTTTCTCCTCTTCTCTTACTGTTGCCTTCGTCACATCATCACTGTTGTTATACACGACGACCTCCGGCACCCTCCATCGCTATGCGCAAGCTCAATTCTACCCAGGTTAATATATTTACCTACCTATTTATTTCCTCGTCTACTCTCTCTCTCTCTCTCTCTCTCTCTCTCTCTCTCTAACTCCCTTTGCTTTGTTCCTGATTCTCCTTGATGCGCGAGCGTCGAGCTCTAGTCAAGCTTTGCACCATTAACGACTGAGCAACGAGAAGGTGACATTTGGTGGCGGAAGAACAGAAATGGCGAGACGGATGAAGGGAGATGACCAAGCGAATAATAGAGGGAGAGAGAGAGGGTTGTGAAGTGACAGATTGGTGGCGGAGGTGGGTGATGGCACCAGTGGGGCAAGGCGGTGGCAATGGGGTAGCAGATTTGGGCGCATGAGGCGGAGGGACCGGAAAAAGTGACATGCGAGTGCGAGAGTCGAAGCATGTTTGAGACAAAAGAGAGAAGGGATTGGAGGCCTTTGTTCACTAACAATGAAAGGGGGTGCTTTAGCCATGTTAAGGGCGTAAATAGTCCCACTATACATCATTTAGTAAATTCTTTTCAGTGAGAACGTATAACAGTAGCATCACTCTTTTTTGCTTTTTGAGTTCTTAAATTCTGAAAAGAGATAAAAGAACAAGATTGCTTGACTAGAAAGCTAATTAAGGATTAATAACTCCATTTAATGGAAGATACCATGGCAACAGCTGTTCCAAGATTTAGGTAAATCTGCTCCCTACATCCTGTCGAAAACGGTTCGACTGACCTTGGAAATTACTCACCGTCCATCTAGACAAATTTATGTACGAGAACTCCTCCTCACATAACCTAATGATCAACCATTCCATGCTAATCGAATCACGTAGTGATAAATCTACTTTAATGACCTCTAAGTTGATCTAAGAACAATGAACAAACGCGATTCCGTCCTACTAGCTAATTCTTAAAGTAATGTAATTCAGTAGAGGAATTTAGAGATCAACTTAGGATTAGGTGAGTTTGAACTAATTAGTCAGAGCTCTAGAAGTACCATAAGCTGCTTGTTTTCTCAAAGCTCTTCGTGACGTGGCCTTCTTTTTTTGTCGGTCAGCACACGAGGTCATTAGTCTACGGCTTTGAATCCTCAATTCCACCGCTTCTAGATATATTTTCTCAGCTTCTACCATTGAAACCCACTCTGAAAGCAAAAGGGATAATGAGACAAATAATCATTCAACTTTAGTCCAATTTATAATATGATACTTAAACTTTTAATTTGTTTCATGTGGTTTCTGAACTTTAACCAAATATTTAATATGATCTATAAATTTTTAATTTATTTAATATGATTCTTGAATTTTTACTTTTATACATATTCAATATAGTCCATAAACTATATCAACATGTTTAATATAATCCTCTCATTAATTTAGGATCAAGAATAACATTGAATATTTTCATATATTTCAAGGATTAAATTAAATACGCATAAAAGTTCACGGACTATATTGAATAAATTAAAATTTTAAAGATCTTATTGTACATTGGGTTAAAGTTCAATGACTATTTGTGTCATTTCCAAAAACAAAGCATGGCTTATGTCATTGACTAGGCCTTGTCCTAATTTCGTCGATTAGTGTGAGAACCAGAAGCGGGTCGGCAACAACGTGGGACCTTAACCAGCTTTTCCTCTGTGTTGAAAAATGACTCACTTAATTTCTTCCTCGTCGACCCTCTGGAATGTCTAGTTTTACTTTCGTAGGAACCAGTCGGGTTTTGCCAAGTTTTAGGATGACGCGATTGATGGCCATCGCAGAGGTTTTTCCATTTGGCTCGATTCATGATCCCGTCGTAGAAGCGCAGGACTCGGGCAAAAAGACGAGCCCAAGCGATCCAATCGTTACTTATTTTTTTAAATGTCTGATAAATATCAAGTATGTTCAGAGCAAAAATCTTCAAAGATCTTATTCTTTTGAATACCGAGTGTTCTCTCAATATACTTGAGAACGTAGGGAAAAGATCGAATCGTGCGTGTTTCTTACGTAGTCATCCCGCTTTCTCCACTGTGATTACGACGCCCGCTTGAGAAGTGAGGATTTCTTTCTTTTATTCGTCGTTATGTCCACCTTTACTAGAATGAAGAAATTCCAAAGTAATGCTAAGTTTCCAAATGCGACTATTCTGAAAACCATTCCATTGACGACACACTCCTCCAATTCCTTCTGGATGAAAAGTTCTGCCGTGGGTAGACGAATCAAAAATATCAACGTTCATCCAAACCTGTCCTTCTTCGACCAAAAATAAAATAAAATCCAAACCTGTCCTTTCAACCCTTCTTTTATAATGGTAGGCCTAGGGTTGGTCTATCAAGAAAAGTTAGCAACTTGATGAACTCTATCAGAAACCACTTACTTTTTGTCGCGCTCCGATGCATATCGTCTGAAAAGAGTACTTTGCCACGAAAAAAAATCTCATGACGATGATTTTTATGTTCATTTATGGTGAAAATGAACGAAGGTAATATAAAGTGAATCTTAGATAGTAGAGTATTTTAAACACTATATACTACGTTGCAAAGAAATTGAGCTAACTTGTGACAACTTGTCTTGACCGTGCATATAATTGAAAGTCGAAAATCCAAACCAGTGCCTGTGACTCCGAGGCCCAACATGGCTAGTCCGATCTTTAGGCATTTTTTATAATTCTATTTTTGATCAAGCCAACATTTGAGCTTGACATGGCCTCGCTCCAATGTGTTTAACGAATTTACTTATTTTTAATAGTTGTAATAATAATGCATAAAATGTTTGTTATATTTCATTCTAAAGTGGAAAATATCTAATTTTTTAATTGTGAGTTTACTAATTATTTCGTAAAGGTATATATTATGCTACTGCGTATGAGCCTAAACTATCTACTTCATTAAAAGGCAAACCAAATTTCTAAAACCCCACGACGCGAGTATAAACGATGTACAAATTTTGAGGCAATTTAAACGATATGCAAATTTGGAGGCAATTTCACGGTGCTCTTAATATGAACTTTCTCCGTGTTCTAATAATTCCTGACTCACACGAGTAGAAAAGGCAAACAATTCGAAATAAAATCAAGCCCTAAAACTCGCGAGTGGCATGAGTCTAAAAGGTAGATGGCTGAGATGGAACTTCGGACCCATGCCTCTTCATGTGCGAGCATTGTGGAAAAAGCAAACGATTTGAAAAATAAAAAAAAATCAAGCCCCAAAACTCCCGAGTAGCATGAATCTACAAGGAAGATGGCCGAAATAGAACTTCAGGCCCTTGCCTCTTCATGCACTCGCCAATGCTCGCACATGACACATTACTTGAAGTCTAATTGCAAACATAAATTTGGGGGAAAATTTCCAAATAATGGCCCTAAATGTCCTCAATTTCTCAAATAAAAGTTTGAAATAAACATTGTCTCGAATAGAGGCATAAAGTGCTCTCATTTTCTCAAATGAAGATCTAAAATGGACTTTGTCTCAAATAAAAATATGAAGCGGTTAAATCAATATCAAAAAAGACTTGACCTCACCGACTGATCAAAGGCATTTTCATCATTTACATTTTTCCCCTTTTTTATTTCTTTTTTCCTTTTCTTTTTTTCATAAAAAGGACAAATTTTAAAAAGAATAAAACTTTAGAAGAAAAAGGGAAAAAAGAAAACACAAATTAAAAAAAGCACCTGCATTTTTTTTCTTTTTTTCTTTTTTTAGTTTGTTTTTTCTTTGAAAAAAAAAGTTACGAAAGGAAATTGAGGCCCTTAAAGAAAACAAAAATTAGATTTGCGGTTTATAGCTTTTCAATTATATTTGATATGAGGACACTTGAGATTCTTATTTGAGAAATTAAAGGCACTTTAACCCTTATTTGGAATTTTTCCTAAATTTGGAGAAGATATTAACACTACAATATTTATTACTTGATTACGAAATCCAATTCCATCCATACGGAGAAATATATCTACACTGGGATATTTTCTAGATATACATACGTATGTGCAATCTCGAAAATATACTGGGTAATCTTTCAAGTTACACTATTTTAGGAATATAATCGAAAAAGATGGGAGGTATATATAACTGGGGAAAAATACACGCTTTACCTGATTCGGCGCTTTTCCTTGTGCCCTTCTAGAAGACCCGGCAAAAAGGAGTAACTTCCCTTTTCTTCTCTTTTTAATTTCCTTTTTTCAACACCACATCTAGAAGGCCAGCACCACCAAGAAAAGATATCACCCGCAGTTTTCTCTCTCTTCTTTCTCTCTCTAGCTTCGTGTGTGTGTATATATATATGTCAGGCCGGAGCTCGGGATCGCACCGGAAAACCATCGCTCCTCCTACTCTCCTTCCTTCCCCCTTCCCCCTTTTCCTCTGAAAATCCGCCATGATCGCCGCCGAATTCGTCCAAGCTCCGCGGAAGGAAGAGCCCGTCGACGGCGCCGATCCGGCGGGAGTTTCCTGTACCGACGATGGCGACGACGGCGACGAAGACGCCCTCTCGCTCTGCAACCTCTCCTTGTACTGCGACGCGGCCGATCACTCCTCCTTCGCCGACGATGAGGCCTCCACCGCCTCGTCGTCGTCCTCCTCCTCCTCCGATCACGACGACTCCTTCGAGTTCTCATCCATCGGGGGCTCCGATTCCTCCTCCGACCTCGGCTCCGGCGATCGGAGCATCGTCTTCTGCGGGAAGCTCATCCCTCCCCGGGGATCGCCTCCTCCCGCTGCTCCGGCGAAGAAGAAATCGCCGAGCGGGAGGACTCGGTCGCCGACGGTCCGGAGAAAAAAGTGCCGGTGGTACCTGATGGCGTTTGGATTGGCGAGGTTCCCGACGGAGATGGCGATGAGCGAGATGAGGACGAGGCAGAGCCGCAATGCCGAGAGGACGGGATCGTGCGGCGGCGACGGCGGCGGCGAGGTCATGAGGAGCGGCGGCGGCGGCGGCGAGAGCAAAGGAAAGGGGCTGTTCGGGTTGCTGAAGGCCCTGGGATTGGGCCACCGCCGTCGTGCCGATGCGTTCGTGAAGGCATCGTTGGGCTGAGTCGCACGCGTGTGACGGGGTTTGGCCAGGATTGACTCTGCATTTGGCACACGTGCGAGAGATAGAGATAGAGAGAGAGAGTGGATTACCAAAGGGGATGCGTGTAATTGATGGATTTTTGCAGAAATAGTACAAGCTCATTTTACCAAAAGCTTTGCTTGATCGACAAAATACTATTAAGCAAGTTAAATCGAAGCGATGGTCCAATGACCATAGTGATTGTTCGGGAACGCTTTCTTTAATGCTCTCTCAACAGAAAAGTTTCGATTTTTAAAAGTAGCGATTCTATATATTCCATAAAAGAAGTGCACATTTGTTTTTACTGCATTCTTTATCGAGTTTGTTACAGTAGATATGACCTATAGTGTAGAGGGTGATGGTGTATTAAGGACCTTCTCTGATTTTATGGGATAGAACTCGTTGCAATATATGCAATCTTTCTTTTCAAGATCTTGATTGATTTTAACTCTCCTCTATTAACTTATATAGCCCATAGGTTATGTATGGAATGATATATTAAATTAAATCTCAAATCATGGCTAACAATTAAAAAATTGGTGGCGGTTTTTTGCAAGTTCTTACAAAAAATTAAAATAGAAGGTCTAGAGTTAAGTCTTTTCATGCCATATTAGTCTCCTCTCTTATATAATTTCACTTGTTAATTTTAGATAAAAGTCTACGCATTACATACGATAATTGTGTCACATTAAACATGTACAAGTTCACTCACTATGGAAGTTCCCCTATCTCACGTGACATGCACAACATTCTCCTAGAGCCCTAGCTCTATTCTCCCTCCCCGGTCTCACGCGGCGCGACAACACCCTCCACTCTCCCCCTCTCGCATATACTCATAACCTAGTAGAACACTAAACGACGACACCATTGGCGACCTCAAGAAACTCGTTGTCGCCCAGACCACATCACCCTCAAGGACTACGAGATCCACAACAATATGGGTCTTGAGCTCGAGCTCTACTACGACCGATCCATCCCTCGCCCTCACCATTCTCGTCTCCTCCTCCCCCTATGATAAATCACTCTACTGCAAGCTTAGGTTTTTGTTTTATACCAACTAATTCGGTATAATATAAGCTGCACCAAGCAATTGTTTTCATTCTGAATAAGAAAAATTGCAACCTATTAGATCAACATGCAGTCCATGATAGCGCCAGCCGAAAGATACATCTATCAAACAAATTACCCTAATTCATGTCAATTATTCACTTAATTAGCAGCACAAACCACTAAAAACGATCCCTATTCAAACAGAAAGCGCACGTACATGCACAATTGAACATCTTCACCAATAAAAGTTGTCTCAAATAACGACCGCTTATTTGATTAAACTCCACATCCACCTAATCACACGCTTTGCGATCGCTTCTTAAGTAGGTAAACAAAAACCTAAGCTTCCATAGACTAGAGAAATTTACTCGAGGGAGAGGAAGGGACAAGGACAATGGGGACAAGGGATGGATCAGTTGTAGTAGAGTTTGAGACCCATGTCATCGTGGATCTCGTAGTCCTTGAGGGTGATGCGGTTTGGGCGGCAACGAGCTTGATGAGGTCACCGATGGTGCTTGTTGCACTTCACCCTCGTCTTCTTCCCCAGCTGGTCGTTTAGCGTTCGTTTGACGAGAGCTCAATTTGCTAGGTCGTAAATCAATTTGGGAGGGAGAGTAGAGTTAGGGCTTCTCGATTGCGAGTTGGGAGGGACGGAGAAAGCAAAAGCGGAATTGCGCGCGTTAGAGAGTGAAGAGTGAAGAGAGGGAAGAGGGGACGGAGAGAGAGATCGTGGAGTCAAGAAAGAGGGGCCTGAGAGAGTTTGAAATTTTTCGAATATAGGAGTTTCGGACAACATGTGTCGTATAGTGAGTGGATTTATACATGGTTAATGTGGTAGAATTGTTATATGTAATATTTTTTCATATGTGAAGAGAAGAATTAAAATATTAAAATATTAAATTATGTATTTATCGAATTTGACAATGATCCCTCGAAATCTCGGGGATAGATGACAACCTGCGTGCCTCATTTGAGCTTTGGAGACAAGACATGGGGCCTACGTGGGAGACAAGGGAGGGCGATAAATTCTCCCTAAGCACGTAAATGTAAACAGATTATAATAAAAAAATGGGAAAAATCGTACCTACTCGCTTGCTCATCTAGAAGACCAAGGGAAAGGAATAACTTTCATTCCTTCTTATTTTTCTAATCCTTTTTTTTTAACAACTTATTTTTAACTTAATTTTTTTATTTATTTATTACATTTTCAATTTTCTTCTGGATGCTTCATCTAGAAGGCCCATGACAAGGTAAACAACGAACCATCGGAGCAGCATCCACCTCTCTCTCTCTCTCTCGCTTCTATATAAGTCAATTCAGCCCTGACTCATCTTCTCCAACGAAGCAGTTTTCCTCTTACTTCTCTGCCCCACATTTCCTCTGAAAATCCGCCATGACGACCGCCGCCGATTTCGTTCAAGCGCCACCGCGGAAGGAAGAGCTCGTCGACGCCGATCCGGTGCAAGTTCCCAATAACTACGACGACGATGGCGACGGCGACGGCGACGACGACGACGCGCTCTCGCTCTGCAACCTCTCCTTCTACTGCGACGCCGCTGATCTCTCCTTCACCGACGATGACGCCTCCACGTCCTCGTCGTCCTCCTCCGATCGCGACGACTTCTTCGAGTTCTCGTCGATCGGGGACTCCGACTGCTCCTCCGACCTCCGCTCCGACGATCGCCGCATCGTCTTCTGCGGGAAGCTCATCTCCCACCGAGAATCGCCTCCTTCTCCTCCTCCTCCTCCGACTCCTGAGAAGAGATCTCCGCTCCCGATCGGACGCGGGAGCCAAAAGAGCGCAAGCAGGAGGACTCGGTCGCCGACGGTCCGGAGGAGGAAGTGCCGGTGGTACCTGATGGCGTTCGGACTGGCGAGGTTCCCGACGGAGATGGCGCTGAGCGAGATGAGGACGAGGCAGAGCCGCAATGTCGAGAAGAGGGGGTCGTGCGACGGTGAGATCGTGAGGAGCGCCGACTGCGGCGACAAGAGCAGAGGGAAGGGGCTGATCGGGTTGCTGAAGGCTCTGGGATTGGGCCACCGCCGTCGCGCCGATGCGTTCGTGAAGGCCTCGTTAGGCCGCGTCGCGCGCGTGTGACAGGGTTTGGCCAGGATTGAATCTGTATTTGTCACACGTGCGAGAGATAGAGAGATTGAGATAGAGAGAGTAGATTACCAAAGGCGATGTATGTAATTGATGGATTTTTGCAGAAATAGTAGAGTTCATTTTACCCCAAAGCGGTTGCATAACATCGCATGCCCGATTGACAAGATGCTGTTAAGCGAGTTAATAGAAGAAATGGTCCAATGACTATACATACGCGTCTGTTAAATTTATGCCTTTGACATGTGTAAATGGTCATTAATTAATACGCAATTGATGAGATTTGTCCAGTTGACATTTAATTCTTGAACTAGAATCCCTATCGTTCCAACCAATCGTGCCAATCTTGGGATTGCCCGCAATATTGTGCTTCACAAAGAAATTTGTGAAGCCCAATATATTAAATCTTAAATCATGTCTAACATTTAAAAATAGGTGGCAATGTATTTGCAAGTTCTTACAAAAAATTAATGTGGAATTGGCTCATCTCTTATATTATTCCACGTGTTAATTTCATATAAAAGTCTAAGCATTACATACAACAATTGTGCCACATTAGTCATGTATAAGTTCACTCACTGTGCAAGTCACCCTATCTCTCGCGACATGCACAACATTCTCTCTCTCTCTCTATCTACCTACTTGCGATTTCGCTATGCTCTCTCCGTCCCTGAAGCCCTAGCTGTACTCCCTCCTCTCTCCCCCTCCCACATCAACTCATGACCTCGTAGAGAGAGCTCTCATTCAACGAACATTGAACTACCGGCTGGGGAAGAAGGTGAGTGTGAAATGCAACGAGGACAACACCATGAGTGACCTCAAGAATATAAATTACTCTATTGGAAGCTTAGGTTTTTGTTTTATACCAATTAATCCAGTATTATATAAGCTAGGGATGTGCATGGTCTGGGCAGGCGGTTCCTGACCTAAAACTGGGAACCGCCCGCTAAGGACCGGTTCCGAAAAATTGGAACTGGGATCCACCCGTTACTTGTATGGATCCACTCGGGAACCGGACCGCCGGTCCGGTCCGGTTCCCGGGTGGATCCATGAAATCGGTCTCACTGATAATAATATCATTTTTTAAATCCCGCCATGAGTACTCTTCAAATCAAGTAATATACTAGAAACCAAAAGCTACAACAACTAGAAATCAAAACATAATATTGAAAGTGAAAGACGGTAAAACTAATTATAAGTCAAAAGTCACAAGTTGCTGCTGTCGAGGGCGACAGCGATTTTCCGGAGGGCCGAATAGAGAAAGGGACGGACGGACGGACTTGCTGTCGTCGAGGATTTCCCCGCGAACCCTAGCCCGAGGGGGTTTTTGGGTTTCTCAAAAGCTCCAATCTTGACATGAAACAACTTTGATTTTCGACCAAAATTGCTGGTTCTTTGCCTGACCTATTCTTCTTCTCCTCTTACTTCTTCGCATGCTTGCTTTTTGCTCACTAACTGCTCAACATTTTGTCAATGTGTGTGCTTTGGACTTTTTAGCTTTAGGATCAGGACCTCTCCATCTAGTTTGACTGGCATGATATTAGATTACCCACTTTAATTAATTCTTTTAATTATTTGATTTGGGTTAATTATTTAATTTGGGTTTGTTAATTAGTAATTTCAATTTTTTTAATATTAAAAATTAATATATTATTATAATATAATCGGTTTGGTCTGGGTGGACGGGTGGACGGATCCGCCCATGGAATTGGGAATCGGACCGGTATCCATCAGTTCCCATAAATTGGAACCGAAAATCGAACTGGTTCCCTCAAGAACCACCGGTTTTGGACGGTTTCGGTTCGACTCCAAGCGGTCTGGGCAAGTCCCGATTCTTTTGCACACCTCTAATATAAGCTACACCAAGCAGTTGTTTTCATTCTGAATAAGAAAAATTGCAACCTAATAGAATGAACATACAGTCCATGATAGCACTGGTCGAAAGATACATCTATCAAACAAATTACCCTAATTCATGTAAATTATTCACTCGATTAGCAGCACAAACCACTAAAAACCATCCTTATTTAAACAGAAAGCACACATACACGCAAAACTGAACGTCTTCACCAATAAAAGTTATAGCAGCAAAAACACTAGTCTCTAATAATGACCGCTTAATTGATTAAACTCCACATCCACCTAAGCACACGTTTTGTGATCGCTTCTAAAGTACCGGAAAAAAAAAAGAAGAAAAAAAGAAAAAGACAACCTAAGCTTCCATAGACCAGAGGAAGTTACTAGAGGTGGAGGGAGGGACAAGGACAATGAGGACAAGGGATGGATAAGTTATAGTAGGGTTTGAGGCCAACGTCTTCGTGGATCTCGTAGTCCTTGAGGGTGATGGGATCTGGGCGGCAACGAGCTTGATGAGGTCATCGATGGTGCTTGTTGCACTTCGCCTTCACCGTCTTCCCGAGCTGGTCGTTTAGCGTTCGTTCGATGAGAGTTCAATTTTTATTTATTTATTTATTTTTTTTGCAAGGATGAGAGCTCAATTTGATAGGTCGTAAATCGATTTGGAAGGGAGAGAGAGCAGGGTGTCATCATGACTTGTGAGACAAGGAAGGGAGAGTAGAGCTAGAGCTCCTCAATTGCAGGTTTGGAGGGACAGAGAAAGCAAGAGTAGAATTGCGCGCTAGAGAGAGAGAGAGAGAGAGAGAGAGAGAGGCGTGAAGAGTGAAGAGTGAAGAGAGAGGGAAAAGGGGATGGAGAGAGAGACCATGGAGTGAAGAGAGAGGGGCTTGAAAGAGTTTGAATTTCTTTTGATAAGGGGGCTTACGAGCAACACATGTCGCATGGTAAGTTAGGGGTGAGCATCGGTCTAGGATTAACCCTGGACTGACCTTAGACCGGCCCAACTTTATTAGTCTTGGTCCGGTTCCTAGGGGGGCTAGGTCAGTCTTTGATCCTGAGATCCCTAGATCAACATTGTGCGAGTTGGTCCTCAATCTTGAGAGTTTATGATTGATTTAACTCGGACCAAACTTGATCAGATATATTATATATAATATATATTTATATTATATATCTAACATATTATTTATAAAACTTTTGCATATGGTGTTATAAGTATTATTGATTGATGATTATAAGAACTTCTCATCTTGTCCTATGTCTTTGTAAGCAATTTTAATCGTTTTTATGGTTTCATTCTTTTGGTAAGTGAAATTTCTATTGTTACTTTATCTTAAATTTATTGAATATGTATTAGTATTTATAGTTTGGTCATATAACGGCGCATTGTTGATGGATATGCAATTTGAAGTGATAGGTTTGCTTTTTCAAATAGTACAAAAAATGAAACAAAAAAATTATCGATTGGTTCTGAGTTGAACATGAAACCAGACCGAACCCATTGGTTCGGTCTGGTCCTTAGTCCCAAGCTTAATAAAGTTGATCCTCAGTCTTAAAAATTGAGAACCAACACCGTGCGGAGTGGTCCAAGGATTAGGGAGTGGACCAACCAAACCCGGATCAAATTCACCTCTACGGTAAGTGAACTTATGCATGGCTAACGTGGCACTACCGTTATATACAATATTCTCTGATATGTGAAGAGAAGTTTTAAAATATTTAAATATTAAAATACGCATTCAGCTGTCCATCTAAATTTTTAGAAAATTTTACAATAATCCTTCGGAATCTCGGGCATTGATGATAACCTGCGTGCGTCACTTGAGTTTTGGAGACAAGACATCCTGCGTGGAGGCAAGGAGGGCAAAAAATTGTAATAAATTCTTCCAAAGCATTGGGAAAAATCGTACCTACTCGCTCGCTCATCCAGAATTCCAAGCAAAAGGAATGACTTTCTTTCCTTTTTATTTTTCTAATTCCTCTTTTTTTTTTAACATCTCATTTTTAACTTAATTTTTTTAATTACATTTTCAATTTTCTTCTGGATGCTTCATCTAGAAGGCCCATGACAAGCTAAACAACGAACCATCGGAGCAGCATCCACCTCTCTCTCTCTCTCTCTCTCTTCTCTTCTATATAAATCCATTCAGCCCTGACTCATCTTCTTCAACGAAGCTGTTTTCCTCTTACTTCTCTGCCCCACATTTCCTCAGAAAATCCGCCATGACGACCGCCGCCGATTTGTTCAAGCGCCGCCGCCGAAGGAAGAGCTCGTCGACGCCGATCCGGCGCAAGTTCCCAATAACTACGACGACGATGGCGATGGCGACGGCGACGGCGACGGCGACGGCGACGACGCGCTCTCGCTCTGCAACCTCTCCTTCTACTGCGACGCCGCTGATCTCTCCTTCGCCGACGATGACGCCTCCACGTCCTCCTCGTCCTCCTCCGATCGCGACGACTTCTTCGAGTTCTCGTCGATCGGGGACTCCGACTGCTCCTCCGACCTCCGCTCCGACGATCGCCGCATCGTCTTCTGCGGGAAGCTCATCTCCCACCGAGAATCGCCTCCTCCTCCTCCAACTACTCCTGAGAAGAGATCTCCGCTCCCGATCGGACGCGGGAGCCAAAAGAGCGCGAGCAGGAGGACTCGGTCGCCGACGGTCCGGAGGAGGAAGTGCCGGTGGTACCTGATGGCGTTCGGACTGGCGAGGTTCCCGACGGAGATGGCGCTGAGCGAGATGAGGACGAGGCAGAGCCGCAAGGTCGAGAAGAGGGGGTCGTGCGACGGCGAGATCGTGAGGAGCGGCGAGTGCGGCGACAAGAGCAGAGGGAAGGGGCTGATCGGGTTGCTGAAGGCTCTGGGGTTGGGCCACCGCCGTCGCGCCGATGCGTTCGTGAAGGCCTCGTTAGGCCGCGTCGCGCGCGTGTGACAGGGTTTGGCCAGGATTGAGTCTGTATTTGGTACACGTGCGAGAGATAGAGAGATTGAGATATAGAAAAAGTATATTACCAAAGGCGATGTATGTGATTGATGGATTTTTGCAGAAATAGTAGAGTTCATTTTACCCCAAAGCAGTTGCATAACATCGCATGCCCGATTGACAAGATGCTGTTAAGCGAGTTAATGGAAGTAATGGTCCAATGACTATACATACACTTCTGTTGAATTTATGCCTTTGACATGTGTAGATCGTCATCAATTAGTATGCAATTGATGTAATTTGTCCGGTTGACATTTAATTCTTGAACTAGAATCCCTATCATTCCAACCAATCATGCTAATCTTGGGATTAGCTTCACAAGAAATTTGTATTCAATATTAGACTTCAGTACAAATTTAGTCGTATATCGTAGTTAATGTACATAAAGAACATTAATAGGAAGCAAGGGAAAGTTTCTAATCGCACAATAAAATTTAAATAAAGAGGAAATACCAAAAAACATACCTCACCTTTTACCAAGTGCCACTAACATATCTCTATTTTTGAAAATACCAAATAAATACATGCGTTTTACCCTTTAGAGACCAAATTTGCACCTTCACATGACCACATCTATTGCCAATTATGCCTATCCCAAAATCTAAAATCTAAAACTCACTAAAAACACCCCAAATCAACTAAAAAACCAATTCACCAAAAACCATAGTCAAGATGATAATAAAATGAGTTTGTGAAGGGGGACAATTTGATCTTTTCAATATGAACTTTTGTTTAGAGGAAAACCAACTATATTTGTTAAAAAAAAAAAAAAGGCATATAAGTGGTCATTAAGTCAAAAATAATATTTTCCCTTAAATAAATAATATAGAAATTTTATTGTTAACAGCTGATTAAGCATGATCGTTGAAGCCATCACATTATACTTTAGTTGGGATGTGGGTTTTTCCTTTTCTCCTAAGCGAAATAAAGGGAGCTCCGTATCGAACAAAGAATTCATACCCTTTTAAGATGAGTATCTTTTTCCATAATGTATTTTCTTCGATTTGTCAATAAAAATTCATTTCATAAATCAATAATTAAGATTTACTGAGGTATTGAAAAAGCATTAAAGAAGCGGAGAATTCTCATCCATACCTTCGGATCCAAGGAAGGAAGACATCTTCTCCTTCTTTTTTTCCTCTTATTTTTGCAATCCTCCGTTGACAAACATTTCATGGACTAAATTGTCTTAACAAGACCCCAATAGGTTTTATATACTTGGCGACCAAGGTCCGAAATTAATTGGCTATTCCGGGGTATTAATAAGACGCTCTCTCATTTAATTTAACAATTGAAGAATTGGAGTTATCCCATAAAGGAACTCATATAAATATGAAAAATGTTTCACTCTAAATTAGAAAATACTTAAATTATGAATTGAACTATCTAATTAGTAAGCTATTGAAATGTTTAGTAGAATATGGTGCTGTCTACTTCATAAAGAAATATATCATGCTCTTGGATATGAGCCTAAACTATTTACCTCATCACGGAGTATACAATGCTTCTAGAATACAAGCATAAAATATCTACCTTATGGAAAAAAATGCTTACGTGTGATCCGTCTGTTCGAAGGAATACTGTTTTAGAAAAAGTCATTTTCCGATTTTCCGGTAGTTTGTGACAGATAATTAATCGATTTACGTAAAATGCTTTTCATAGATTGAAATCCATAAGTTTAGGTTTGAGGAAAACAACTTCCCTTTTAGCAAGAAGGAAATCACTTTTCACAACCCATTGAATAAATGAAAACTAACAATTTTTGTTTAAATTGATTTCCAAGGAATATATTTTCCTTTATCATGAAATTTTCAGTGAAACAAACGCACCTTTAGATAAGCTTAAATAGCCTGCATCAAAATTTCCTAACATGAATTTGAAGTGCTTGATGTTGAGAACTCCTTGACACGTGTATAAATCGCTTGCAACGGGACTCCTTGGCACAAATTTACAAGATCTAAAATTCAAATCAAATTTCAGCACTCCTCTAGGTTCGGCCAACAGTCAATTTACATCAGTAGCTTGCGCTTTAGTGGACAAAATACGGATCATCCATCTCATCCTTAACCGAGATCTAGCGAGGTTGCTATCCAATAGCCAAAATCCGTCAACTAGCTCACTTTTTTTGAAAAAAAAAAAAAATAATATATATATATATATATATATATATATATATATATATATATATATATAAGGGGTATCATCTTTATGTATAAAATGTACTTGCGGAAACCTGTGAAAACAAGGAAAATGCAAACAACTTTGCAGAAGGGAGGGAAAAATTTAAATTAAGGATGCTCTTTCCTGGTACCTACTCGCCTGCCCTTCTAGAAGACCAAACCAAAAAGGAGTAAACTTCATTTTCCGACCTTAACTTGTTCTGTTTTTTTTCTTGGTCAGAGTCCTTAACTTGTTCAACATCTCGTTTTTTGACTCTCTTTTATATTTTTCTTCTCGATACTTCATCTAGAAGGCCACTAACGAAGCTAACAACGACCCGCTTCAGCAGAAAGCCCTATCTCTCTCTCGCTTTTATATAAATCTATTCGGCCCTGAGCTCGTCATCTTCTCCAACAAAGCGGAACTCCTCTTACTTTCTCTCCCCCACAATTTCCTCTGAAAAATCCACCATGACGACTACCGCCGATTTGGTTCAAGCACCGCCCCGGAAGGAAGAGCTCGTCGACGCCGATTCAGCGCAAGTTCCCAATAGCTATGACGACGGCGATGATGACGCTCTCTCGCTCTGCAACCTCTCCTTGTACTGCGACGCAGCCGATCACTCCTTCGCCGACGATGTCACCTCCACGTCGCCGTGCTCCTCCTCCTCCTCCTCGGATCATGATGACTTCTTCGAGTTCTCATTCAATGGGGACGCCGGTTCTTCCTCTGACCTCTGCTCCGATGATCGGAGCATCGTCTTCTGCGGGAAGTTCATCCCTCGCCGAGGATCGCCCCCTCGTCCTACTCCTCCTCCTCCTGCTGCTCCGGAGAAGAAGAGATCGTCGCTCCAGACAGGCGGCGGAAGCCGAAAGAGCACGAGCAGGAGGACCCGGTCGCCGACGGTCAGGAGGAGGAAGTGCCGGTGGTACCTGATGGCGTTCGGATTGGCTAGGTTCCCGACGGAGATGGCGCTGGGCGAGATGAGGACGAGGCAGAGCCGCAACGTCGAGAAAAGGAAATCGTGCGATGGCGGCGGCGAGATCGTGAGGAGCGGCGATTGCGGCGGCGAGAGCAAAGGGAAGGGATTGTTCGGACTGTTGAAGGCTCTGGGATCGGGCCGCCGTCGTCGCGCCGATGCTTTGGTGAAGGCCTCGTTGGGCTGCGTCCCGCGCGTGTCAGGTTTCGGCCAGGATTGACGCTGTACTTTGCACACGTGTGTGTGAGAGAGATTGACAGCGTAGATTGGCAAAGACGATGTATATATTCGAGAGTTTTGATTTTGAGAAGTATTGATTTTGCATATTTCACAAAATGAAGAGTTTGTGCATTGGTTCTTATTACATTTCTTATGACATTGCCTATACATTCCGTTATGCACTCTCACGAATGCATGGAGGAAGACTCATTTAGTTGATCACACATTATAGATTTGATGCATGGAAAAGACTCGTCAACTATCGTTATCAAATTTGTTTGCGTAGATTCGACCAATAATGAATAATGTTACGAGTGACAATGTATTGAGGACGTTCTTTAACGGAATCCCGTCTTTATGGGATACAAACTTGTTGCAAAACATGCGTTCTTCCTATTTAAGAATTCGATTGATTTCTACCTTCCCTATTACAGAATAATTATATAACCAACGGATAGGATAATGTATATATTATGAAAAGATGTATGTAGACCGTGGCAGTGTTAAAGTATTCAAGTATTAATTCATGTATTCATTTAACAATTTGAACTTTTAGAATGGTTCCACAATATCTCATAAGTATTAGAATAAGAGATCCCGAATTCAAATATTTTCAAGCCCCAATTTATCTTATTTATTACTTAATTATACGCTTTAATCCTAGATCAAAGTTTGCTTTTATCCATTAGCTTAAACTTGTAGACAGTTAGTAATAGTTCCATAAAATCTCATAGATAAAGCATAGTCGCCACAAAGGAATTTATTTTGTTTCTTGGTGTCTTTGTATAATTAATAAGCGTAGACATTCAACTCTTTGAAAACCTACGAAAAACCTTACAAGTATCATAAATTAATTATGTTGATGTCTTTGGCTTGTGCAATGGCCCTAATCAGGGTAATTTGCATGCATTTGGTGACATTTGAACATGTGACCTTCAATTTTCGAGCTAAATTTCCTAACATTCCAATGTTCTACACCAACGTGAGGTGTTGTCCTCATATCAAGCTTCAAGGAAATTTGTATTCAATTATATACTTCAATACATGTACAACTTTTTCTCCTTCCCCCTTAAGGTTCCCTCCTCTCCCTTTCATCTTTTCACAGCTTTCTTCTTCAACCTTTATAGAGGGGGAGGGTTTGAGCTAGATCTCTCCCTTCACTCCTTTTCTCCTCCTTTTTTGGTTGATTTGCTTTCTTCTTTTTCCTGCTTTCCTCCCATTTTGAGGATTTTTTCTCTTCTGATTTAGTCTTGATATATCCTCTCTCTCTCTCTCTCTCTCTCTTAGGGTTTCACTTCCCTTGATTTTTGTTAGTGTACAAGTCTAGTTTCGAAGGAGATCAAATGAGTTTTGTCAGAGATCAAAGGAGTTTTGTCAGATCTGTACCCATTCAACCTTGTTACTCTAAATGATGATGGTGTTGGGATGTCGAACTTTGTTGCGTACCGCCAAAAAGTAAAGCCGTTACAATAAATGAAGATCTCAATGTATGTTCATTATTGAATATGGATTCTATGATTGATCATCGATTTTGATTTGAAGAAGTTGTAGATATGCTTTTGAGTGTATGACCCCTAATCTTATTCTAATGATTCATCTTATTATTTGAAATTTGTTTTGTTTTGAAATTGTCAAGAATTTGTCTTAGTTTGTTGTTGGACTATGAGCTTTCTTTCTTGTACTTCTGTTAAAATGTATGAAATACTGTTTTGACAATTTATACACACACACTTCAATACAAATTTTGCAATGTTGTAAGAAAACATATAGAGAGAAAAAAAATCAAAAGGAAGCGAGAGGATTCTAATTACATAATAAAAAAATTTAATAGATGGAAATTACCAGAAAAAATACCTCATTTTATACTCAACGACTACTTGCATATCTTTATTTTTTTAAACATAATTGAGGTTTACCACTAGAAATTATTTTGAACATTCACATCAATTGTCCCCATATCCCATTTTTGTTAATGACAATTTTTTTTCCAAAAATGCCCCTCTTGGATGTTAAAATCTCAAACTCACCCAAAATACTCAAAATCAATTAAGAATCCAATCACCCAAACTCGGGATGAGCATGGTCCGGGTGGACGGTTCTCAACTTGGAATTAGGAACCGTCCACTAAGGATCGGTTCCGAAAAATTGGAATCGGGAATTACTCGTTGGTTCCATGAATCCACCCGAGAACTAGACCGCCGATCTGGTTTGATCCTTGAGTGGGTTTAGTTTGGTTCAGTTCTCAGATGGATCCATGGAATCGGTCCCATCAGGCTTCACACACTCAGTGCAACAAGTGAAAATAAAATAAAAAAACAAAGAACTTCCCTATTATGAATTGTAAGATTAGTAAAGATATTGGACTCATATTAAAAGTTGAGAGTTGACGTCGTGAGTCAATGGAAGTTAAACTTGAGAGTTAAGATTGTGAGTGAGAGATAGAGAGACGAATCATACAAGGTGACAATGAGACAAGACAAATACTCAATTAATGGGTGTTAAGTTTTAGACTAAGGATTTTAGGGTTTCGTATTTTTAATTCTTTTGGTTGAAAATTTTTCTTAAAAACTTAATGTATATTTATTTTTTACCGGTCCGATCTAAGTAGGTGGGTGGGTTGGTAGCTCCATACCTATAATTGGGAACCATACCAGTACCCACCGATTCCAATAAATTAGAACCAAGAATCAAATCGGTTCCTTTGGGAACTGTCGGTTCCAATATGGTCCAGTCCGGTTTTGGACAGTTCAGATAATTTCTGGTTCTTTTGTACACCCCTAATCCAAATCTTATGCCAGATGCTAATAAATGAGTTTGTAAGAGGGCAATTTGGTCTTTTTAATGTGGAGATTTGCTTAGAAGTACACACATGATATTTGCAAAATAGGGCATGTATGTGGTTATTAGGTAAAAAATGAGATATGTTTTTGATATTTTCCCTTAAATAGATAATATAGAAAGTTTATAGTCACAAACACGTCAAGTTGGATAGTCGTAGCCACCGCATACTCGTTTCAATTCAGTTGGGATGTGGGTTTCTCTTTTTCTCTTAGAAGTGCCAAAATAGGTGAGAACCCATTTTTCAATTTATATATCTAGATGGATTGTAAATGAGTTGTTAGACATTTGAAGGGTTGGGTAAAATTGATTTTAAATATTGAAATTCTACCGGAGTGGGTTATAAATGGGTTTCTAGATCGATTTAAAAGTTTTGAACTCCTCTCGACCATTACCTTCGTCAACCGCAAGCCCCTCCTAGATTGCCTCCAGGGCAAGATCTCCTCCTCCGACGCCATCCTGCTCTTCCCTCTCCTCCTCCACCACGCCCTCGAATGTCGCCGTGCCCGACGCCACCACTGATCTTGGAGAGTTTTCCTATTCTGTCCTCTTCGTTCTATCTCTCTCCCTCCAAAGAAACTCCCGCTTCTCACGCGCTTCCTCGCCCTTTAATCATCGAATACCCCACGAGCGCCAACGAGCTCGACAAGGAACAGGTCAAGTTGCAGCGTGATAGCTGGAGATCCACCGGAATGTGCGGATCATGTGAGGGACCACTTGATGGGCAAAGCGTGCAGCTCGATCTCGTTAACGTGTCGCATGAGGCTGGAATCTATGCGGGCAGCGCGGAATTGAGCGGGGACGGGAAGGATGCGTGGATTTTCGATGTTGACTCGACTCTGCTCTCCAAGTGGGTATGACAAGGCGACGGCACCGGTGATGCAGCCGAGTCTGAAGCTCCATGAGCAAGTGTTGGACTCGAATTTCAAGGTCTTCTTCCTAAAGCAAAGGAGTGTGTCACTGTTAAAAACCAGATCGATGCTGGGTTTAAGAATTGGGACAAGCTCATGTAAAGAGGATGACTGTTTTTCTTTAGCTTTATCCTCATCTCTCGTTAATATGTTTGACTGCTTTAGGGCCTGTTTGGTAACCATCCAAACAGTGCCTGATTCTGATTTTTTTTTGTTTCCGAGAGCGCGTTTGGGAACGAATCGTGTTTGGTAAAATTATTGTTCTCGGAAATAGATTTGGAGTATAATCAAGAATTTAAAAAAAAAAAAAAACTTGATTCTTGTTCCAGGAACAAAAAAAAAAAAAAAGAATAAAAAAAAGTGGAACTCTTCTTCCTCTGCTCAGACATTCTCTCCCATACGTTCTCTCCCCTCCTCTGTTCCTGTCTGCTGATGTCGTCCGTCGTCCGCCGGTCGCCGACAACTGGTCCGGCAAGCTCACGGAGGCTCGCCAAGCCAGAGTGAGGTCCGGCGGGGCTCACCCAGCCCCGGTGAGACTCGCCTGGCCACCAACAAGGCTGGGTGAGCCTTGCAATCTGGCAAGGCCGAGCCTCGTCAATGGCCAGGCGGGCCTCGCCCAGCCCCAGCGAGGCCGACTTGGCCACCGACGAGGCTTGGCCGACGAGGGCCGGCGACGCTCCGGTGAGGTTGCCGGCCCTCGTCTAGCCAGTCGTCGGTCCGGCGACCGGCCACTTGAAGAAGAAGAAGAATAGGAGAAAAAAGAAAAAATAAAAGAAAAAAAATTAAAAGATATTGATTTGGAACAGAATCAATGAGTACGGTACCAAACGCAATTCTATTCCAGAATCAGAAATTTTGGACAGTTACCAAACGGCTTAAAATGCTTAAAAATTGTTCTCGGGAACAGAATAAAAATAATATTTTTTTATCGGAATCTGTTTCTGGAAACATAATCTCTACTAAACGCGTCCTTAGTTTTTGGAATGTAGTTAGCCAGTGTTGATTTACAAGAGGATGCAACGCAGGTTAATGCAATGGCCTTGATCGAGGCAGTCAAGCGGCCACTGACTCTGAGGATCGCGGCGCATGGTGAAGTTGTAGAGGGCAGAGAAAGATTGTCCACTGCCCACACATCCATAACTTGATCCTTGAGCTTCCTCGTTAACTTAATAAGCCAGTCCATATGACAATATAGGGGGGAAAGTGCTGAAAATGAATTCCGAGAGGTTGTATATGGGTCGAGAAATTTACATTGTAAATAAATTAATCAAAATGAGTTGAATTTGTAAATTTAGGTTGAATCATTTATGACACAATCCATTAGTTTAATGGGCCTTAACTTTTCCTGAAGCAAAATGGAGGGAGTAATGCATGCAGCAAAGAATCCATGCCCCTTCTGGATGAGGTTCCTCCATTGGTACTAGACTTTCTCAAGTGTCTCGATAAATATGAACCATCGATAAGAAAAACTTACTTCATAAGCCATAAACTTAGATCGAGAAAAAAATGACTTCCGCTTTTAACAAAAAAATGATAATTTTTCTTAAATCACTAAATCATTGAAAATTAACCATTTTTTGTTGGAGAAATATTTTCCTTTATCATGAAATTTTTAGCAAAATAAATGCATCTAAAGATGCATTTAAATAGTCTATACCAAAATTCCTCAACACGAACCGAAGTAGTTCAGGACTCCTCGACACGAGTATAAATGGTTTGCAACAAGATTCCTTAGCAAGAATTTAAAACACCTAAAAGTTCAAATCAAATTTTAGTACCCTCTGGGTTCGGCCAATTGTCATTTGAAACCATAGGTCGCGCTTTAAGGACGTGTTTAGGTAATGATTCTGTTCCCGGGAATAATTTCTGATCATATATGATTTTTTTTATTCTGTTCCCAGGAACAATTTCTAAGTATTTTAAGCCGTTTGGTAACTGTCCAAAATTTTTGATTTTGGAATAGAATTGTGTTTGGTACCGTACTCAAAATTTCTACTCCAAATCATTTTCTTTTGATTTTTAAATATTTTTTTTTTACTTTTTTCCTTTTCTTTTTTTTTTTTCTTTCTCTCCTATTCTTCTTCTTCAAGTAGCCGATCGCCGGATCGGTGACCGGCTAGACAAGGGCCGGCGACCTCACCGGAGCATCATCGGCCCTCGGTGAGGCTAGTCCTCATTGGCCAAGCCTTGCCGGCAACTGGGCGAGGCTCGCCCAGCCCCGCCAAGGCTCGGCCTCGCCAGATCTAGCGAGGCCGAGCCTCACCGGTGGCTGGGCTTGCCTTCGGCAGGCTCGCTGAACCTCGCCTTGGCCTGGCGAGCTAGCGGGACCGGTTGTCGCGACAATGGCAGGGCGGCGGACGACGATGACAGCGGCGATGGCGGTAGATGAAGAAGAAGAAGAAGAAGAAGAAGAAGAAGAAGAAAGCTTGATTCTTAGATTTGTTCCTTAAATAAAAATTTTACCAAACACGATTTTGTTCCAAAACTTAAAATCGAGAACAAAAAATCAGAATCCGACATTGTTGGGATTGTTACTAACCAGCCCCTGAGAGATGAAATGCGGGCCATCCACTCGGCATAGTGCTGCTCTTGGCGAGAAAATATTGGCAAGCACTTTGGATTCCACCGTGTCAAATTATAAGCCCATTCAACGGGCAACACGTGTCATCCAGGCCCCACCGGATCAGACCCTCTGACACCGTTACTGACGACTCTCTCTCTCTCTCTCTCTCTCTCTCTCTCTCTCTCTTCCTTTCTACTTCTCTTTTGTCTTTTTTTCCTCTTCCGTCGGCCATGGCTCGAGCTCGAGTCCAAGCCTCATGCCCACTTCAGGTTGAGGAGGGACGGCACGCCGCCGGACGCAATGATGAGGGGGTGATTCGACGCAAGGTACCGAGGTATTTTCTCTCCTCTTCCGTTCGCCATGGCTCGAGCTCAAGTCCGAGCCTCATGCCCACTTTAGGACGAGGAAGGATGGCACGCCGTCAGACGCGATGATGAGGGGGCCGATTCGGCGCAAGGTCTCGAGGTTTAGGACCGTGGAGACTGGATCGAACTTCGTTTGCGATGAGATGGCGATTTGAGGGGGATTCGTAGCGATTTCGCAGGAGATATCAAACCGCGGTCGGCCACCTTGTGCATTTGTTGTTGAGTTTGCTAAGCTCGATAGCATCCTAAATTTGTGCTCCACTGTCCCTGCTCAATAGGTCTTTAGCAACAAATTCTTCCATTCCTCTCTCTCTCTCTCAATCTAGCAGCCATGGACGGGAGTTTAAAGCTCGGGCCACTATGCCATGAGCTCGAAGCTCAAGTGGCCATTGCCATTAGCTTGAGGCCGACCTCGAAACTCGAGTGGCCAAGGCTACCCCAAGCCCTGGGTTCGAGGTCGAGCTCCATGGCCAAAGTGGTCATGAGCCTTGAGCTCGAACTCGAGCCATGGCAGACGCAGGGGGAAGAACAGAGACGTAGAGAGGAAGAGAGAGAGAGAGAGAGAGATTTACGGTCAGTAATAGAGGAGAGGAGAGAGAGTAACGATGAGAGAGAATGGAGGCATTAATTGACAAGTGGGACCCATCTTAAAGGAAAGACAAAAGAGAAGTAGAGAGGAACAGAGGGAGAGAGTCATCAGTGACGGGGGGAGGTGTGAGTGCCAGAAGGTCTGACTGACTCGGTGGGACTCAGACGACACGTGTCGTCCAATGAATAGGCTCGTAGTTTGACATGGTGGAATCCAAGTGCAGCCAATATTTTCTTGGCACAGTGTTGCTCTTGATGTCCCAAAAAATCTCGTCCCTAACCGAGATGCAGCGAGGTTGCCAATTATGGTGAGTTTATTTGCGTTTCTATTCAAAAATTGTTTCAAAACTATTTATGTTCCGGAGAACAATTTTTTACTAGAAAAACGTGTTTGATAAACTGTTTTTCGAAATAAAAAAAGAATGTAAACACGTTTGGTAAATTTGTGTTCTTTTTTTGTTTTTTTGTTTTTTATTTTTTAATAATTTTATTTTATTTTTCTTTTTCTTTTTCTTTTTCTTTTTTTTTTTTCTTCCTTGTGGCCGATCGCCGGCCTCGGCCATGGCCGGCGACCGGCCGACGAGGACTAGCGACCTCTCCTTGGCTGGGCAAGCTCGGGCTCACCCAAATCCAGCGAGGCCGAGCTCGCCCGGCCACTGGCGATGGCTCAACGAGGGCGAGCCTCACCGGTGGGCCGGGCGAGCTCGGCCTCGCCGCCGATCTGGCGAGCTCGAGCTCGCCCGCCAAGGTGAGGCCGAGCCTTGCTAGGGGCCGGTGACGCTCGGCCTCGCCGGGGGCCGGCGACGCTCCGGTGAGGTCGCCAGCCCTCGACGGCGTTGCCGGCCATGGCCGAGGCCGGCGACCGGTCAAAGAAAAAAGAAGAATAAAGAAAGAAAAGAAAAAAGAAAAATAGAAAAGAAAATTTGTTTCTTGAAAGTATTCCGAAAACAAGAAAAACAACTTTTTATTGTTTCTTATTTTTGTTCCAATTTTGTTCCCTAAAACAAAAAAACATATTTGGAACAAAAACACAAACAAACACGTTTCTGTTCTTTTTTTGTTTCCGAGAACAAAAAAACATAATTTTTGTTCATAAACAGAAAAAAAAAAAGAATACAAACAAACACACCCTTAATAGCCAAAATCTGTCGACTAGTACACCTTTTTTTTTTTTTTTAATAAGGAGTATCATCTGTATAAAATATACTGACGGAATCCCGTGAAAATAAGGGAAATGCAAGCAACTTTCGAGAAGGGAGGGAAAAATTTAAAATAGGGATGCTCTTTCCTGGCTAGCTCTTCCAGAAGACAATGCGAAAGGACTGAACTTTCACCTCCGTTTTTAACTTGTTCAACACCTCGTTTTTGACTATCTTATATTTATCTTCTTCTCCACACAACTTCATCTAGAAGTTCCACATATTTTCACCAATAATAATAATTCATCTAGAAGCCCACTAAGCTAACGAAGCTAACAACGACCCACCTCAGCAGGAAGCCACCTCTCTCTCTCTCTCTCTCTTTCATATAAATACATTCGTTCCTGAACTCATCATCTTCACCAACGAAGCCGACTTCCTCTTACTTCTATCCAACAACCACCCCTTCCCCCAATTTTCTCTGAAAACCCACCATGACGACTACCGCCGATTTGGTTCAAGCACCGCTGCAGAAGGAAGAGCTCGTCGACGCCGATTCGGCGCAAGTTCCCAATAACTACGACGACGCCGATGACGACGCTCTCTCGCTCTGCAACCTCTCCTCGTACTGCGACGCAGCAGATTACTCGTTCGCCGACGATGTCGCCTCCATGTCGTCGTGCTCCTCCTCCTCCTCGTCCTCGTTAGATCACGACGACTTCTTCGAGTTCTCATTGACAGGGGACTCCGGTTCCTCCGATGATCGGAGCATCGTCTTCTGCGGGAAGCTCATCCCTCGCCGAGGATCGCCTCCTCCTCCTCCTCCTCCTCCTCCTCCTGCTACGGAGAAGAAGAGATCGCCGCTTCAAACCGGCGGAGGAAGCCAAAAGAGCACAAGCGGGAGGACCCGGTCGCCGACGGTCCGGAGGAGTAAGTGCCGGTGGTACCTCATGGCCTTTGGATTGGCGAGGTTCCCGACGGAGATGGCGCTGAGCGAGATGAGGACGAGGCAGAGCCGCAACCTCGAGATGAGGAAATCGTGCGACGGCGGCGGTGAGATCGTGAGAAGCGGGGATTGCGGCGGCGTGAGCAAAGGGAAGGGATTGTTCGGATTGTTGAAGGCTCTGGGATCGGGCCACCGTCGCCGCGCCGATGCCTTGGTGAAGGCCTCGTTGGGCTGCGTCCCGCGCGTGTGACAGGATTGACTCTGTACTTTGCAAATGTGAGAGAGAGAGAGAGAGAGAGAGAGAGAATGGATTACCAAAGTGGCAAAGACGATGTATATATTCGAAAGTTTTGATTTTTAGAAGAATCGATTTTCCATAGTTTACAAAAGGAGCGTTTGTGCATTGTTCTTGCTACATTTCTTGTGTGGTTGCTTAAACGTCCCATGATGTCTTCTGACGAATGCAAGGAGAAGACTCATTTAGTTGATCACACATGATAGCTATGATGCATGAAAGAGGCTCATTAATTGTAGTTGTCAAATTCCCTAGCGTAAATTCGACCAACAACATTATCGACGACGACGCATCAAGTATGCTCTTTAACGAAATCCCGTTGTTATTAGATGCAACTTGTCGTGAAACATGCGATCTTCTTATTTGAGATTTTGATTGATTTTAACCCTCCCTAGTTACAGAATAATTATATAACCAATGGATAAGATAATGTATATATCACAAAAGGAGGTATATAGATCGTGACAATGTTAAAGTACTCAAATAATAAATCATGCATTCATTTAATAATCGAAACTTTTAGAACCGTCCCACAAAATCTCATAAATATCAAATAAGATATCTTGAGTTCAAATCTTTTCAAGCCTCAATTTGTCCCATTTATTGTATAATTCTACGCAACTAAAGTCCACCTTCATCTCTATTAGCTTAAGCTTGTAGACAGTTGGTAGTGTTTCTACAAAATCTCACGTATAGAGCATAGTTGCTACAATGGATTTAACTTTGTTTCTTGGTGTTAGGCATCTTTGTGTTGCATAAGCAAAGATACATGATGATTTGAAAACTTATGAAAAACCTTATAAGTGTCATAGATCAATTACGTTGATGCCTTTTGCTTGTGTGGTGGCTCTAATCCAAAAGTAATTTTCTTGCATTTGGTGGCATTTGAACATGTGACCTTCAATTTTCAAGCTGAATTCCTTAACATTCCAATATAACTATGCTAACCCAAGGGGTTGCCCTCAATATCAAGGCTTCACAAGAAATTTATTATTCAATTATATACTTCAATACCGGCACAATTTCTTCTCTCTCCTCCCTAGGGTTCTCTCCTCTCCTCTTCATCTATTCACCTCCTCATTTTTTTTTTCCCAATCCAGTCTAGATTTTGGGATTTTTGCGACATGATTCCATGGATTAGCTTTTCTCGGGTTTCTTTGGTGCATTAGTCTAATTTTGAAAGAGATCGTAGGAACTTCATAAAGTTTTCAGTCTCATAGATGTCAAATTTGTGTCATGCAATCTTGTTACTCTGAATGATGATGGTTGGTGTATAAGTCCAGTTTTGAAAGAGATTGGAGGAACTTCGTCAACCTTTTGTTCCCATGGATGTCATATTTGTGCCCATGCAACCTTATTACTCTAAGAGACAATGGTGTTTGGAATGCCGAATCTAGGTTCACACTGCCCAAAGCCAAAGCCATCACAACAAATAGAGATAGCCATGACAACAAATGGAGATCTTGGTGTGTGCTCATTATTGTAGATGGATTTGGACAAGTCATAGATTTGCTCTTTGAGCGTGACTCCTAACCTTATTCTATTAATTCATCTTGTTATTTAGAGTTTATCTTGTTTTGAAATTATCTGGGATTTGTCTTGGTTTGAAATTGGACCACACGGTTTCTTCTTGTACTTTAGTGGAAATGAATGAAATATTGTTTTGATAATGCACACATTTCAATAAAAATCTTGTAATATTTTAAGAGAACATATAGAGAGAAAACATCAAAAGAAAGCTAGAGGAGTTTCTAATTACATAATAACCAAAATTTAATAGATGGAAAATATAAGAACATACCTCACTCTATACCTGATGATTACTTGCATATCTCTATTTTTGAAAATACCACTGAGGTTTACCTCTGGAGACTATTTTGAACATTCACATCAATTTTCCTTGTATCCCTATTTTTTTTTATTATGCCATTTTCTTTCCAAAAATGCCCCTTGTGGATTTTAAAATCTCAAACTCACCCAAAATACTCAAAGCCAATTAAGAACCAAACCACCCAAATCCTATGCAAGATGCTAAAAAAGGAGTTTGCAAGGAGTGCAATTTGATCTTTTCAATGTGGAGTTTTGCTTATAATTATACAAATGGTATTTGTAAAATAGGGTATGTGAGTGTTTATGACGTAAAAAATGAGATTTTTTTTTTGATATTTTCCCTTAAATAAATAATGTAGAAGGTTTATAGTCACTGACAAATTATGCTGGCTAGTTGTAGTGATCACGTACTTGTTTCAATTCAGTTGGGATGTGGGTTTTTCTTCGAGTTGCATTTGGGGTCGAGTTGCAAATGGCTTGCTAGACATTTGTAGGGCTGGGTAAAAATTGATTTAAGATATTGAAATTCAATTAAAGTTGGTCATAAACGAGTTTCTAGATTACACCTATTTGAAAATATTGAACCCGTAAATGGTTCACCACCTCCCCGCGTCACCTTCATCGATCGCAAGCCCCTCCTGGACTACCTCCAGGGCAAGATCTCCTCCTCCGTCATTCAGCTCTTCTCCCCACCAAAAAAAAAGAAAGAAAAGAAAAGAAAAAGAAACTCCCACTTCTCATCCGCTTCCTCGCCCTTTCGTCATCGAATACACCACGAGCGCGAAGGAGCTCGACAAAGGACAGGTCAAGTTGCAGCGCGATAGCTGGAGATCCGCCGGAGTGTGCGGACTATGCGGGGGACCACTTGATGGGCAAAGCGTGCGTCTTCGATCTCGTTAACGTGTCGCATGAAGCTGGAATCTATGCGGGCAGCGCGGAATTGAGCGGGGACGGGAAGGACGTGTGGATTTTCGATGTTGACTGGACTCTGCTCTCCAAGTGGGTTTGACATGGCGGAGGCACCGGTGATGCTGCCTAGTCTGAAGATCTATGAGCAAGTGTGGGGCGCACTTGGGTTTGCAGTACCAGTACGTAAAGGAATTAGGACCCGCTAGGACCACCCAAAATCGGACAGGAACCGCCCAAAATCGATGGTTCTTAAGTATACTAATCCGGTTTTCGGTTCCAATTTATGGGAACCGATGAATACCGACGCAGTTCCCAATTTCATGTGTGGATCCGCCTACCAATCCACCCGGACCAGTTCGATTACATCATAATTGTTAATATTAAAAAAATTTCAAAAATGTTTCGCGATACCTAACGTGAGGATCTTAGGCGAGGATTTTCTGTCAATGACTTGAATTGCAGTTCGGGCGCTACGTGTTTGTGAATATGCAGAGCTGAATTGAAATACTGAAAGGTCCACCTATTACTTTGGCCAAGAACTTGTGGTAGAAGTTTTCTGCGAGTTTCTCTTCCTCTAGCTTCGCAGTCATACTAGTGATGTATGGAGATGCCGTGACCATAAAGAGGATGAATGTTTTACTTTAGTTTTATCCTCATCTCTCACGTGAATACTTTGACTGTTTTAGTTTTTTGAATGTAGTTACCCAGTGTCGATTTACGAGAGGATGCAGGGGAGGTTGACGTGATGGCCCCGATCTGGGTAGTCAAGCAGACATTTTGTCGAGATCGCCGCGCATGGTGAGTTCATTGCCAGTGGGGAGAGAGGGTCCATCAGTGGAGTAAGGGACGACAAATGAGAAGAGTTGCATAGAGCCTGGTTGGTAACAATTTTGTTTTTGGAATAATTTCTATTTGGAAATGATTCATTTTATTCTATTATCTAGATGAGTTTATGAGAATTTAAATACGTTTAGTAACTGTTCAAAATTTCTATAATGTGTTTGATAAGATCTCAAGTATTAGAAAATTTTTAAATAATTTATTATATTTTTTCTTTTGTTTTTTCTTTTTCTTCTTCTTCTTCTTTCTTTGGTTGGTTGCTGGTGGCTAGGTGAGCTCGACCTTATCAGATTTGGGCGAGACCGAGCCTCACCCAATCACTAGGGAGGCTCGGCCGATGAGGCTCAACCTCGCCGGGGCCCAATGATTGGCCAAAGGAAGAAGGAGAAGAAGAAAAGGAAAAAAGAAAAGAAAACAGGAAAAAAGTGGATTTGATTTTGAAGTTGTTCCTAAGAACAAAGAAATAATTTTTTTTTATTTCTTGATTATGTTTTAAATCTATTCCCACGAACATATTTGTTCTGGGAACAAAAAAGAACCCAAATAGATTTTTGTTCCAAGGAACAAAAGAATAGAGTCAGACATTATTTTGCCTATTATCAAACATGCCCATAGTGTTTGAAGAACCCATTTATATTTAACTCAAAACCAAAACCCGAATATGTTTGAACTTGCTAACTCGACAAGTGAGTCCATAAATCTATTTTTCAAAGGATATGTTTCAACTTGCTAACTCGAGAAGTTAGTCCATAAATCTATTCTTCGAATGCAATAATATAGGGAGAAAAAATGCTTAAAATGAATTCCGAAATGCTAAATTGATAAAAATGAGTTAAATTAGTCAATTGAGTTAGAACATTTAAGACACCACTTACTCATTTAACGAGCCTAAATTTTATCCTAAGCAAAATAGAGAGAGCACTATACAGAGCAAAGAATCCATGCCCTTTTAGGATGATGGTCCTCTATCCTCTATACTTTCTTCGTTGTCTCTATAAATATCAACCATACAAAAAAAAAATAGTTAATATCAACAAAAACCCTAAACTGATACATATGTGATAAATTTACTCTCTATTAATTTCCGTTAAATTTTATTGTCAAATTACTAAGTTGTATAATACACGACAGTTGACAGATGTACCGATTTGATATTTTATCATCCGTTTGTCACAAGTTTATCGGTTTGTGATTTTTCGTGATATTAATATAATTTAACGGAAATTAACGAATGGTTGTTAAAAATACATCTATTTGGGTTTTTGGAAGTCAAAATACTAGTTTAGGATAAATTTGTCACGAATGTATTAGTTCGGGTATTTTTTTTCCTTTTGTATTAACCAAAATGAAAACTCATTTCATAAATCTATAGTCGAGATTTATTAAGTTGAGAATCCAAGTCCAAAGCTTCATATCCAAGGGAGGAAGACATCTTTTCCTTCTCTTTTTGGCCCTCTTATTTTTTGCTTTCCTTGGTGAACAAACATTTAATGGACTAATAGTCTTAATAAGAACACGGTAAATTCTATGATAATGTTATATATGCTTGGATGGACCTGAGCAGGTCCTTAAACTGCTCAATGGAGGTAAAGGCGGGAGAACCGCTCTGGGGTGAGTGACCCCGTACTTGCCTCCCCATCCCCTCGGTCGGGTGGATAGATATAGGCCGGGGATTTGGGGGCTCGTAGGCAGTGAAGGTGGGTAACCAATCCCAGAAACACTGCGTCTGTGGTAACACAGGCTATGACCGGGCTGGCATAGGGTAACCAATCCTTGTCTCTCATCCGGCGTGATACGAGGTGGGTGAAAATCCCACAGCTGACTGACCATGCCTCACGGCACAGTTTCATAACCAATTGGGTCAGTCAGTTCCCCCGATTAGTGGGATTTTCACCCATCTCGTATCACGTCGGGCGAGGGACAGGATTGGTTACCTTATGCCAGCCCGGGCCGTAGCTGTGTTACCACGGTACGTTGTTTCGGGATTAGTTACCCACCTTCACTGCTTACGAGCCCCCAAATCCCCGGCCTATATCTATCCACCCGACCGAGGGGATGGGGAGGCAAGTACGGGGTCACCCACCCTAGGGCGGTTCTCCCGCCTTTACCTCCACTGAGCAGTTTAAGGACCCGCTCAGTCCAATCTTACGGGGGAGTACTCCAGCCGCTATATTTATTGAGGCACGGAGCGCCTCTACCCCCCTTAGTTTAAGGCCGGGGGGGGGGGCGATCCCGTAAGGGCGGGGCGGCCTTACCCGGATCAGCTGCAAGCCCTCCCATAGGGCTTGCCCGTCATTTCCAGTGGAGCAATTTAACGAGCTGCTCAGCTCGAATCTTACGAGGAGTACCCCAACCGCTATATTTATTGAGGCACGGGAGCTGCCTCTACCCCCCTTAGTTTAAGGCCGGGGGGCCCCGCAAGGGCGGGGGGCGGCCTTGCTGGGATCGGTACAAGCCCTCCCATAGGGCTTGCCCGTCATTTCCAGTGGAGCAGTTTAACGAGCTGCTCAGCTTGAGATCTTACGGGGAGTACCCCAGCCGCTATATTTATCGAGGCACGAGAGCTGCCTCTACCCCCCTTAGTTTAAGGCCGGGGAGGCCCCTGCAAGGGCAGGGTGGCCCTACCTGGATCAACTGCAAGCCCTCCCATAGAGCTTGCCCGTCATTTCCGGTGGAGCAGTTTAATGAGCTGCTCAGTTCGATCTTACGGGGAGTACCCCAGCCGCTATATTTATCGAGGCATGGGAGCTGCCTCTACCCCCCCCCCCTTAGTTTAAGGCCGAGGGGGCCCCTGCAAGGGCAAGGCGGCCCTGCCTGGATCAGCTGCATGCCCTCCCATAGGGCTTGCTCGTCATTTCTAGTGGAGCAGTTTAACGGATGGGGTACTCCCCGTAAAAATCGAGCCAAGCAGCTCGTTAAACTGCTCCACTGGAAATGATGGGCAAGACCTAAGGGAGGGCTTGCGCTTGATCCAGCAGGTCGCCCGCTTTGCAAGCCGCCCCCCCGACCGTAAAAACTAAGGGGGTAGAGACAGCTCCCATGCATTGATAAATATAGCGGCCGGGGTACTCCTCGTAAGATACGAGCCGAGCAGTCATTAAACCGCTCCACTGGAAATGACGGGCAAGCCCTATGGGAGGCTTGCAACCGATCTAGGCAGGCCCGCCTCCCCACCCCCACCCCCTTCCCGGGCCTTAAACTAAGAGGGGTAGAGGCGGCTCCCATGCCTTGATAAATATAACAAATTTGGGGTACTCCCCATAAGAATACAAGCCGAGCGGCTCGAGCTAAGCGCTCGCTAAACCGCTCCACTGGAAATGACGGGCAAGCCATAAAGGAGGGCTTGCGGTGATCCAGGCAGGGTCGCCCGCTTTGCAAGCCCCCCCTCCCCCCCCGACCGTAAAAAAAATAAGGGGGGTAGAGGCGCTCCCGTGCCTTGATATAACCGAGGGAACTGACTGACCCAGTTGGTTATGGAACTGTGCCGTAAGGCATGGTCAGCCAACTGTGGGATTTTCACCCATCTCGTATCACGCCAGGCGAAGGACAGGGATTGGTTACCCCATGCCAGCCCAGTCGTAGCCTGTGTTTCCATAGATGCAATGTTTCTGGGATTGGTTACGCACCTTCACTACCTACGAGCCCCCAAATCCCTGGCCTATATCTATCCACCCGACCAAGGGGATGGGGAGGCAAGTACGAGGTCTCCCACCCCAGGGCGGTTCTCCCGCATTTACCTCCATTGAGCAGTTTAAAGACCTGCTCAGGTCCAATCTTACGGGGAGTACCCCAGCCGCTATATTTATCGAGGCACGGGAGCTGCCTCTACCCCCTTAGTTTTTTACGGTCAGCAGGGCCCCTGCAAAGGCAGGGCGACCCTGCCTGGATCAGCTGCAAGCCGTCCCTTAGGGCTTGCCCATCATTTCCAGTGGAGCTGTTTACGAGTTGAGAACACGGTAGATTCTATGATAATGTTATATATGCTTGGATACCAAGGTCCGAATCGACTGGCTATTTAGCGGTGGCGCGACGGTCTTTGATTTAATTGCAGTCATCTTATAAAGAAAGGAACTTCAGAACCAAGGTAGAGAATTCAATTAGTCATTAGAAAAGAGAAAAGGCCAAATAAGTCCATGATATAAGGTATCTTCTTCCCCACGTGATGTACATGATATGATCATGGTCAAGGTGAAATCATAATGACTCTTCAACCTAATTCAACACCACTTTCAAAAGGACCCCTTCCAATGTATAATTTTTCAATTCTTCTCTTACCTGTGTCTATTGTAGTGCTAGTAACACCTGCCCGGATAGTGAATGAAATTCCAGAGAAATGGGCTTCTAGATGTCCAAAAAATAAAAAATAAAACTTAAAACACATGGAAAGTTCCACATCGTCAAAAAGTCATTCGCGTGAAATTCATACCTTTCCTCTACGATTTTCTCCTTTTGGTCTCATTTTATATGAATTACAATTGGGTTTAAGCTTCTTTATTCTCTCTCGCTGTTTTCGCATCTTTCGCCACTTTATCAGGACTTAATATTATAAAAGGTAAATATCATAAAAAAGCCATAAATTAATATACCTATAATAAACTTATCCCGAATTAACTTTTTAATCACAAAAGTTCCAAACTGGTATATCTGTAATAAATGTACCTCAAATTATTTTTTTATCAAAAAAAAATCACAAACTAGTATATTTATGACAAACTTACCATTTGTGAGTTCTTGTTAAATTATATCAATATCACGAAAAATCATAAACTAATACACCTGTTATAAATAAAGGGAAAAACTCCAAACTGATACATCCGTTAACTATCACGTGTTATTCAACTTAGCAATTTGACGGAATTTTAAATGGAAGATAAATTTGTCATAAGTATACCAGTTTGAGATAAATTTATCACAAATTTACCCGTTTTGGATTTTCGTAATATTAACCTTATAATAAAAAAATGGCTTTAGAAATTCTGCTCTCGAAGCTTTGTATTGCCCATTCTTTCAACAGCAAAACCATCAATTATCTCACTTGCTTTGTCGCCTATCGAACCTCATACATTAGCATTGTTAGTGTTACATTTGGCCTAATCATCCGTGATTTTGCAACAAGTAACATAAACGATTCTATCTCGATAGGTAGATTGATTCTTTTATGAGGAGACGTGATATGATTTAATTAACCTCGCTTGACCGTGTCGGACAATACACTACCTATTTCGAAACGGCACTATCAACCTTTTACCTGGAATATCATCTTTGTCCCGTACAAGAGAACTTCTGGAACTTGAATAGGTCCTTAGGCTGAATCTAGGGGTTGTAAATTTTTCTTAGGGAGGAAGCGAAGTCCTTTACTTCACCGCAACGAGAACTGTTCATCCAATATTTCTAATTCATTATTATATAGGATTATGGTGTGAAAGCTCCACCACTTTTGACTTGCTGGTGGTAAGAAAAGCGCAGGGTCCTTTTCGCATCCTAAAGCCCGTTTGCAAGGGGCTGCTGTTTCTGTCTTCATGCAGTCTGGTCCACCTCGTGGAATGACCCATCCGGACATGTGATACTTTCTTTGCGGTGGGATCGCATGGTTCTTTATTAACGATCACGTCATGTTCGGACTAGTTGCGGAGCCCCGCCCCGATAAGTCCACCTTTTCAACCCTCAACATATTATTTTGCATCGCTCAACAATAAATCTTATATGCTCTTTATATTTATGTGATCTCTTTATTTATCAATTTAATTTTTTAAAGAAATTTCCTAACATGGTATAGAGCTCCTCCTAGAGAGAAAAAAACATGATATAGAGCCAATGCTATTGATCTGGTTAATCACGATGCTTTCCTTGCACATTTTAAACCTTCACAATGTTGACATACTTGATATCCATGGATAAATTAGGAGAAATTTCTTAAATTTTATATATAAAATGCGATTGAATCCTATACTTTTTAATTGATTCGAATAAGTCTTAAACCTTTTTCTAAATGTGCAATCAAGGACTTTCAAAACGGTACTTAAAATTACATAAGTTTCACGCAACGAGTACTTATATGACATCCTTAAATGGCACTTTTTCAGCATCATTTTAGGGCTGAGGACTTGATTTTTCAATTATGACTATTGTGTTCCAAAAATAAGGCTTAGGACTTGTGGTGCAATTTTCTCGCCTAACTTGAGACTATCTCAGGAGTCGTCGAAGCTTTTGACACGGTTAAGTTCGGGAGTAAATCATATGAAACACACCGTTCTTGTACATGCTTTAGCTAAATCATTTATAAGGCATGAAGCATTCAGGATTTGCAAACACATTTGTTTTAGAAACTCATACGGACACCTAAAAAAACTAGAAAAACTCTCAAGACACTCCACGACATCCGCGTGTAAGGTTTCATTTGTTTTGCAAAAAAATCGATAATTTCAAAAATATTTTCTTAAAGAAAGATCACTTGTATCACTTATAAAATTAACTGTATGAAAATATTTTCATTAATTGCGAAAATGTTTAGATATAATTTGTTACTGATAATAAAAATACTTTTTTTATAATTTTTTCAATTTTTTTTATTTTTCGTGAAATAAATAAATCTTAAAATTATTATAATTAAAAGGAAAAAAACAAAAGAATCGAATTTATTTAGGGCGGTAATAACTTGATATAAAATTAAATCAGTACATGAAGAACGTTGCTTCGCGGAAAACGCCCTCAAGAAGACCCCCTCTAGAAACACTGGGGCCCAAGCAAATCAGGACAATCCTGCAGCATTTTATAGTTTTCTTTTCTGGGTGATAGGACTCATTGACTAGTGTCTACGACTAGGAACATGTCTACATGACTCATCCTCATCTAGAAGACCCGCCCCACAAACCCAATCTTAAATTAAAATTCAGTTAATAGGATCATCGACCCTTCTTTCTCGTCTCTCTCTCTATCTCTTCTATTATTCCTCTTTATTCCCCATCGATCAGGGAAAAAAATTAATATAATGAAAAATTCAAAATTAATACATTTACGTTAAATTTATTATAAATTAATTTTTTAACTATAAAAAATCTTAAACCAATACATATATAATAAATTTACTTGAAATTAATTTTTGACTAAAAAAACCCTAAATTGATTTATCATCCGTTAAATTTTTGTTAAATTGAATTAATACCATGAAAAAATATATGTGACAATGGAGGTAAACTTATTAATTGTCATGTATCGTTCAATTTAGAATTTGACAGTAAAAGAAAAAGGAAAGAAAACCAAATCGCCTCATCTAGAAGCTCTCCTCTCATCCAATTTCCAAACTACTACCTTCCTCTCTTTCTCTCTCTATTATATCAAGACACGCTCCTGGTCACATGCAAGTGCCTATATATGGCCAAATGGGAGCGTAATCAGAAAGTGTCCAGTAGAAACTTCTTGTCTAAACGCAAGAAAAGAAAAAAAAGATCGCCCCTCATCTTCTCTCTCCATCTCTTTTGGCAACACTTGGCTTCTTCTTCTTCTTCTTCTTTTTCTTCTAGCCGATCTTGCTCGTGATGGTCGTTTCACGCGATGAGTCCAGGCAAGAGCCAGAGCAAGAAAGCATTGTGGGTCATTCGCAAGACCCAAATCAAGAAGCAGAAGGAAATGAAGAAGACGAAGCAGAGACGCTCTCTCTCTGCGACCTCCCGCTCTACAGCGATTCGGCCGAGCGGGAGAAGGACAGCTTCTCCAACGTGGTAGCAGAACCAGAACAAGCCCGAGGCGCATCGACTGGCCCTCATCGGGATCAAGAAGACTTGTTTGAATTCTCCTCCAGCGAGGACTTGAGCATTTCCTCCGTGCACCATTCGGGGCACATAATCTTCTGTGGCAAGCTCATCCCGTATGGAGAGCCGCCGCCCGTCGCGAAGAGCGCGGATGATCTCATCAGAAAGCGTCCCGCAAAGTCGAAGAAGAGGTGGTTCTTTCGCTGGAAGCTGCGCCTGTTTAGGAAGTCCAGAACGTCGTACTCGTACCGCAAGTTGAGATCGGACAAGAAGAAGCGGTCGAAGCCGCGGGAAGTGACCGACTCCAAGAACCTGCCATTGGAGAAGTTCAGGAGCGTAGATGGGTCGGCGAGGAAGGTGGGAGCAAAGGGCAAGTGGTACTTCCTCGTGTTTGGGTCGGCCAGGTTCCCGATGGAGATGGAGTTGAGCGACATGAGGATGAGGCAGAGCCGCCGGCGGAGCCAGGCCTCGATGGTCCAGTCGACGGATGATGCCGAGAAGAAGATTCCGAGGAACTGGGGGCTGTGGCGGCTTTTGAGGACCTTGAGCTGCAGTAGCAGCAACAACGGGGATAACCATACGAGCAGTGCTATGGTAGAGGCTTCACCAAATGAGTTGCATTCCAACTCAAGTGGCTAGGACTCTGCTTTTTTTTTCCAGAAATCTAGATCAAGTACTCAGGACGGGTTCTAATTCTATGGTGCTCCTTGCTTGTCATGTAAATATCGGGAGTCCTGTATAGCAAATAAGCATTCTAGGATGAAAGGAGTGCTTTTTTTGAAGCTTATAGATCCTGCTGACATTGTGCTTCCTCTGCTTTCCATGGAAGTTCTTAATCGGGTAATGTTATTAGCGTAAAATCCAGATGCGGAATTCAAACTCTTAGTTGACGTTTTTCAAATCAAGGGGTCATTTTTAAGCACCCAGAAAATCTTCCCACGTTTTCTGTAATTCTCGTTCAAAAGCAAAAGATCCCGCGATTTCCTCCAACAGGCAAAGGAAAACAGCAAAAGTCAAGAGTATAGATTCACTATTTTCTTCGTGATGGTTGTCCAAAGCAGAAACACGCCCGTTAGATCCCTTCTAGTTGTTGTTTGTCTAACCAAGAGGGGACCAAACGCTCCCTCTCCACCGCAAGCCTTTTCCGCGTTCGAACCTCGCCGTCTGTTTGAATGGTCATTAGATGAAACCCGTTTGGATAACTGTGTTTTTGTTCCGGTCTAGAGTTACAAGACTCCAAAACTTCAGCTTCAAAAAAGGTCAAATTAAGGAGTCGCAAGTCAAAGGAAGATTATGACATTGTAGCTCCTGGATCGTTGGCCTTGTGTTGTAAAGCTTGATAAGATCCAATTTTCAAAGGGCTGAAACTCCGTGAGGTTAAGTAATCTCTAGCTCCTGGACCCACCAAAAAGGCAAAAATAGCTGTCGAAAAAAACGAGACTCATGCTGTAGCATGTTGAGAGAGACATGGCAATTAAATTAGGACACCTACCGCCTGCAAAAGATGTGGTTTTACTATCATTTGGCTGTGCCAGGATGCATCAAAAACGTATGAAAAGGTCAAAGGAAAAAGTATGATGATTTGAAGGCACTGATGATGCAGATTTTACGCCTTAACTATATGAATCAGGCAGACAAGCATGTTTCCCTTCTTTTCGGGAGGATATGAAGACATAGTCAAGCCGATGGATTTTCTCCATCTTTTTCAATATTGTTTATTAGATGTTAGAGTGGGCCAATGTTTTTATTTTCTTCATTAATTGGGTGGAGAGGAAATCTCTCCACAAGAGCCGCAACCCTATTTGTAGTAGGATATAAGAATTTTCTCTATTAAGAAATTTGCTTATGACATGATTTAAGTTGAGGACCTCATGAAAGACAATGTGACTTATTTATCGTTTGGCTACTACTCTTGATAATAATTGATAAATGTTATTGTTAGAGTAACTTTTTTAATCTACTAGTGATTAAACTGTGCACATTGTAAGAAAATAATTCATTTCATGAGCTTTTTGGGTGGAGAGGAAATGAAGACATGGTCAAGATGATGAAATTCCGAAAAAAAAAAATTTGATGAATTTCCTCCATCTTTTTCATTATTATATATTAAATTTTAGAGTGGGCCAATGTTATTATTATTATTATTATTATTATTATTATTATTATTATTATTATTATTATTAATTGAGTGGAGAGAATCTCTCCACAAGAGCCGCAACTTTATGTGTATTATAATTTAGATAATCTCCCCACAGAGTAAATGCCCAAGACACAAGTTGATCAAAGATTTGCTCATCCCATGGTTTGAGATTGTGACCTCATGAAAGACAATGACTCATTTATCACTTGGCTACAACGCTCGATGATAATACAAATGTTATTGCTGAAGGAACTTTTTCTTCTACTGGTGATAAAACTGTGTGCATTGCAAGAAAATAATTCATTTCATGAGATTTTTGGGTGAACATGAAATGAAGAAATGGTCAAGCTGATGAATTTCCTTGATCTTTTTCATTATTATATATTAGATTTTTGAGTGGACCAATGTTTATTTATTTATTTATTGGGTGTAGAAGAAATCTCTCCACAAGAGCCTCAACCCTACATGTCTTATAATTTAGAAAAACTCTCCACAAGAGATAGTAAAAGCCCAAGACACAAGTTGATTAGAAATTTGCTTGACACAGTTTGAGCTTGTGACCTCATGCAAAACAATGTGGCTTATTTATCACTTGGCTACCACGCTTGATCATAATTGACAAATGTTATTCTTAGATTAGCTTTTTCTTCTATCAGTGATTAAACTGCATGCATTACAAGATTATAATTCATTTCATGAGAATTTGGGTGGAGGGGAAATGAAGACATAGTCAATCTAATGAATTTCCTCGATCTTTTTCATTATTATATATTATATCTTAGAGTGGGCCAATTTTTTTTTTCTAATTAATTGGGTCAAGAGGAAATCTCTCTACAAGAGCTGCAACCTTACTGTATCATAATTTATAAAATCTCCACAAGAGGTTCGAAATGCCCAAGACACAAGTTGATGAGAGATCTGCTCATGACATGTTATTGTTGGATTAACTTTTTCTTCTAATAGTGATAAAACTGCATGCATTGCAAGTCATGGTCAAGTTGATGAGTTTCCTCAATCTTTTTCGTTATTATTTATTAGATTTTAGAGTGGGCCAATGTTTTCTTTAAAAAAGTAATTGGGTGGAGAGGAAATCTCTCCACAAGAGCCGCAACCTTACGTGTATTATAATTTAGAAAATCTCTCCACAAGAGGTTCTCAATGCCCAACATACAAGTTGATCGGAGATTTGCTGATGACATGTTATTATTAGATTAACTTTTTCTTCTACTAGCAAGATTATAATTCATTTCATGAGATTTTTGGGTGGAGAGGAAATGAAGACATGGTCAAGTTGATGAGTTTCCTCGATCTTTTTCATTATTATTTATTAGATTTCAGAGTGGGCCAATGTTTTATTATTATTATTAATTGGGTGGAGAGGAAATGTCTCCACAAGAGCCACAAGGTGTATTATAATTTAGAATATCTCTCCATAAGAGGTTCTAAATGCCCAATATACAAGTTGATCAGAGATTTGCTCATGACATGATTTGAGCTTATGACCTCATGAAAGACAAAGTGACTCATTAATCACTTGACTACCATGCTCGATGATATTTGAGAAATGTTATCGTTAGAGTAACTTTTTCTTCTACTAGTGATAAAACTGCGTGCATTGCAAGAAAATAATTTATTTCATGAAATTTTTGGGTGGATAGGAAATGAAGACATGGTCAAGCTGATGAATTTCCTCAATCTTTTTCATTATTATTTATTAGATTTTAGAGTGGATCAATTTTTTTTTTTTTCTATTGGGTGGAGGGGAAATCTTTCCAGAAGAGCCGTAGCCCTATGTGTATTATAATTTAGAATATCTTTCCACAAGAGGTAGTAAATGCCCAAAACACAAGTTGGTAAGCGATTTGCTCATGACATGGTTTGAGCTTGTGACCTCATGAAAGACAATATAACTCCTTTATCATCTAGTTACCATGCACGATGATAATTAACAAATGTTATTGTTAGAATAACTTTTTCATATAATAGTGATAAATCTGCATGCATTGCCAGAAAATAATTCATTTCATGAGATTTTTGGGCAGGGAGGAAATGAACACATGGTCAACCTGATGAATTTCCTCGATCTTTTATTTATTTATTGGGTGGAGAGAAAATCTCTCCACAAGAGCCAACCATATGTGTATTATAATTTAGAAAATCCCTCTACAAGAGATAGTAAATGCCCAAGACACAAGTCAATAAAAAATTTGCTCATGACATGGTTTGAACTTGTGACTCATTTATGAGTTGGCTACCATGCTTGATGATAATTGACAAATGTTATTGTTAGGGTAACTTTTTCTTCTGCCGGTTATAAAACTACATGCATTGCAAGAAAATAATTCATTTCACGAGATTTTTGGGTGAAGTGGAAATGAAGACATGGTCAAGCTAATGAATTTTCTAGATCTTTTTCATTATTATTTATTAGAAAGGGCCAGTGTTTTATTTTTTAACTAATTGGGTGGAGAGGAAATTTCTCCACAAAAGCCACAACCCTACATGTATTATAATTTAGAAAGTCTCTCCACAAGAGATAGTAAATGCCTAAAAGACAAGTTGATTAGAGATTTGCTCATGACATGATTTTAGCTTGTGACCTTATGAAAGATAATGTGACTCATTTATCACTTGGCTACCATGCTTGATGATAATTGACAAATGTCATTGTTAGAGTAACTTTTTCTTCTACTAGTTATAAAAACTACGTGCATTGCAATAAAATAATTCATTTCATGAGATTTTTGGGGGAAGAGGAAATGAAGACATGGTCAAACCGATGAATTTCTCGGTCTTTTTCATTACTATTTATTAGATTTTAGAGACGGACAATGTTTTCTTTATTAATTGAGTGGGGAGGAAATCTCTCCACAAGAATCGCAACCCTATGTGTACAATTTAGAAAATCTCTCCACAAGAGGTAGTACATACCAAATGCACAAGTTGATCGGAGATTTGCTCATGACATGATTTGAGCTTCCAACCTCATAAAAGGCAATGTGTCTCATTTATCATTTGGCTACCACACTCAATGATAATTGACAAATGTTATTGTTAGAGTAACTTAATCATCCATCGGTGATAAAGCTGCATGCATTGCAAGAAAACAATTCATTTCATGAGATCTTTGGTTTAAAAAAAAGTTTCACAATATACCCCACCGGTGGAAATTTTTCTTTCTATAAGCAGGGTTGAGATCAGGATAGATATATACATTTCCATAGACCGCGATTTAAAAGCTAGAGAGGAAAAATTTAAATAAACACACGAAATGAAACAATTTTCTCAAAAAAATGGTCTATAATGAAATTTTATTTCTAATAAAGGTATGAAAATGATCAAATAAGTCTTAAATAAATGCCCGCACTTGCTAACCAGCCAAATCTTCTTCGGTCAGCTTTTTCAGGTGGCTAGAGGGGAACCCAAACTTGCAGTTAGGTAAGAAATAGGTAAAATCCTAAAAATCGAAAACCTCAATCTGAATGAGTAAAATCCACAGAGATGCTCAGCCTCCTCTTGTTGCTCAGGTTCCGACTTTGAAACTGTTCTCTTCTTCCTTCTCTGTCTGCGAGATTGTTTTTTCTGCAAGCGTGGTGCGACCCGAACTCATCTTTAGCCGTTTCTTCCGCAGAACTTCATCCTCTTTCGTCCCTGTTATCTGTAAAGTCTGCTATTGCTCTGTAGTCTTCACTGCCGTGGGCTCCCTCTTGCACTTTATTTTATATTGGGCACTCTCTATCCCTTTCGAAGTTGGGTTCTTTCACTCATCGGGTTTCTGTTTCATCATGTTTTTATATGGGCCTGAAAGTTAAAGAAGGGTTCTTGCTTGTTCAGAGAATCGATGTTCTTCTGGTCTTTGCTATCCCGCATTAGCTCATACTCTATGAAAGCTCTCTTTAAGTATTTTTACTGTTCTTTAACCAAGGTTGAAACTGAAGACTCTCTTAATGGGCAAAATCCTAAAGAAACACAATAATTTGGAGAAAATCCACCAAGAACCCTTAGATTAGAATTAAATTTGGGTTTTATGTATTTAGAGTTTCCTCCATATTTGTTGGGGTGCGGTTTATACTCTCAATCGACAAAAAAGCATGGGGTCTTGCTCCCTGGTGAGTGGGCCGGGGCCACCCTAATGAGGTTTAGGGGGCAACACCACTAGTCGTTGGAGAGTTTTCATAGTTTGAGCCCGTATTTTGATGGTAGTTTGAGTTCGAACTTATGAATAGCTTCCGTTGTCTATATATAATCTCTTTATATTATAATTGAGAGTTGTAATAGAGAGTTGGGAGGTACTAATTATAGCGGAATTTTCTACTGGATATAGCTCTAATTTAGGCGGACCAAGATAAATCTTGTGTCTTGATTTTCTTTTTTTCACATTTACTCTCTATATTTTGTTGTGTCTGTACGTTGAATCCTAATTCTAGGCGACTGCATATTTTGGACAAAATGCCCTTGCTCTAATAGTCTAACTGTTGGAGAGAGCTGATTGGCGAAGATTTGATGGGTTTGCGAGTTCGGGTCTTTATTAGAGACTAACTTGAGTCGTTTATTAGAGACTAACTTGACTAAGTACGAGCCCTTACTTGGATAATATCCACTCCATGCTCTCTCTCTCTCTCTCTTTTTGGGAAAATGGCTCAAGATCAGATCCCTATCTAAAATTATTCCTTAAAGGATTTATTACCGAAAGTATTACTTATAAATCCTAGATATGGAACGAAAATTTCATATTACTGAGATGTAACTATGTTGGATATATTGCTGTATTCAAAGAATTAAGATATTGTCATTATAAAAAAGGGAACTCCGGAGGTTATTCAACCAAGGTATTCCATGTTAACAGCGATTTTCAAAAGGCAACTATCATTCAACAAGTTTAAGCTAGATGTAACTATTAAGTTTAGAAGTTAAAGTGTTATATTGCTGGTCCTAAGTAAGTCCTTAAACTGCTTCGTCTGAGGTCGTTATGCACCTTGATAATCTTTGGACGTTAAACACCTAGAGGGTATTGCCTCCTCTCATGGAAGAAAAAATATATAGAGGGGAACTAGGTGATTGGACATGTGGATATTGACACGTTAAACTATCCCATGTTATCATCAATTTTCAAAACGCAATTATCATTCAACATGTTTAAATTGAGATGCGACTATTAAGTTTAGAACTGTTATATTATCAGATGAAAAACGAAAATAAAATGCCAAAAAAGAGAACGAGTATAGGGAAAAAAAGGAATTGTGTGCTAGGGTGAGCATGGTTCCAGGGTAGAACCTTGAACCGGACCGGTAGGAACCTATAGGTTCCAGGTTCCAAGATATGTATGATGGGTTCTAGGTTCCAAAAAATTAGTAACCTATTTCAACGGATAGGTTCCAGGTTCTTAGTTGGAGGAACCTGAAACCTGGAACCTAGAACCTGTAACATATAACCTAAAATAAGTTTTAATATTTTTCTTGATCCATGTCTACAAGCGATTTTCCGATATTCCATGTTGTTCGATGATGAATATATAATTTGAAAGCATTAGTCTGAGTTTTCATTTTATAGCTAAGATTTTTACTTTATTAATGTTTATATTTTTCGTATTTCTAGATATAAGTTATGATTAGTAAATTATAATCTTTCAAATAATAACATAAGTGGGACCTAGGTATAATGGTTTCAGGTTCCAAAAAATGAGGAACCTGTTCCAACAAGTAGGTTTCAAGTTCCAGATGGAACCTGTATGGAACTTAGAACCGTTGACCTTTACTTTTATCTAGTTGAATTCCTTACTAATGATTCCTTTTCTTCTATTGATAGTTTTGTTTATTTTATATTCTCTTTGATGAATGACAAGCCTATTTATTATTATTGCATTCATTTTCATTTTGTTTATAAAAAAAAAAAAAAAAAACTATTGGACTCTGGAACCGACCCCGGCACCTGTGACAAGATAGGTTCCAGGTTTCAGGTTCAGACGAGTAGGTTCCGGGTTCCAAAAAATGAGGAATTTGTACCCGAGGATAGGTTCCAAGTTCTAGGTGGAAACTGTAAGGAACCTGAAATCGCTCACCCCTAATTGTGTGGGCATGTATCAAAGAATTCCTTGCCATGAATAAAAAAAAAAAAAGATTGATGTTTCTGATTTCGACTTTATGAAGCAGATCAAGTCACCACAACCGTGTCAAGCAAAAAACAATGTAATTATTCTATAGGAAACATAGTGATAGTATATTTCCTCTATTAATGTACTTATATTTTGTCTCTTGAAAGCTTAGATGTTCTGTTTTTTTTTTTTAAATCTCATTCCTCGTTTAAATTATTTATCTTTTTGATATTTCTTATTTTGGTCGTCTCAAATTATTATTAGAAAAAAGAATTAACACCCTGAAAAATCTCAAACCGGTACACTTGTGACAAATTTATTCCAAACTAATTATTTAACCATGAAAATCCCCAAACCGGTATACATATGACAAATGTACCCTAAATGACCACAAAAAAGTCCGAACTAGTACACTTATGATATTTACCCCAAACTAATTTGTTCGACCGCCAAAAATCTCAAAATGCTACATTTATGACAAATATTCTATCCATTAAATTCGATTAATATCCTAAAAAATTGCAAAAATTGTATAAATGTGACATACAAAGAGTAATCAATTGTCACGTGTCTTTGATAGTAAAATTTAACGGAAACTAATAGTAAGTAAATTTGAATTTGGTGTAAATTTGTCAGATGTGTACTGGTTTGGAGTTTTTGGTGGTTCGGGGTAAATTTGTCACATGTGTATCAATTTAGGATTTTTCAAGGTATTAACCCTAGAAAAAAAAAGAGTTGGACATGCATCATGTGAAAATATAAATGCGAGAATGTTCAGAATTAATGAAGCGCAGAATAATACAACAAAAAAGAAAAAGAAAAGAAAACATTGATCTTTTCTAAGCAACTTGAATTCAACTGGTCATAAGAACATAGCGTGGAAATGAGTTTGAGTATGTATGACGGCAACATCCACCTTCCTCTTCCTCAAAGTCCACAGATCCCACCAAAACCCTCCCCCCCTCTCTCTCTCTCTGCGTGAAGCGGGCGCTGTTGAAACAGATCGTCAAGCATGAGGAAGAGAGCGAAGCGAAGCGCGAGCCAGCGAGACAGCGCTCCATCGTCTTCTCAGCAGCGGCACAAGCGCGTCAAGCTCTCGAGGCCTGAGGCTGAGCCAGAGTACGTGGAGGAGGAGACCGGCTTGGTGAACTTTGGCCACACTCGGCGTTCCAGGATTCATGTCTGTGCAGCGATGATGTGTCTCGCGAGCGTGGTGTTCGGTTCGATCGCTCCGGTGGAGGTTCCTGTGAGCGTTGTGATTTTGCTTCTCCTCGAAATTCTCTAGGGTCCGTTCTCCGGTCCCGGGACAACGTACATGGCGATTTCGCCTGATCTCTTTGTCTGTCGATCCTCAAAAGGGTCTGACGTTTGTATCGAAACAGTAAACAGAAGAGGATGTTCGTCCGAACTTGATCTGTAGATGTGTTTTTCATCTAATTTTCAGATGATTCAGTAAACACTAAACAAATATGCGTTATTTCTTTCTATGCCTAAAAATCCCTTTCGTTCTATACCACTCTTTCTGGTTATTTGGCTTCCAGCACGAATTATTTTCTTTTAATTTTTCACACGGTAAGATTTATTTCCTTTTATGCTATTTATACGTTATGGAAAATAGATTGATACGGTATTTCATTTTAATATTGTCTATCATCGCACACGACCATGACAATTATTGAAACAGGATCAACTAATTTTAGTTGGGTTAATGTTTAATAAATTAGTTGGAGAATTAGGAAAAGTGATGTGTATGCAAAATATTAATATTTAGAAAGGTTTGCAAGTTAGATATTTACGAAATATTGGAATTATTAATTAAAAGAAAGAAATTATTGACACTATATGAAGAAACTGTAAACTTATATGTACAAACCAAAAATTATTTTAGGATTTCATACTTTTTTAAGGTTGTTCAAAATTGAAATACGTGAGAGATAAAATAAAATGATTCGATTATGTATTTGTATATTTACATGATATTTGTATAATAACTAAAAGAGTGTATTTTGAGTAAGAATAAAAATGATTGGATCCCTCAAAGACGGTACTCTTTACTTTATAGAATAATCTAAATTTGCAGTATAACGATGAATTGCTTCGGCGTTCCCACGTTTTGGTAAAATTGTATTATTATGTATTTGGAAAAAGCCATTATGGTTTCGACCAAAAAAAGATCCATTATGGCAACCTGTAAGAATTTAATTAACCCATTAATTATATATAAATGTGTTACTATTGTCTACTTCTGGGTTGATTCATGGAAATACACATTGAAATCAAATCAGATTTTCTTTCCAACAAAAAACCAAATTAGGTTCTATTAATTTGAAGGATTCGAAATATTTTGGAAGTCGCATAAAGGGGCAATGTCGTGATTGATGAATAGTATAATTTTTGTTCCATATTCAATGTAGTCTACGATTTCTTTTTTAATTTAGGGTTATTTGCTTCATTAAAAAAATCATATTTAATAAAAAATATTTTTCTTAAAATAATTTCTTGCGTTGCTCACAAAAAATTATATGAACGAGGCATTTTACGAAAAAATTTAAGTATATATTATTATCAATAATGAAAATATTTTTTATTGCCTCATTTTTAAAAAAATAATTTTCAAATCGTTCGAATTTTTCTCAAAACAAATAAATCATGAATGAATTTTTCGAATTGGGTGTAATGTTATCATGTTATTAAAGTGAACTAATGAAAACTTATTGATGCACTTTTAATTTGAATCATGACCAATCTATGTGGCTTAGGGAGTGAGTCAAAACGAAAAACGTTTTCATTATCAGCGTATAATGATTTTTTTTTTCAACTTTGACTTATATTCTTAGGAGATACAAATGGTTAAAATAAAGAAAATCTTTTTTTCTATCGTTGCATAAACGGAGCTGCATTTATTGTTTATGTGATAGAAAAATCAACCCACTCAAATCCTCGGATCTAGAAATATAAAGCGTACGCTGAAAAGTGGCGAGGAAAAAGGAAAAAAAATTAAAATGAGGATTTTCACGATCCGATTTTCATCTCCTCCTGGCACCTGCTGCATCATTTCTCTCCTTTTCTCAAAAATCTCTCACACGTCTCCCTTCTCTTTCTCGAGAACGTCCACTGTCCCCGCCGCGATCCTCCGCCGGTGGCAGCTACTGGAAAACAATGCAGAGGGTTGGTGGAGTCGGGGTTGGATGGCTCGACGGCACGAGCTTCCCTCTAAAGAAGAGGTCGCCGGCGAGATAGAGACAGACACACGAAATATTCGCGTGGCTCTAGCCGGACGACCCAGAAGGGAGGGAGAAACCGAACTCCCCGTCGACTTCGTTGTCGCCTTCCACGTTGCAAACTGAGTGCAAAGTTTGAGGAGCGAACAAGTTTAAACGCCGGTGAAGCCTCCCGTGTCCGGGTCGTCCAGCAGATTAGGGCCTACATAGAGAAGGAATGCCTCCCAGGTATGACTCAAGCTGTTTTTCGTTTCAGCTTATCAGGGTTCTTCAGTGATGCGTGGATGGGGAATGTTGTTGGGTTTGAATGTGGTCGGTACTCTGCTTTGAGAAGCAAGGGAAAACATTCGTTTTTACATCGTTTTTAACTAATGAACCGACCGAGCATTGAGCATTAGGACGATACACTTGGTCTTGGAAGAGGCCGTGATTTGACTATGGGAAGGAGAAACTCAAAATAAACTGGTGAAGCATTCGTCTGAAAAGGGGTAATGTAGTGTGGATTTAGTGTGGGGGCTTTGGTGATAGAATGGTGAAAAATGAGTTAAATTCGGTCATGATATGGGCTGGGCTGGGCTTGGCTTAGGGCTTGATATGACTAATAAAATTGGGCTGGATAGTGTCATATTGAAATTAGGCTTTGAAAAATTTCCAATTTGAAATGGGCTCGATGTAGAACTCGGTGGTGTCTTTAAGCCCAGATCCAATGCCCATAGACCAGAGTCCAGTCCATATTCGGACCAAGTCCCCAGGGCCCCGCCCGAGCCCCTTAAAAATATTTATTAAAAAGAAAATTCGAGATTTAGCTTAGCGTCATCTTAGTTAGTATATATGGTTTTGACAATTTAGAAAATGCCTTTAATATAGTTCAATTTTCGATATGTGGATCTTTTTAGTAAAAGATTGGACTCAATTTCAACATGGGTTGCTACTTAATATTGAGTTTACTTCCATATACTTTACTTTTATCTTTACTTTTATCGTATTGATTGTGATAGTTTTTTTTTTTTTTTTTTGAGCAAGATTGATTGTGATCGTTTACTTTCCCTTGATTGTGCACTGATGTAGGAACATCATTTAGTGCCATGGGTTAGTAAAAATGGTTGAAATTGCAAGGACCTTTAGGTGGCAAATTAATCAAGTTTAGGTATCGAAATGGCACTAATTATATAATTAGTGAAATCAAGTCCATAATTTTATATTTTTGGTTACGTAGGAAGTGAGATATTCTTTCGTATCTCACTTAGCTCCTAGGTTCCTTCACATAAGATTTTCATAGGGTTAATTGAATTTAGATATGAGACTCTAGTGTTGCACGAGATAAAGGTACGAAAGAACCCATGCCATTTGGGGACCGTCAGTCCACCTTTGGTATTACCTTAAAACTTGTTCCCCAGTCATATCGAGAGGGTTGCAATAATTATATTCTCATAATTTTCTAAATATGAAAGAAATAACTTGAGTTATAATTTAGAAAGCAAAACCAAAAAGAAAATACACTTTTACTTCCAAAGGGTAAACAAACTCACTCATAGAAAAAGTTACGTTAAGGACCGCCCCTTCTTTTGCATCCATGTTTCATCAAATCTTTGAGCAGATGCAATGGTTACACTTGACCTTGAGTGCGAAAGCCTAACATTAATTTGTAACTTTTGCAGTAATGACAATAATGGAGTTGACTGAAATGTATTGGCCTTTATTTGATGCGGTATGGAAAGATGATTTGAATGTTGTGCAGAGATTAATCAATGAAGATGCCGAAGCAGTAGGGCAACTACTATGACCATAAGGGGTGGACACTTAGGGCGCACATGACAAAATTTCTATTTCTCTATTTCTTTATTATTATGTTCCTTAGAACTATAAGTAAGCAGTTCCAGGTTCCTTATAGATTTCACCTGGAACCTGAAACCTACCACGGGAACAGGTTCCTCATTTTTTCGAACCTGAAATCTACCCGTCAAAACCAAGAACCCGGAACCTACTTTGTCACGGGTTCTAGGGTCGGTTCAAGGTTCCAATAGATTCTTTTTTTTTTTTTGGAAATGAACGCAACAATAATAAACAAGCTTGTCATTCATAAAAAAGAATACAAAATGAACAAAACTATCAACATAGGAAAATGAATTCTTGGCAAGGAATTCAACTAGATAAAAGAAAAGAAATTGAACAAGAGTCTGTATTGAAATGGAACAAAATTCACTAACCCATAAGTTTTGTTTTGGAACTTTGTATCGGGGAATTTATAACACCATAGAACAAACTAGACCATAAAGACAAGAGCATTAAAATTGCAAATATGAGCATTAAAAGAAAGATGAGTTTTTTGTCTTTAAACATCCATGAAAATTTGTTCCAAAGTTTGATTATCTGAAATCAAAAGAAACAACAATCATAGTTGACAACTTAATAATAGCTTTAAGTTTAAAATTGAAGTGTTGTGTGTCAGTTATTTGCAATTGCAACTACAACATTTTTTTTTTTTTTTTTTTTTTTTTGCAACTGAAAGTTCACCATATGTAGGGTAGCCTAGCATTGAAATTCAAGTAAGTGCTCCTTGGACATGATGAGAATTAACATCTTCTACAGTAGAAAATAACATAGCACGATACTCAACTTGACTATATAATCAATCTATAAATGAACTAAAGCCATTGGATGGAAGTGTAATGGGAGATGCTGGTAAACTAATATAAGTATTAGATGCCTTACCACATATATTCATTATGTTTTAACTGGTAAACTCTATTTACCGAAGATAATCTCCTCATTAAGACAATCCATATTTTAAGAAGAAGAAGAAGAAGAAGAAGAAGAAGAAGAAGAAGAAGAGATTAAATAAAATATTTACTTATTAAATATACAAAAAAGAATTACAATATATAAAGATATAAACATCACTTATCCAACTCATATTTTTCTGCATTCTTGATGCATTCTTCAACATCAATCGATATACGAACGGCTCTCAACCAATCTTGAGTGCAAATCAAAGTTTTTATTACTTTGGGAGTTAAAGAACTTCGAAAGTCATCAAGTACACGATCCGATATACTAAAAATTGACTCTGAAGCAACGATAGTCACAGGAATAGATAAAATATCCCGAGCTATCAAAGAAATGATTTTATTTTTTGAGCCTAAAGTCTTCCACCACATCAAAAGATCAAGATTAAGAATTTTTTCATTTTTTTTTCTTGAAGATACTCATTAAGCTCGGATTTGTTGTTATCGCACAATTGTTTGTTCGAGTGCAAAAATATTTTTTCCAAGCTTGAGCGTCATACTTCTTTATTCCTTCATTATCACCCACATCAATATTGGAACCATTACTACTTGCACTCAAACTGACTACCAAAATTTCGATCACTTGAAACAAGAGAAGATTGCTCATAAAATTCATATAAACACTCAAATGAGTCATTTGTCTTGTAATGCATCTCTTTAATTTTCAATTCATCATCATAAATTTGTCAATATAAGAAACTCACATAATTCAACTTGGCTCTTGGATCTAACATAACCACAATCAACACCATCATATTCACTTCATCTAAGCTTCCATAATATTTGTCAAATTTTTCTCTCATTTTTGTACTCATAGCTTGAAGCTTAGTATCCGAAGCATCCGTCGCATCTTTCAAATATTTATACAAAATAGATATCCCTTCAAAATAATCATTTGAAGTAACATATAAACTCATCGACATAAATCACCATCTTTAGGAATTTCATGGTTAAGCTCACTTGCAAAAGATAAATATTTTCTTCCATTCTTTCAAAAGCTTTTCTAAACTTTATGGCAATATCTAACATGAGATAAGTGGAGTTCTATCTAGTGGAAATGTTAAGCATAACAAACCCTTATAAGTTATCTGTTCACTCTTAATGCAAGATTGAAATACTCTGACCCTCGTGAGAGAACTCCTCACATACCTAACCACATTTCGGATACATGCAATAGAGTCACGCACCGAAGTCAAGCCATCTCTCACAACACCTTATGTACAAAACATTACAATCTAATATCAACAATTTTTCTCTTGAAAGTTTTTCCCTTAAGTACCCAATTGCAACATCATTCGAACTAGCATTATCCACGGTGATTGTGGACACATTTTTTCTATTCCTCACTCTTGAATATATTTCTCCACCATTTTCCTAATCTTTTTACTCTTATGATTATAAATCACCACAAAATTGATAATTCTTTTATGCAACTTTCAATTTTCATCAATAAAATGTGCAGTGAGACATAAATAATTTAAGTTTTAAATGGAACTATATTTATCAGTCGTGAGTGCAATCCTAGAATTAATCTTTCAAACATAAGTCTCCAAACAAGTTCTTTCATAAAAATATAGCTTAATGCAATATTTTGCTACTGTACAACATGATAAATGTTTGAAAAGATATTGTAACTCACTGATAAACTCATGAAAACCAACACACTCAACTAAGGAAAAAGATTATTCATCAATTATGATGAACCGAGCAAGCATTTGCCTATAACATTCTAGATTAAATGACCATGTCAATAAGACGCTACTAGTACTAGAATCTTTCCCTGCCTCACCGGCCATGTCTATATTACGTGATACAAAGATTCTCTACCTCTTGTCTACATTGTGAGGAAATTTCTTGCACGTGGTCAAGTACTTCCTCATTGCAAAGGTACCGTTAACAATATGGTACTTAAATATAAACCCACAATAAATGCACTTCACTTGATATGTTTTTTCATCCTTATCATTGATTCTCGCATAATGCTTCTAGCATTCAGAGTATGTTTCTTATCATGAGGAGGAAGACGAGAACCAAGTACTTTGTTTGTGGCACTCATGGTCTATGTAGCATGGACACACGACACGCCGACACGTTATTTCTCAAAAAGAAGAGAATTCCGACACATTCTGACACGTTATATATTAAATAAATATTTTAATATATCAATACGATAAAAACTAAATAATAATAATAAAATAGTATAGAATTAATCTATACTAAAAACATTAATTCTACATTCGTTAATATCATTCATTATTTTAATTTGACAAATTAAACTACATTTCATTGTAATAATTCATAAAACTTGGAGGAAAAAATAAGTAATCCACATTCCACTATTAAATTTAAAATTTAACAATAAGAAAAAAAAATTAACATTTCACCATCAAATATAACAAAAAGTCATTCATCCACATTATCCACTTTTTCTGGAAAAAAAAAAAAAACAGATTCCATCTCCGGCTCATCAAGTGAAAGACTTACAACTTCAAGCACTCAAACATCTTCAAACGTGTCAAATGCATCTCCGCAAATATCTCACATCTTGGTCTCTCCTTTTGCGTATAGTGGGCTTTTTCTTGATAGAAGACGAAGATTGATATAAATAAAAACTAAATCTTCTGCATGTTTTGGGATCATCTTATTTCTTCTCATCGAGTGCACAAATGAGTAAGTACTCTAATTTCTTTCAGCACATGATGAAGAAGAAGAAGGTTATGCAAGAAACTTTAAGACTATGCTTTGAAGCATCGGGCACATGCACCATGATTAACCCACCAAGCCTTAGGATCCATAGAATACCAATATTGAATAGAATCAAATCTCTAAAATCCTCATTTTTGTTTACAAAATCTACATACTTCAAATTCACCTTGTTGTGCTCATCCAAGTTAGGAAAGTATTTCTTAAAGTATTTTAGCCTTTCTTGGTTGATCTCCTTATTCTTATATGGAAAAATTCGAGTAGGATCTTCATTGAGCCATTGATCACTATAGTACATTTATTTAATAAAATAAAATAAAATAAAATTAGAAATCAATAATAAATAAGATGAGTATTATATTATGATATTAAAAAAATAATAACTACTAAAGTAATAATCTCATACAATTTTAGAACTTACCTAGGATTTAAGGCATGTGCCAAACAATGAAGTGGAATGTTATTTCTTATCCAATGATCTACAAGAATTATATGAACCACCTTATAAAATGTGGACTTATTATCTAACATTTTCACTTCATGTGCATATTAGCTTTCTTCACTTTTTTTTATCATCAAACCCTACATATCATAAACTAAGTGAAGACAAGGCTTATCAGTGTCACAAATTCTAAGCATGTCATAAATAAGAGCCGTGGAGGAAAGTATATAATCAATCAAATCCCACCAAAAATCATCCAACACCTTCTCCTCGACAAACTTAGCTTTCCCTTGATTATCATCTTGATAGATATTTCATTTGTCATAAATCATCATGTTTTGAAGACCACTTTTTTTTAACTGGAATCTCCTAAGCATCACAATCATCAAAGCAAAACATGTATCATCTATAAAAAACAACTTCAAGCTAACAAACTTATTTATATTGCTAATCTCATGAAATTGTTCATGATGAAATGCTTGATTTGCATAACTTCCTTAATAATATCTAAAATCCAACTACATTCCTCATAAACTATTTTATTGTTCTCCGTATTTTTTGCAGCACAAATGTTTTTCAAAGTTAGATTAAGAGTGTGCTGTATAGGCGTTCACATAATGGATGGAAATTGTTGCTCAATGAGTTGTCCCAAGTGCTTACAATTTGAAGCATTATCCTTAATTACTTGGATCACATTCTCATGCACAATTTCATTAATAACTTCTTTCAACAAGTTAAGAATGAAATGCACATCATTTGTTTCTCCCGAACAATCAACCAATTTTATAAACATTAATTCTCTATCCAATACCGCCATAAAATTAATAAGCAGTCTTCTTTGTGAGTCGCTCAATCCATCACTCACAATACTTATACCATTCTCCATCCACATGCTTTTAATAGGTGCACACAACCTATCAATATTTGTCTTCTCTTTTTGCAACAAAGTGGTCATCAACAAATTATATTTTGGTAGTACATAACCCGCAATACTATGATTAGCAGCATAAGTGAAAGCGGATTGAAAATAAGGATTCATCGCTAGGTTAAACGGCAAGCCCACCAAATAAAACATCTAACAATCTCACAATCTAGACGTTCCCGTTGAGTCATATTAAATGCATTTTCAAGTGATTTTCACTCCCACTTCCAACTTTCCTTTTTTGGAGTTAAATGATAAATCCATTCCATCACTACCACCACTAAGTAAAAAACTAGAAAGAGGCAAAAATACATTTCTAGGTGCAATACTCATTAATTTAGTTATGACATATTCCTCTAATCTTTTCATCTCCAAAAAATACTTTTTTTCTACTTTTGTGCATTTTCCACTTATCATTAACAAATGGCCCCTCACTCTCTTGTATGAACTCTTAAAATCTTTTTGATAAAAGTTCCATCTCCCAGACAAATTTCCCCCCGCATCACTATAATCAACTAACTTAGTAACATGCCTTCATACTGGTTCTTTTACAACTTCATTACTAGAGCTTGGTGGTTGTGTACTTGAAGTACTACGAGCCATACTTGAACTTGAAGAAATTCTGCAAAAAAATAAAAATAAAATAAAAATAAAAAACAATAACAAGAACAAGAACTATAAGTTTAATATATAGTATAAGTCTACAAGTAAATGTAATGGCAAAAAAACAAAAATAATTCAGAGCAAATAGAAAGATGTAAAAGATTCAATAACTTGGATGTACTAAAAAAATAAACATGTTATTATCAATTGCTACAAGGTTTCTTAGTTAAAGTTAACTAAAAAAGATTTGTACCAACCAGAAGTACATTGCGGGAAGCAACTAGAATGATGCGTCAACAATGACCAACATCAAATAATAGAGATGATGGCGTAGCAGCAGCAACAAACAATAACAAACTAACGACGAACAATAGCGAACAACAATAAATGATAGCAAGCAGCAATAGACAATAGTAATACAACAGCGAATAGTACCAGCAAATAGCAAAATATGTCGACGAACAGCAGTAAAATGAAAAGATGCCTAGGAAGCCGTTGGTTCTTATCCAAGAATTGAATTAGAATCACCCACTAGTAGTTGACACATATTTTGCAAAGACCAAAATATGTATCAACACTTGAGTCGGTACTCTGTCAAGATCACCAAATAAGAATATTTGACGAGCGTGATGTTGTGAAAAGAAAAAGAAATAGTACCTGAAGAAAGTATGAAAGTCGGTGGTGCAGAAGACATTTCATCAAGTATGAAACATAGAAGATAAGCTAGGAAAAAGAAAATAAATCATACATTTGGAAGCATTACTCACATCTGAAAGTTCGGCCAAGAAAGTCTATTCTCTCCACTTAAATTTTCCTTCTTATCAAAATTTTCTCCCTAATAGCCACAATTCTCTCCACTTAATTGTTTTAAGTCTCTTTTCTTCATAATCCCAAAACAAGAATTCAACCAAAGATGAAAAATGCTTTAGACTACTTTTAGTTAGGGTACTAAATATATGCAAAATGTAGTTGCAGAAGTTAAAAAAATTCTAGTGCGGTGAGCAAGGGGCATATCCTAAATCACCAACTAATGTGCTTCAATAACACATCCCACTTTCTTTTTCTTTTCTTTTTTTTAAATCTTTTTCGAGTGCGGTGAGCCATACGCATCTCGGACTACAATGTCACGAAGAAACTTGTAGACGAACTCAATCGCAGTTTTGCAGCTCAGTCCGATTGATGATGTTGCAATTGAAGACCTACATATGATAGTGAAGCAACACCAATTGAAAACCTACATAGACGAAGTTCATAGAGAGACGCGAAGAGAGGGTTCGCCGGCTGTTGGGCAATTGTGACGGCGTGAGCACACGAAATCATCCATCAATTAAACGACCTAAATCCCCCCTTTCCTTGAACTAGCTTTAGGGTTCGTAAAAAAATCCCAAATCGCATCACAAATAAATCCAAGATGCCGAGTCGAAAAAGAAATGGAATAACGCAACTTGCTAACCTGAGATGAGCGAAACGAGATTAAATCACAAGACGAAGAGAAGCAATGCTTGCAAGAAGCAAAGGCGCTAGTCGCTTAGTCGAGGCGACAGCCCAATACTTGCGAGAGACAAAGGTGGGGTTGGAGGCGGCTATGGCGACGGGTGGGGTGGAGGCACGGGGGGCTACGACGATTGGTGGGGTGGGTCGTGCGGCCGGTGAAGCAACACTGGTAAGAGGATTCATGGTGAAAGAAGAGAACGAGAGGTGCGTGTGACTCAGATTCTGAGAAGAGCGCTTCTTGTTTTAACTTTTTTTTTTTTTTTCATATATTTATATTTAGACCCCGGAAGTTTTGGAAATTTGTAAAAATAACCCCGTGCGTGTCGGAATCGCTTGTCAAAATTTTGACTCGCGTGTTAGAGACAGTTGACCCCGTGTAGGAGCGTGTCAAAGTGTCATACATGACACGAACGGTCCCGGAGAGTGTCCATGCTTCTTAGCTCATGGTAGGGGATTGCTCTTCTTCTTTTTCATTGCTATACAATTCCAATTCCATGATTGGAGTCATCTCTTCACATCCCTCCACCTCCATTGACGTATTATCTTGATACATGAACTTCACATATACATAACGATAAGAGAATATAGTTAAAAATTTCAAAATAAAGATCAAACATTTATAAACTAGCAAAACAAACTACTACTCATGTATTTCAATTTGGAATGATACGACAAATTTTAATTTGGAATTATATGTACCTGTATTTATTTATCATAATTTGGATGGTTGTTGTTTTTACCTCATCTAAAAGGCAAAAGCAATGTTTTCATGGACTTTTCTAGTTTACTCCTTTTACATGAACCAAATGGACATCAAGGGGCATATCCTAAGGGAAACAAGCTCTGTCGGTGAAGCAACTTAGTTCTATACAAAAATATTTATGTACTTGATTTCCTCATATAAAGAGTACAAAAAAGATTCCAAACAACCCACACATGGGCAACGCAGGTGGTATTCGTTCTCTCCTGCAACACTGCGGTTGAGAGTTTGAATCCCCTCGTTGTCAACATGATGAAGTGGGGGGCCCTGGCTGTGGGTTGCTGGGCCAGTCTCCCTCAAGGTTTACGTCTAAATAGTGGCTTGCGACAACGCCCAACGGTGCCACCAGGTATCGGAGGGCAATGTGACCCCGATTAGCGTAAACGAAAGGAGGCTCCGGCGATTCCTCGGTCACCAAAAAAAAAAAAGATTCCAAACAAATGAAAAAGGGAAGATGACTTTACAAAGATTCCTAAGATGACTTATGAGGGCCTTTTGACCAATTCTTCTAAGCTAGTTCCCAATTCTTGGGTAAGATTGAATTAGACTAGAAACCAATCATTCCAAAATTATGGCAATGACATAAGATGACAAGAACGTGACATAGTTGTACGATTTCTGCAGTGTTAGATTTTCGAAGACAAACCACAATCAGCATTAGCACCATAATCCCTCCAAGTACCTAGAATGAAATCAGTAGGTATCTCTAAAGTCCCAACCATAGCACAAATACATGCGGATATTGATGTTATCATTAGTGAATGAACAATAGTACATACTTTTAAATCTACACATACATAGCTTCTGTTTTAGCTTTGAGTGCTATTTGATCACCTTCCTGCATTCGACATTTCGACTCGGTGCCAAAGCATAGGCAGACAGAGACAAGAGGAACGAGAGGCAGTCACAAAATGCAATGGAAGAAACCTAAAGAGATAATGCAACATCATAAACTAGTGAGTAATAATCAATCTTCAAAGAATCTATCATGGTAATCTTAATATACCTAGCATTTTTCAAAAACCAAGATGGTGGCAATTTCTGGTCCATCGAGGGTAGATTGAGTTCTCTAATCTAGCATTCTGCTTCTAAGGTGCCACATACAAAATTAAGAGAACTCCATCTCCTTGCTCTAACATATGCCTCAAAAAGATATTAAGACTATGCACTCCACGAATTTAGCTCTCTTATGTATTCGTGACAGGAATTGATCAACCCCCTCAGAAGCCTACAGATCAATCTCTGTTTCAAAAATTCAGAAAGAAAATTGACGAACCCATTTTATAATCAACACGACTCATGCCGGAAATAACTCAAGAATACAAGTATTTCATCCATCTGAACCAAATCGATCGGAAATTGAAGAAACTCGAATCCTAAATGAACCTAAACACAATGTGGCGTGAACCATGCAATTGTAAGTAAGATATAGCATCGGTATACACAAAATTAGTTCAAAAGTACTTATCGTGGATTCAAATTCAATGCATCATATTCGAAACCACTGAAAGCAAACTAAAATTGAAATAGACCTATGTCCAAACCGAACCAAACATTCTAGAGAACTTGAAACAATCCCAAGTGGCGTTTAAAAAATGAAGAACTTGACATGAACAATTGTTGAGGTGATCTGATTTACCTAGAACAAGTTTGAAGCAGAAATCTGTTTGGTAATGCAATTTCATTTTTCTATTTTTGAAATAGATTTATTATTTTGGAAATAGATTTAGAGTAGAAATCAAAAGCTAAAATTTTCAGCTCTTCTATTTCTAGAACAAAAGTGAGAAATGAAAACTCTTTTTATTGTACACTTTTGTCACCGTCCACTGCCCACCCAAAGCTGGTAGGATCTCGGACCCGCCACTGACCGCCGGACGTTGGCCGCTCGATGCTCGCCGCCCCCTGCCTTTTACCAGACTTTGGATGCTGACCCTCCTAATGATAGAAATTTTATTTTGTTATCAAATAAATATATATTCTATAAACAAAAATTTTGAATCTTTATATAAGATATGTCATGTTGACTGCTATTTTTAATGTTGCTACGCAAAAGGAAGTTATTTGGTAACTGGCCAGGTATTTATTAGAGAACCTTGATGGAAACATGATGTCTCTTATTTTGCCCGACCATTCGGGTAGGATGTCACTCATCTTATCAATTTTTCTTCGCTATCGTTGCAACCTACCACTCTCGCATCAAGGGAGTTATTAGGTTTAGGGTATTGTCAATTTCGAGCCAACGTTCATCTATTGATTCAGATTCTCCTAAGCTCATACCTTGTGCGATATCATGCGTACAAAATTTTAATCAATTAAACTTACGAATATTTTAATAAAGGAGTCGACATTAGCTTTTTTAGGGTAGGCTAGAAGCCTAGTAAGATACGGGAGAATATCTTACTATTTACGTAACTAGAGATTCAAGACTTGTGGACTTGATTACGTTAGCCCTAAGACTAACATCCTCTTGGTACCTAACTCGATCATTTTTAATTAACACTATAGCAACCTATCCAAAAAAAAATCTAAGGTTTGTCCTAATTATTCTAAAGTAGGAAAATAACGCCCAAAATATTGAAATGCACAATCAATTATAATCGGAAAGGAAGGGATATAGGCATCCTAATATTGTCCCTAAAAATGAGAGCAAGACAATGCATAATAAAAAAACCCTATTGTAAAGTCTTAAAGGCTTATCCAATTTTTGGGTTTCAATTTCTAAGGGTTTCTAATTTTTTTTTTCCGAATGCTTCTGATTTTTTAGAACTTTATGAATTTTTAATTATTTTATGAAAATTCTAATTTTTAAATATTTTTCATTCTTCTAAATTTTTTATTATTTTCTAAAAAATTTAAACTTTTATATCATTTTCTGAATTTTTAATTTTTAATATTTATTTTATTATTATCTATAGTTTTCAATATTAACATATAAAAATTCGGGTTGAGTCTAGAGACCCGACCCAACTAAACCAACCCGAATCCTATCGGATCGGGTTGAACTACAAATATTAATCCTAAAAGCCCACTAAGAAATAAATAAATTAACCCAATAATGCTTCCCTCATTTTTTTAATTTTTGGGCCCAAACTCTAAAAGAACTTAATCAACAACAAACAATCACTATGCCCCTCTCTTCCTCAACTCACCATGCAAGCCAGCCCACTGCCATTCCTCATGAGAAAATATTGGGTGGTTCGGGAGTGCCATGTCAGTGTGGTCCCCGGCCACTCACGCGGCACCACGTGGAAAAGTGGGCCCCCTTCTATCTTCTACATTTTTTCTTTCTTTCTCCTCTCTGTAGCTTCTTCGTACCCTCTCCTAGGCTACACACGTCCATTCTCCCCCTAGCCTGCACAGCCTGCATATTCTCAGGAATTTGCAATGCATTTATCATGGAAAGAGAAGCTGGCAAGACTTTTCTCTTTCCTCTTCAAATGAAGGAAAGAGAAGCAGAGAGACTTTTCTCTTTCCTCTTCAAACGAAGCAGAGGCTCCGCACGGTGACTCTCCAGCAGCTACGATTCTTTCACCCGACGATCATCGCTGCTCCACCGTGCGTCAAGTCATTGTTCCCTGCCGTTGCCGACAACCTACATTATGAGCGCCCTGCTTGTACGTCGCTCGCTTCTCTCTTCGCTCTCATTACTACTCCGACGTTTGTTCCGGCATTTGTCAAGCGGTCGTCCCCCCGTCGACATCAACAAACCACATTACGGCCGCCCCATCTTCGGTGCTTGCTTGCTTCTCTTTGCGCGCTCCTTGCTGCTCCAGCGTTCATTCGAAGTTCGTCAAGCGGTTGTTCCCTGTCGTCGCCGGCGAAGCAAGGGCCCCTACTACAACGCTCACTCGCTTCTCTTTCCACACTACTCTGGCGTTTGTCAAGTGACCGGAGGAGGAGGAAGGGTCATTTCTTCCTAAGGCGGAGGAACGAGGACAAAGATTTGGCCGTGGTTTTGCGGGAGCAGAGCCTGAGGCACATATCCTACCACTGCACGCTGCGGAGCCGATCGGTGACTAGGCTCGGTGATTACACGCTGCTCTCAAGACTCAAGCCCTAGAGGGAGGTCGTCGACTAGCTAAACTGCCTTATTCAAGGTGCATTTAAAGCTTTCTCGATGCAAAATTTGTTTGTGGGGGTTCAACAGAAAAGTTGCGTACTTACTGGCTCCTCGCTTCGTTTTCGGCATTATTTTCGAGAGGGAACTCTATTTCCTAGTCTCCTTCCCCTGTTTCCACACTCCCTGTGATGAGCTCAATCCTCTTAGTTTGATGGGTTTGACGTAATTCGATCAGCATAGTTAGTGTTGTGGACGTGATTTTGGGTGGTGGTAATAAGACATCAATATGGAGAAGGAGCTTCTCCTTGAAACTCTGTTTTCTATTCTCCTTCCCCTGATTCCACACTCCGTGTGATGAGCTCGATCCTTTTAGTTTGATGGGTTTGGCATAATTCGATCGGTAAGTATTACGGATGTGATTTTGGGTGGTGGTAAGTAAGCAGATAAAATGTGTTCCACGTGAGCTGCTTTCATTTGCTCATATGCCACACTAATCGATCTAGATAATCCTAAAAAAAAAATCAAGAAGTCCAGTCTTAGTCCGTTCCTTCCATTTTGGCTCAGCAATGCCTCGGCGGCGGAAGAACCGACGTCCTGGGAGAATGGGAACAATGGTCTAGCCAATTTCAATCCATTCCGATTCAACTTTGGGAAGATCTTGGATTTGAAGTTGAGATTATTTTTTGACGAGTTGTGCTGACATAGAGGTTGATGCATCATATTCAGATTGAAGATAGCACTAAACTTGCTTCTGAAACTCATATGCAAAGGCGACGAAAAAAAAAAAACTCATATGCAAAGACTCAAGATGATCGTGAATGTGACAAAGATTTATCTTTTCCTTTAGCGTAATCTATTAGCCATTCTATTTTTATATATATGTTTCCATGAATTCTATTTTAATGGTTAAGTGATGTCATGCTTTGATGTTTTATGCCTATAGTCATTGAACTGATTTCGTGTTATTTTGTTTCTGCCCATTAGATCCCTTCTGATCAAGTAAAGCCTTTGCGCTCGTAAATTCATAGTGTAAGGTTATCCGATGGCTGAATTAGAGGTAATTCTAAACTTATACTATGTGAAAGATATTTGTTTTCTCAAAAAATGGAAGAAATTTTATTTTTTCTTGTAAAAGCACCATGTTAAAAACCTTTTGTTCTTTGCTTGCAGCTTGAAACTGCTCATCTTGCACATGTAACCCATGATTTGGAAAAAGATTTTGAGTTTACGATAGAAATGGTTTTTGCAAACGAACTTGAAGCATATCATAAATATGTGGCCTATGATATAGGCAAAGGTTTTGGAGTGAAGAAGTCTAAGACTAGAAAAAACGACAAAGGAGAAATAACTCAACTGATTTTTGTGTATAATTGTGAGGGGTATTCTGTCAACTTATCTAATCAAGAAAAAAAATATGAAAGACTTGAAGTTAGATATGGTTGTCCTGCTTTTATCAAATTTAAGGTTGAGAATGGTGTTCATGAAGTCGTGGAGTATGTTTCGGAGCACAATCATGAGTTTATACCAGAACATCAAAAGCACTTAATAAGATGTGGAAGAATGATTTCTAATACTTGCAAAGGGGCTTTAGTTGACATGGCTAAAGCTGGCATTGGGGGGACAATGGCATATAAATTCTTGGCCAACGAAGCAGGAGGAAGCCAAAACTTAGGTTTCATCCTACGTGATTGTCAAAATTTTCTATAAAATGAAAATCAAATCTTATCGATGGGGGTGATTGTCAAAATCTTTTGAATCATTTTCATTGCATGCAAATGCAAAATCCAATGTTTTTCTATGCACCACAGTTAGATCAAGATGGTAGATTGACAAATTTATTTTGGATAGATAGTTTGTCCAAATTTGATTATGACTGTTTCGGTGATGTTGAGGTTTTTGATACCACCTATCGTACTAACAAGTATAACTTGATATGTGGGCCTTTTGTTGGAGTTAATCATCATTGAAAGAATACTTTGTTTGGTTGTGCATTTTAAAATTCATTCATGTGATTATTTAAGGTGTTTTTGAAGTCTATGGGAAATAAAGCTCCAAAAACCATTTTCACCGATCAAGACCAAGCAATGGCAAAAGCCATTCGAATGGTGTTCCCGAATACTCAACATCGTTTATGTACTTGGCATATTGGGAAAAATGCCAATCAAAATATTCCACATCTTTATCACAAGCTGGAGTTTAAGGATAAATATTTTTCAAATCTTATGTATAGATGCAAATCAGAAGATGAATTTGAATTTACTTGGAGAAAAATGGATGAGGAGTGGGGCACTAAGAATAATAGTTGGCTTCAGAGGTTATACGACTTGAGATATAAATGGAATTCAGCTTTTGGTCGCGATATTTTTACTTGTGGTATAACATCAAGTCAAATGAGCGAGAGTACTAACAATGTCTCCCAACAAATGTCAGCTAAGACATTGAATCTTGTATCATTGTCCACCACTATGAAGAACAATTGAAACATATGAGAGAGACTGAAGGTCAAAATGATTATAGTTCTCATGGGCAGCCCAAATTGCATATTTTGCATAACGGGATATTGATGCATGCCGCTTCGGTGTACACTCGTGCCATTTTTAAGAGGTTTTATGATGAATTTTTGCAAACTGTCTCCCAACAAATTTCAAGTACTTGCTTTCAATGGGTTGGTTTATAAATACACTCTCAAGTGTAAAGGGATTCAAGGTAAACATATTGTCAGATTCAATATTGTTGACTTTTCCGTTTCTTGTGAATGCAAGTTATTTGAATCGAAAGGGTGGTTGTGTCGCCATGCTTTGTACGTGTTAAATGCGAACCCATCAGTTTCAGTCATTCCATCTTCTTATATTTTGAAAAGATGGACTAAAGGTGCGAAGTAAGGATATATGAATGATGAATCTCATGAAATGTCAGCAGATCCATATACCTTTAATAGATTTTCCACATTGATGCAAAATGCTTTTAAAGTGATAAGTTTGGGAGCCAAGATGAAAATACTATAAGATAGCGAAGAAGAACTTAAATGCAACAGTAGCTGAAATTTCATCATACAACTCAAGCGTGATTGTGACAGATGGTGCTAGTGATGATAATGATAATGAGGCTTCTTTGTGTGAGATGTCGGTATTGGACCCCCTTCAAAAGAAAGGAAAGGGAACAAGTTATGGAAGGCTTAAAGCCTCAAGTGAGAAAAAAAGAAAAAAAAAACTAAGAAAATAATACCCTCGATGCCAGTAGAAAGTCGAGGTGATTTGATTCTGATTGACATAGAGTTCTAGTTAATATGTTTAGTTTATTCTTATGCTACATGATGCCAATTAATATATTTCTTATTTTGTAATGTAGATCTGGTTGTTTAAGCAACACATGTTGAAACTCATTTATCGGATTATTCAAGAAATGCAAATCAAATTCAAAATGCCTTTTGTCTTGGCAACATTGGTGGTCCTATAGTAAATCTTAATTTTCATAATCAGGTGTGTCTCTCTGAGTTCAACATTTGCTTTTACATTCTACTAATTTGATCAATTTTTTTTTATATATATACATAGATGCAACCAGCATACATTATGCCGCCGGGGATTATGAATGAGTTTTTCCCGTTCACTAATTAGGTATATAGTAGTTTGGGTTACTAATTTCATTTTTGGTTGAAATTTAATGTCTCATGAAAGCATTTTATTACATTATATTAATGAGGTCATTTTTTTTTATATAGAGGCAACAATCATATATCATGCCGCCAATGATTATGAATGGATATTCCCCATTCACTAGTCAAGTACCTATTATAAAAATCAATTGATATTACAGTATTGTTTCATCTTTAGTAAACTATTTTAATGCTTATTGATAATGCTTTCTTATCAATAGATGTTGGAGTATCATAATAGATCCCATGAAAACATTTTGAGTCAGGTACTAGTCGTCTCACTTTTGTTGACTTACATTTTTTGAGATAATATTTATGCATGCCAATTGTTTAGAAAATTGTTCATTTTTCTCAAAATATATTTTATTCATTTGTACAGGAGTCATCTAATTCTTTTCAACATCCTTTGAATGAATTGAACGATTTTGAAGGCGGAGACAACGCATGATCATAAAAAAATTCGTCAAGAGGCAAAAGATAGCAGTATAATCGTTGTTTTTTATGCTTGTTAGAATTCTTCTGTCTTCCATGTTTGGGAAGCTTGATAGTGGAATGATAATGAAGAAGGCATATGTTTTTATGTTGAGTATTTCATTGAGTATATAGGATGATGTGTTAAAAAGTCATAATTTGATTAAAACATGTGGTTTTGGTGTGTAATTGCATATGCTTCTACCAACACGATTATTGCTTTTTATGCTTGTAAGAATTCCATTGTTTTTTGTGCTGTTTAGGAAGCTCAATTGTTGAGCACCTATCTTTTAGTGTGTGGTCAGAAAATGCTGAAGACTTTGTACCCGAGAGATTCGCCAACAATGGAATAGACGTGAAATGGCATAATTTCAAGCTGCTTCCTTTCAGTTCAGGATGTAGGGGGTGCCCCAGAATTCAGTTAGGCCTGATACAAGTGAAGCTTGTTCTGGCTCAATTAGTGCATTGCTTCAAGTGAGAACTGCTCGAGGGCATGGTGCCGAGCAAATTAAAGCTTTCGGAAATAAATTCATACGCGTTTCCATACTCAAAATTAATTCATCAAACTTTGCATGCACCTAGTTTAAAACCTCATTATGTTATTGAGCAAAAAAAAATTGGTGTCCAAACCCAACATCCCATTTATTTTCTATTTTCTTGCCCAATCACCCTTTTTAGAAATAATATTGGGCAACTCTTTTTTTTTTTAAAGCTTTCGGAAATAAATTCATACGTGTTCCCGTACTCAAAATTAATCTATCAAACTTTGCATACACCTAGTTTAAAACCTCGTTGTGTTATTGAGCAAATAAAATTTGGTGTCCAAACCCGACACCCCATTTATTTTATATTTTCATGAGGATTAAATATGAAGTAGGGTATTAAATGTGAAAACTTAAAAATATATACTACTCATTGAGTTGTCATTGCCCATTCATCTCCTTTTCAATCTTTTTAGACTCAACCCATGACAAATCCAGTTAAATGGCCAAAAGGCATGCTAGAATTGCCCGATGTTTTTATTGATCTTTGGCAAAACAATGTACAGTGGGAAACCCGGTGGTAGTCAAACTAGCAATGGCTTCACAGTCTATAACAAGCACCTGCATTTCCAATAATAAGGCTCAATGATGTTAAACTATCTTACAAAGTGTGAAAGGAAGAGTTCGTCCTAACAATTACTGTCCAGAGAGAATTTTTCACTAGAGTGCTTTATTTAGTCAGCCTTTTCCTTCCTTTATGAATCATGAAATACTATCAAAATACATTTGAAGATGCCATTCACAAGCATTTTGTGCAGAGGCTTTCATGTCAACCAGCACTTCCTTGTAAAGAGAGAAAGGATAATTACCCTATTGACCACCGTATCAACATTTAATATCTTCCCATTCTATAAGCCTCTCCACAAAATTTGAAGGAAGGCCAATCATCTCTAATGTCTTTTCCCATACCCGGTAAGAGGTTTCAACATTGTGTGCTTCTTCAGAAGGGTTTGTTGGATGGCAGTCTTGGGAAATGAAAGCACAAACAGGCTAGTCATCCCCTTTCAATAACTCACAGTACTCTGGAACCTGAGGATCTATCACAGCAAAAAGTGAACTCCTAGAACCTGCATGAGCAGTGAGACGCGAAATTCAACCCCATATTATTTTAGATTGGAAAGAAGAGATTTTAATTGATTTTTGATTATAAAAAAATAAAAAAATCACAAATGGGTAGATAAATGGCTAGCATAGTAAACTAGATAAGAGGACTCATCGCACACAGACACGACACCACATATATGCATCCAAAGTCTACTGGCATGCTCACTTTTACGTATTCAAAATGTAAACTATTTCAACATACTTACAACGTTGGTTTGGACTACTCCAGGTGATACACATAATACACTGATTCCAGATTCAGCAGGCAGCCGTTTATGGAGGACACTACTGAACATAACCTGAATGAGGCCACCTCACCTCGTTAGTAATAATTACAGGTCGTAATCAACATTCTAATATGTATCACTTCATAACCTATAATATATTAGTATGAAGTACTGAAAATATACTAATTGCTAAGCAAAAAATCAAACAATATTAAGGAGAAAAATGAAAAAGAATAAGAGCAATGGTTTAAAGCCAGAAAGGGAGAGTTTGGGGACAATACAGCAGTAAAAATGTTGTATTGATAGGTTTGCAGCCTAACTAGAGTAAACAATTAGCATATGGCCATTCATCCTAACATACAAACCAAATAGGAAGTCTTTACAATTATGGAAAAATCCAACCCAATCTCAATCAGTGGAGTTACTTGCATCTGAAGACAAATTTGAAAAAACAAACATGTAGCAACAAATGATGCCTAAAAGTTACCACGTAAAAAGAATGATGCCTAAATGCTACTGTGTAAGATGATCTGAGAAAAGTTCTTCACCACTCCAATTGGAAATTAACTTACCCCGCATTGAATATGATAGGTGGCAGAAGATATATGAAGAAGAGATCTTCACTAAACACTAAGAGATAGGAGTTTTTCATTCCCGTGGTCAGTAAAATAACGATACCGATACATAATCCCTGCAAAAAATTTGAAAGTAATTACTAACAACCTACTTGAATTAAACTAAAAGCCTTCAGCCTCTGGCACAAGACCAAAAGAAATGTTTGCATATGTACAAGTAATGCCAACACGCAAGGTGCAAGCCGGAAGCTCAATTTTTCAAGATATGGTTATTAACTGGGACACTGGAAAGATCTGATAGTTGATCAATTCGATGGAAGATTATGAGAGCAATAATCAACTTAGCAGGCGCAATGTATCCATAGGACCCTACCACTACCGATACTGTTTCGTTCTTCCAGAGCATCATTCTTGCCAAGTTGAAATCGACAATTCTGGCTTCTAGGTTCGCATCGAGCAAAATGTTGGTCGGCTTGACATCTCGATGAATGATCGGGGGATGGCAATCATGGTGGAGATAAGCAAGCCCTTGGGCGACACCAAGTGGTATAAACAATCCTAATACTAGCTTCTCAATCTCTTGCTTCAAACAAGGAGTGACCAATTTAGGCTCAGAAGCCTCTAATCTCTTAGGAGGACTATATGCAAACAATCTCAAAAGATACCGTCGTTTCACTTTCTTCCAATCTTCACTAACTATCTGAATAACACAGTAAGTCAGCAACAAGTAAGATAAAGCAATACCTAATGCGAATGTATCTATGAACCTAAACATTAACATGGCACCGAATTCTACTAAGTAGAATCCAAAAAAAAAAAAAAACGAACCTTCGGACGTATGGGGGTCACCAATGGGGTGCCTATCAAGCGAGCAGAGCGACCTTCGCTCGTGGAGAAGGAGGCCAAAACGGAGCAGGGGTTTGTCGGCGTCAGGGTTGGCCAGTAAGGGCGCTCTGTAGAGGAAAGAGGGAGAGAGCGGAGCGGAGGTCGCGAGAGGGAGGCGAAGGGGCATCAACGCCGGCGTCGGCGTTGGCGTCGGGCGCGTAGGCGGAGGCTGAGGTGTTGGCCTCGGAGTCGGGGGCGACGGACTCCAATGCCGACGGAGGCAACCGGCAGAGGGGCATTGGCGTCGGGGTTTGCTGGAAGAGAGGCGCGACTTTGAGGACGAAAGAGAGAGAGAGGGGACTAGAGGTCATGAGAGGGAGGCAGAGGGGCTCGGCACCAAGCTAGCAGCATAAGGCACCAGTTTCTCCAGCAACCTCAACTCCGAGCCTTCCGGTGTGTGGGGTCTCGCTCGGCGGGCGACGCTCGCCGACGTTGAGGGGAGATCAAAGAGGCATGCTTCTCCTCCGCGTGCTGCATCTACGATCCCGGGAATGCCGGAACGAACAATGGAGCAACAACGAGCCCGAAGAGAGAAGCGAGCGAGCACCGGAGTAGGGGCGGCCGTAATGTGGTTCATCGGCGACGGTAGGGGAACGGCCGCTTGATGCACGACGGAGCAGCAACGAGCGCGGGGAGAGAGAGAAAATTTCATATTCAAAATTTCAAAAGGAAAGAAATGGAGAGGGATAGAGAAACGGGCTTCTCTTTCCTTCGTTTGAGAAAGAAAGAGAAAAGTTTAAGCCACAATAAATGCGCTGCAACCTAGGAGGAGAGAGGGCGTCGGCAAGCTAGGAAGAGGAGAGAGAGGGGAGGAAGGCATAAGACACCAAGTGGGCCCACCCCTCCACATGGCATCTCATGAGTGGCCGAGGACCACGCTGATGTGGAGCTTCCGGACCACCCAATATTTTCTCCATTCATCCCTCATTATTTTCTTTTCTTTTCGATTTTTCTCTTTTTCCTCTCTTTTTTTATTTCTTTGTTGTTTTTTTTTTTTGTCTTTTCTACACCTCAGACTCTTATACTTGGGAACAAAGATGAGATGACCGGTCACGCGATGGTGAAATAGTTTTGGCCGGCGATCAACGGCACTTGTCGTTGGCGTCGTAAGGGAAGAGAATGAGCAATGGCGGACACGTAGGTGTTGCGTGGCGAGCCTCACTGGCTTTTTTTCTCCGTTTAGATCATCCTCCTTTACCCAGGTCACGATCGGTGTGTTCTTCTTCCTTTTTCCTTGGAACCTCTCTTCAACTCAGCTCTTCCATGGCTAAAGTTCCCTTAGCCAACCTACCTCTCTTCTTTCTTTGATTCTCCTTCTGCAAACCCTTTGGCCGAGTCCCCTTGCTCTCTTTTGAGCAGCTCATTTGTCTATTGTTCCGCCTCAAGTTGAGTCTATTTCGACTCCTCTTTGGTTCTCTTCCTAGTTGAAAATTCTGCAACTTCGAGATTTCTTCTTATGGTTTCATTTCTTTTGCCCGATTTTCTTTAGCAAAGCTTCTTCTTCAGCTCCCACTCCCCTCTCCTCTTTGCTATGTGATTTCAGCGAGCAAAAACCACTCTCTAGCTCACCTCCATCTCCTTTGTCTAGAGAACTCTTCTATAATAGTCGAATGATCCCCTTTTTCTTCAACGAGCGTCCATGGTTGAACCTCTCTCCCCTTGAGTAGTGATCGCCCTTCTCTTTTTCCCCCATTTGAGCTCCCCTCACTCTCACTTCCTCCTCACCTACCTTTTTTGAATCTTTTTTGTTATGCTCTCTTTCCCCTCGCGCTAGCTAGCACACCTTCTAGAACACCTAGGTTTTCACACGTCACATGCTGTTTCTTTCCTTTGCATCACAGGCGCTGCTTTGACGTGTCCTCCCTTTGGTTCGATCACAGTCATCATGCTTGATGGAGAGAACAGCAGCACATGAAGGAAAGGGAGAAAAAGCTAGGGCCGGGCCTTTTTTTTCTTGGGCTCAAATTGTGAAGTCGAAAGAAGAGATGGAAATTGGGCTTAAGAAGAACATAGGAAGTTGGATTAAGGGAAAGGTGAGCCGAAAATTTAGCCAAGTTAGCTAGACACGATGGCTCGCTCGTTTTCATTATTTTCATCTTTTCATTTTTTTTTATTTCACTTTCATATTTTAAAATTTTTCATTATTTATTTTTAATTAATTATTTACTTTTTATCTTTTTTATAATTTTTTATATTTTTGCAAAATAAATGGATATTTAAAATGTTGAAAAAAATTCAGCTATCAATAGTTGCCCTTCTTTGAAAGAAAGCTTGAAGCGGTTTCTTTCAAAGATTAGATGACAACCCAAATTTTGCTGATGGGTAGTGAAAATGTGAATTTACTCATTCACTTATTCACTTTTTTTTTCTTTTTTTAAGTCGCCCCATTGTGGTAATGGTTTTCGACCAGAAATGAGAGTCTCATCGCGTAAAAATAGGTTCGATCGGATGGGAGTCACCACATAAAAATGGATTTTGACTAAGAATGAGGTCACCGTGTAAAAAGAGGTTTCGACTAAATGGATGTCTCACTCCATAAAAATGGGTAAAGTCTTACCGTGTAGTAATGGGTCAAAATTGGAAAGGGGATCTCACGGTGTAACAACGGGTATGGATCGGAAAGAACAAAGTCTTACCGTGTCATAATGAGTCAAGATTGAAAAGGAAATCTCACTGTGTAACAACATATATTGAATGGAAAGAAAAAAGTCTTAACGTATACTAACGGGTCTAGATTGAAAAGGGAGTCTCACGGTGAGACTCTCCTTTCCAATCAAAGACCCCAAAAAAGGGGAAAAAAGTGAATAAGTGAATGAGTAATTTAACTTCAACAAGCAGCCGTTATTCACCTAAAATTTATTTTAGGGTGCAATTCAACTCGTGGTTGCCATCGACCTATTGAGCGGAAAAAGCAATAGTTCCAATCCCTTTGAAGAGTTTTAGTCTTTACAAATTATTGTTGCTAGAATACATTATTACCTCCAGCATTGTCAATAACACGGCAAGAGCAAGTTAATATGTATTGAGGTTTCTCTACACGGGATTTAAACGACCTTAATAAGATGGGAATTTCCCACTTTTATGTTGTTGTTTATTTTTGGGTTAATACTTTAAAAAAAAAAAAAAAACTTCAAACTATGCCCACTATAATACAAATACTCTTAATTTTTTGCGTTACTAAAAGTCTTAAACTTGCCAATTGTCCAAAAAAACTTAAAATCAATTAGAATGGATCTATAATAAAGGGTATATGTGACATCAAAAATTTAGAGTAGGTAAATTTAGGGTTTTTGGTGATACAAATTTTTTTTTGGGGGCACTTGTGTAGTCGTGAACATAATTTAGGATTTTATATGTATTCACCTTTATTTTATTTTTTTATTTTATTTTTTGGTCTTTTGGGACATTGTGACAGTTCATGTTGTTGCCAGTACATACCTTATCTAACTTTTTGAGCAAAAATAATTAAATGACCGGATAAAAAAAAAGATTTGAAGAGATTGATGCTTTTCTTAAACAAAATTTTCCTAACTTGTACCATTCTCCATTAAATTTTAAATACATAAACGAATATTAAAATCATGGCGCGTTATCTTTCATTCTTCTCTGTCGCTTTTTGTCGAAACAAATATCATAATTTACTCCATCCATATGCTTCTTCTTCTTCTTTTCGATCGTAATTATTTTGCATCCTTCCTTTTTCTTTGTAATAACCTTTATCAAAATTACTGGTCAAGAAAGGATTTCCAAATACGTTATTATTGCTGATATGACAATTAAGTTACATGCAATTCCGTGTGAGAGGGAAACATTAATAAGAAAAACTATTAAGGATTAAAGGGAGAGACATCGATATTTTATGCTTTATTTATTTCAAGAATTATGAATTATTTGAAAAATATTTTCTTAAAAATGATTACTTGTATTACTTTTAAGATGAATAAAATATTTTAATTATCCACAATTAAGATACAAATTATTTTGATAATGAAATTTTGTTTCATTAACTAATTATTTCAAATGATGCAAAAGATCATTTTTAGGAATGTATTTTGAAAATTATTCATTTTCACGAAACAAACGAAACCTTAAAAAAATATAAAAGGATGAAAAATAAGAGTAGTTGATTTAAAACGTCGGAAATGCTTTCTTAACCTATCGAGCATTTTTCCAAGTCAAAAAAATAACAAAAATCATCCTTAATTTTCCTTCAATCATACTTGGCATCTTTCACTTCAACATGCATGCCCTTCTAACTTTCATATATTTCAAAATCATATACTTTATATTATGATAATTCCAACAAAAACCCTACAATTCACACATTCTATTTTATATGTACATATTCTAAATCTTTTGTGTTAGCAGGAAAAAATTGTGGTCAACTCATAGCTTAAAATACGAGCTCTATTGAAGTCTTGTTTGTTTTTTTGGTCGAACTACTAAAATCTTATTAACAAGTATTCACAAGACATTATTTTGGACTCACCGAAGAAAATACACTATTCGGGTAATAATAATTTTCAAGAAAATAGAATAATCGCACCAGTTTAAAAAGTCATTTACTATAAATAATGAATTTAAGTTATCAAAAGTAAGTGCAAAATTTAAAGATTTTCCAATTCGAAATGGGAGGGGGGGGGTGGATTTGCCAAAAATAAGCATTTATTCCCAACGGGTGGCTTTTGCCTGTAGCCGCCAGAGGCCCAGAGCTGGCAAGCGCCAGGTCAACGCACGCGAAGACCAGTGAAGTGACGGTCTTGCTCCCTCCTGCGACCCTCGGATCGACCATCCGACGGCTCCGATCGATCCTCGGCCCCCACGGACCCAAAAACCCTAAGGGGCGAAGGACAGATCTGTACGCACGCGTGTCGACATCCCGGCCGCTGGCGGCGAACTGTAAGTCCTGAGATCCAACGGCTGAGGAGTAAACCCTAACGAGCGAGGGGCATATATATATAAAGCCCCATTTCCTCCCTGACACCGACTCGTCTGCTTCGTGTCGCTGAGAGATCGTCGAACCTTTCGGAATCGAGGTAATAGCCGATCTCCTTCGTTCTCTCTCTCTCTCTCTCTAGCCGCCGCCGTTCGAATCTCCGTCGCCGTCGCATCGCCGTCGTTCTGCGGCTCCGATTGTGATTAGCTGCCGCATTTCGAATCCGGTTTCGTTCCTGCTGTCAGAGGAGGGAGCCGTGCATTTCTATCGAATCGAGTGGCGCCGACAGTCCTGGTAGCTTCGGCGTCGCCGCGGTGTCGCTCGATCCAGTTCGCTTGAGTCGCGCGGGTTTTGATCATTTGCGTTTCCCTTTGGGGCGCGTGAATGCGGGAAGGATGTGTGGATTTTTGGTCCGGTCGATTGATTTGATCCGACTAGTGTGGGAATCTTCGGTGTCTGCTTCGCCGATTCGTGTTTTCGCAGTAGAAAGTACCTTTCCTTAGATCTAGCTGATTCCTCTGTTGTTCGTTTTTTTTTTTGGCGAAATTCCAGTTGGAGTTGCTATCTGCTGACATCTGTTGGAACATGAGATGGTAGAATCGATCTGACGATAGTGTTTGGAACGGAGTCTGCACGAATTTGATTGACGAAATATGAAATGTGTTTTCCAGTGCAAATCATTAACCATTTCTTTCGCATTTTTCATTTCGCCAGGAGTAGTTATATGGGAGATTAGAACTTGACGCCTGGATTTGTTTGAGAATATTCAAAAATTATCGTAATTCCTGATTCTGTTAATTCAATAGAGTAAGTATTTCTACTGGTGGTGGGAGATATGGTTGGCACGGTGTTGTCGTTCTTCTCATGTCAGTTGATGGTTGCCATGTGGTCAATTCGATTCACTGTTGCATAAGGGTCGTATTTAACCTTCTTACAAAAAGACAATGTGAGGCTGTGAAATCCAATCTGCCTGTAATCCGTGTATCCAATTGTTAGAATGACTTAAGAGGTCTTTGGGTATGTTACCTTGAGCAAACTATATATTGGTCAGATTCTGAGTCATTTTAAGCTTGTATTTCTGGTCATGCTGATTGCCACTTTGGAGTTTCCAGTGTTTTTTTCCTTTGGAATTTGTAATTCCTTCTTTATTGATGCTTTTGTCTCCTTCTTTTGCGTAGCAATACTAAAAGGCTATCATGGGTAAAGAGAAGGTTCACATCAACATCGTGGTCATTGGCCATGTCGACTCTGGCAAGTCAACTACAACTGGACACTTGATCTACAAGCTTGGAGGAATTGACAAGCGTGTGATTGAGAGGTTTGAGAAGGAAGCTGCTGAGATGAACAAGAGATCATTCAAATACGCTTGGGTGCTTGACAAGCTCAAGGCCGAGCGTGAGCGTGGTATCACCATCGATATTGCCTTGTGGAAGTTCGAGACCACCAAGTACTACTGTACTGTCATTGATGCTCCTGGACATCGTGACTTTATTAAGAACATGATTACGGGAACCTCCCAGGCTGACTGTGCTGTCCTCATCATTGATTCCACCACCGGTGGTTTTGAGGCTGGTATTTCCAAGGATGGCCAGACCCGTGAGCATGCTCTTCTTGCCTTCACTCTTGGTGTGAAGCAGATGATTTGCTGTTGCAACAAGGTACATTTTATTTATATGTTCTATATCTTATTTCACTAGCCTTCGGCATTTGTGTAGATGTACTTATGTGATAACAATTCCCTTCGACCAGATGGATGCCACCACACCCAAGTATTCCAAGTCCCGTTTTGATGAAATCGTGAAGGAAGTCTCTTCATACTTGAAGAAGGTCGGGTACAACCCTGACAAGATTCCCTTCGTCCCCATCTCTGGTTTTGAGGGTGACAACATGATTGAGAGGTCCACCAACCTTGACTGGTACAAGGGCCCCACCCTCCTTGAGGCTCTCGACCAGATCCTGGAGCCAAAGAGGCCTACGGACAAGCCTCTCCGTCTCCCACTTCAGGATGTGTACAAGATTGGTGGTATTGGAACTGTCCCCGTTGGTCGTGTTGAGACCGGTGTCCTCAAGCCTGGTATGGTCATCACTTTTGGCCCCTCTGGGTTGACTACTGAAGTTAAGTCCGTGGAGATGCACCACGAGGCTCTCCAGGAGGCCCTTCCGGGTGACAACGTTGGGTTTAACGTGAAGAATGTTGCTGTCAAGGATCTCAAGCGTGGCTTCGTTGCATCCAACTCAAAGGATGATCCCGCCAAGGAAGCAGCCAGCTTCACCTCCCAAGTTATCATCATGAACCACCCTGGGCAAATTGGAAATGGTTATGCCCCTGTTCTTGACTGCCACACCTCCCACATTGCTGTCAAGTTTGCCGAGCTGTTGACCAAGATCGACAGGCGATCAGGTAAGGAGCTTGAGAAGGAGCCCAAGTTCTTGAAGAATGGTGATGCTGGGATGGTGAAGATGATTCCCACCAAGCCCATGGTTGTTGAGACTTTCTCCGAGTATCCTCCTCTCGGTCGTTTTGCCGTGAGGGACATGCGCCAGACGGTTGCCGTTGGTGTCATCAAGAGTGTTGAGAAGAAGGATCCTTCTGGTGCCAAGGTCACCAAATCAGCTGCCAAGAAGGGCGGCAAATGAGAGAAAGCTTATATTGCATGAAGTTTTTTAGTGTCTGTGGAGAAACCTGGGTGAACCGTTTTTATCTTAACTCTTTTTCCTTTTTAGTAGATGTTGTCTTTCTTGCTTTTGTTTTTGTTTTTGCGGCTACCGACATCTAGTGTTTGCTACTATCTCCAACTAATTCCCCTTGGAGGAGGTGGTTGAGAATGTAGCAAGAGCTTTGCTTGTTTTTGTTGTGTGTAGTTTGTTAAGTCGATACTGTTTGATGATGCAGTACAAACTTCGGTTCCTATTGCCATGGCTGCTTTCTTTTGTCTTTTTCTTTTTTAATCTCCGCCTCATTAATATGTCATCTGCATTTTTGCAAGGAAAGGTAGCGTGCGCAATCGTCATCGGTGTGCTCTGTACTCCGGTGTATTCTTTTTAAGCAAATTTAAGTGGAAGCATTTTAACACTCTTGGTCGGAAAAAAAAAATTGCGGGACAGAACCCTTGGGATCTTAAGGCATCGCCAAAGTAGAGGTGATCGGTTTGTAGCCTAAAATGAGATTTGAAAATGTGATTCCGGTTTCAAAAGATTGGAATCAAGAGCAGAACTCGAAAATGTGACTCCCGTTTCGAAAGACTGGAATCGAGAGCAGAACTGGTGGCTATTTTCCTGTTTTGCTTGAGAAACCTGTTTCCCTTTTCAAAAGATTGGAATCGAGAGCAGAACTGGTGGCTATTTTCCTGATTTGCTTGGTAAACCTGTTTCTTATTATTAACGCGTACTTGCTGCACCATTTCTCGACAAAAAAACCTGTTATTGGCCCAGTGATTATATTGTTTGATCTTGTTGCAAATCATGGTATAGTTCATGATGGGTATAAAAGCATTTTAAAAGAGGTTTTGAAATCAGCTTAGAAACTAATTCATCGAGAACGAGACTGGTTGAATAGGTTCTAGATAGAATCGGTTTTCAGTCTTAGAACCAAGAACCGAACTAGCCCTGGAATAGGTTAGTCCGTCCGTGCTGATTCGATCCAGATTCAGGATGGAAACAGACTCAGTTTTCCGCTCCTACCAAAGAGGGGCTCGGAAGATCCATCCCAAGTTTCGAGTCCGACCGGCCTGAGCCTGTGGTTTGGGCCAAGTTCGATTTTCCGCGGCCTCGCTTTGACTTCTAATTCATCCCTCGAGTCCTTGGTACACTGCACTTTGAGTGCCAGAAACTTCCCTGTAAACTATAATTTTATTTCTCCCTCAATAAAGTCACACTGCCGCCATCCCGAATAATCTAAGAGGGGGTCACTGGCACAGCTCGTTCTCTTCTTTACATTCTAAAAAAAGAGTTTGACCTTTAAATGCCTTTTTTGATTATTCATTAGGCATCACATCCCGAGTTTGGAGTGCCCGGCACGTATGCTTGAACTCTTTTTCCCTCGAAAGCACTTGGGGAATTATTCAGCGTATATATATAATAAGGCCATTTCTTCGTTCAGAAGCAAGGCATAAAAAAGCTGAGAGTATAACTCTTCTCACTTATCTCTCTTTTTGAATTGCTTAGCCTCGTTCCATTGATGATTCAAATAAAGGAGAAGACTAGGTTAAGCTTACTTGACAAGATACCCATATAAGATATCCAAGTTTCATTTTTGACTTAGAATCAGTCCACTGTGTCCTTATGTTTTAAATGTATATCTTGGCTGTTTTCTTTTGGTCGACTCATATGATTTCTTCGATGTGGATATTCAATTTTATAAATTTGAGCAATCAAACCCTTAAGGTTGATGGCTTTTTCTAGTCGCTTCCTCGCCAGAAAAGAATAAATTTTTCTAATGGAGTCTATAGAAGTCCCCGATGTCAGCCAAAAAAAGCCGACTTGTCTATTGATACCGGCCTAAAATGTGATGTGGAATAATCCGATGCTGCCACGGACCTTTAGCTTTTGTCGATTAATTCCGGGAACAATAGTTCAAAATAAAAATGAAGCGAGTTTCGAATTCTTCTCATTTCATGGTGACCCTATATCCTTGTCAGACTTCTGGCCGGCATCCATCGACATGCCAACTTCAATTTTCTAGAACGGGAAAGGAGGGACTCATCGAAATCTTTCAAGAGTTTAATGACTTAATAGCGGAAATAACCTATTCAAATATCACATTAAAAATAAAATTTATGTTCAAAGATAAAGTGTGCATCTTTTCCTCTCTTGAAATTTTTGGTTATGTACTCTACTCTACACTCAAATCTAACTTATTAGTAATTATAATCGTCAGCTTATTATTATTGTTATTATTATTATTATTGTCGTTATTTGATTCAGTTTGGCTGGAAGTGATTTATATTTTCTTTTAGGCCCGAGCTGGAAATGATTTATTTAGCGCATATGAAGGATTACATATTTTCTGCTTTTTGTTTCAGCTGCTCATAGTTATGGTTTTTACTGAAAGAGTTTTAACTAATATTATAAGGTAGTCACATAGTATTATTCTTCAGTGCAAAACCAGGATAGTTACTCAAAATTTTCCTGAAATTTGGCCCTGTTATACAACAATCTTCAAACTTTTAAAATTTATGGATTATCCCCTGTAAACTGCCACCATTACACAACAGTCCGTAAACTTTAAAAATTTATATACTCATCCAAGCATCAGTATGTATAACTACTAATTTTTAGGTCTGTATAATCGTTTAAAGTTACTTGAGAATGGACGAACTCATTTTTCTAGACTAAACTAAACCGCTACCAAATTTTCTTAACTCCATTTACCATGCATCAATCTCTATATTCTTACTTGATTAACCATGCATTAGAGATAATTTTGGCTAAGAAAATTAATTATCCATTTCAAGCAAGTAATCTGCAATTTTAGCAATCTAGGGTTACTGTGCAACAGTACCAAAGTTCATGGGGGCTTTTGGAGCACTTCTCCCTCACTGTAATGTTCTTAAGAATAAAGCAAATTATTATATTTTCAATCCTAGATTTGATAAATTGTGACCGCTGGAATATTCTATTTTCTTGATGGTCATCTCATGATATAATATGCTACTCCAGATCATCATTTAAAATCAACTCCCACTCAATAGTTCTATGTGAGAATTCAGTTTCTTGCTAGCGAGATCGTGTCCTGGGAATTTTTTTTTTTGGGGGTACTATTTTGACTAATCCCATTTTTTATATGACTATTCCAAGTCTATCAACGCCCATTCTTGAACCCAAAAAAAAAAAAAAAAAAGAATAGGTCTATTCCAATCAAACCAATTTTATATCATTTCATTTGTATCTATCTCCTCTTCCTTTTTCTAGCTAAATTCTACTAAATCGATCACTTCAGCAATATCATATAGGTTGTATCTTCACTTTTGTTTATAACATTTTGACATTTCTGGAGTGTCTTTACATTAAATACACATATTATATAATAGTTTGCTCAAATAAGCAATCCAAGTATTGACCATGGTCATATTCATCGCATTTTCATCGGATGATCTATCAAATGAAAATATCTGCAAACGAGAAGAAAATGGATAAATGATATTATATTTACTTGTCCACTTCATTTGTCCACTCTTTCTTTTTCAAAAGAAACGAACCTAGTCTTAGAAATTTGCAAGATATTTCATTATTTCAAGATTTACCCACTTAAGATCTTACCTTTTTGGAAAATCTTTTCTACAAAAAGAGTGCGATCCGTGTTATATGTCTACTGTTTCGCGAGGGAGATGTGTGTACTTTTTTTTTTGGGTCGTAGAAGACGTGTGTACTTTAGATGATCATTAGGGCATGTGATGGAGACGACAGAAATGAATAAATAAGTTGCAAAACGTACGAAAGTGATGAAGACGGGGAGGCTCTTGGCAAAGCACGTGAGGCGGCGTCGCGCGCTTGCGTGCGTTTGGTAACATTTTCTCGTTTAAAAATTGTTTTCGGCAACGTAAAATAGAAAAAAGTATTTCGCCAGGAACAATTTTTAAACAAAAAAACGCGTTTGGTAAATGCTCCCGAAATATAAAAAGAATAGAAACACGTTTGGTAAATTTGTATAATTTTTTTATTTCTTTTAATTTTTTAATATTTTTATTTTATTTTTTCTATTTTCTTTCTTATTTTTCTTATTTTCTTATTTATTTTTCTTTTTTTTATTTTTTCTTTTTTCTTTTTCCTTTTTTTTTTTCTTCTTTTGGCCGGTCGCGGCCCATGGCCATGGGCGGCCAACGGCCGTCGAGGCCTGCGGCCTCGCCGGAGCGTCCGCCGCGGCCCGGCGAGGTTTCCGGCGTCTCGCGGCCGGGCGAGCTCGATCTCGCCCGATCCGACAAATGGGCCGGCGACCGGCCAAAGAAAAAAAAAAGAAAAAAAAGAAGAAAAAAGAAGAAAAAAGAGAGAAGAAAATGGAAGAGAGAGAAAATGTGTTCCTAAATTTTGTTCCAAAAAACAAACAACTTTTTTTTTTTTGTTTCCGTTCCGGATGTGTTTTAACAAAAAAATAATTTTGGAACAAAAACGCAAACAAACGCGTTTACCTTTTTGTTCCTTAAACAAAAAAACAAAAATTTGTGTTCGCGGGAACAAACACTTTTTACCATGCAGGCCCTTAACCTTTCTGTTTTCCCTTTCTCTTGTACTGTGCAAGAAGGGAATCCTTGCTCCTGTCCTGTCCTGTCCTGTCCTCTCGGGTGGGCCAAAAGTTAAAAATTGTAATTAATTGAAGGACTCGAGAGGGGAAGAGGTGGAAAAATTAATAAGGGGTCAGGGACAACATGTGATGTAATCAATGCGACCACCCAGGACATGCCTTTTTCCTTGAACTCGTATCTTTTTCTGGCCACACCATAATGAAAATGTTCAGTTCGTCCGAAGGGGAAAGCTCCCTTTTTGTCAACGCACTTTCTTGGTTTGCGGACGTAGTCAAATGAAAGAAATCTCGTTACCTTTCTTTGATTTGTTCGATTTGCAAGGGCTTTAAAATTTGCTTTACTCCAAGTTAACGTCGTATATAATCTAGGCGGATGACTTGTTCTATTTTATAAGGGGATTTCGTTAACGGGTATTCGATGAACTTAAGTTAAGCAATTAAATGAGTAATGTTTATGATTTTTTTTATGTGATGCTTTGATCATGTTGCGTGTGTAGTCAGTCGGTTGCTCATTTAATAAGAACCCTTTTGAATATATCTAAAAGGGAAGTTGTGCAAAGGGGGTCGGCATCCCTTGTAGTTAGGGTGGTTTATTGTGGAGGGTTGAATTCACGTGACTGGTGGTGACTAGTCTTTTGTTTTTTAAATTTATAGGCGGTGTGCATGGTGGTCGGATCAAGAGTTGTACTTTCAATGTTCAACTACTCTCTTTGGGTATCATTTATTTATACTTTTCGTTTTACGTTATCAAAAGTCTCAACCCTTTTAACGCTACTTAGTGCTTTGAACTATAGTAAACAATAAGAGATAAAGGGAAGTTGGGGAATATAAATAGGGAAAAATCACTGTTAGTCCCCTCAATTTTTGGGTTGTTGCAATTTGTCCCCCTATAGTATAAGTTTGGCATAGACCCAGCTACCATTTTCCAATCGTCGATTTCAGTGTCCTTCTTGGTGTTGGCTTCGGCGACAATATCAACTAAAAATCGATGAATTAATGCATGTGACTCGTCACTAGTGAAAACTTTAGGTCAAGATCGTCATTCCATGGCAAGAAATACAATTTGTCTTCTAGACTTGTTTCATAGTTACAAATAGTCCCGATGTTTAAAACTTTTCTTTTCAATATTCTCCCTTGGTCATTAGAAATTTGTTGGAATTTTTCCCTTTCAGTCATTGCAAAATCAAAATAATTTAGTTATAACTAAAAACCAAAAGAAAACTTGAAAAGTAAATGATTGTCCATTTGGACTTTCTTAGGTTGTGCCCAGCGAAAAATGATTGACCCTCCCTCACTGCAAGGATTCCTGAATCTTTGATGATTGATACTACCAGGGAGTCATCGACTACTTTGACTAAGGTAGCAGTATTGTCGGGATAGTCACGAAAAAAGTCTCAAATATATTATATTTGTATTAATTTATTCTTAAAAAATTGTATTAATTGAGTCATAAATCTTTTTATATTTTACCAATCGAGTCAATCCGGCTAATTTTAGCGAGAAACCACTTATGTGAATGCCATGTGTTTATGTGATACGACTGACGTTGACATGAATATTTTAAATAATTTTTTGAATTTTTTATGTTTTTCTTTTTGTTTTCATTCTTTATTAGTTTTGGATTAAGGGTTGGTAAAGGTCATCGGCCGACCCTTGTTGGTCACTAGCAAGGGTCAATAAGGGCGTGGTGGCCCTCGCCCAAAGCCCTTGCCAGCCGAAGAGACGGCACACGGTCCCTCGCCCAAATCTAGCATGGACCGTGACGCCTTCTCAAGATTTGGGCCAAGCGAGGGTGCTATGGCTCTTGTTGGCCTCAGGCAAGGTTGCGGTGTCCAAATCGGGTGAGGACGTGACAGCCTCGCTCGATACGGCTCGAGCGTCTTAGCCTTTGCCCATGGCTAGAGGAGGATTAGTTGACAACTCTAGTTGGTTCTCAGTAAAAAAAAAAAAAAAAAAATAAAGATAAAGAAAAGAAAAGAAATTATAAAAATTCAAAAAAAATTAAAAATATTATTAAAAAATATCAATATCAATGTCGGTCATGCTATATGGACGATTAGTATTTACGTCGGTAAATTTTGGTCAAAACTAAACACATATGGATTTGATTAATAAATTTTAAAAAAAGTTTATGACTCAATGGGTACGATTTAACTTGGTATTTAATTGGAATAAATACAATAAGTTTGCAATTTTTTTTAGTAGTTTCTCACAATTTTGTTGGTGTCCACCGGCCATCACCCCCCACGCCTTTTCCCCTCTCTAATTTAGACATTATATGATGCTTTTGAATTGATTTAAATAACCTTAATGCCATTTCCTTTTAAATCCAATATATATATATATATATATATAATTAAAATAGATACAGTAACAGGGAGATGAGTTGGGCTTCGAATATGATAGAATAAGGGTCTACTCGAAAATAATCTGCATAATGTATGATATCTGGAAATATATATTTCATTTTCCTTAAAATTTTGTTAGATATTTTGTCCCTATCAGGTGAGCACCACCTGGTCATGTGAGAGCACGTGACCGATAATCCAGCAACAATTTAGCCGGAGTCAATCACAAAGGTACGTTGGAATCGAGTTGAAAACATCAGTGGATGAATGCCAAAATTGAGATGATGTAGGGTTTTTATTTGAATATAATGTCAATTTCTTGCCACATCCTTTCCGATTAAGAATAGAGTTGGTCATACAATGTTTCTTTTATTTTCTATCGTAACTTTTATTAAAAATTATTTATCAAAATTTCATTAAACACATGTTCCAAAATATGTTATGCCTGATGCTGAAAGATTCTACAAGTGATATGAATTAAATTTGAATTTATAACCTTTGGGTTCTAGTCTAGATTCAATGCCGATTTTTTTCTTTTCTTTTCGGAATGTTGGGTCTTATTAATGGTATAAATGTATTGGCACGTGAGACATGACAATCGCGGCACCATTACCTTAGTAGAAACCCTTCGTTCGAGACTTGACACCCCATTCCCAAATGGCAGAAACTCAAGAAATGGTGTACGGCCCTCAACGCGAAAGTTTTTGTGCATATATATATATATATGTGTGTGTGTGTGTCTAAAAATTTCTAAATGATCTCGATCTTGCTTTCCGCGGCTTGGCTTGTCCTCAACTTCTTTTCTATTCACTATTCAGATTACGGGCCGAGGCTGTGTTGGGCACATCTTTGTCAAAGGTCTTTAGCAAAATGCTGAGGTGCTTGGCGATGAAAATGCAAAGACTTTTGAGACAAAATTAGCATTTTTAAAGACCTTCCGGCCAATGTAAATCCTATGTAGCATTGATATTTGGCATATTCGAAATGCTTTTAGGATCAATGATTTTTCTTCCAAATTTTCCCTTAATAAATTATCTAAATTCTAGTTTTATCCTTATCTTCATTTTTCAATGTCGATATGATTGTTTTCGCTGATGAAATTTGATTTGCCATTGACAGCCATCGCTTGAGGTCTATGACCCTTAGTGCCACCTCGCTTCTGCTAATCGAGATCCCACGACCCTCACCAAGGTTGCCGAGGTCTCGCGAGGTCACTATCATTGATTGCTTCAAAATCAAGTTTCTTCGATCTCTATCTCTCTCTTGCAATGAAAAAATTGGTTTACAAAACCCTAGTCCAAAGCAAATAGTGTTTTGGGGTCAAAAAAAGCAAATAGTGTTTACCCACACGCTATTTGCATTTTATCAAAACCCTCTAGTTTAAAGATCTTTACATATTTCCCGAAAACTCTCTCAAACAAATTAGCCCTATGAGAAAAATTAAAAGCTTAAATTGCATTTGGTGAACCTTAGTAATGACCCAGATGCTTTTCTTTAAAATTCTCCCTAATAAGAAAGCATCTCTAGCCGTAAGCGAAAGTAGGTCATCAACATATAACTTCTTCTTTTTTTCTTTTTCTTTTCTTTTACTTTCGGTTACCCATTATCACTTTAATGAACATTTAAATTCAATAGTAAAAAGAAATCGATAGTGATTCTAGCTCCTACGCAACAAATTCTTTCTTCTGATTCAGTCTAAAACCCCCACCAGCACGCATTCAACGCCAGGGCATTATTCCTCCACCAGAAGACATAACCGCCGATAACTGTTATTTCCATTTTAGAGAAGAAAGAAAGAAAGAAAGACAGAGGAGAAAAACACAGACAGCGCGATCTCCATCGTCATTCGTTGCTGTGGATCGCTGCTGCCGGGGGTTTCTGTCCGCCGACCGGGTGGGGCCCCACTTGCGGGCTAATCCACTTTCTCTCTCTCTCTCTCTCTAGAGGAAAAAGTGGACCCCACATAGAGGGAGAGAGGGAGAATAGTAACAGCTGTAGTTGCTGTTCCATTTCAGTTTTTTTTCCTTCATTTCGCTCGAAGGTTTCCTTCTTCCGGGCAAGATCTGGTCTCTCTCTCTCTCCCTCCCCCTCCGCGATTCGAAGGAATCCGCTCGTTGCACTCTTCTTCTCGTTCGCGCGGTTTTCTTGAGGCTGACGTCTCCTCTCTTTTGCTGAGATCTGAAGAAATTCTTCCCATGCATTGAGGTGAAAAGAAGTCATTCTCATTCTCTCTCGTTTTGGCACTTGTGCGGGGTCAATCGTTGTCCCCCGACTCTTTTCGTTTGTTCGTTTCTTGGATTTTGGCTTTTGTGTTTGTCAAGTTTTTTTGTCCCTTGTCGAGTAATGAATCTCTCGAAGGCGTACTTATAATTGGCGGCTCTGAAAGTTCTTCTGGGGCCGGGTTCGTTCCTCTGTATTTTGTCCTCTCTTTGAAAATTTCCCAATTTCGACATCTGGGTCTCGAGCGTTGGCTTGAAATGGTGAAAATTTCGTGAAAGTTATTGCCTTTTTTTTATAATCTTGCTATGCAGTATCTACATAATGACGAGTTGAAAGTTTTTGTAGTTTTATCGGAGATCTGCCTCTTAAATTCTTTGCCATAGATGGAAATGCTGTGTCTGTTAGTTGTCTTAATGTATCTGTGATTATATGCGTTACTTATTGAGGGTTTTAGAAATTTTTTTCCTTGTATAGGTGAATGAATAGGAGGAAATGGGGAGGAAAGGGAATTGGTTCTCTGCAGTGAAGAAAGCATTGAGTCCTGATTCCAGAGAGAAGAAAGAGCAGGTGCATAATTTGTGTTTGAACCTAAATTTGTTAACCTTTGCATTATGTTTTGGTCACATGAATTGGTTCTCTCCCTATTTTTCAGAAATCTCGAAAATCGAAGAAAAAATGGTTTGGCAAAAGCAGCAATCTGGATCCGGTTTCTACAGCCAAGGAAACTGTATTGGCTGTCCCTGCGCCGCCGCCGCCACCTCCTCTGGCAGAGGATGTGAAGGTGAAGCCAGTTGAGGATGAGCATAGCAAGCATGCCTACTCAGTGGCCCTTGCGACCGCCGTTGCGGCAGAGGCAGCGGTTGCGGCTGCTCAGGCTGCTGCTGAGGTGGTTCGGCTCACGACCACTTCGCGCTACTTGGGCAAATCGAAAGAGGAAATTGCAGCTATCAAGATTCAAACTGCATTCCGAGGATACTTGGTAAGTAACCATATAGAAACAATATACTTGGTAAGTAATCATATAGGAACAATATCCTATGTAACAGGCTAAGGGGATGAACTTCTTGCCCTTTTATGACCACAGGATGAGCTTGTTGCTGAATTGTCCTCTTGTCTGTCTCAACCAACAAAAAAAAAAGGGGGATCCTTTTATAAGTTATCTGCATTGGTTATTCAGCTTCTTCACGGAGTATAAACATGTGAAATCCATCTCCAAAATGGCCTTGATGGGTCTCCACATAAAACAGTTACTTTATCTAGGAAAGCTACAAGCATATGCTGTCTTTTCAGTTTCTACGGATTGGCATCTAGCGGATCGTGTGAAAATTTTTTCCTTGTACTTTCAGGCGAGGAGGGCATTGCGAGCTTTACGGGGACTTGTTAGGTTGAAGACACTAATTCAAGGGCAATCCGTCAAGAGACAAGCAAACACAACATTGCGGTGCATGCAGACTCTTGCCCGGGTGCAGTCTCAGATTCGTGCGAGAAGGATTAGAATGTCAGAAGAGAATCAGGCCCTACAGCGGCAACTTCAACAGAAATGTGAGAAAGAGCTTGAGAAATTGAGAGTAAGTGCCTTTAACAATTTGGTAATGCTTTATAGTTTCGATCTAACGTTAGTGCTTGCAGGACCAAGCTGATTTATGTTTGCATAATTTTTTCTCCTGTTTTCCAATTCATTTCAGCCTCCAATGTATGACAAGTGTTAGCTTGGCATTCTTTTTTCAAAATTTTATTGGGCCAACCCATTCCTTTCCTAATTAAGTAAATCCTTTTCATCACTGATTAGCGTTCAGCCAAAAGATTTAGTGCCACTAGCAAATTGAAATGCATGTTGTATCTCTGGAGCCGTTTTGCATCTATTCCTGTGTTCAGCTCTTCATAATTGTTTATTTTTTTCCCCTTGCCCTGTTCTGACTTAAATATCGAACTCCTTGTAACAGTTGGGAGATGAATGGAATGCTAGCATGCAATCGAAGGAGCAAATTGAAGCGAACTTACTGAGCAAGCAGGAAGCTGCCGTGAGAAGGGAGAGGGCATTGGCTTATGCGTTCTCCCATCAGGTACTGCCATTACCTCATTACATGTATCGTGGATGATTGAGTGCAAGAATTTAGACATCTCATTAGAGAGTGCTGGAGTTTTACCCCGAGATGATGATGTGTCTATCTGTCACTTCACCTCATTAATAATATCCTATAAAAAGCATGACAATTTGGTTTAAAAAGTTACACTCGATTAAGGTGATGCTTTCTTCTTGCACTTATGGTGCTTTTTTTAAACCATGGACTTGTCTGTTTCAGCACACAATTATGGTGGGTTGCCACATTGGCCATCCCTGCTGATAATATAATATGTTTGGTTGTCTGTTTGGAAGTCTCGTCTGTATTTAGATCAGAAGTTTTTGCCAGGCTTTTAAACCGGTATCATATGGTCTGGCTTGTGGAGAGAAAAGCATGAGCATTTCTATGTCTTGTTTTGGCCAGTAGGCACATCATAGGTTGTTTACTATAGAAAGGTATAAAAGTTGCCTCCAATCCTAGGATGATAAGGCTAATTCATTTTAGAATATCCCCCAAGATTACTGATAAAAAAGTTCTTATGTCGAGTCATTCTTTCCATCTTTAAAATTGTACTTGCTTGATGATTATGAGGAATTTATTGTTGACCAGAAACTTGTGGTGATGTTAGATCTATCGGTGTCACGTTTAAGGGATTTTCTCTTCAGTTTATTCCTTTTGCATGAAACCTGGAAACATATTGTTGCTTGTCATGGAGTACTAAATTTTGCTGGTGCAAAGACCATGCCGTTATTATTTTTTTTTGGAGAGTCTGCTCTGTATCTCATTCTATGCTTGTTCTCCAAAGTATCAGCAATCTCAGTATGAAACAAATTATTCTTCTATGTTGGTCAATTGCTTCAAGTATTACAACATTTTGAACAGATGGTCTATTTTTAGTTTTACCATATTTCAAGATTAATGTTGATTAAAGCCTTAAAACATACAAAGCTCATACTTTGATGTTGTCTTTTCTCACAGCAAACATGGAGGAACAACTCCAAGTCTTCTAACCCGACCTTCATGGACCCACACAACCCTCACTGGGGTTGGAGTTGGTTAGAGAGGTGGATGGCAGCCAGGCCATGGGAGACTCGAAGCACTGTAGAGTACAATGATCAAGGTTCTGTGAGAAGCACAACAAGCTGCGCCCTGTCCCTTGGAGAAATCAGCCGAGCTTATTCCCGACGCAACCTTGACAACGACAACAAGCCTTCCCCCACGGCCCATCGGCCGGGCAGAGCCCCGTCTCGTCATTCTCCATCTACTCCCCCTTCAAAAGCCCCATCAGTATCATCAGTCACCAGCAAAACGAAACCTGCCAGCCCAAAGGGCAATGGTTGGGGAGGTCCTGCTGGGGATGATGACTCGAGAAGCATGTTCAGTGCGCAGTCCGAGCAGTACAGGAGGCACAGCATTGCTGGCTCGTCGGTGAGAGATGATGAAAGCCTTGCCAGCACTCCATCAGTCCCGAGTTACATGGTCCCTACGCAGTCTGCAAAGGCTAAATCCCGGATGCCAAGCCCATTGGGGCTAGACAAGAGCGGGACTCCAGAGAAGGGATCGGTGGGGTCTGCAAAGAAGCGTCTGTCGTTCCCTTCTTCCCCTGCAGGTCCTAGGAGGCATTCAGGACCTCCTAGAGTAGAGAGCGGTGCCATTAAAGAGCTTGGGGCTTAATCGGAGGAAAAAGTTAAAATCTGAGGGAGCAGGTAGGCAGGAGGCGCCATTAGGAAGCGGTGTGATCTTGTGGAAGTGCAAATGGAGAAGGCTGAAGACGAGATGGACAGGAATTTCAACGCCCACCACCTTTTCTTCAGCAACAATTCCACTGAAGGTCGTAGAGGGAAAGAGTGAATAAAACTGGGTCATTGTTTCAAGTGTTTGTCTCTTTGCAAATTTGTGCAACCGGGGCTTCTCATTAGTTGCTTCTGTTGAATAACTAGTTCACTTTGTCCTGAGATTGGTCGGTGTGATATTTGTAGGCGTTAACAAATGATGTGTGTGCTTGTAGTTTGCTGCGGATGGCTTTTCTAATCCAATGTTTCTTTTGATTTTTTTTTTAATGGATTCTCATTCAGTTTGGAAAATCAGCAAGCTTTGGTACTGGCTGTGTGTCTCTGTCTCCGTCTCTGTCTCTCCCTCGTTTTGTGCACTTTGACAGGTTCATGTCATAGTTCAATACCAACTGTCAGTGACCTATAGAAATAAGAGAAGTCCCCCTTAAGCAAGCCTGTTTTCTGTTGCCATTGAAAGTGGCAGTGATGTAACTCCTGTCAAACTGGGTCATTGCTGGATGATGGAGAGCGCTCCACCTGAATGGCTCACTTCATAGAAAAATGCGTGTTGGATGAGGGGAATATCAAAGGCGTAGGCATCACGGAATGATTGTCTACATTACACGAAGAGTCCCTCTATTGGCTGTCATCCGCATATTCGATGCTGTTAAATCTCATGGGGCACTTAACTGGAATTTGAATCATGTCTGAATGATTCCCATTTAGAATCGATTCATTCTGACCACCAAGCAAGGTTAGCTCAGCTATCAGTGTGATTGCTCGTCGCTGAAAAAAGGCAAATGTTCAGTCCTCAAGAGCGGGACGAATTTCGCGAGAACGACTTAGAATGGAACTTCAAGTAATGCATTCCTATAGTAATTTTCAGGAAGACGTTTGTCACTCCTCACCAATAAGAAAAGAACGGTCTCTCCCGCTCTCTAAACTCATGTCTGTCCCTTTGCGGTGGGAAACGATTTGGTTTTCTTGGTATCAAACTTAGGGTTGATTCTCAGTAGATCACAGAGGGTCATGGGCTGAATTAGCAATCATGATCCTTTTGCCATTTTCATTTCTTGGCCCTTTTAAGGATTCGAAAATAAAAAGTAAATTAGGTTGCGTGTTCTATGGACAATAATCCGGAAGATAAGGGAGCCCACTTTAGGTAATTGAATCCAAGGCTGCATACCCCGAGTAACATTATAAGGTCAAATAAGCCACGAATCGAACTCGTTTAGTGTGCCCCGCGCGTCAAATGGTCAGTGTTGTGCCTCGGTAGTTTCTGTCGGATCTTGAATGAAAGTTTGACGGAAATTCTTGAATTTTGGCCCATAGATACTATTAAGGACGATAAACATTGATAAAGTGGTGTACATGGTTCAAAACGGACACTTCCTAAAGGGATCCAAATTGTCGTTTTTTCTCTTTTGATTTTTGTCGCCCATCATCGCTCTTCTTTATCCACCCTTTACATCATCATAGACAAAAGACGCAATAAAGTGACATAAGGAATTATCATATGCATAATCAAGTTAAATGTTCTGCCAATTGATAAGAGTCTATATTATTAGAATCTCAATGAATCCTCATCGTATGGAGACAAATAACGATAAGAAACACGCAAAGTTAATGAGGCCAGATAATGATTGAAATATATGACATATAGGAATGGGAGCTACTAATAGGAGTGGCATTAGAGGTATATAAAGTAGTTCCAAAATAATTAACATAGTAACGAAATTGCTGGAAAATAAAGGTGATGTGAATAATATACGTGTTTTTAAAATAAGCGTGCCATGTTTAATCACCGGCAAAAATGTCACACATTTTGTTATAATTCAAAACCAATCTTGTCATCTCTATCATTATGCAATTAGTACATGCGTGAGATAGGGTGTGAAAAATTAAACAAAAAAGCTCCGTTTGTTTTACAGAAAATAAACGATTTGAAAAATATTTTCCTAAAAATGATCGCTTGAAATAATTAGTTAATATAAAATATTTTCATTATCACCAATAATTTATGTCTAGACATTTTTATGCATGATAAAAATATTTATTATTCATTTGTTTAGTTAAGCGACACAAGCGATTATTTCTAAAAGAATGTTTTCTAAATCATTCATTTTTCACGACACGCACGAAGCCTGAATGTGGCTTTTATTCTCAGGAAAGTTGGTTGTGCTGTTTTTTTTTTTTGGTGTAAGGTAATTATATTAAGCTTTAACCAATATTTAGTTGGTTGTGCTGTTAATTTCTCTTAAACATTAATTTACGATGCTATCATAGAAAATTAGAAAAGGTGACATCATCCTTAGGAAACTTCCATGCAAGAACCCACGGTGGATGGTGCTATTATAAGGCGACATTCTGACTTTTCACAAGTTGACACTGTTTGAAAATTTCTCTTCCCATTGTTTCAAATTTTGCGCCGTGTCTATTAACTGTCAATAGATTATTTAGCATTGAGTTGTTATTATAACATAACCTAACAACCACAAGGAAAAGTGCAAGGGAAGTTGTAAGAAAGTCACTCCTCTTGTAACTTCTTTGGATTCTCTTTTCGCACATAATCTAACTGAAAAATTACCGCTCATCTAATGAACACACTATTAACCTAATGAGTTAGGTAAAACATGAAGTTGTTATTACAAAGTTTCTGGTCTTGTAATTGCAAAACATGTGTCACTCGGAACACATAGTAGAACGCTTCATCTAAAATGGTCACATCATAATACGATCAAGTACAGTCACAATTGATCGAAAAGAACTTCTTAAGCGAGTTAACTACACCCTTTGATAAATTTTAGTGAATCACCAAGATTTGACGTGCTTGAGATTATGAAATCGCAAGTAACAGTAAAGTCCAAATGTTGATATTCCAACAATTGGATGAATTAACAAAAAACTCATCTTTGCTGAATAAATTGGACGATTATGCCGTATGAAAGTGGTCTTCTACAGAGGGAAAGCCTATCACAAGAAAGTAGAGAGGAAACATCTCCAGAGGTTCTTATCTCATACCACTCCAATGGCTCGGCCAGTATCCAATGGTCGAAGAAGCATCGGATGAGTTGGAGTTCTTACCATTTTGGGAATTAATGGACCAAGATATGCTTTCATTAGTTGTGCCGCGCGATACCAATCCACTTTAGTGGATCACGCAGACTGGGAAAACTCCACGATATTCTGGATTAGATGACTAAGACAGGTGCTTCGCTTCAGGATGAGTTTCAACTGACTGCCCTTACTTTGCATAAATTAGGCTCCACTTGTTCAGCAGAAAATGAATGACTTAGAAAATATTTTCTTAAAAATGATTGTTTGTATTACTTATAAAATGAATAAATAGAAAATATTTTTATTATCTACGCAAATGTTTAGACACGAACTGTTATTGATAATGAAAATGTTTTTCATTGACTAATTATTACAAAAGATATAAGTAATCAATTTTGAAAAAATATTTTTCAAATCACTCATTTTCTATGAAATAAATGGAGAAGTGATGATATGTGATGTAATTATTGTGCAGAATTCCACTCAAGTTGTATAGTATATATAGACTATATGAGATTAGTTGTATATAAATCTAATCAACAGGGAATGCCACTAGATGTTGTATACAAATCTGATCATGAGAGTCAAGGCCAGCTCTTCACCTCCGATACTTTATTAACTAATGTAATGATGCACTCGGTGATGGCAACATTTTTTGTCCCCAAAAGAGGGAAAAACAAATCTTTCAGGCAAAGTTTTTCAATTAATCAATTAACTCTGACCAATAAACAGTGCCAAAACGCATCTTCGAGTTCGACATATCCTAATCTCATGCAATTGAGCTATTAGTCAACGACACGAGACAGAAATTATAAGACAACTAGATAAAACTTGCAATTTCCCCACCTATTTTATTCCTGTGAAGTCGAGAAAAGTTAGGTTTCTGCAAATTATAAATCAAGGCACGTTGGACTAATGTCCCTGTCTTCTCACTGCTGTTCTGCATCAAATTCATAGATCTAGATAACGAAAGGTTCAACGAAAGCAGCAATGCTGGAAAAAAAATCCTCAAGGTTCAATTTTTCTGTTATATTTTCATTCATCTTTCTAAGAGGTTTCCAATTTATTTTTCATTCTGCCCTTAAATTCTTCGATTAGGTGTACAGTTTTTCAAACTCGGTCGATGTTTGCATGAAATAATACAAGTTCCGTACCGCCAATGACAGAGAAATGCACTAGTAAATTGATGGATATAGACATGATCACTAGAAAACAGATGTGCATGGAGCTCGCGGTCATAAGTGTAGGTGGGAGTTTGACTCTTGTTTTAGTTGACCCTCTTATGGAGAATTCTCTCGCTCTTGTTTCAAAAATTGGGGGAAAAACTTTTGATCTGAACAGAACCCAGGCATCCAATGATCTCCTTGATAAAGATGTGGTCATGAGAATGTTGTTAGGTACCGCGATTAAGCTAATCATTTGCTAATTATATGGTCACTATCAATTAACCGATGATTCGAATGAAAAAAGTAATATTCAATGCAACCTTAGATTGAATTGCATGGCAGCTTGATCGTTGAAGATATTTCAATGCCTGATTTGCTTCTAATCTTATTTTGTCTTTGTCGTTGACCCGCGTCTAGCATCATATCTTTTTTTTTTTTTTTTTTTGGGAGGTGAAATGCTTTGCTCGTTTCATTCGATAAAGAGCTTTCTAAAAGCACTTCTAGAGAACCGTTAGACCCAGTTTTAAAAACGGTGCATGCAGCTCGAAAACACATGCTGCCAAGCGTTTGTAAGACGATCTATGTTAGTAGATGAAAAATTCAAAGGACGAAAACTTTAGGGTTTTGTGGTAAATAAAAATTCAAGCACCAAAATTCAAAGCTGGTTCTGTTTTAGTATTTTGCCTAAACTCAATCCATTTTTTTTCTATGATTTTACTCAAAACTTGTACCAAATACATGTTGGTATATAACATGAAGTTCTTATATATCTCAGGTAAATGTTAAAAGAGGCACAGCGTAAGTTATCAATTTCATGCATAAAAATTTGCATTTTACCTGTCTAGTGAGCGCATGCTCTAGTATACCAAGTGGACAAGATGACCTTAGTCGTAAAATAGGGTTTCAATCAACTAAAGTTCCTATTAAAAAAGAAAGGCATCGTCATGAAATTGCACGGACATGGTTTCAAAAAATTAAAAAAGCTACCATCAATGAACGCTAGGATTCTTCTATAGAGCCGAAGGGGAGAATCATTCTCTTTTTCTTACCGGGCGTTCTCTAATCTTCATTATTTTTTGTTGATTTGGTAGGCTTCAAGTCATGGAGTTATAAAAAGCAAAATAATCACAGTATATGGTTGCTTAAAATTGATGTGAGTCAATGACATATAAACCCTCAATTCTCACTTGCCCGTATAAACCCCTCCGCTAGATTCAGTCAGGTGAGATCTTAATCAATAAATCGATTAAATATGATTTTGTCACATTAGAATAGTCAGCGACAGCTTCACCAGTAAACTTTTGCAAGCATATCAAATAGTCAAAGGCTAGCTAAATAAACTATGTAGAAATTGTTGGTAAAATATTGGCTTCGAAATGGGTTGAACAATGAAATCGGATTGAGTAAATAAATCGGACTTTGATGCGTGATATTACTTTCTTTAAGGATTTATTTGCCCCACAACGTTACTAATGGTCACCGGCAAAAATCCTCCAGGATATAACAAAGTCTCAAAATTGAGAATACTAGATAGCAATTCTAGTATTTCTCCAGGGTCTCTCTAGGAAACAATTGAAAGAATGGCTGCCTTTTTTTTCAGAAGAAAGACTCGAAAAAATGATCACTCACGGTTCTTACAAAAATTGACAAGTATAAAACAGTCTTAAAAACACATGCAACTCTTCGTGAAAAATGAACAAACGTGTCTTCTCGAAAATTGTTCGGACGAACAAATGCGTCTCTTCGAAAGAAGTCGAAAACCGAACAAACGCAACCCTTCGGGAAAAGTTGTCTTGAAAAGACACAAACAAAATTTCGGAATAATAATTTTTTTAAAATTTTTTTAAAATAAAATTTCGAATTTCCATTTATATTTTATTTCCAAAAATTCTCAAAAACAAAAACAACATTTGATTAAAATTAATAACATAACAAAATAAAAATAAATAATAGAGGGATTAATGCTAATTAAACCGCGGGCGCGCAAGCGTGCTAAGTGCGCCAAATAATCGCACACCTGCACGCGGGTATGGTGGGGTCTAGCTCCACCCAATCATTTCTTTAAATATACAAAGGAAATCCCACACTTTTATATTGGTTTACTTCTTCCCACATTTCCCATGTGGGACAAGGTAAAAAACACTTTTTTTTTTAATTTTTTGTTTTAACAAACAAAACTCCAACAGAAATGTCCTATTTTTTTCCTTTTTCAGGCCAATTAATTAAAATACACATGCATTTTTCTCCTGCCATCTTCTATTGTTTTAGTTAATATTAAAATTTTAGGAGTTACTTCAAAGACAAAAATAGTGACATCAAAGTATTAGACTAATGACGATGTTATGAGTTTCATCAATACTTGGAATTCTTAGTGTGACTACAAAAGAAAGAAACCGAACCAATAACAAATAGAATCAATTAGTATCATACGACATTGAAGCTGCCTGACTAAATTTTCTTGTGCGAAATAGTGTAATCTTGGTATGAAAGATGTCGTCTTTTTCTTAGACAGTAAGATCTGCCAATTGAATCTCTTTTTTGCATAATAAGATTGATCCAGCTTTTAAATAAAATGAGGTAAAGGCGTTGCCTTAATCAATGCAGAGAACAAAAGGGTTAAATGTTCTTATGACCATAATTTTTGGCATTCTTAGATATGATTGAACATATAATCAAAATCCATTCAATTAGAAACCACAGTTTATTCAATTAATTCATTGATTTATAGTGATGAGATAAATTGCTTTTTCTTCTTTTTTCACTACTTTTTTGTTTAATAAATTATAGATTTTAAAAATTTCAATACATTATGCTAACATTTAATTCATTTAATTTTATTACTTATTGGCGGGATGTGATCAACGATGGTGATAATGAAGAAAAGAGAAAGGGAAAATGAAGTGAAGCAGAACAAGGTAAGGAAACTTTAAATTAGATCAGTAAGTCATATAGGAAGAAGATACTTAGATATAATTAAGAATATATTCTAAATAAAATTAATTATATACTATAATTATTAAATTCATAGTAATATAGTGATAATATTTCTTTTATCTTCTTTCGTTTTTCATTTAATAACATAAACACTGTATTGATCTACGATATATTATGATAAATAACTTTTTCATTAGTTTTGGAGGGATGGAATAAATGAGAGCCATGATAAACAACAAGAAAGGGCAATAGAAATCTAGTTGAATAAGGAACCATGACAAATTAGAATATTCACTTGAAACGTAAGAATATGGCAGCAATTCAAACATAATAGGATTTCCAGCTACACAACATACGATAACAGACTATTCAAGTGATTCTATTTCAATGGAACTCAAGCATCGTAGCAATAAGTCAAGATTGATATAAAACCTATATGAGAGGACAGATTTCAGCCTTCGTATTTTGTGACAAAATATTTGATGCTCATTGAGCAACATCATGCTTTGCTTTCTTTTTAGGCTGGGACGGGTTGGGAGATGTGAAGCTTTTCCTTGTCTACCGGTTTTGTTGATCTATATTTTGGGGCATATGGAGAAACTTCGTTGGTTGTACCATAAGTCACCATTCGCTTGTGTCAATATTCTTATAACCGATTTTTGTGCATCACATATTCTAGGACAGTGGAATAAATTGCACATATGTTATGAGTCGGCCTTTTTGCGGGCTACATAATGGTATCGTCCATTTTTGGGAATTTGAATCTCTTTTGGCCATTTAGAAATACTAGTTAAAATGCACGTGTACTGCAGCCATTCCATCATACTTAGCTAATGTCTATATATTGGAAGTTTGAAATACAACAATAACATATTCAAACGTGTTATGAGATGTGAAGCTTTTCCCATCTACTAATATCGGTGATCTATATCATAGGGCATGTTGAGAACCTTCATTGATCGTACTATAAATAAGCAAAGACAACATTCACTCTTGTGCATGTTCTAGTAATTGATTTTTGTGCATCACATATATTGGGACGCTTGAATAAACTACATATATGTTACGAATACATATAGTATCACCCATTTTTGGGAATTTAAAGGTCTCTTTTGACTATTTGGGAATACTAGTTAAACACATGTGCATCGCACGTCATGCCACCTTGTTATTTTAGTTAATAGTTATAAATCAGAAGTTATTTAAAATATGAGAATAAGCAGATTAAACGTGTTGGAAGATGTGAAGCTTTTCCTATCTAATAATACCGTTGATCTATATTGGTATATGTTGAGAATATTCTTATTTACCGATTTATGTGCACCAGAAATTCTCAGATGCCAGAATAAGTTATATATAAATTGTCCTCCTTTTTACAAGTTACATGATAGAATCATCCATTTTTCGGGATATAAAGTCCTCTTTTAACAAATTACAAATACTAGTTAAAATGCAGGTGCATTGCAGCTGATGCCATCTTCTATTGTTTATTATTTTAATTAATATTTATATATTAGAAGTTCTTTGAAACACGGGAATAATCAAATCAAATATATTGGGAGATGTAAAGATTTTCCCATCTGCTATTATCTTTGATTTATATCTTGGAGTATGTTGAGAACCTTCGTTAATTGTAGTATAAGCGGGGAAAAAAACCATTCACTTTTGTGAATATTATCGTAACCGATTTTTGGGCATCAAATATTCTAAGATACCAGAATAAATTACATATTTCCACATGATAGAACCGCCCATTTTCAGAATTTAATGGTCTCTTTCAACCATTTGAAAATACCAGGTAAATTCACGTGCATTGCATGCTATACCGTCTTTTTTTTTTTTTATTAGTTAATATTTATATAGTAAAGGTTTTTTGAAATACGAGAATAATCAAATCAAACGTGATTGGAGATGTGAAGTGTCTCCGATCAACTAATATCATCGATTGTACTATAAATAGAGAAAGGCACCAATCACTTCTATCAATATTTTTGTAACCGATTTTTGTGCTTTATATATTATGGGACACCATAATAAATCACATATATGTTATGAGGCCGCCTGTTTAAAGGCTATATGATAGTATCACCCATTTCGGAGAATTTAAAGGTCTCTTTTGGCCATTTAGATATACTAACGCATGTGCAGTGCAAATTTTTATTGTTTTAGTATTACAAGTTATTTGAGCCACAAGTATAATTTAATCAAATGTGCTGGGAGATGTGAAGCTTTTCCTATCTATTAATATTGTTGATCTATAACTCGGGGCATGTTTGATCCCTTGATAGCGAACATCATCATCTAATTTTGCGAATATTCACGAAATCAAATCACCTATCTAAAATTAAGCATCTAACGCTAATCGAGAGTCAACTTATATGTCAATTGTTGAAGTCTTGATCCAATTCGATTTTGAGGGGTCCACTGTACAAAATATTTGGACTTGTGTCAATTGTAGTTAATTGTTTAAATGGAGACATATTAAAAATTTTAACGGAAGGTCCCGTACAAATGTATAATTCTAGAAAATAAAAGTGGCGCCCTTCTCCAATAGGTAGTATGCATGTAGAATATATATTCAATGCTAAAAGTATTCAATTGAATTACTTAGTTGTGTGAACTGAAGTGAGTCGAGTTCAGGATCTATTCTCAATTATTCGACTCGACTTGATTTGATCTCAATTGATGGTGAAGATTTCGAGTTATACCCTACTTCGGCGGTCCTAACATAAGTCTATGAAGACACTTTTAGGTATTGACACGCTGCTGATGCATGAAAGGAACAATCGAAATTGGATCTTGGAAAGTCAAATAAACAAAAATAAAAGAGGTCTTTTCCCTGAAAAGTGACGGTGTATTCTTTTCTTTGTACGAGGTTCACGGGATTGTCCATGTGCTTCTCGCTATTCCGTAAAGACTACTTTCACATATAATTGGCTGTAATATGGTCAAATTTCAGCTATGTATCTTCATCAATCAAAACGTGAGTCACAATAACTGAATCTTGACATGCAAATTTCACTATTTTCACTAAGAACTAGATATAAGCAGTTCAAAGCAATTGACTGTGGTATCATAAGATTTTACAATTGTGTTTGTGACACGATCTTGTATTTTAGCTCTCACTCGTCATTTCCGTTCACATCATCATAAGGTATAAAGCATATTTTATGCATTCATCGCTCAGAGCATACTCATTACCGTTGTAACAAGGAAATAATAAGAGGCGTATAGAGAATAGCATAGTTTGAGTAAGGCCGATCTTTATGAAGTTTCAATCGAAAAACGAAGACCAATCAAATGGTTCTTCGGTTGGTCCATGGTTTGATTTGCAAGTCAAAGGTTTCACGGGGTTGTCCATGTGCTTCTCGCTATTCCACTAGTATCACATATAATTAAATGTAATATGGTCAAATTCCAACTATGTATTTACATCACTCAAAATGTGAGTCAGCAATAGCTGGAACTTGACATGCAAATTCCACTTTTTAAATTAAGAACTGGACAATAAGTGTTACTACGCATTCAACATAATGACTGAGAAGTGAGAATAAGATAAACAACATTTCATCTAATATCTCATGTTTTCAAAGTAATTAACTTTGGTATCATAAATTTTACAATCGTGTGTTTGTAACATGATCTTCTATTTTAGCTTTTACTCATTATTTCAGCTCACGTCATCATAAGGGTTGAAATATATCTTATGCATTCATTGCTTAGAGTGTACTCGTTATCACTGTGGTTCATCATCTTGTAACAAGGAAATAATAAGAGGTATATCGAGAATAGCATAGGTTCAAGGCCAACCTTTATGAAGTTTTAACAAAAAAACGAAGACCAATCAGGTGGCTGGTTGAGCGATCCAAGATTTGATTTGCAAATTAAAGGTTTCACAGGGTTGTCCATGTGCTTCTCGTTGTTCCGCTACTTTCACATATGATTGGATGTAATATGGTCAAAATTTCAACTATGTATCTACGTCACTCAAATGTGAGTCAGCAATAGCTGGATCTTGACATGCAAATTCCACTTTTTTAACTAAGAATTGGACAATAAGCACTATTACACATTTAACATAATGACAGAGAAATGAGAATAAGATAAATGACATTTTCATCTAACATCTCATATTTCCAAAGCAGTTGACTGTGGTATCATAAAATTTTACAATCATGTGTTTGTGTCAATTTTAGCTCACGTCATCATAAGGTGTGAAACACATTTTATGCATTCATTGCTTAGAGTGTACTCATTATGATTGTGGTTCACTATCTTGTAATGAGGAAATGATAAGAGGCGTATTGAGAATAGCATAGATTCGAGTGACGCGAATCTTTATGAAGTTTCAATAAAAAAACGAAGACCAATCAGGTGGTTGGTTGAGTGGTCCAAGATTTGATTTGCAAATTAAAGGTTTCGCAGGGTTGTCCATGTGCTTCTCGCCGTTCCGCTACTTTCACATATGATTTGATGTAATATGGTAAAAGTTTCAACTAAGTATCTACATCACTCAAATGTGAGTTAGCGATAGCTGTATCTTGATATGCAAATTCCACTTTTTTAACTAGGAAGTGGATAGTAAGCACTACTACACATTTAACATAATGACTAGGAAATGAGAATAAGATAAACGATATTTCATCTAATATCTCCTATTTTCAAAGCAGTTGACTGTAGCATCATAAAATTTTACAATTGTGTGTTTGTAACACGATATTGCATTTTAGCTTTCACTCATCATTTTAGCTCACATCATCATAAGGTATGAAACATATTTTATGCATTCATTGCTCAGATCTACTCATTATCATTGTGGTTCATCGTCTTGTAACAAGGAAATAATAAGAGGCATATTGAGAATCGCATAGGATCGAGTAAGGCCGATCTTTATGAAGTTTCAACAGAAAAATGAAGACCAATCAGGTGGCTAGTTGACCGGCCCAAAATTTGATTTGCAAATCAATGGTTGCAAGTTAGATTCCCTAGTTTATTCTCGATTTTAGAGACCTCGATTAGCCTGTCAATGAAACACCTACACTTAGTTGTATCGCCAATTGGGAACTTCCCCACTCACATCTAGTGGAGTTGCGGTGACGGTCTCATCCAATGGGTTGTTAGTGCTTTGTTGGCGCCTTAAACTAAACATTCTAGTAGTAAGTGAAATTAGGGAATGCATTGGTCCGGTCCAACTCGGAAAATTAGACTAGACTAGACCGAATTGGCTAGCTCTAGGTTGGTTGCCGAGTGGATCGGCTGGTTCTTAGTTCAACATAAAGAACCGAACCGACGAACCGGCCAAGATTTCTTAATTTTTATTTATTTTTTATGCTAAAGAAAATCCTCAATAGTAAATTCATTTTTTTTTCCTTTAATGTTGGGAAATTCTCACTTTTAGGGAATAGAAGAAACAAAAAAAGAAAGAGAAGAAATCACTGGTTCCTTGATCGACCCTACAATCGGTCCGCTCTAGCCAATTTCAGAACTAGGTGGGCCAATTCCTGATTCCATAAATTGGGAGTTGACCCTGCCCAATTTGGTACCAAGGTGGGAGTTGACCCACCTTGGAACCAATTACCCCCATATGAGATTGGTCTCAATCTTGTCCAAGATTTGATTAATCGAGTGGTCCAATGTTTGATTTGCAAGTCCAAAGTCGCAAGTTTGATTCCCCAATTTGTTCCCGATTCTAGAGACCTTGATTAGTCTGCCTATGACACACCCAACATTAGTTGTATCGTTGATCGTAGACCTCCCCGCTCACATCTGGTGGAGTTGGGGTGATGGTCTCGTTTAGTGGGTTGTTCGTGCTCCATTGATGTCTTAAATCGAACATTTTAATAACAGGTGAGGTTGGTCTCAATTTCGTTTGAACCCTTAATTTCATTCGAACCCTTTTTTTCTTGACGAATACATAAAAAAGAAAATGTTGATTTAGCACAATCGATTTGAACAATATTTGGTGGCAAACGCATTTACACGTTTGTGGCCAAAGATTGTAGTGGGTTGGGGAAACTCCAAAAAGAATTTTCCAGCAAATACATTTTGGTCGCTGTTGATGCCCCTTCATGACGGGTCATGACTCTGGTGAGTTTCCATTCCACTTCCGCAATGACTTTTAAGAGACTTCACTTAAAAAAAAAAAAAAACATATTATTCAAAGAATCTTTCGATAATAATATTAATAACAACAACAACAACAATAATAGACATGTTTGTCTCCACACAAGGAAAAGGCAAACATGTGGTTGGAGCAGTTCGCACTGAGCATCTGACCCATGAAATTTTAGTTGCTCCTTTGGATAGTTTAGGAGAATCTTATGTTCTTTCTTTTATCTATTCTTTGGGTTAGCTTAGAATATAATTTAATTGCTGAAAAAAGAGTAATTTGAACTTAGAGACTAGAAACATGGTTTGCACATGGCGTGATTGAGACTTTTTGATGGGTAATTTAGGTTGCAAAACGCGTTTCAGGTTCTGAGTTAGTGTGTGCCTATGTGGTACTAAACTTTTACAGCAAAATTATTCCTAAATGACAATATAATTATAGTCGTTTGATTGGAAGTTTATTTATCTAGTCTTGACAACTCGGATTGGTATAGGCTATCCCACTATGAGCTGGACATCATGCATTTTAGTCAAGAATAGTATAATATTTTGTATGTGACTTATTATCTCCTCATTGTCCGTATCGTGATAGAAATGGCTTATGTGATAAATGGGTGCACTGTGCAAAACCTCTACAAAAGGATGGATTTCAAGTGTACGGGTTGTGCAATTTCATCCGTATACAATTAATATCCATCGCCATTGATTTCAATAATTTTTGTGTTATTTCAAAATTTTATTGCCTTGTTATACATAGGTGGTTTGTGTAAAAAATGAGTTGCATAGTTTGTGTACCATATAAAAATCCTTTTATGAAATTAGTCTGCTAAGTCATATTTGGAACCATCTAATACGTAAGTATGTGGATCGGTCTTAATCACCCAACAATATCTACCATATCATAATTGGCACAATAAATCAGTCTTAATGTTTCTAGCATTATTTAGATTCTTTAAGTACGACCGTAACATCTTACATACAATAAGTTCCGAGGAATCTTTAATAAACTCCATACTTATATACCTGAGACCGTGTCAAAGTTTACTATCCCGACCTTAGGTTAATAAGTCATTGAAGAGCACTGTTTATATTCTATTTTTTAGACAATACATCGTGCAGGACAAGAAAGAAAAAGAAAAAGGAAAGCATACATTACTAGAATAGTCAACCTGTCATATCCCCAGAAAAGTAAGTTAAACAAATACCAAAATTTGTTAGGAAGACTGAAAACGATCGAGAAAGCAACACCTTGGTCAAGAACTTAGTTTGACAAGGAAGCGTGTTTGTGCTGTTTGACAAGGAAGCGTGTTTGTGCTACAATTGATTTAAAAATGACCAATTAATTCGACAAGATAATTGTAATTAAGTCACCCGCAACAACTTGTTTTCATTCAAGAAAAGCTAGAATAATATTTCTTAGACCTTGGAAATTTAATCAAGAGAGCAAAAGACAGATCCCCCCCCCCTTTTTCCATTTCGGAATACCAATTCCGAACTTTAATTTTCCTTTTTCTGGGAGTAAACTTTGTTGACATTTGGTCGTGGGTAAAGTTCCTTTTCCCCTTTTCTCACGGTTCATTCTCATCAGTAATTATAAGGCTCAAGTCTCATGGTCCCGCGGTCACGTCCAGTAAATCGATTCCCAGCTAGCCGAGCCATCCTCCAAGAAGCCGGTTGAGTCCTCGAGTTGCTGCCCGAAATTGATGTTCGGCTCTTGGGATTGAACCATTTCCATGCATGCCGCGACGAGGTTTGCCCGCTGCAGCTCGAGGTTGACGAGCTCGGCTTGAGTCTTGGCGAGCTGCTCTTGGAGATCGCTTACTTGCTTCTGGAGGTGGCAGATGGCTCCGGCGCAGCCGTAGACCGGGTCTCGGATCCTCGCGTTGGCCTCGTACACCATGCTGCTGACTGCATCCGCTCTCTGCGGTTCTGGAAGGTCCTGAAATAATTTACATTAAATTAATGAAAAGAAAAAACCAATATCGAAGAATTATAAATCTAATTAACATGAAAGTCGCAAATATAATCTATTTTGTCAAATGAGCAGGTTGAAAATTTTTTGAGACCTTTGAGGACATGAATTCCGACAGAATTGTACCACTAGGAATAATTAATTTTGTAATGTATCCAATAAAAAATCTCCTTGAGACTAAAAGGCTCCAAACAAATTGTAATCTAACTTTTGATTGTAAGTCAATGCAAATCTTTCGCTAAAACTCTTAGGATTTTTGCATAGCGTGTTACTAATAAATTAGGAAAATGTCCACATTCAAAACATAAAAAGTTTTCTAAGATAAAGTGCCAACGTTTTATTAAAATGTGATTGACTTCTTGTAGCATAAAATGCAAAATGCTTTGTCTAGAAAGGCCAGTCCTGAAAAAAAAAGAGAAGTTTCTTTTCGTTGGCATAAAAAAAGAGGAAGTTGCTAAAAGAAAAGCTTTAACGCACAGCAATTCAATTTTTTTGCTACAGTATTCTGGTCCGTTCACATTAGGGAGTGCCCAAATCCTGATAAGGAACACTAGGAACAGTGTGCAAAATGCAAAAGTGGGGAAAGGGATGGACAAACTATACCTGCAAGAACTTGATGATGTTGCTAGCTCCGAACACTCGATGCGCAATGGTGAACTTGTAAGGCTCGGTGGGCGGGAAGTACGGAGCCAAGACACACTTGTCCACGCACCGCCGGCGCAGGATCTTGCAGGCGGCGCACGGGCTGAGGATTGCCGGTGGCGGCGGCGGCGGCAGTGGGGTAATGGGAAGGGAAGGAGGAGGAGGGGGAGGATGAGGAGGAGGAGTGGTTGGAGATGAGGACTGAGACGATGGTGGTTGTGGTGGCGGTGAAGAAGATGAGGATGATGTTGAGTAAGGGAAGAAGACTTTAGTGGGAATTGTGACAGGTGCTGGTATAGTGGTTGTTCTCGCCTTGTATTCCATCTCCATAAGACTTTTCTTCAGAGAGAGAGAGAGAGAGGGTGTGCGATGGAAATGAAGGAGAGTGGTGGGCTTATATACATAGGAGATGGAGATGGAGAGGGAGATGGGAGCGATGAGTCAGCCTGCACACGTCAACGATCCTTAAGACCAGTTTTCACCTACAGTTTTGAAAGGGCTTTGCGGCGATTTTGGCTTCTAATTAGTAAATTTTCACCGCTCAGCGCGGTCGAATCTACCCCCCTTTTCCCCTACTTGCTTGCTTGGGCGTGATTGATTCATCATGAATTTAGCGACCCATCAGTCCTCTCTCTCTCTCTCTTCAAATGGTGTAAAGATAAGTCAAGCTTTTTTCTTGTTTTATTGGAGGATTGGTGGTCCCTAAAAGCATCGGAATTTCCAAAACGCAATTTCACATTATGATTGGTTTTGTCTACGGTATGGTCTAAACTTCATAATCACGGTAATGTTTTTCGAGTACCATCCAAGAGAGCGACCATAGTTTGCATCATATTTATTTCACGGTGATCGCTTGAGGATTCGAGTTATATCTAGCGATACAAATTGTATTACACATATTGTCACACGAGAAAAAAAAAAACTAGTGCTAAAGTACAAAAAGAAAAAGGAATGGAACCACAAGAGATTCGTCCTTATCATCCTCCATTGGATACGTGACATTTGTACTTATAGTATGATTCCACGTTTTAACAGTCCAATGGTAGGTATACAAATCACTTCTTATATCGGCAGCGGACCTGATAGAAATTTTTTAAGATATTTCGAAACACAAGGAAGGCGATCGATCGAAGTCCATTTGCATGTTTTCTTGTCTACAATCCTTAACCTAATCGATGAGAGAGCTCGAATAATTTGACTCGTTACGTACGGAACAATGCAAGACCTTATCTTGATGAACCAGAAGACAACTTCCTAAGAGTCTTCCCATCTAGTTAAAGCGGGCTTAACTTCTTTCAAGGGGCTTGACCCCGACAAACGTGGTCTGTCTTTTGAAACTTTCTACGCAACACATGACATCCTTAATCAAAGTAAGCAGGCGTTGGTCACTTACTCTCTCTCCATGCCTATCGAATTCAGAAGAATTCCCCATCAATTACCCACGAAAACGAAGAAAGCCATCAAGTAGGGTCTCAAAATGTGATGCTGCCAACAGTTTCTCTGGTCTTGAATTATCTGTAAATTGTCTGGGAGGGGCCAAGCAGCGCAGCTCATATAGAAGAATTTGAAAAGCTGGGTCGCCATGCATCTTTTTTCAAAACAGCAAATTCAAAGGCATCATCCTAGTCGCGACTTTGTACATGTACGCATGTTCCTTACGAGACTTTACGACCGCAACCGCGAGTTTTCAAAGTGGAGTTTTGCTAGTACATATCCATTGAATCTATATCATAGTCTGTGAGACAGCTCATATAACTTGGTAGAATTTTGGTACGAGGTTTTACTGAAATCTGCCTTTATCTTTGTACCAATATATATACATAGACAGCTCATATGAACAAGGTGAGATTCGTTCCTTAACACGATCCCGGTGCCTCTCGATAAATCTTTCCTTCACGTGTGAGCCTCCTATATGTCCAGTTGTTTTAGTGTATATTTGACCCTGATATCCACTTATAGCTGTGAATTGCAACTTCTATCATTGCCTCTCACTATAATCGCAATCGGAGGAGCTAGCGATGGTACACGAACTGGACACGGAATTCTGGACCGCGATGCTTTCTTTCACTCATGTCCACTCTGCCAAATCGAACTGGATATACATCATCACTCCGCACCCATGTGGATATCAAGATTTCTTTCTTGAAATATTCACTAAAAAGTGGTACAAAAATCAAGGGCCAATAATAAAAAAACCATACAATAACAGAACGTTGATATCTTATCCCAAGGAGAAAGTTCAACTCCGAAGCAACGTCGGTGGATAGTGAGCAAGATCACTCTAACCGACTCCATTGAGCTCCCCACCATAGAAGTCGATAGTTACACCTATTCGTTCCACACTATACTTCGATGCTGCCCTTTGAACAAGAATGCCGGCTCGAGCAATTCCGTCTCCCAAAACCTCAAGTGAATTAGTGTGATCTGACCTATCATCAAAAGACGTAGCTTAGAGACAAAAAAAGCAGCCAGCATCGAAATGGACAGTAGGCCCGGCATAACTTGTCACAAGACGATCAAGATGCGAAGCAGATTAGATAATGGTACGGCATCTTAAGCTTCAATTACGGGATTCCACAGTCTATCTCACCGTTGCCGACTTTTTACTTGGAGCAAAGACTCCTACAAACATCTTTCTCTTCGCGCTCCGGGCCACCAAACTGATGTTGCCTCAGATTCAGACAGCAAAATTTCTCCACAAGTAAAAGAACCTGTCACCACGACGACGACTCCATGCACAACGTCTCAGTGACGTGGCGAGTGATCGAGAGGGGCACGAGTCGTTTCCGAAAGAGCAAAGGACTGGCCACGGTCGTTGGTGTGGCCCACTGTTTGGTCGGGTAGAGGAAGTACCGCTACACCTCGTGGCGAACGAGCCCGAGAAAAAAGGAACTCTGGAGCTTCCCCACGTTGTAATACGTAGGGGAAGAAAAAAAAAACCAAACGAGACGTGCCAAAACTTTCTACGCTCGAATACCATCGACATGGCTTTCCTTCGAGTAGTTGGAGATTGTTCCCTCTCCAACTGACTTGAATATGAATGCTCGGCTTTTTCATGCGCTCCTCAGATGCATTACTACTGCAATTTCGAATGGAACCCTTGATCAAGTTCATTCAAATTCAGGCATCGACCTTTCGACTAGACAGGCCGGTTCAATCAAGTGCCAATCCTGCCTTCGGTTCGACCATTTTCCTCTATGGTTACTGGTCTAACTCAGTCATCTACATGCCAATTAGATAATAAAACGGTTCGATCTCTGATAGGTTTGAAAAACGCTGGGTCAAACCTATTTATGGACACCAAGTTTTTCACCGAATGAGAAAGGCCTAGGTTTTTTTTTTTTTTTTTTCCGCTGTTATTGGTCGAGACTTTAACCCAAGTCAGATTCGTACTTTTCATGTTCTACCATATTGACATCTTGGTTTCCTAATTAATTTTGGTCCGTTTGTCAAAATCCGATCCCGGCAATTAATTAGTGAACAATCTATGCATATCTACTGATCATACGAGGAGGAATCAACCTCATCACGTCATGTTTGAAGGCAACATGATGTAACATGCTCCTTGAAACGATAGGCGCCAACCAACTCGGAAAAAAAAAAAAAAAAAACATCGAGAAAAAAGAAAACAGATAAACCAACTCTCAACTATTTCCATGGTTTGGCCATTGGTCTCAAACTCAAATTGTTGACCATAGAGAAATATTTAATGCGTCAGTCACATGGCGGACACACATGGCGTGGTCGATCTATAAATTTTTCTATGTAATATGCTTGATATCCTACGTGGTCCTTAAAATTCGGAATCCGTCATTTTTTTAATAGATTGATTATATCACGTGTTATTACTGCATATACATACCTTGTTACTAACAATGTTCTATGCATCCGTTTTTCTCACCATTTGGAATTTGAGCAACCTAATCCCTATGCTTCCATCACATGCCCAAGAAAATTGAATTTGACTTGTCCTTAAATCATATTTAATGAACATAGTACTTGTTAGCTTCCAATCCTCTATATTTTCAGACGCTAAATCACATACCTCTAGTAAAACCTTAGTTCCACAAGAAAAGGCTATCCATCAGTCTATATTCCATTTTCCAGCTGTAGGAGAAAATAGACGATGCAAAATGGATGATGCGACGAGAATCAACCTGCGTCGAGGCAATCATACTCCGAACAATCCAAAAGGTATCAAGATCACTCCACGGCTGCATGCTAGGGCACAGAGTGCGTGAATGAGGCTTGAACGGGGTGATGAATTCTAAAAATCTAAGTGAGACCGAAAGTAAATTGATTAGATTTGAGGGTTGGGTCAAAGTTCTCGTCCGCGTGGTAGATATCTAAAGTGACTAGACATGCTAAATCGCTCGACACGTCTTTGCCTTCAAAGTAGACCAGCAACCTCACGGTCCAAGGGCTCGTGGCTCTAGGGTTTCATCGATATCGATAGGCTTGTGAGGTTCATGCACACTGCGCAACAAGGACTCTCTCGTGTTGCATGCATTCATCACGTGCTGTATATATAGATGAATGTAGCTTGTCGTGCAAGTTAAAAGGACGTTAATCTGCCTTCTTCTTTTTTAATAAGAACGTGTTGCCACCATCTGCGGTTCGTAGAGCAAGACTGTGGATCGTGGCTTTGCTGGTGAAGCTGAATAGCACACGCTTTGACATGGTTTCAAAAATTTGTTTTCTAAAGTTGGGTTTTATCAAATCAAATCAAATCATTCTGTGGTATCAAAGTCACGGGTCAATCACATGTAACATCATTTACGTCTCTGCTGAGCTGAGCCAGTTGACCCCACTCAAATTCTTGATTTGCCTCCCCTATTTATTTTATATTAATTTTATTTTGCTTTGCAAGAGCATAATGTTTATATTGATCTCGTTCTTTTGTAGGGTTTCTTTTCGATAGTGTATTTGAGTCTTCAATCTTGACATCATAAGAACGTTATGAGCCCAGAGTGTTATTAGGGTTCCAACTTTGTTGAGGTCTGTTGTACTTACGATTTCGTAGTCTTGTTTATCATGACATAATAAATGTTCTTGTACATTCCTATGGAGTGATTGGCATCTTATCGTTCATGTCATCGATTCCACCGAACTTGTTGCATAGTAGTTCCTAACTCGTGATATATTGAGTAAGAAATTAGCTTAACCGATAAAAAATTGTTGCTTGAAAATCTATATAATAATAATAAATAAAATTCATGTAAACGTATGTTGGGTTTTACTCCAATGGACTATAATAATAAAAAGAATATCTTTATAGTTTTATCTTCGATAGAAAACCGCATGTAATTGTTAAGGAATGAAATTTAGATCGTGAATTCAACTTATTGTACATGTTATTCTCCATGCTGATATTCGAGCTTTTTGTATTTATGATACGATTGAGCTAAACTCATTATCATCTTAATTCAATCATTAACTTTCTAATTTTTCTAATTTAGTTTAAAACTTTTGTGTGAAATTCTAATGTACTATCTCTTTGTAGCCAATTTTCACTATAATTTTTTATGTGGGGGTGTGTCACATAAGATGGCCAATGATAATCAAACTACCATGTCAACAATTTCCCTAAAAAATTAACCAAAATGATTACACTGGAATTCCATGACAAAATCTAAGACTAAATTAGTAAGATTAAAATGTTTAGAACTGAATTAACATATATATAATAGATTTATAATTGATTTGATAATTTTCCTTATATATTTTCTTCCGCAACCCTATAGAACACGTAACAAATGTTCTTTTACATTCCTCTATTGTGATTGACATCTTGTCTACCATGTCATTTGAGTATAAGCAACTTATGGCATACTGGTGCCTCACTCACGCTCAATTGATGCAAGTTAGGAACTATTTGCATGTACGTAAGAAAAAATAATATTTTAGACTCATCTATTTCTGGCACTGCATAATTTCTGTACATTTATTACCAACAAAGATCAGAGAAACCAACATTCCTTTTTTTTTTTTTTTTTTTTCTATTGAAAGAAAATTATATTCATTACTCAAAGAGATAAGTAGAAGTATAGAGGCTTTCATGGCAAAGCAAATTCAAAGCAGAGGGAAGGCTAGAATACTACAAAACAAAGCCAAATCCAGCAAATAAGAAGAATCAACAGAGTATCAGTATGGCTGAGCACACGTCATACGAAGTTAACCAAAATAGGTTAAATAATTGTTACTAGAGGTGGAGGACATGTACATGAACAAAGCACGAGATATTGAATCCTGAAAATATTATTAAACTCCCAGATTTAAATCGACAGGAGAGAAGTCCTAGATCTAGAACTAGGTTAGGAGAGGTCAAACTTTCAGATCTAAAACTAGATTGGGAGAAGATAGCTCCCATATTTAAGAAAAGAACAAGAAAACTCAAATAATATCAACAACAGATGGAAGGGAGGGTGAGACTAGCTCAAACCCTCCCTCATACATGAAACTCGAAGAAGACGATGGGGAGAGCAGAGAGAGGAAGAGAAAAATACTTTTCAACAAACCTATCAACCAACATACTTAACCTCCCTATAAATCAACCTAGATATGCAAGACTAATATTATAACGTGGAATCAAGATTTATGATAAGATATGGTAAGTGGTTGGTCGTTCTGAATAAGTTGGCCACTCGAGATAGGCTAGCAGGATGAAAGTAGGAATTATGTTTTCTTTGCCAATAGCTTCTCATCATTGGTTTGGTGGAAAGTATTGGTACTACATGATCTGCAAAATGAAAATTATTAGCCCCACATGAGATTTGTAACTGAATTCATGCTTTAAACTCAAATTACATTACCCACAGCGAAAGTAAACATATATTAGTAAAAGAACCTTCTTCAAAAGGGTTTGAAGGATACTACACGATATGTATATTGATTTTCTTCTCTCACAATAAGCTTAATGTGGTATCATCTTCCTTTATATTGATCAAGGCTTGTAAGCCCATCAATCCACACAACTATCCATGTGTCAGTAGAAAATTCATCAGCTACCGCAGCCTTGCTTCCTTAGGCGGAACTCCAGGTTGAGGAGTTATTCAGAATATTATCAAGATATCGGCATATTTGGTTTTATAATCGGGAGTATAATAAGTCAGTCTAATAATGAGTAAGCAAGGATGCCTCTTTAGTTTTTGGTGGAGGCCTATCTTGTATACGTACTCGTATTAGATCAATGATAAATTTCTAGATTTCGTTGCAAACCCAATTGATTACTTTTCAAATCAATAACTAAAATCGCTTTAGAAGACAAAAGGCTATTCCCTATTCTTATAGAAACTTCATATTTATTCCACCCCCCACCCCCCCTCATTATCCTCCATTGATGTGTAAAGTTGAGCGAGACTCGGCAAACCAAATAATGGAGGCAGCTCCAGGTTGTCGGCTCAATCGAATCTTCAGCTGATGACATTGACTGCATGGGACAGTCGAGGTTACTTTGGAGGGGTCCAAGAAGAAGTGATCATCATAAATATTTGTCCGGACACAAATCACCACGAGACACGAAAGATTCTCATTGTTCTGGTTCGGCACAGAATCTGCAGAACTGGCTTCCATTGACAGAACAAGAACGAACGGGTGAAGAAAGGTCCACGCGTCTGATGGACGTGGGGTCTCCTACACGGTTTCTCTTGCCCTACCTTGGATTTTGTTCCCCAACCCGAATGCTAAAGAGACGACCAGAGAGTTTTCTTGCAATTGCATTAAAAGATCATGTTTGTTAGCAGTAATGCCCGAAGTCCCACTTTATGGAGGACAGGTATTTTTTTTATCGGTTTGTAAACGAGACCCCCTAATTTCACGGGCAACGGGTCGAATCATAACACATGACAATCGGTGATGGGATAAGCGGCGTAGATAGGGTTAAAGCATTGTCGATTGGAGGAGCTTATGACACTTTCAGTCCATACTGGATGAAATTTGTTGGGCCTGGGAGTGAGTCGGGTCACAGAGGCGATTTCTTTACTTTATCGGATAATTGACGATGTTTGGTTGTTTCTTTGGAGGGACTGATTACGATTCCAAGAAATTTATAGTACTCCTATTCAGAAGCCCAACAAGTAGATCAAGTGACACAAGAAGAGCAAAAGCAATATTCTTACTTTCTAACCAAAATTCAAAATATAATGCTACATGCAAAATTACATATCAAGGAAAACTCAATCTATATGCGAAATTACATTTTAAGAAAAAGCACAGTTTGTAAGGTTTCGATTATTTTAAAATAAGTCAAAATGCGCGCACCGTAAGATTCGATAAAAGCAATAGGCAAAATGTAAAAAAAAAAAAAAACCACTTGACACCGACCTTAATTATCTCCGATTCCCGCTTTTAGGGCTTTCATCCAGTTTTTTTTCCCAACAAAGTTTATTTACTAAAAAAAAAACAGAAACGTTTTACATATGACAAAATGATGTAGCCCAAAGTTCTGTCCTCCAATAATTTTGACAATAGAGCTTGGCTCTCTAATGATTCGTAAAGGTGAAAAGAGAGCTCTTTTCTGCTAGTACGTTGGTTGAGGGAATCAGAATCAAACTTTTATGATATGCTTTCTTTCTGTCAAAGGAATTTGATCTTTTCTGGTTATCTTCGAAACAAAGAGATTCTAAAAATATAGAAGCTTTCAGGTCCCTGTGGAAACGTGCTTGCTTGCTACAGTCACTTCGTGTCTCGCCACGAAATCAAGGTAAAGGTTGGAAGCCACTCTCGTGTCTCAACTTGTAAGGATGGCCAACTTTCTCACTAATTTCCACTTTTAGATACCACTGTCGACAAGCTCTTTTCAGACTGAACCATTTATTTATCGAAAAAAAGAAGAATTTGTGGTAAGAAAATATCAACTTCATCTTCTGCCGACACCTAGATTGATTAATTTTCTAGACTATTTCTTTTTAACGCTTGGCTCAGATGAAATAAATCAAGTGAGATATTATAAGAAAAGTGTACTAGTCAAAAGTGTAAGAAGTAAATCCTACGAGTGACAAAATAAAGCTTTGGGTTGGAGAATAGTCTATTAAATTTGTTTCACGTGGAAGTAGTCCTCTGTTAATCCTTACTTGTGGTGTGAAGGATGACTTGCTCTGGGCTAAAATGAGAGTTGATTAACACATTGGTGCTTTGGAAATCCTACATTTTACGTAGAAGACACAATTGAAATACGCTGAAATTTTTTATCAGTACAATCAATTCTTGAAATTTATCTAAAGGTACAATCAAATCATTACAGTATATCTTAATGGCACTGCCGTTGCTGTCTCTTGCACTATGGTTCTTCCTATAGTCTTCGTTGCTTTGTCTATCCATTTCCACTGTAGCTCGTTGTCATCAATCTTGCTACCTCCTTCTTCAACTTCGATAGGCCTTCATGCCCTCAACATTGCGACTCTCAATCTTGCTTCGTTGCCGCTAGTCACTACAGGTCATACCACCTTCTGCACCGTGGTCTTTATGTCACATACCTTCACGACCAACCATCGTGGTCTTCTCTTCTATCCCTTATTATGTTTAAAGAATGGGTACAACACGTCACATCCTAAAATTTCTGAATTGGATGAACTGAAGTTTACAACCTAGAAGGGGGGAATTGGTTTTGTAGGATTTTAAACTGTTTCGTGCAAGATAACATCCAGACGACGGAACAATGTTCGTATATGACATAAGCAAATATTTCTATCATTAAAATTACAAAGAGAATAAGGGACAGAAGAGATTGCAAAGCAACTTATAGTGATCGGGTCTTTCCACTCTACTTACTTCACTGTTCCAACTCTAATAACCCAATATCAAAGTTGAGATCTACTTGTGCAATTCTTGAAACCTTTGATAGTGTTTATAAATAGAAGTTGAAGTTGTCTCTCCACGAAGGATTGTAACTTACTGTACAAGTACACAAACCTCACTCCTCAAAGCGCTCTTCCTCGATTATTACACCAACAGTCTCTCAGAGAATACAATCATATTTCATAAGATTTTTTCTTGAAGGATAACTAAGGAAGTAAAAACAAGTTTGAGATCGTTTTGATCTTCTTTGCTGACTTCAACTATCACTTTGACACATATATAGCCCGACAAGCTTCCTCAGCATGTTGGAAACTTAAAGTAGGTCAAAATAGCCGTTGCAAAAACTATTCATAGCTCAGAACGTTAATTAGAGCTAATTAATGAACCTTGTCCGAAATTAGACCAAACTTCCTCTATGAACTCCTCCAACACTTCTACTTAGCCAAAAATGGCCAAACTCCTTTTGAGTTCTCCATAACGTTTCTATGTGGATTCCAAGTCCTTAACTTGGCTCCAAAGCAGCAATTTCAATTTGCATCTATTCAATTTGAAGTTTGGTCTTCATTCCCAGGTTTGTGGAGTATTGTCCACTCGGCCTGTAGCATGAATTTGCTCTACAACGCAGTCCATCTAGACTTGTCGATTTTCACTAAATCTCTGTCTGTTCAACTTCTGTAGTTAGGTCCTTTCTAGTATATTGACGTACTTATTTTATCCAAGTTGTTCTCCTCCTGATTGATCTATCCAAGTACCTCCACGTCCCTCGCTTGTTCACCCAAATTGCAAAGGTTATTGCAACTCTAACACTCTCTGCAGACAAAGGAAGCTCTCTTCTAACACGACGTCTTATTATTAACATCATCTACATATGAACTTGTATATACCGAGGATCTTTAGTCTGCACACTTAAGTATATTTATTAAATTTACACATAATGTTTTGTCATTTTCAAAATACATAGTCACTTTTCTTAATATGCATGTCCTAATATTGCGTAGGATGTTAAGACAATGAATGATTTGCTCGGGTTATTGAACGGCCTGGTGAAAATTACAATTCCCCATTGTGTAGCTTAATCTGTATTCTTCCAAACTCACATTTCTATTGATTCTTAATCTCCAAATGGACTTATCTGAATTCATAACGTAAATTATGTCACCAACTGTTTGCTCCTCAAGTTTTACTCATCTATTTAGTTTATTTAAATAGTTGTACGAACATGATACATTTTAGGTGTTTATGGAATAATGATTTTCAGTTTACTATTTTTCAAGTAACTCAAAACTAAGTAAAATATCATTAATTTTCTTGATATATCCTAAGATTTTACGAAAATAAGATTTTAGTTTACTATTTTTTAAATGACTCCAAATTAAGTAAAATATCATTAATTTTCTTGAAGTAAGCATGGTCATAAATGTTATTCCACTTATTATTTATCGCGCATCGCACGGGTCTTAATCTTGCATGGAGAATTAATATGATTGATTTGACGCTAAATCAAGGGAGTGGGGAGAGGTACAGATTCCTACCAATCAACATATCCTTTGTCTCCCATGATCTAAAAGGATTGCCAAAGCTGCCTCCTCTTTTCCTCCTAAAAGTGCAAATAGTGGATATTCCTTATTGAGGATTTACTCAAACTCCATTGTGGTCGATTCATGCTTCTTGAATGTTAAATCAATGTCCATACGAACTATGCAATTATTGGCATGAATGATGCTTCTTGAAAGTTCTTCATTGCTTAAAATGTAGGTTGATACCAAGTGCAAGAAGTTCCATGGAAGGAAAAAGTGCAATTGGTAGTTTCATCTAGACCTTGGATTACATACGGTTTATGCCCACACTAGATAAGCAAGGGAAAATAAAAAAATCCAATGCTAAACTTTCTAATTTTACCAATGCAACCCTAAATTTTGATGCAAAATTTCAATGTAGTCAATTTAGTCAATTGTTACTAAAACTCGCTGATATGATGGTCCATATATGTTGCTGTTTCAAAAAAAGTTGTCAACGTTAGCGTCACGTAGAACAACTAATATGACTACACTTTCAGTGATTCTGACGATAGTTGGCCGAAAAAACTACATTCAAAGTTTGTGCAAAAATTTAGGATTACTTTGACAAAGTTGGAAATTTTATGACTGAATTGACATTCATAAAATATGTTTATGATTAATTTGATAATTATCTCATTCAATAAAAGCAGTAGAAAAATTAAAGTTTGCTCGCATTTAATTTTCTATTTTAAGAGTCAAGAGAAAACGTCTCCAATTTTTGTGAGTATTCTCATTAGTGATCGAAGCATATTAATGAGTACATCCAACCTTCATAACAATCTAAATATGGAATATAATCATACCATTACATTTTCAAAGCAATGTTAATATACAAATCATAGTAACAATGGTATCACACCACGGAGTAATTATCACAACTAGGAGCACGATTGTTATTACTAGACATAGATATGGAAATGTGTGATTAACATGTAATAAGGTTTGTGATGGGGAAAATAACAAAAAAAAAAAAAGTCATAAACATATTATAATTGTGTCAATTCAGTTCTAAATTTTCTTTTTTTAGCCAGTTCAATCATAAACATTTTGTATATATGCCAGTTCAGTCCTTTCACAAAATTTGGCTAGTTAATGTTCACGTGGATAACTTTTTAGTAATATTTTATTTTTTTGAAACTTTTTATTTTTATTTTTTGTTCTTTTCTTCCTTCTTTTTTTTTTTCTTCATAATGGTCGACGAGGGCTTTGTGAGCCTATTATGTGACAATGAGGCCATGCTCACCTTCACTCATGGCCAGCAAGGTTGGGCTTAAGCCTAGACTGTTGTGTGTGTGGCTCTTATAAGTTGGTATGATTTCTCTTGCGATCTAGGCACAAGCCCTAGGGGTTGCGGGCAAGGCCATGGCTGCCTTCGCCCTTCATGTCCCTCACTAGACATTGTGGGAAAAAAAATATATATATATATATATATTATTAAAAATTGTTCAAATCAACGTTGAACGGATGGCTTGCCAAAATTGGTTAAATGGACTGAAAAATGTATAATCGAATTAGCACAAGTCCAAAAGGTTTATTATTAAATTAGTAAAAAAATTTTATGACTGAATTATCATAATTGTAATAGATTTATGACTTTTTTGATAATATTCCCACTTGTGATGTAACAAGTATCAATGCAACCAAACTCGAAGCATATTCAAAGTATACATAACAATGACATAATAAATATAAGCAGAAACTGCAAAAAAGAAATAAAGAAGGAAAGAAAAATCAATATACAAAAACGAAAAAATTAAAAATAAAGGCAACCAAATACAAAGATAAAAAAGATAAAATAAAATAAAAGGTAGTGAGAGTGAGCTTGGGCCCACTAGAGCCCAAGAACCACAGCATTGGGCAGTCTAAGTTGGGCATGGGCCGGGCCAGCCAAGAAACATGAGCCCAGTCCTTGCGAGCCGGAAGCCGGTCTATCCATGGCGGCTCAGGCGAGGGAACACCGCCACAGGCGTCCATGTCCCTGGCTCTCTCCTTCCCTCTCCCTCCGTCTCTCCATCGACGACGACGTCGCGGCAATCCGCTGTGCAGAAGCAGAGCGAGCGCCGCGGCGAGCGTGGGCGTGATGAGGGAGGTGAAGCTGAAACCCATCGAAGCGACCCCCGAGACCTTCCGGGAGTTCGGCCAGGTCATCGAGGCGTCCCCCGACGGCGACGTGTTCGGCCCGAAGGACGCGCAGCTCGACCTCAGCCGTGGGGTTCCCAGGTTTTTCTTTTGCTGTCTCGTCCCAAAACACTCTGAAAGTAGATGGGTTGGAATCCGGTTCGATGTAGATGGGTTGCTTCGTTTGATGATCGGTAGGAATTTGCAGTACCCATATGCGAATTAGGGGGGGAAAAGTCATTTTTTGTTTGGTTATGCAGAGTCTGAGCTAGCCACGAAGTGCACCTGATACGTGTTTGATTAAATGTTTCGGTGGTCTGTTGAGGCAACTGGGCAACGGAATGAAAATCCTATGCCAAGGATTCTCATTTTCATGTTCAACCTCACATACCAGTTGCGGTTCTATTGTGAAATGGTTATAATGATTAGTTATTGACCAGTGGGTTTACGTGGAAGGGTTTGCCCAACAGCTCCTTTTGTTATCGGTTGCTTGTTGAAAATTCTCTGATATGTCAAGCAGGAGACATTTGGAAATTCGAGTGGTTTTCCAGATGGAGGAGGGAAATTGGGTGTGGACTTGTTTAGTTGAATTTTGAGTCCACTTTTGGTCCTGGATATCGATGAAGTATTCATAATTTTCTCTTTTTAACCCTGGAGCGTTGCTAAAAGGAGAGGGCGAATGCTTACTTGCTTTATATTTATTTTTGACAAAGTAAATGATCCATTTTCCCTTTTTTTGGTTTTTATGTTGATCCAACATATGCATTCTGAACGAGGGGTGGATACACAGCCCCAAAGCTAGTCATGCGCTGAAATTTCATAATGTTCTACTGGCAAGCGAAGAATGTGCAGGTTCTCTTGCTAATTAGGAAAGGAAATGTCACACTTTAATTATTACATTAATTTTGTGTTGGCATACTATGGATTTCATTGAAGGAAGAGAATTGGATAACAACAGACCTGAGTAGGTCCTTAAAAGGCTCAAGGGGAAGAAACGGGCGGGAGATCTGCCTTGAGGTGGGAGACCCTGCAATGTCACCCTGTATTCCCTCTCTGTTGGGAAGACAAAAATAGACAGGGAATTAGAGGGTCTTACAGTGGTAAAGGTGGATATCATATCGGGATGAAAGTCCCGGTTGCCATTAAGGAGGCAGATATAGTAGCCTCCCGCGCTTGAGGTGAGTGGGGGTGGGTGAAATGCCCACTGCACAGTTAACATGCCTTATGGCACTGTTCTCAACCACAGGCTAAGAGTGAGTTTGGTAACGATTCTGTTCAAAAAATTTTTCAAGGAACAAAAATAGAAAAAATTATTTTTGTTTCGGGGAATAATTTTTAATCGAAAAACGCATTTGGTAAACTTGTTCTTGGAATAGAAACACGTTTGGTAAACTTATATAATTTTTTTGTTTCTTTTAATTTTTTAATATTTTTATTTTAGTTTTCATTTTTTTCTTTTTTTTTTTTTTTTTCCTTTTGGCCGGTCGCCGGCCTCAGCCATGGCCGGCGATCGGCCGACGAGGGTCGGCGGCCTCGCCCAGCAAAGGCGAGGGCGAGCTCAAGCTCGTCGACTTGGCGATGGCTCAGTGAGGCCGAGCCTCGCCAGGGGCCGGCGATGCTCCGGCGAGGTTGCCGGCCCTCGACGGCCGGTCGCCGGCCATGGCCGAGGCTGGCCACCAGCCAAAGAAAAAAGAAGAAGAAAATAAAGAGAAGAAAAAAACTAGGAGAGAGAAAATTTGTTTCTCGAAAGTGTTCCGGGAACAAGAAATAAGTTTTTCTTGTTTCTTGTTTCTGTTCCAAATTTATTCCCGGGAACAAAAAAATAGATTTGGAACAAAAACCCAAACAAACGCGTTTCTGTTCTTTTTTTGTTTCACGGAACAAAAAAACAGAAATTGTGTTCATGAACACATAAAAAGAACACAAACAAACGCAGCCTAACTCTATACTCCGGTTGAGAACAGTGCCAAAATATGCATTCTGAAACGAGAGGGGTGGATACACAGCCCCAAAGCTAGTCATGCGCTGAAATTTCATAATGTTCTACTGGCAAGTGAAGAATGTGCAGGTTCTCTTGCTAATTGGGAAAGGAAATGTCACACTTTAATTATTATATTAATTTTGTGTTGGCATACTATGGATTTTCATTGAAGGAAGAGAATTGGGTAACAATCTATGTGTACAAAAGTGTAGCAATTGTAATTGATCTTTTTGTCTCCCCCTGCTGATGGCATATTTCATTGCCTCTATTGGTCCTTATTCTATATTTTTTCGGTGGAAACTATGTCCAAATTATTCAGAGCAGTATCTGCTGTTACAGGTTTTACATCATGCATCTTGAAGACCGACCACTCAAGTTTTCTGACATAACACACCATGCCAGCGTGACCCAGTGTCTTGGTTCAATTGGGGGGCATCCTTGGTATCTTGGTGTTGCTAAACCATCCATCGCAGCTCCGCGGGAAGTGAAAGATGAAACTACTGAAAACTTAAAGCAGTCACGGTGTGGTCACTTCTATGTGCCTCCCGCTATGGACAACGTGTATGTGTTCAGGATTTCTGGTTCCAAATTTGTGAAGCTCCATCGGGGCACGTGGCATGCTGGGCCCCTGTTTCGGGCGGACAAAATGGATTTCTACAACTTAGAACTGAGTAATACCAATGTGAGTTTTCCATTTCTTTCGATCCCTCTGTTATTTTCAATTCTTTTATCCCTCATCTGTGGATTAAGTTGCCAAGGTTTTGTTTTTCTTGACTCTATAATACTTCTCTGGCATTTTGTCCATTCTAATCACATGCTTATGTCCACGAGATGAATTCATCTAAGAGACAGATACGCTACAGCACAGTTATCATATTCCGTGCAGGTGGTGGATCACACTCTTCACAACTTTGTGAAGGAGAATGGAGTTGTCTTCTTAATCGATGAGTAGCCGTGCTCGCTTTTATGCTTCTGGATGAACGTCTGCTGCAGTAACACAGTGCCTCTACGGATGGAAGGGGGAAAAAGGATTCCAACTGCCATAGTTTTGGCATATTGAATAAGACTCTTGAAAGGCCAGGAGTCAGTACGGTACATTGTAAATTCTCATTTTGGGATAAAATGATCACGACTATGTCTATCGCAAGATGAATGATTCTGTCAATGTCGGTTCTTTGCTTGTCCTAACAGGGTCACTTTCATGTACAACTTTTGTTTTTCTTAAAAGAGAAGTTGAATGCTAGCAATATGACCAAGGAGGATGTATTAGCTCTCGTCGTCTGCTCTTTACAGTCTATTCTTCACATCAAAACATGCTGCTTGATGAGGTTCATCTATCTTTACAGCTGAATTGGACGATATGTGATTGAGGAAGAGACCTCTGTTCATATTCATTTGTCGTTCAGAAATTGATCTGGTGGTTGCTCTAGCAGGCATGTTAAGGGCACATTTCGAAAAGCTTGCACTTTGCTAAGTCTATGTAAAAAGCTTCACTTTCCTCCTAAATTATCATGGAGCAGTGAACTGAGTGAGTAGCTTGAGCGAGTGAGTATTATCTACGTCAAATCGATCATATTTGTAATTCAAGTATTTAAGACACTAAATATATAATAAACAGAGATATTGGTTTGCATCCACGACCGACCAACTGATCATCTCTCGAGGATGTGAAATCTAAGGTACGGTCTCAAAGCGAGGGTCCCATCGTGGTTAAGAAGCAGTATATGTAAAGAGTCTACACGGATGGATGCGCAATTGCACTAATGTTTTTGCCAGGCATCATGAATCAAGCAGCTTACAGATTTTTGCCCAGATGACAAAAGTGCCACCTTGAAATCAAGCCTTGACGTGTAGGTTGGGGTTACATTCCTGGCCCTGATGGATCATCTGTGAACCCCAAAGGATCGGCCTCAGCTCCATTAATCGGGGAAGGGATTCAATGATCACGTAATACCACGTCATAGGTTAATGTGGTATGCATTTTTTTCTTGAAAGCCATAAGAAAAATAACCACCAGTTGATGACATGGGCATTAAAAAAAATGATAAGTGCACTGAAAGTCCTAAAACTTATTACAAAAATGCAATCGAATTTTAAAACTTTCAAAAAGTGCAATTAAGTCATAAAACTTGTTAAATCAGTTAAATCAAATCCTTTCATTATTGTCACTTTTTAAAAGTTACGTGATTGTACTTTTTGAAAATTTTAGGACTCAATTGCACTTTATGACAAGTTTTAGAACTTAAATACACTTTTTAAATGTTTTAGGACTTAATTGCATTTTCATAACAAGTTATAGAACTTCTAATATACTTATCCCGATGAAAAAAAAAAACTCCCTCCTTTCTTCTCTCCTCCTACTCCGTTCCCAGCACTCTGCCGGTGGCCATGGATCTTAGATTCCAGATTTCCACAAGCACCGACGACTCCACCGGTGGCCATGGCTGAGCCACTCCCTCTATCGTCGCAGCGGCTCACAACCACACCATCCCCGAGCCCACGTCACTCGTGGCTAGGCTCCTCCATTGCCAGATCTAGCTAGCGTAGGCAAGGTATGGACTAGAGGATCTCCCTTTGGAGCCCATACATAACGCGGGAGGGTATTCTCATTGGACAAACCACAAGGAACAAGCCCCCCTCATTCTTTGTTCTCCAAGCAAACATCATGAGCAGGCCATGATGAAAAAGTGGAGGATGCCTGGGAAGCAGACGGACGAAATCTGGGCTCACCTTGCCTCTGCTGTTCAAGCCGATCGTTGCAGCAACACGAGGTGGAGTGGCTAGGCAACGACAAGGATTCCAGCGCAACGTTGTATTGGGCTCTAGATCCAAATCTGGAAATCTGTACACTTGTGACCAAGGCTTCGTCGTTGGCATCATTTACACCCCTCCGTCGGGCCTCGTAGATGAAGTGGTTCCTTCACTATCAACAGATTCCGGAAATCTAGACGAATGTGACGAGAACAACAAGATGGCAAGGACCCAAAGGCATGCCCATAGATGGAGGAGATTGACAGCAGTCGTCGGCGTCTGTAAAAGGAGGAGACGGGGGAGCTTGCGGGGAAGAGAGAGAGGGAGAGAGAGAGAGAGAGAGAGAGAGAGAGATTGGGATTGTGGGCTTTAGGAAAAATAATACCACGTCAGCCGATGACGTGGTACCAAATGTCCACTGAACCCCTTCTCGAGTAAAAACCGGAGTCCACTAGCAAAGATGAGCCGTAGACTCTGCCTAAGAGATTTTTGCTCGTCAGAAAAAAAGGGGGGAAAATGGTTGAACCACCGAATATTTTCTCTTGAAGATTTATCTCTAAGAGCTCCATGATGCAAATTGGTGCTCTAGAGCATGGATTAAAATGAATCAGAGTTTCCAATCAAACGTCTTTTTTCTGGCATTAAGGTCACTCATAGGACATAATTCTCAGTTCAATCAAGCAAATCGGAAAGAATGGAAAGCATGCGCAAATGAATAACCGATAGAATGCATTATTTGTCGAAATAATATTAGCAAATGGACCACCCAAGTTTGATAGTCCATGTCTATATTATGTACAACAGATATATTGGGAAAAATTGTGAGCTGTGAACTCACAGCACACTATCAAATACGTAGGACCTATGCCACTCAAAACTATTTCCTACTTTCCCGCATCATTACAAGTCAATGCTAGTAATGGCTGACCGAGTGACAATATCATAGACGGAAATCAGAATCTCAGCACCTATCAAAATGATGATGAGCCACTCCAGAAAATCTGACTTCCTGTTCTGCAGAATTTCCTGAAGAAAGCGAATGTTATGCTGCAAAGAGAACAAGATGTCAGCTCCTAAAAGACAGTTTGTTTAAATCTTCCCATTGACCAACACGAATTTCCATGACTACAAGGATGATACCTCTACAAACTTCAACTTGAAATCAAGACTTGCAAATCTCTGTGTTAACTCAAATTCGTCTCTCAGATATTCCCATATCTGAGCATATTTGGCATTCTTCCATGCAATATCTGATCTGAAAAGTCCATGCAGTCCACAACATTATGCAATGCACTTAAGACAATAGAAGGAAATGTTTGAACTCAGATAGAGGCCTTAAAATGGCTGTGAAGCTTAACTCGTTTTGAGTATCACAAATATAACTAATGTCACATTCAAAGTCAAACCAAGATGTTATCACCAAAATCAATTGGATGAATGACCGCACAAGTTACAAACGAAGGCAGGAGAGAACTTGTGTATGCTAATGGACCAAGAAAAGACAGGGACTGTCATGTGCACCTCCTCATGGCTCTATTCTTTCCTTATGCATATTTTTCATAAGAGGAAGATATTCTTTTGCTCAGGATACTTCAGCTTTGACTATATTACCAAATCACCATTGAAGTCCATAACAAAAGTTCAAATTGTCAAACAACAAAGCCCAATTTAAGCCACGGTGGAGATGAAAATCATCTCACATACTACTTCAAGGATTGGGTGTGTGCATGTCTATTCTGGTATATGGAGCATATCTAATGAGAGCGGACTTCCATAACTTCTATTATCTAGTCAATAACATTATCGAACTCTTCCAATATTTCTAAATGAATCTTCCTATAATCGATGGTGATTTCTTCAAATACAAAATGAAATCTATCAGCAGAACCTGGATTTAACTATCTAGACAAACTGGACAGAAGATCCTCAAAAGAGGTGATAGCAACCCAACTATCACGACCTTCTTAACCTATTATATTACAATAGTGCGGTTACCTCTCAAAAAGCCCGAGTTTAAGTATCACATCAGCAAGATTAGAATTTGCTTTGCCCACTAACTGAAAAAGTTTCTTCCGATCCATCTCAAAAGTCCCAGTTTTCTCCATGCCACGATTGATGTCGGTAAATTCTGCAACCATCCCATCAACCTAAGGCAGGAGGAAGATGAACACGATAAACATAATTAAAAAACCTTCACCAAGAGAAATTTCTCAGCTTATGTTAAGCTTACCTGTCGAACATAATAATCAAGGGCTATGCTTTGACCAAGAACACTACCAATGGTTCGGATCCCATCAGTATTTAAGTACTGTAGCATAATGAAATCCAACCCCCCTTGCATCCATGTGCTTAATGTCGGCTTCTCTCTTACTTCATATTCTATTGTAGCAGAAAATAAAGTTCAGATATCCTGAAGTCCAAGAGATTGGCAAATTACACCAACATGTTGACCTCCAAGAAAATTTAGCATTGATGATAAGAACCAAACTTTGCATTTTAGAAAAAAAGAGTCCATGTTATAAATACAGAAAAGAATGCCAAATTTGCAGCCTGCAGTACCAAATACCAAAGGATCAAGAAAAAGGAGAAGCCATGCTATCCAAGGTAGGGGAGGCTCCTAGAAAACAAAACTTAGTGAGCAAGCTGCACTGAGTCACATGACTGAACAAGATTTCACACAGCATGGAGATGCCACAGTTCATTCCTAACAAAACCACGTCCTACCCTGAGAGGGATGCAGCCTAAGGAGTTACAAAAGGGATAACTTGGGATCTACTTAAGGAATATAAAAGTTTTCTTCTTCAATTTAACAAAGGATGCACTCTTGTATACTTTTACTTCAAACAACGAGTTTCGTTACGAAGAATTTTTACACTGTACTACCTAGATAAAGAAAAGCCTAAACTTTGTGCTGACAATCAAGCTCTGAAATGTAATGATCAGCAATCTTAAATTAGCTACTAAAATGCACCTTCATAGCATTCTAACATCAATCCTGAAATTCGATCCAAAAAAAAAAAAAAAATCGGTCCTGAATAATTTTATCAAAATCGAAATAAAATAAAATACAACTCATCAGTGGGTATATTTACTCCAAATTAAATGAAATTAAGATAATTCAAACTTGACAAGAACATTTTAGATATATGGGCTCACCATCTTTCCTCATTTCAGGAAGTAAACCTGAAGCATGTTTTTCAACAATTTTCAAGTATCCATCAACATCATGCTCACGGACATTAAACAGCACAATGGATCCGTATTGAAAAACCACCATGTAACAGCAGTCACTTCCGCTTAAGCAAGCACCCAATCCCTGAAAGTGAAAACGACCTCACCTTAAGCAAAAGATGCGATATTACAAGCATTTGCAATGCAATGGTCTCTCAAACATCAGATCCATTATCTGAGGTAAATTCTAGTAGAATAAATTTCCAACATTTTGGAAGAACTAGGCAATTTCAATCCTCACCAATGAAGCAGGTAACTTTCTATGCACCTTCTCTGATCAGCAAAGTTTAGTTCAACCACTGAATGTCCAAATGGAAAAAACCGCAGAGTTTCTTCATTGTGTTACCAGCATCTAAGAATTCTAGCATACAAAGGAGAGATCTTAACTTCTATTCAAACATCTCTCACTGAACTATTTTCCTTCAAGGAAATTTTGATTAAAAAAACATTAATATCTTCTCTGATCTTTCTTCAGCAACTCACTGAGTACAGAGGGTGTTGAAAACAATTCCTCATGCATTCGAGGATTTCAACAGTCCAACGAAATTTCAACAGAAAAATACTGTCAACCAAAAGTGGGATAGGCGACTTACATCCGCATCAGAAAGATTGCCAAACTTAAGGACCACGTAATTTGTCATACGAGATGTTGGAGGGATAAAATTGGCTTTGTTCTGATCCACTAAGCTCCTCAAGTCCACACTGCCAAAAAGGAGGACCACAAATTTCACAAATAGATCTGGAAACAATTTAGACGACAAGTTCAATCAAAACAATTCAACTGGCCCACACAGACCAGGAATCCGCAAAAACACCTCCACCGGGACTGGAAGAGTCAGATTTCAAAAGATGACTCCTCACTAGTCTATGAAGTTTCTTATTTGGTTCTTTGAGCGAACAACGGTCTTGGACATAGTTCACCACTTTTCTTGGTTTAAAAGACAAGTCATCCTTTTTCTACTCCGCCTGTATTGTATCACGCGGAAAGTCCAACTTCCGCAAAGAAAGTTCAAAGAAAAGTTTCAATATTTTTCAGAGGTTGTGTGCTTCAACTCCCTATATGCACTTCATTTCCAACTCCTAAATGGTTTGCTCCTTTTCTCCTTCCTATCACATTGACTAACTCATAGCAAACACCTAAATTCTCCGGTCTCCACTTCGCTGCATCTCCATTCTTGTCTCCAAGCAACAAAAGCATTTGGTAACCCGCCCTCATTCGTCCCCAACTCAAAATCAAAAAGAAAAACGAAAAAGAATACGCAATTTCTGTCATTCATACTGGTCTATCATATCCTGCCTAATCCACCCAAACTGAACATCCAAAGCTAAATCACTTAAAGTTACAAGCTGCAGAAACAAGCAACAAGAAAGCACCAATGAAATTGCCAATTAGAAAGAGAGAGAGAGAGAGAGAGAGAGGGGGGAAAAGCAGACCTGGTGGAGAAGAAATAAGCTCTGACAGGTATAGAAGGCTTCGCGTCCTCTTCGACGACTCCAGTGTCCCCGCTCTCGACTTCGCCGACCACCTCGGAGCACGAGACGGGCTCGTTCCACTCCAGCGTGTGCGCCGAGTTCACCGACGAAATGCACTTCGCGGCGAGGCGACCGAAATCCGAATCGAAGCCGCGGCTCGCCCTCAAGTACTTGACGGCGGGAGAGGTGATGGAGGACGACGCCGCCGCCGCCGGCAGAGTTAGGGTTGTGGAGACGGAGAACGCGCGCAGCTGATACCGAGCAAGAGGAGGAGGAGGAGGAGGAGGAGGGAGGAGGAGGGCGACGGAGCGAGGGCTGCGCTTCGCGAGGCTGGAGAAGAGGGAGCGGATCGTCGGCGCCGCCGGGAAGCGGAGGGAAGACGGCGCCGCCGCCGCCGCCGGCGGAGGAGGAGAGGAGAGGGAAGGGAGGAAGCGCATGGTCTTCAAGGCGTGAGCGTCGATTGCTCTCCTCATTTTTTCAGGTCGTTGGAGGAGGACATTCACTGATTTTTCGGGCAACTTGATGGCATAGGTATATAAGAGATTAAAGTCTCATGTTTTTCATGCTACAATGATTTATATTCCTTTAGGACAAATTTAAAAACTAATTGTTTAACATTTGCTTACCCGGTTAGAGAAGTTTTTGTATTTTCTTTAATTGTGTGTATATATATGTTTTTTAATAATCTTATCATAAATACTTTCAAAACAATGGATAGTAGATATAACAATAGAAATCAAAGATGAATTTGTCAATAAGATCTCGGCACTTTTTGATGCAGGTGCAGGCCTCAATTGTATACAAAGAAGGATTAATACCAAAAAAGTATTTCCAAAAAATAACAGAATCATTAACGTTAGCCTAAGGTGATAAATTTCGTTTTAAATACAAATTACATGAGTTTCTACAATAAAAGATCAAATGTCTTACAAAACGACTTTTTTATTAGTCAAAGATATTAAGATAGAGTGTAATTCTAAGAACGCTATTTTATACAATTAGTACAACCTTTCACAATCATAAATGAAGGATTGAAACTCGAATTCTAAATGAAAATGTTACTTTTAATTTTCTCCCAAGACCACAAACTAGAAATCTAAATATTTACAAGAACATTCTATCTCCAAAATCACTCGTCTAATCAAAGACAAAGAAAATCAATTTCAATATTTGCAAGAAAATTAGAATTCAAAAAACTAGAACAAAATCTTCTTGAACTGAATATTCAAAATAAAATAATATCTTTCCCAAAACACACAAAACAAAGTGTCCGTTTCACCTTGCCTAATGCATTTTGGGAAAGGAAAAAACATATTATTAAATTATCTTATAAACTAGATTTGTTTGAAACAAATCCCAATGAAAGCTAGACCTACGCAAATGAATCACAAAGTCTTACAATTTTGCCAAATAGAAATCCAAGACCTTTTAAGTAAAAAAAAAAAAAAAAAAAACTTATAAAAAAAATCAATCACCATGAGTTTGTTTCATTTTTTATGTCAATAAAAATACTAAACTAAAAAGAAGAGTTCCTATATTAGCCATTACTACAAACCTTTGAATAAAGCATTAAAATGGATAAGATGTTCAATTCATAATAAAAAAGATCTATTAAATAGACTTCACAGTTCAAAAATCTATTTTACACACATATGTTAAACGGAACTGTCCATTCAAAATCCTTCCTCCCATATATATCAAGACCGAATACCTGTAAGTCACCAATATTTAAAACATTTGAGTTTCCCAAAAAATATAGTTTAGAATTCGCCGAAGTTGTAGAAAAGAAAAGGGAATTGTTAGGAGCATCGCCCATAATCAATACACCAAATTAAAGGTTGTATTAATTGTATAAATGGTGCTCCTAGAATTACGTTTTATCTCATATTTTTGACTAGTAAGAAAGATGTTTTATTATAACGTAAGCTTATGGTAATTTGTATTTAATACAAAGTTTCTTGAGGTTGATTTTAATAATTCTATTGATTTTCCATGTGTCAGTCGTGCCAAATAAAGTGATCAGCATTTAGGTCAACATATTCTAGCCAAAATTGACCAGATAGACTTAATTGGCAAAAAATTGAAAATGTTTAGAATTAAATTAGAAAAATTGAAAGGTTTATGATTAAATTGACAAAAATGCAATACGAATAGGATTTTTTTTTTGCCAATTTTCCTACCAAAAAATGATCAGATTTTGTAAAAAGTGTGTGCTATGGATTTTATTTTTTTATATACAAGTTGACCGAGCTAAATTGTTTTCTTCATTTCGCTCTCTTATTTTCTATTAAATTAATAATAAATTTATGAAAATGCTTATGCAATTTGTTGGTGAAATACATGTGTCAACATAGAGTAAGCATTTACATGCTGTGAAATTTAAAATGTTTTGCATTAAAAAATGTTAACATGCCTAAAACACAAGATTTATGGAAAATGAAAATTAAAAGTTGAAACTGACATATCATCGGTAGGATTGCTATATGCTGGGAGAGATGTATCGCCAGCCATTGAAGCCCTTTGTGTTGTTGGAGTCTCTGAGGCTCTGTTTATTTCATAAAAAATAAATGATTTTGAAAATAATTTCCTTAAAAATATTGTTTATAATTTGTCAATAAAAATTATTTTTATTATTTGTCTAATATTTTCATAGACGGTGAAAAAAATTTCATTTATTAATTTTCTTAAGCTATCATTTTTAAAAAATATATATATTTATCAAATCATTCATTTTTCATGAAATAAATAAATATTTTGAAAATAATTTCCTTAAAAAGATTGTTTATATTACTTCAAATAATTTGCCAATAAAAATTATTTTCATTATTTGTCTAATATTTTCATAAACGGTGAAAAAATTTCATTTATTAATTTTCTTAAGCTATTAAAAAAATATTTTTCAAATTATTCATTTTTCATGAAATAAATGAAAATTAAAGCCAATCTAATATGTGGAAACAAACCGATATGAGGTTGTTCATAGAGTCTAATAGCTTTTAATAGCTTATCGCTCATTAAGCTCGCATTCGGTGTTGGCCAACCTTCTTGGTATATGTGGGCTCTAGTTGCTGAATGTAAGAAACACTATACGCTCAACTCAGTAATGTTCAAGTGGCCCACTGCCATCTATCTGCTTTTGTAAATCTCTCCAGTTCCTATGGGATATTTTCAATTGGAACCACCCACTTTGCTCGAATAGTGTTGGATGATGCAAATCTTTCTTTCGACAAAAATAAAAATAAAAAAAATTCTGTACATTGACTTAGCAAGAAAAAATGGAATTTGATTGCTATTTTTCTTTAGCAATAGGATTCTAACAATAATTCTTAGGACAGGGAGTAAATTTTGCATTCGTGGACTTCCCAATTACCTAATAGTCTAGTCGGTGGAATTCGAAACTCAGATACAAGTTAGCACATGAGATTTTTTACAATTTGCATTGTGTGGATCACACATATTTCAAGCCTTAATCGATCAAGACATTAATGCTGATGTGCCGAAGGACAAGCAACCCACTACAAGGGAGGGACTAATTACTATGTCATTACCTCTAATTAACTTGTATTAATAGCGATTCAACACTAACGTCATAGACACAAAAAAAAAAAAGAACACTAATGTCAAAGCAACATCAATTTGATTTGCTCAACAACAAATCTAATATAAGTTTAACAATGAAAGCAAGATTTTTGCTTAAGCTTTAAGCGTAGAAATATGTAATAGAGGCAAATAGGAGCCCAAAAGCTAATGCTATGTGAAATTCTATGAGATAATAAAAAAATCTACTAAGTTATTATATGAATGTGTGATATATTATATATTCTTACAAATGATTAACCAAAAGTTTGTGTTGCACCTTAGGATTGAGCAAGTGAATATACATGGATCATGGGACTTTTTGAGCAAAGACTTTTTGAGCAAAGAGAAATGTGCTATCCGTAACTAGACAATCGTGATAGTCCTCTTAGGATGAATTGAAAGAAGTAGAAGTCTCCCTAGTTCCAACACGTGTTCCTAGACTGTAAAGCCTCCACCGTAGATATGATTAAAAATCTTGCAATTTGGCCAATCTTACGTCCTCGAAACACTTGACTCAGTACCCCTTCCCTTCTGAACTCTCCTGCCTTTGCTACTCTGAGACAAAAGCACTGAAATGCTAACGGTCCAGAAGGACTTACATCTATATACTAATGGGAAAAAGTACAAGATTTAGGAAAAAAAAAAAACCATCACGGATCATCCGCATCCTCATGAAACGCATACTGCTTGTGAGTCATGATTTGGTAGCAATGGTTACCTCATCTAGAATATGTCCCATCATCAACGAAATGCACTCTAGATGGCAATGCATCTTAAAGTGTAAAAATAACAGCAACAGTTTTGACACAAGCAAAGACAACCCTTGTTCTAACAAATGCAGAATACGAGAAAGGGAATTAAACAAGATAGCGGGTCAAATTCATTTATGATAACACCATATCGACAATGGACTCAATAAAACTGGATTCGCTACTAGAACCTTAGCAATAGACAAATTTCGGTAATGCAATCCATAAGGGCTAAATCATTGAAAACTATGATAGCTATAGTTACTTTTCAGATCACCAGTAGTCCATGATAACTACATCAAACCACCAAACCACAAGCATCAGAAATGTGAAGCATCTGGAAAATCATAGAATCAAAGAACTCCGTCAAAGAAAAATTATTTGCCTAATCTAGGCTTGCCCGTCCCACTCTTTGTAAAACCATTCCAGATAGTTGATTATAAACTTGAGACAAATGTACACTTGACAACACTAAACATGGTTAATATCGCACTTCAAAAGTCATAAACCCGAGTAAACACCATAATAGTCATATTTCATACACAATAACAAGTGCAAATAAAGATCACAGCCCAAATGTCCTTGTCCAATAATAGCAAAAATCATTTCCAAATCATCCAAGAAAGGAAGACGCAGGTAGATTTGACCATTTCAACATATAAAGGAAGCTATGGGATTGTGAACAATTAGTCAATGAATCCACCCATCAAAGTAATTGGGATGTGAATCCACTCGAATCATTTACCCATATTTGAACCGAACACCACCATCATACATGCCGAAAAAAGAAGAGAAAAGTGAGGCCCAACATCAATTTTCTAAACAGTAACTAGCGAAAATTCTTTGCGCATACTGTGAAGTTAGGACCCAAGAACAGCAGGGCGGTGAAGACAGAGGAGAAGAGAGCGAGAGCGTCTACAATTGCGAATATGATGAATGAGCACTTCTTTAGAAAGATCGGCCTACATATACTGCCGTCGTTTCTTCCTAAGTAGTGTAAAGGCCCCAACAAAAACTACCGTTTTTGTCTTTTGTGCTCTTTAATTTGCATTTACATTAATAGACCTCCTTTCTATTTCTCAGAAGGTAGTGGAAGATATGAACTCTTTTTTACCGAGTACGAATAGAAAATCATACTAGGAAGGTTTTCTAATAAAACATCAAGACATGCTCAAGGAGGGAAAGGAATGGATGAAGCATACATCATTATCTTGTAGCATTCTCGCAACAATCATCCATAATCCATGTACTACCGTCATTGCTTCCAGGTAATGTAAAAGCCCTAGGCGACAGTAGTACAGGAAGACAATCAAAACGATACAGGGATTCCGGATGAGAGTCACGAGGATGCTACAAGATGATGATGTATGCTTCATCCATTCCCTTGCCTTATTAAGCATGTTTTGACGAGAAAACCTTCCCAGTATGATTTTCTATTCGTACTTGGTAAAAAAGAGTTTATATCTCCACTACCTTCAGAGAAATAAAAAGGAGATTTGTCAATATTAATGTAAACTAAAGAGCAGCAAAGACAAATAAGGTGAACAGACCTGGAACCATGCAGCTCCCTCTGTAGAAGGAAAGCTGCTTCAGCAACGTCCAATGGACATCCTAGTGCTCGTTCTATCCAAATGGCCAGCTGCAATATAAAACTTCATGGTAGCATCAAACGGGCTCACTGGTAAATGCTTGGCAGGTACCAAATAATCTCCTTATGCCTAGGAACATTAAGAATAGCACTCAACAGGCAGAGCATATATGACTATTCGCTAAGTTGTTTAATAATGCCTTTACGATCCTTATTCTTCCTCCTTTGGTAGCAGCATATAAATGGAATCTCTATTTTCCAGAGGCATACGCATGACCATATTCTCGACCAATAAATCTTGAGTGGCTGCAATTGCAACATCAAGCACAGTTAAGTGTTGACTCCTCATAATAATGGCCATTAGTGCATCAATATCTTCATCGAATGTTCTCTCTCGACAGCATTCCAATCACCTTTCAGAACGGTGTGAAACAATGGCCGAAATATTTTGGCGACATTCACTGTTGTCATTACTGCAAAAATTGCACATTAAATGTTAGGATTTCGCACTTGTTTTTAAGGTCAAGTGTGACCATCGCATCTACTCAAAGTTCCTAGGGAACACAGATGCAAAAGAAGGGCTCAACATACCTTTTTCTATGAGTGATTTTGTTTAGCCTTTAGAAGTAAAAATGTATTTTTCCTTTCGTTTTGCTTTCTCAATTATAACCCAAGTTATAATATAGATTTTAAAAATTATGAAAAGATAATATTTTTGAATGGAGAGTGTCGCGACCCTCTTGAATAGGAGCCGGGGAAAAGGCAGGTTTATGGGTAATGTTGAGTTAGGACCAATTATTCTAAGTCCTCCCAAATCTTTATCTAGGACAACGTTGGAAAATTCATTTAGATTTGATTAATCCTAAGAAAATTCTATGTGAACAAGAGTTATCATTAGCCTATTGGGATTGGCTAAAAATTAAGTGAAGTATAGGAGAATACTTGACTTCCTACGCAACTAGAGATTTATAGTTGAGGACTTGATTATACTAATTATCTAACTATTGCCGTTTTGATACCCAAGTTTTATACTTGTCAAAAAATATGTTCACATGGTCTTTTTACAAAATTATGAATCATAAAGTTATCATATACTAAGTGTCCATGCAATGTTTTTTAAAATTTATTATGATCCTAAAGTGTAACCTAAACATTCATTTAAAACAATCAAATCACAACATAGAAAAAGCAACATAAAAGAAACACGATCAATTGATTTAAGAAAGCATTGAAAGAGCCAGCAAAAAGTAACGTGCAATCGGGTAAAGAATATAACATGGCCTTGTTATTCAGCCCTAAGACAGGAACCCAGTTAGTTAAGTTCGAATTGTGTCAAATTTCTCACCTAAAGATCAGTCTACTAAAGCTAAGCAATATCAAAAGTAACCATTAAGATCCCCTAACTAAATGCATAATAACAAAATGAAAATAACCTAAATCTAGAACTAAAGTCACACGACTAGTTCAGGACCTATTTCCAAGCTATTTTCTGATTTTTCTTTAAAATTTAGCTTTTTTACAATTTTTTTCGATTTTAAAATAAAGTACAAAATAGGGACTCGGGCCTGGCCCAAGCCCGGTCTGCCAATGGACTGCACGCTGCTCTCACGGACATGGGCCATAGACACGAACTGGGCTTTATTATAGCAAGCCTCCCTTTAGTTATAAACTCTCATAAACCCATCTTCAGGGGGAAAAAAAAAAACCAACCTTTTTAGACCAGATTCAGCCCAAGATAACCGCATTGCTACTAGCTGCGCATGACAACGTTTTTGGTTGGGGAAAATTTATTTTTTTTTTATTTATTTAAAAAATAGTTCTTTTCTCTTTCTATTCCGATGAACAATTTTTGAGTAAAAAACGCGTTTAGAACTACACAAAATTTATACTCTTGGAATAAAAAAAAAAAGAATAGAAATGCGTTTGGTAACGCAACAGCTTCTTTTTTGTAATTTTCGTTTTTTATTCTTGCGCACGGATTGCTGCCCGTCAACTGTCGGCTGCCGCTCGCCCACCGCCGCCACTCGCTCGCCACACGACGACAGCCTGACCGCCGCCACCGCACATCCCATTGGCCGTGCCGATGGGTTGTGCGGCGGCGGCGTCAGGCGATGACGGCGGCGGCCAGAGGTCATGCAGCGGCGGTGGCGGCCGACGAGGGCGGCGGCGGCCGGTGACGGGCGGTTGGAGGTGGCCATGGCAAAAGAGAAGAATAAAAGAAAAATAAAAAAGAAAATTAGCTTATTTGTAGAAATTGTTTTTTAAACAAGAAGCAACTTTTTTTTTTTCTTTCATTTCGCTCCAAATCTATTCCCGAGTTAACTTTCTATTTCGAGGAATAGAAAAACAATTTGGTGTTACCAAACGAATTTCTGATCTTTTTTTGTTTCAGGGAACAAAAGAACAGAAATTATGAGGAACATAAACATTGTCTTGTAGCCCCTTAATATGCAGATTACTAAAACTTTTAACAAATCTACACCTAAATCAGGCTTCACCATTGAAGAATATAAACCATCGCTAGCCAACCGACCTCGTCGCTAGCCGTTTCAAACTCTAGTCATTCAACATTTATGACCACAATATCACCACCAGCACAAATAGATCTGGAAATAGAGCAAAAACATGGTGGCAGCAACACTCTTTGGTAACAATGACATATATAGCAGGAATCATCATGCTCAATAACTGTTGATGCTCAAAGTAATCTACAACCGGAAGTAATCTAACACGGATTTGGTTCATGCATTTCATCGAATAGGTGGTGGGCCAATCGTTGGATCGTTTATACACCAAATTCAGGCAATGATTCATGATAAACTACTATGACTAACATTCCTGAGAACTTGAATCATCAACCCATTCACAAAGTAAACAACAAACATAGCAGATTTTCAGACACCACAGGTTTGGGTTTTCTTCCAAAAGTGACCGAGAGCAGGGCAGGGAAACCAAAGGCATTGATGAAGGATCGAATATGAGATAACAATCTGCGAACTTCTCGGGTGTAAACGTAGAAGTTCCAAACCTTGTATCCAACATTCAATTATTCTTATTTATTCAGGGAGAAGGGCATGGAGATATGGTTACATGCAGACCCATGAAAGTGAATGTCAAATATACCCATAGTTACTTCACTCTAAACTTCCTAATAAGTGCAAATGGGCCTGTGAAGTAATTAGACGTTATTCTAGCTTGGAATGAGCAATGCACGTTCAATCGTACACAAAAACTTGAATTTAGATAACATGAGTTGAAGTTAGCTGTATGATTTGGATTCAAATCTTTCTGTCGTAAACCAGAAATTGTGGGAAGTCTTTGCATCCACAAATGTCAAACATATAGAAACAAACTGACCGGGCATCAAAGCCATGTAACTACCAGCCGCACTGTCGAGATTAGCTGGATCTGGTCCCCTCGGTACTTGTCAAGTTTGACTTCCTTTTCAAAATAGAGAATTCACGACCTGGCTAACATCGTTGACTATTGACTATAAAGAAAAGTCTCCCTCACCGTTGAAGAGAGATGAAAAGTCAAATCCTGGAATCTTACTTTAGAAAATGGTATAATTAAACCTGAAAAATATATTTTTATTATTTGGAAAAACTAGGCCGACAGCTGCACGTGATTTCTTTTGAGAAAATTCTTTTGTCCAAATAGAATTTTTTTTCTTGGCCTAAATTAAATACTAATTAGTTTTCTTTTTTGGCCCCAGTGAGAAATCATCTGACCTTCTTGACCTTATATAACACTACACCAGTCAGCTCATCACTCCATTCTCCTCCTACTTCAATCTCCTCCTCCTCCTCCTCCTCTCTCTCTCTCTCTCTCTCTCTCTCTCTCTCTCCTCCAACCATTTCTTCAATTTGCTATAGAGCAATGGAGAACAGAGCAATGAAAGAACAGCACAAGCAGACGCCATCATCGTCAAAGAAGAGAAGAATCGCAAGAGTCCCGCCAAAGAGAGGGCAGATCAAAGTGAGGATCTTTCAATCGCTGGTCAAGAGAGTGAAGGAATTGGCGTCCATGGCTTCCGCAAAACAGAGCAGAAGGAGTAGCTGCTGCTGTGGCTGCAGCAGCAAGTAGCCGTCGGCGACTTCACTCGAAGACCCGTAGGTCATAATCTCGAATCAACTCTTATAACTATATAAGCAGGTTTATTCGTACGTCTGACCCAGATTAGCGCTCAAGACCGATGCTTTTTGAATCCTTAGCGTCAATCGAGAACACTTTGAGCAGAAATCCAGATACAGAGTACTATCGTGATCGCGTGAGAGAGCAGAAATCCAGCATAAGAAGATGCAAGCCGGCAATTTGCGATATACACGTGAAATAATAACGAACTTGTATTAATTCACGATGTTGTAAAAGTTTTAGTGAAAGGATCGGTTGAATCAGATTCTGTACGTTGAGTGTAGCTATGAAAAATGGAGTTCGGTCGCTATTGTTCCTAGCAAGAGTATTTTAGTTTCTTGAAATGGTGAAAACCTCAACTTATTCCAACGTTTCTTCTCAGAACAAGGAAGATCATCTTGATTGAGTAAATCTTGTGCTCACAAACTTCCCGCTGACCTCATAGACATCGAAAGATGAAACTCAGATAAATGGTCCAAACAAGATTAGTCACAATTTACATGGTGTGACTAGCACATATTTCAATTCCTTAATCGGCAAATTGATCTTGCGAGACTAGTATTCAAAATTGCCCTTTTTTGCATATATGAATTTATGCAAATCGCTCCGTTCATGTGAATGAATGAGGCTTCACGCACGAGATAACTAGCACATACTTTGAATAAAAGACTCCACGATGGTTGAAGTTGGATTTTGATGTTATAGATCAAAAAAAAAAAAAAACCGTTGAAATTGGCTGAGTGACAAAGTAGGTTTGATTTTGATATTATAGACCTTGCGTTCGATCCAAAAAAAAAAAACAAACAAACAAACAAAACCTCAATGGTTTCATTCATTTGTTGCTTTAAGTGGGAAAAATAAACCAATGACTATAAATGGTAGTGAGAAAAGTAGATATACTTTTTTAGTTTAAAAAATTTGACTAGAATACGCTAACGTAGATGTTGACCACGGCTTGTGTAGAAATAGACAATTTTTATGATATTTTGATATTTTCTCATATTATTCGTTATTTTTTAGTTCTTTTGCTTTTTCTTTTTTTTCTCTTTTCCTTCTTAATTTCTTTTTTATTGTGGCCGGCAAAGGTTGCCAAGCCCTTGCCGGCCACTAGGCGAGGGTTGTTGGGCCCTCATTGGCCACAACGCCCTCGCCTACAGTAGCAATGGCCTTCTAGCCGAGGGCTGCGGTCGCTAATGCTTGTCTTGTGAGATGGTTCATCTCTTATAGGGTTTGCCTCTTTCAGTGGCTTGACTCCATTTGGACGAAATTCTAAGGACTAGAGTGAAGTGATGTGAGTAGGCAAGGCAGCCTTGCTCGATGTTGGCGATGACGCGCAGCCCTTGTTGGCTAATTAAAAAAAAAAAAAAAAAGAGAAAAAATTATATAAAATATTAAAATATTATTAAATTTTGTCCACATCAGTCTCGATTGTGTCATGTGGAACAGTCGGCGCCCATGTTAGTGTATTTTTGCCAAAATTGGCTAAATGCAATTGTAACATCTTAATGGTTTAGGATTCAATTAAAAGAGATGAAAAAATTTAGGAGTGAATTGGTAAAAGAGCAATAAGTTTAGAATTTTGTTGGACAATTTTCCTTCTAAAAAATGGTCAAGTTTTGTGAAAATTTTGACTTTCTTTTATGGAAGTTGACCGAGCTGGATTTTTTCCTTCTCTCTCTCTCTCTCTCTCTCTCTCTCTCTCTCTCTCGTTATTATTATTGATGAAATGTTGAAAATGCAAATGCAATTTTTCGGTCAAATACAAGTGTCAACATAGTGTTGGTAGTTTGTTTGTAAAACAAATTAAGAGATGCCTTCTCTCACATAAAAAAAATGTGAGTGCGCATATAAATGAGATTTGGCACTAACCAACCTTTATTACTTTTATTTATTATAATTTGGATTTAAAAATTAATCATAGTGTCCTATTAAAATAGTGTGACTATTCACGAAGGAGTTACGGTTATTTATTTATTTATTTATTTATTTCTGAATTTTATTATTTCTTTCAAGGGTTATCTCATAGTTCATTTTTAAGATTTTTTTAAAAAAAATTATGTCTATTCATATATAACTTCTTGTCTTTACTATAAATTATTGATTGTGTTTGTTAAGTGATCTTCTTCTTCCATTTTTTCCAGTCATTATTCCCAATTGTTTCGTAGAGATCCTAGAAAAATACTACAAACACTATCTAGTATTCTCATTTGAGACTTTGTTGCATCCTAAAAGATATTTGTCTATGATAATTAGTAATATTGTGAGGCAAATAAATTTTTAAAAAGTGATATCACGCCTTAAAGTCTGACTTAATTATTCTATCCAGTTCGATGATCCGACTTCATTGTTCTATCCAATTCAAAGCCATATTTTACCAACACATACATTGAGCATTTATATGACGTGCAATTTAAAATGTTTGGAATTGAAAAAGTCGAAATCCTTGAAACACAAGATTTTTGCTAGGAGAGTTGTCTCATTGGCTGTCGAAGCCCTTCCGCTGCTGGATTTTTAAGATTTTGTTTATTTCATAGAAAATAAATGGTTATGAAAATATTTTCTTATATCACTTGAAATAATTAGTCAATAAAAAATTATTTTCATTAGTGACAACGATTTATATTCAAATATTTTCGTGTACAATAAAAATAATTTCATTCATTTATTTTTTGTGAAAAAAATAGAGCCTAGATCACTTGCAAAAGCGATATGATACGTGGAAACAAACTGAGGTTGTTCATAGACTCTAATGGCTTATCACTCGTGAAACTCATATTCGGTGTTGACCAAACTTCTTGGGATTTATGGACTCTAGTTGTTGAATGTAAGAAACGCTACGCTTAACTCGGTGATGTTCAAGTGGCCCTCTACCATCGCCCTTTTGTTAACCTCTCCAGCCCTTATGGGACATTTTCTGTTTGGAAGCCCACCAACATTGTTCGAAAGTGTTGGATGATGCATTGAAATCTTTCTTTCGACCAAAAAAGAAATTGAAATCCATACGTAGACTTTAGCAATGAAAAATGGATTTTTTATTTTTTGGTCTAAATGAAAAATGGAATTTGATTGCTACTTTTCTCTAAAAAGAGGATTCTAACAATCTTTCTTACGATAAGGAAGTTCACCTTGAGCAAGTAAATTCTGCGTTCGTGGACTTCCCACTTATCCCGTAGCCGAAGGAAGTCGAAACTCGGATATTGGCTAGAACATGAGATTATTGACATTTTGTAGTGTGTGGCTCACACATATTTTTGACCTTAATCAGTAAGACATTAATGCCTATGTGCTGAAGGATATGTCATCATCTCTAATTAAGTTCTATTAATTTATAAAGGTTCAACACTAACAGTGAAGGAACATAAATTTTAATTTGCTCGACAACAAATCAAAGACAAGTTTAACCATGAAAGTTAGACTTTGATTAAGCCTAAAGCATAGAAATATGCAATTGGGGAGGTAAATAGGGGTTTGAGTTCTAATACTATGTGAAATTTTATGAAACCACCACAAATTATAATAAAATCTTAAGCTATATTGTAAATGTGAGGTCCATTACTTAAATATTCTAACAAATGATTAATCAAAAGTTTGTGTTGTACCTTATGATTGAGATGTGAAATATACATAGAACGTAAGACTTTTTGAGGAAGAGAGAACGTGCTATAAATAACTAGACACTTGTGATGGTCCTTCTAGGATACATTGGCCGTTCTTGATTCACCGAATAACTAAACACTTGAGGACACCCGGACCCTTGGAGTGCCAAAAGTTGACATAAATAGACACTTAAGTGTCAAAATCGGAGGAAAATGGATTACTTAAATGCCAATCCGGCCAAAATGCTGATGTAGCAATTTTCCGGCGAAACAAGTGCAAAACGGCGTCGTTTTGTAACGACGTGGTAAAAAATTAATATAAAAATTAATTAAATAAAATTTAAAACTTAATATAGTTTAAACATTTAAAATAAAAAAATGAGGGAGGCGGCTGAGGGCTGAGCCCTCGTCGCCGTCGAGAAGGGCTAGTGACGGAGGGGGGAGGGTCGGCTGGGGTCGTCGGGCCTTGGCCAGGCGTCGGCGACCCCGGCCAATCGGCATTGAGGGCCCGCGAGCTCTAGCCCCGATCTCAACGGCCCTTGGCTCGGCCAACCCTCCCCCTTCCGTCACCGACCCTTCCTAGCGGCAACGACGGCGAGGGCTCAGCCCTCATTTGCCTTCCTTTTTTTTTTTTAAATATTTGTATTTGTATTTTAAAATGTTTTAAATAAATTTAGTTTTAAATTTAATTTAATTATTTTTTATATTATTTTTTTACCACGTTAGCGCCAAAACGACGTCGTTTTTGCATTGTTTAACCACGTCGGCGTGCAAAATGATGCCGTTATGCACTTACTTCGTCAGAAATTGCACACATCAGCATTTTTGCCGGATTGACACTTAAGTGATCTATTTTGCTCCAATTTTGGCACTTAAACGTCACTTTCGTAACTTTTGGCACTTAAGTATCCAATTGTGCCAACTTTTGACACTTGAAGCGATCTTTTGCCAACACTTGAATGAATACTACTTCCCTTCCGAACTCTCCTTCCTTCTTTGCTCACTGCTCTGAGACTAAGGGTGTGTTTGGTTCAGCATTTTGAAAGCCCATTGAGAAAATGCAAAACAGTTTAGCCTAAAAGACTTTAGGCAAATGCAAAAACTATTTGGTAAACTATGCTTTAAGAAGCAACTTTGAGAGAAATGTTGTTTGGTATAAAACACATTTAGAAAACTCTTTAAGTGATTAATATTAGTTTTTTAAATTTTATTTATTTAAAATTGAAAAAATTAATGCATGCAACTTTTTAAATATAAATTTGACAATTATACTAAAAAAATAAATACATATATATATATATATATATATTTAAAAAGACCAAACCCTTCATCATAATTTTTTTTTTAATTTTATTGGCTTAAAATTGAAAAAAAAATGATGTATGCAACTTTTTAAATATAAATTTTCACAATAATGGTAAAAAAAATCAAATACACACACACACACACATATATATTTCTAAAAAAAAAAGACCAAATCCTTAGTGGAAATTTTTTAATTTTTATTTGTTCAAAATTGAAAAAATAATATATGCAACTTTTGAAATATAAATTTGAAAATAATGCTAAAAAACCAAATACATATGTATAATTTCTTTTTTAAAGACCAAACCCTTCATCAAAATTTTTAAATTTTTAATTGTTTAAACTTGAAAAAAAAATAATAATGTATGCAACTTTTTAAATAATAATTTTGGTAATAATACCAAAAAAAACATATATATATATATATATATATTATATTTAAAAAGGACCAAATCCTTCGTCGAAATTTTTTAATTTTTACTTTTATATATTTGAAAAAAATAATGTATGCGACTTTTTAAATATAAATTTGAAAATAATGCTAAGAAATCAAACCCTTCGTCAGAATTTTTTTTTTAAATTTTTTATTTGTTTAAAATTGAAAAAAATAATAAATGCAACTTTTTAAATATAAATTTTGACAATAATGCTCAACAAATCAAATATATATGCTAAAAAAATCAAATATATGAATATTATTTTTAAAAATACCAAAATATATTTAATTTTTTTAGATTTATATATATTTTATTTTTTATCATTATTTTGGCATTTAAAAAAATAATAATGAGGGCAAAATTAGAAATTTGAAGAATGAGTGGGGATAGTTTTGGAAGAAAAAATTAAGTTTCAGCATTTGGTCAAATGCTGAAAGCTCAAAGCTAATCCCTACTAGCATTGGGCTTTCATCCTTCCCACATGTTAACTTTCACTTGAAAGTTACTTCAAAATAGTTGCCAAATAGTCCAGCATTTCCTTAAGGGGCTTTGGAGGCTGAAAGCCCCTTGGGAATGCTAAACCAAACGCACCCCAAAGCACTGAAATGCTAACAGTCTAGAAGAACTTTCATCTATGTACTCATGAGGAAAAAGCACGAGGTGATTTCACCAAAAAAAAAAAAAAAACCTACAACACGGATCATCCGCATCCCCATGAAATGCATACTGCTCGTGAACCATGATTTGATAGTAATGTTTATCGGACAAAGTACACCCCAAGTGCCAAAACTTGGCACGGAGGGACACTTAAGTGCCAAAAATTTAAAAATGTACATTTAAGTGCCAAAATTAGAGTAAAATGGACCACTTAAGTGTCACTCTAGCCAAAATCCGGCCAAATTGCTGACGCGGTAATTTTCCGGCGAGGTGAGTGCAAAACAGCGTCATTTTGCACGCTGACGTGGCGAGAAAATGCAAAAACGACGTCGTTTTATCTCGATGTGTAATAATTAATATAAAAATTAATTAAATTAAATTTAAAACAAATTTATTTAAAACATTTAAAAATATAAATTCAAATATTTAAAAAATAGATAATAATTTTTTTAAAAAAATGGAGGGGAAGGAGACGGCTGAGCCCTCGCCGCCGTCGCCTCCTCGTTGCCGTCGAGAAGGGCCAACGATGGCGGGGAGATGGCGAGGGCTCGTGGGCCTTGGCCGCCGGTCGGCCGGGAGCCGGCGACCCCGGCCGACCCTCCCCCCCGTTGCCGGCCCTTCCGGCGGCGGCGGGAGGCGGCAAGGACCCGGATCTAGGCGAGGCCTTGCGGCCCTCGCCCCAGATCTCGATAAGGGCTCGCGGCCCTCGTCGTCGGTCGGCCGGGGGCCGGCGACCCCGGCCGACCCTCCCCCCACCGTCACCGGCCCTTCCCGGCGACGGTGGGGAGGCGGCGGCGGTGGCGAGGGCTCGGCCCTTAGCCGCTGCCCCTCTCCCCACCTTTTTTTTTTTTTAATCAATTTTTTCATTTTATATTATTTTATTAAAATAATAATAATTTATTTTTATAATTTAATTAAATTAATTTTTATATTAACCTTTGAATTCACTTAAAAACGACATCGTTTTTTGCTTTGTTTGTTGAGTCAGCATTGTGGCGAGCCACGTACACGAAAAAAACAATAAAAATTTTCCATGTAGGATTTTCGGTAGGATTTGCTGGAGATAGCACTTAAGTGTCCCATTTTTTTTGAAAAGTGACACTTAAGTGTACATTTTCAAAGTTTTGGCACTTAAGTGTCCCTCCGTGCCAAGTTTTGGCATTTGGGATGTACTTTGTCCGATGTTTATCTCATCTAGAGTATGACCCATCGTCAACGAAATGCACTCTAAATGGCAATGAATCTTAAACTGTAAAAAAATAGCAATAGTTTTGACACAAGCAAGCACGACCCGTGTTCTAATAAATGCAAGATACGGGTCAAGGAATTAAATAAGATAGCGGGTCAAATATATTTATAATAACACCATATCGACAATTAACTAAGATAAAACTGGATTCACCAATAGAACCTTTATAATCAACAAATTCCGGTAATGCAATCCATAAGAGCTAAACCGTTGAAACAGCGATAGCTATAGTTACTCTTCAGTATCATCGGTAGTTCCACAATAACAACATCAAACCACCAAACCTCAAGCATCAGAAATGTGAAGCATCTAGAAAATCATACAATCAAAGAACCCCGTCAAAGAAAATCATTTGCGTAAGCAAGGCTTGCCCATCCCACTCTTTGTAAAACAGTTCTAGATAATTGACCATAAATTTGAGATAAATGTGCACTTAACAACACTAAATATCGCTAATATCATACTTCAAAAGTCATAAAATCCGAATAAACACCATAATAGTCATATTTCATACACAGTAACAAGTGCAAATAAAGATCACAACACAAATGTCCTTGTCCAATAATAGTAAAAATCATTTCCAAATCATCTGAGAACGGAAGACGCAAGGCCATCGGGGGGCTTTGACCACTTCAACATATAAGGAAGTTGTGATATTGTGAACAATTAGACAATGAATCCATCAAAGTAATTGGGATGTGAATCCACTCGAATTGTTTACTCAGGATCAGAACCAAACACCGCCAGCATACAGGCCAAAAAAAGGAGAAAGGTGAGGCCCCACATCAATTTTCTAAATAGTGACCAGCGAAAATTCTTTGTGCATGCTGTGAAGTAAGAGTGCCCAAGAACAGCAGAGTGGCGAAGACAGAGGAGAAGAGAGTGAGAGCGTATGCATTTGCCAATATGATGAATAAGCTCTTCTTCAAAAATATCGGCCTCCCTATACCGCTGTCATTTCTTCCTAATTAGTGTAAAGGCCCCAACGAAAACTACTTTTTTTTTTCTTTTGTGCTCTTTAATTTACATTTACATTAATAGACCTTTTTATTTCTCAGAAGGTAGTGGAAGATATGAATTCTTTTTCGCCTGAGTACGAATAGAAAATCATACTGGGAAGGTTTTCTAAAAAAACATCAAGACATGCTCAAGGAGGGAAAGGAATGGATGAAGCATACATCATTATCTTGTAGCATCCTTGCAACAATCATCCAGAATCCATTTACTGCTGTCATTTTCTCTAAGTAATGTAAAAGCCCTAGCGACAGCAATACAGGGATTTCGGATGAGAGTCGCAAAGATGCTACAAGATGATGATGTATGCTTCATCCATTCCCCTGCCTTATTAAGCATGTCTTGATGAGAAAACCTTCCCAATATGATTTTCTATTCGTACTTGGTAAAAAAGAGTTTATATCTCCACTACCTTCAGAGAAATAAAAAGGAGATTTATCAATATATATGTAAACTAAAGAGCACCAAAGACAAATAAGGTGAACAGACCTGGAGCCAAGAAGTTCCCTCTGCAGAAGGAAAGCTGCTTCAGCAACACCCAATGGACATCCTGGTGCTCGTTCTATTCGAATGGCTAGCTGCAATAAAAAAACTTAATGGTAGCATCAAACAGGCTCGCTGGAAAATGCTTGGCCAGGTACCAAAAATTCTCCTCATGCCTAGGAGCATTAAGAATAGCACTCAACAGGCAGAGCATATATGACTATTCAATGAGTTGTTTAATAGCCTTTACGATCCTTATTCTTCCTCCTTTAGTAGCAGCATATAGGGTCTCATCGAAAAGGGAATCTCTAATTTCCGGAGGCATACGCATGACCATATTCTCGACCAATAAATCTTGAGTTGCTGCAATCGCAACATCAAGCACAGTTAAGTGTTGACCCCTCATTATAATGGCCATTGGTGCATCACCATCTTCATCGAATGTTCTCTCAACAGCATTCACGATAGCCTTGCCTAGATTTGGGTGAGGTTGGGCAAGGGCCTTGTGACTCTCACCTAGTGGCTGGCAAAGGTCCACATCAAAACTAGCTATGTCACGTAGAATGGACGGGGTCCACGTCAGCATATTCTAAACAAAATTGGCCAGATATACTCAATTAACAAAATTTAAAAATGTTTATGACTCAATTGAAAATATTTAAGACTGAATTGACAAAACGCAATAGGTTTTGAAATTTTTTTGATAATTTTCCTCCAAAAAATGGTCAAGTTTTTTTAAATGTGCGTTCTATGGATTTGATTTTTTATTTTTTTTTATGGAAGTTGATCGAGCTGATTCCTTTTCTTCCTTTTCCTCTAATTATTATGATTATTCTTGTTGTTGTTGTTGTTGTTGTTGTTGTTGTTTTATTATTATTGTTATTGTTATTATTATTATTGTTATTATTATTATTATTATTATTATTATTATTATTATTATTATTATTATTATTATTATTATTATTATTCTTATTATTATTATTGTTATTATTATTATTTTTATTATTCTTATTTTTTATTATTCTTATTATTATTATTATTATTATTATTATTATTATTATTATTATTATTATTATTATTATTATTTTGGATAATTTGTTGCAAATGTACCAGGTTCAGAAATCTTTGTGATAAAAAAATTATTTTATGGCAAATTTGTCATAAGTGTATTAGTTTGGATATTTTATAATATTAACCCTTGATAAAATTATGAAAATGCACATAGTTTTCCAATGAAATACAGAAGTCAACATTGAGGAAGCATTTATATACTATCAAATTTTAAAGGTTTTGCATTAGAAAATATTGAAATGCCTAAAACACAAGATTTATGGAAAATGACATACCGTTAGTAGAATTGCTATAAGCTGAGAGAGACGTATTAGTGGCTGTCGAAGCCCTTGTGCTGTTGGAGTTTCTAAGGTCCTAATTATTTCGCATAAAATAAATGACTTTGAAAATATTTTTCTAAAAATAATCATTTATATTGCTTAAAACAATTAACACAAGATTTATGGAAAATGACATACCGTTAGTAGAATTGCTATAAGCTGAGAGAGACGTATTAGTGGCTGTCGAAGCCCTTGTGCTGTTGGAGTTTCTAAGGTCCTAATTATTTCGCATAAAATAAATGACTTTGAAAATATTTTTCTAAAAATAATCATTTATATTGCTTAAAACAATTAACAAAAAAGAAAGAACGGTTTTCATTATTGACGATGATTTATGTCAAACATTTTCGTGTACGATAAAAAAAAAATTTTGTTCCTTCATTTTGTTAAATCATCACTTTTAGGAAAGATATTTTCTAAATTATTCATTTTTCGTGAAATAAACGGAGTCTAAAGCACTTGCAAAAGCGATCTAATATGTGGAAACAAACTAATTTGAGGCTGTTCGTAAAATCTAATAGCTTATCACTCGTGAAGCTCAACTCTAGTTGCTGAATGTAAGAAAAACTACTCTCGACTCGGTAATGTTCAAGTGGCCCACTGCCTAAGGGAAGCAAACCAAGTGGCTGACTTTGTTGCCAAGGCTCAATGACTTTAGGCCCTCCCATCTTTCTGCATTTGTAACCATCCCTAGCTCTTATGGGATATTATATGTTCGAAGCCCATCGACTTTGTTCGAAAATGTTGGATGATGCAATGAAATCTTTCTTTCGACCAAAATAAATAATTAAATTCTATACGTTTACTTTAGCAACAAAAAATAGAATTTGATTGTTGTTTTTCTTTAGCAAGAGGATTCTGACAATCTTTCCTAGGAGAAGGAAGTTCACCTTGAATAAGTAAATTTTGTGTTCGTGGACTTCCTGCTTGCCTCATAGTCGACGGAAGTCGAAACTCGGACATTGGTTAGAACATGAGATTATTTGCAGTTTGCAGTGTGTGGCTCACACATATTTTAGACCTTAATCAATAAGATAATTGTGGATGTAGACCAAAGAAGAAAAATTGTAAATGTAGAAATCCCAAACCTTATACACAATGTTCAATTATTCTTATTTATTCAGGGAGAAAGGGCACGGAGATATGGTTATATGGAGACCGATGAAAGTCAATGTCAAATATAGCCATGATTACTTCACTCGAAACATCCTAATAAGTGCAAATGGGCCCTTCGCAGCAATTACGTGGTATTCTAGATGGGAACGAGCAATGCACGTTTGGTAGCACACGAAAACTTGACTTCAGATAAGAAAAGTTGAAGTTGATTGTACAATCCAGATTCAAATCTCCCAGTCGCAAATCCTAAAATTGTGAAAAGTCTTTACATCCACAAATATCGAGCATATAGAGACAAACTGACCGGACATGAAAGCCATGTAACTACAAGCTGCGCTGTCGAGATGAGCGGGATCTTGAGTCCTTTGTACTTGTCAAGTTTGACTTCCTGTCCTTTTAGTCAAAATTGAGAATTCACTACCCATTGGCTAACATGGTTGACAATGAGGCCGTAGACTAAGAATAAAAGTCTCCCTCACTGTCGAAGAGAGATGAAAAGTCAAATTCTAGAATCTTACTTTAGAAAATGGTATAATCATACCTGAAAATATATTTTTATGAATTGGAAGAAATAGGCCGACAGCTGTATCTGATTTCTCTTCAGAAATTTCTTTTGTCTAAATAGAATTTCTTTCTTGGCCTAAATTAAATACCGATTAGTTTTCTTTTTTGGGCGCAGTGTGAAATCATCTGACCTTCTTGACCTTCAATAACACTACACCAGTCAGCTCATCACTCCATTCTCCTACTTCAATCTCCTCCTCTCTCTCTCTCTCTCTCTCTCTCTCTCTCTCTCTCTATACCCTGCAACTATTTCTTTGAGTTGCTACAGAGCAATGGAAGAACAGCACAAGGAGACGCCATTGTCATCGAAGAAGAGAGGAATCGCGAGCATCCCGCCAAAGAGAGGGCAGATCAAAGTGAGGATCTTTCAATCGCTGGTCAAGAAAGTGAAGGAATTGGCATCCATGGCTTCCGCAAAACAGAGCAGAGGGCGTAGCTGCTGCTCTAGCCGTAGCAGCAAGTTGGCGTCAACGACTTCACTCCAAGACCCGTAGATTATAGTCTCGAATCAACTCTTATAACTATATAAGCAGGTTTGTTCATATGTCTGACCCGGACTAGCGCTCAAGACCGATGCTTTTCGAATCCTCGGCGTTGATCAAGAACACTTTGAGCAGAAATCCAGCATAAGAAGATGCAAGCCAGAAATTTGTGATTTACGTGTGAAATAATCACGAAATTGTATTAATTCGTGATGTTGTAAAATTTTTAGTGAAAAGGACCGGTTCAATTAGACTCTATATGTTGAGTGTAGCAATGAAAAATGAAGTTTGGTCGCTATTTTTCCTAGCAAGAGTATTTAAGTTTCTTAAAATGGTGAAAACCTCTAATTATTCCAACATTCCTTCTCAGAACAAGGAAGTTCATCTTGAGTGAGTAAATCTTGTGCTAATAAACTTCCTGCTGTCAACAAAATCTGTGGGCTGACAAGTAGCTCCGATTTACTGATTGTATTGGAGGCTGTCGAATTGGGAAAAACAAGCTCTCTCGGCCATGAGAGTCTTCCTCTACCTCTTTGGTAGTCTTCCCCCAAAACCCTAGATTCCCAATAGTTTTCCGAAACCCAAAACACGACTAACCCCATCACAAAATCATGAAACCCATCAAGTAAACCCTTGATCCCTCCACCCTACCGTCTTTTACTCTGAAAAAATTATCAGTCTCGGGCAATGGCACAGTACTGTCTTCGTCCTTCGGAAGGTTTAATCAACGCGGGATGAATCGGAGCTTTGACCAAAGAAAAGGTTGGATGCCATCATTTCTTCATGGATTTCTTTTGGGCTTTCTGTTTTTGATATAGTGCAATGGATCTTGAGGTTTTCCACGCTGGATCGGGAAAAGTAACGAGATATTAGTTTCCGCCATGATGTTAATAGAATGGGTCCTGCATTGTGCATTATAATCAGCAGAAAGTAAGGGAGGCAAGAGCAACTTTCCTTCCCTGTGTTGGACTCGTTTTCTTGGTCTGAGGTTGTTTTCTTGGAAAGAACTATGGACGAACCTGGGGAAATGGATAATAGACTGGCTGTTTTGTGCAAAAGATTGGGTAATTTGAGGACTGAGGTTGATGCTCCTCCACGAGAAAAGGTGATTTCTGAGGCGATACTGGATGAATGCCAGCGCACAGTGTTTGGCAAGCTGTATTCGGGAGGAAACGTAAACTTTCAGGCTTTTATTACCACAATGAAGAAAGCTTGGAAGATAGATTCAGTTACCTTTGCACAACGTGAATCGGGCATCCTTTCTTTTACTTTTGATTCTGTGACGGACAAGGAAAGAGTGTTAGCAAATAGTCCTTGGTCTTTTGCAAGCAATTTGTTGATCCTTAAACCATGGGAGCCCAATAAACCGGCGCAATGTTATAAGTTCACCAGCTGTGCGTTTTGGGTTCAAATCCAAGGCCTTCCTATGGAATGGTGTTCTGAGGAGGTAGTGTCTCATATAGCTAAAATACTGGGAAAGGTGAAGGAAGTAAAAGTGGAAAAGAAGGGTGTGGCTGTTCAAAAAGTGGGGAGAGCAAGAGTAGAGCTAAACCTGGATACACCTTTAAGTCCAGGTACGCTTTATAACCTAGGCGAGGGGAAAGTCTGGTTGGATTTCAAGTATGAGAGGTTACCTCGCTTTTGTTATTCCTGTGGAAGAATTGGTCATTTTGCAACAACTTGTGCGAAGCTCCTTTTGATATAGACAAATATGAAGATAGGAGGATGCAAATGTTTGGGCATTGGTTAAAAGCGAGAGGAAAAGGAAACCAGTCCGTTTTGGCAAATCTTTTATGGAGATCGGGTGGATGAAGAGGAGGAGACACAAACAGAAAGTAATAATCCAGAACTAAGCACTCAAATAGTCATTTATACCGGCGAGCAAACAAAAGAAATTTTACAGCTTCACCTCAAGTACAAAACAGGGCAGAAGAAAATCTTACTATACCTGAACACCAAGTGGATCAGCACCAGGACAAAGGGAAGGGCATTATGAACCTTGACGAGCCAGAACAGCAACTTTTGCCGGCTAACAAAACATTGTCCTGGACAAAAAAAGAAGGTTCAAAAAAGGAGAGCAGAATTTTAAAAAGTTCCCCAAAAAAGAAATTAAAAAGGTACACCCCATATAACTCTATCCCTTTAGAGTTGGCGGATTTTGATGAAGCAAACCCGCAGGATACTCCTATTAGTCTTTCGGAAGGCACGATGGAATGGGCTTTGGTGGCTAGCCCGAATAAGCCACCGGCTTACAAATGAGGATGATATGTTGGAACCGTCGGGGTTGGGCACACCACCGACGGTTCAAAATCTGAGAGCCATTGTGGCTCAAGAAAGGCCCGACTTGATTATGTTATTAGAAACAAAAAACAAAGAAAATGTGATCTTTCGTGTAAGGAGACAGCTGAAATTTAAAAACAGCTTTGTGGTGAACCCGATAGGCATTGCAGGGGGTATGGCGGTACTATGGAATGATGAAGTTGAAATAGAGGTGGAATCTAGTTCACAGGAAATGATAAACTTAATATGTGAAGATCATGAAAGCCGAATCAAAATGCGAGTTACTTGTGTGCATGCTCCAAATCTCTTTCGGGATAGATTAAAATTATGGGATGAGTTGAGACAAACCAGCTTTTCTAATAGACTTCCATGGGTTTGTTTGGGAGATTTCAATGAAATATTGTACTATTGGGAGAAGTTTGGAACGAGGATGGCAGAAAATTATAGAATGCGAGACCTTCCAAAATTGCTTAAATGATTGCTCGTTAATGGAAATTGATTGCAAAGGGTGTGCTTTTACCTGGTCAAATAACGGAGCGGGGCTGAATTGGTTAAGGAGAAACTGGATCGGGTTTTTTGTTCTCTAGATTGGAGGCTATCGTTCCCGAAGCGAAAGCGTATGCCCTCCCAAATGTTGGGTCGACCATAGTCCTATATTATTGATGAGTAATGCTCCACCTGCAAAGAAAAGAAGAGAGTTCCACTTTGAGGCTTTCTGGACTGAAGATGAAGAGTGCAAGGAAATTGTTAAACAAGCATGGTACTCTCCAACCCATTATGAAGTAAGTTTGAGAGACAGATTAATGGCGGTAAAATAGGCTTTGAAGGAATGGAGCAAAAAGAAGTTCCCAAATAGCCAAAGTCGTATAAAAGCCCTAAAACAAGAGCTTCAATCCTTAACAAACAGCACAGTTTTGAACCAAGGAGAAAATAAGATGAAGCTCTTGAAAGAAGAAATTGAAATCCTATGGAGGCGAGAGGAGATGTTTTGGGGTTTAAGATCCAGGATTAATTGGCTACGATGGGGAGATAAAAACACGAAATATTTTCATGCAGCAACTATTCAAAGGCGACACAAGAACAAAATAACTATGCTGAAGAATACATCGGAGCAGTGGATAAGGGACAAGCAGCAACTTCAGCACCTCATCATATCTTTTTTCAAAGATTTATACACCTCGCGAGCCCAAGGAATTTCCAACCGTACTAGATCAATGCCCAACACTAATTGGAGATTATATTAATGCATGTCTAGTGGCGGAAGTATCCATGGAAGAAGTACATAATGCTGTTTTTCAACTTGGTGCACGAGAAGGCTCCCGGTCCGGATGGTTTAAATGGAATGTTCTACCAACATCATTGGGATATCATCGATAATGGTGTTTTTGAGGAAGTTAGGGGCTTTTTTTCGCTCGGGAATCTTAGAACCAGCACTAAATAGAACACATATAGCCCTAATTCCCAAGATACCTCATCCAGAACGAATTGACCAATATCGCCCTATTAGCCTTTGCAATTTCTCATATAAGATAATCTCGAAGGTTTTGGCAAATAGACTTAAACAATGGCTGCCTATGCTGATTTCAGGGGAACAAAGTGCTTTTGTTAGTGGGAGACAAATTCAAGATAACATTTATATTGTGCAGGAGGTGCTACATCAATTGAGGATGAGAAAACGAAAGAAACATTTTCAAGCAGTGCTGAAGTTAGACATGCAAAAGGCCTACGATCGCATTGAATGGGATTTCCTAGAAGGATGCTTGTTGAAAATGGGTTTTTGTGCAAAATGGGTTAATTGGATAATGCAATGTGTCACTACGCTTACCTTCAAATCAAATTGAATGGTGAACCTCTTCTTTTTTTCAACCCTACCAGAGGTATAAGGCAAGGGGACCCCTTATCACCCTATCTTTTCATTTTGGTGGCAAATAGTTTATCTTCTTTGATGGGAAAAGCTCTTCAAGATGGGAGTATAAAGGGGATCAAGCTGAATAGATTCTGCCCTACTTTGACTCACCTTTTATTTGCAGATGATTCTATATTCTTTTTGAATGGATCTATACAGGAATGTCAAAATGTTGCGTCAATTCTAAATCAGTATTGTTATGCATCGGGACAAGCCGTAAACTGAACAAGTCTGGTATTTTCTTTAGTAGAGAGTGTCCCCAACTATTAAGGGATAATATGAGAAGGGAGTTGAGGGTTCCTGAGCTTGATCGGACTGGCAAATACCTTGGGATTCCTTCTGATTGGGGAACATCAAAAAAACAGATGTTTGCTTGGATTTTAAATAGGGTAAATATGAAATTGGAAGGCTGGAAGGAGCAAATTATGTCAAAAGCGGGTAAGGAAATCCTTCGAAAAGGTGGTGCGAGCATTGCCCCAATATGCCATGTTAGTATTCAAAATTCCAGTTTCGGTTTGTAAGGCTATAGAGAGGAAAATAGCCAATTTTTGGTGGAAAAACAACGAGACAAGAGCTGGTTTGCATTGGAAGAGATGGGATATCATGAAAATCGAAAAGACAAGGGAGGTATGGGCTTTAGAGACTTAACTACCGTAAACAAAGCCCTTTTGGGTAAGCAAGTGTGGCGGTTAGTTAAGAATCCGGATGTTTTGTGGAGCAAATTGTTAAAAGGGCTTTATTTCTATCACAAAGACTTCGGCATGCCGATTCGTGCACTAAGCCTTCATGGGGCTGGAAAAGTTTGCTATGGGGAAGGGAGGCTATAATGGATTCGGTGAGATGGTCAATTGGAGATGGGCAAAACGTCAACATTAGAACAGATAAATGGCTGAAGAGGGGACTAATAGGAGGACCAGCAAACCGAAATGACCCACAAAAAGTCTCAGAGCTGATGGATTTTGAAACAGAACAGTGGAATGTTGTTCCATATATATCTCTTTCTCCAAGTTACCATGTAGGAATGTTGTCTTGACATCCATCTGCTCAATCTCTAAACCTAGGCTAGCTACCAAGCCTAGTACGACATGGATAGAAGACATTTTCACTACTGAAGAAAATATATAATCAAAGTTAATACTCTTTCTCTGACCAATTCCCTTAACAACAAATCTAGCTTTGTATCGTGATTGTGAAGTCTGTTCATCTTGTTTCAATCTGTACACCTACTTATTCTTCAAAGCTCTTATGGCTTTAGGCAACTTCACTAATTCAAAAGTGTGATTATCATAAAGTGACAGTATTTCATCATACATAGCATCAAGCCATTTGCTTTTGTACTCATCTTCTATTGCTTCTGCATAGCACTCTGCTTCATCTGTATCAATTAATAATACATACTCATCTCCAGGGTGTCTGGTGGAAGGTCGTTGGTCTCTAACAGATCTTCGGACTAGAATATTCGGTAGAGCATCTAATGGAGCTTCTAGTTTAGGAACAATATAATTTGTTTCTACATGTTCAGGGACATGTTCATTATCTGGAACATTCACTTCTTGTTGCTCCTCATCAACCTGTGTAGAAATATATGTAAGAGGAACTAGATCCAAGTCAACCAAATCATCATTTACCTGTGGCACTGAAATCATCTCCGATTTCTCGATATCATGTATTGTCTGATCTTCCATAAACACAACATCTCTACTTCTTACAATTTTCTTCTCAACTAGATCATAAAATTTGTAGCCAAACATATGATGTCCATAGCCAATAAATATGCATTGCTGTGTTTTTACATCAACTTTAGACCTCTTATCTTTATGAATGGGCAAAAATGCCTTGCACCCAAAGACATGAAAATAATCATAAAAAGAATCTTTGCATGTCCAAACTCTATTAGGAGCATCAAACTCTAGAGGAAGGCATGGAGTAAGATTTAATACATGTGCAACTATACTTAAAGCCTCACCCCAAAAGATCCTAGCAGCTTTGACTATGAAAGTAAACATCTTACAATTTCAACCAGTGTCATGTTCATTCTGTTAGTTAAGCCATTTAACTGAGGTATCTTGGGAGGTGTCTTTTGATATTGAATATCCTGTGGTTTGCAATATTCATCAAAATATCAAATACACTCTCCCCCGTTATCAATTTTGATGCATTTCAACTTCTTTCCAGTCTATCTCTCTATTGAAGCCTGAAACTACTTAAAAACATCTAATACTTAATATTTAGTTTTCAAAGTATAAACCCATATTTTCCTTGAATAATTATCTATAAAAATAACAAAATAAAAAAAAAAGCCACCAAGTGATTTTGTCTTCATAGGACCACAGACATTAGAATGCATTAAATGAAGTATACCTGACTTTCTTAAATGATGGAAACTTTTGAATGCAACTCTATTTTGTTTTTTTTGCACAATGAGCACATTTATTTATTGTTGACCTTTATACACTTGAAAAAGTTTCTTTTTAGCCAATATTGACAAACATTTCTCACTGATGTGATTGAGTCTCTTGTTCTATAACTCAGCTTTCTCTTCGTTGTCAACTACATTAATTTTGTCTATGGAAAACTTCGAACAAAGAATATTTTTCACCTCTAGCCACAGCCAAAGAGCCTTTGGTGAGCCTCCATTGACCGTCATTGAAGGTGTTGCAATGCCCCTCATCATCCAGCTTGCTTGTGGAAATCAAATTCAAATGAAATATTTAACATTATTCAATACTAACCTCGTGCCATTGTTGGTCTCTAGGCATACATCACCAATGCCTACAACTTTAGCCAGTCATTATTTCTCATCCTCACAGATCCAAAGTCACATGACCTATATGATGTAAAGAAATCCTTACGAGATATAGCATGAATAAATGCACTACTATCAATTGCCCAACTGGTTTCATGACATACAAGATTTACCGCATCACCATCAAAGACAATAAAAAAGTCTTCTTTAAGTGTAGCTACACGATTGTCATCGTTGTCATTATCAATTTTTTTTCTCTTTACATTTCACTTTTTGTTTCTCCTTTTTGAACAGACAACAAAATCTCTGAATATGTTCTTTTTTATGGCAATAATGACACTCAACATTAGCAAATCTATTGTATTTACCTCTGCTTTTATCTCTAATTTTCGAGCCTCAAGACTTACTTCTTCACATTTTCTCAATAACCAAGGCATCAAAATGTGAAGATGATGATCCATGTGTCTTTCTTTTCATCTCTTCATTCAAAACACTACTCTTGGCCAAATTCATGGTAATCGTACCATCCGAGGTAGAAATAAATAAAGACATTCGAAAGGTCTCCCACGAGTCTGGCAAAGTACCAAGCAAACCTATCGTTTATATCTCATCATCAAACTTGATTCCCATCATAACTAACTTATTGATAATCCCTTGAAAAGAATTTAAATGATTAGTTAAATGAGTACCATCTTAATATCTCAGAGCCATCATTTGTTTATCAAAAATAACTTATTATTCCTAGTTTTTCGAGCATATAACTGTTCGAGCTTATCTCACAAACTGTGTGCATGTGTTTCCTCAATGATATGGTTCAAAATATTATCATCCACCCACTGCCTAATATAGCCACACACCTGACGATGAAATATAGACCATTTAGTATCAGTTTCATTCTCTGGTTTCTCTTTAACAAATACAAGCAGATAATAATCATTCACATATAAAAGGTCTTCCATCTTTCCTTTCCAAGTATGATAATTCAAACCATTCAATGTAACCATTCTACTTGTATTCACTTCCATTGTTAAAATCAAGTAATAACTAAAACTCTGATACTACTTTGATGGGAGAACAGTAACAACCCAAACAAATATCGGATTAACGTAGCGAAATAGAATAATCTTCCCTCTTGTATAAACCTAATAGGAACCGATATAGTAGAATAAAATAAATATCAAGCATGCAAAAGAAAACTTTCTCGATGTGAGGATATAAAAAATCACGAGACCGGAGTCCACCTAAAAATCTACACTATCAATAAAATCGGGTGAACAAAGTTCTTCTCTAGTAAATACTATAGGTACATAACAACAAAAACCTCAAGAATAACATTCTTGGCAATATGCATAAATTTCACAAGAGATCAATGATAAATATGATTAAAAAAAACGTAAGTTTTAATCAATCCATGAAAAATCTGGTGTAGGGAATTTCAAACGAAAATCAAACCGTCTAGATTCGAGAAGAATGCGCCAAGACGTGATGATAAAATCTCAGCTCAATCGGACCACGAATTGACGTCCGATGCCACTTTGAAGTAAATCAGACTAATTCCCAAACCTCCAGATTTTCTACTTTCTATTTTTCTCTTGTTACTACATTTCTACTAACTTTTTTGCGACTACCACTTAAAAGATAGTGAGAAACAATATATCTCCATATGACTTATCATATGGGCTCAAACCCCTTTGGGCTTGCTATTCATTGGACTTCCTCCACATGAGAGTAAACCCAGCTAACAAATAGATGGTCCAAACAGGAAATTATTAACAATTTGTAGTACGTGGCTCGCACATATTTCAATTCCTTCATCGGCAAATCAATCTTACCAAACTAGTATATAAAATTGCCTTTTTTGCATATATTAATTTATGTGGACTGATCAGTTCATATGTACCAATGAGGCTTCACTCAAGGGATGACCTACACGTACTATGAATAAAAGAGTCCACAATTCCAACGCAAGATCTATAACATCAAAATCAAACCTAGTTTGTCTCTCAGCCAACCTCAACAGTTTCATTCATTTGTTGCATTATTAGTGGGAAAATCAACCAATGACTATAAACGGTAGTGGGAAAAGTAGACTTACTTGTTTTGAGTTTTTTAAACAAGAAGAGATAAAAATGGAAATCAATGTAGAGATTCTAGAAGAGTGAATCTAAAATTTCCAAACTTTGTATGGAATATTTAATTTTCCTTCCAGAATTCATGATTACGAGCATGACCACAAGACAATATAAAAACATCTGAAACAAAGCGTTTATTGAAGTAATTATATCGAAGCTTTATCGAAGCTTCCGAAGGAGTGCAATTTCGATTCATTGAAGTAATTATATCATGTTCTAGATGGTGAGGAGTGACGCGCATTGGGTCGTGCACGAAAATTCATAACAAGATCCGGTATGATGGGCTGCACTTGCGGATTTGACTTTCTTCTCATTTTTCAGAATTGAACCCATTGACTAATCAAGCTGCTGACGAGGAGGCCGTTGACGCTAAAGCAAAGTCTTCCCTCCCGGTTGAAGAAAGACTGACAATCAGATCCTAGATTCTCACAATAGAAAATGATATAATAAGACTCTGTGAACAATTATTTTATCTTTTTGGGAAAACAGGTGGACAGCTGTATCTGATTGCTTTTTGGAACCTTCTTCTGTGCAGGTTGACTTTTTTCCTTTGTCAAAATTACATGCTATTTTTCTTTTCATTTTTTTTGCCCAAGTCGATTTAACTATTTGTGTGAAATGCTCTGACCTTCTTGACCTTATATGAGCCCTCCCCCAGTCAGCTCAATCACTTCATTCTCCTCCTTCTTCAATCTCCTCCTCCTCTCTCTCTCTCTCTCTCTCTCTCTCTCTCCCTCTAGCCAAAGTTTTCAGTTTGGTACAGAGCAATGGAGAACAGAGCAATGAAAGAACAGCACAGGGAGACGTCATCGTCGTCGTCGTCATCCTCAAAGAAGAGAAGAATTGTGAGAGTCCCACCGAAGAGAGGGCAGATCAAAGTGAGGATCTTCAAATCGCTGGTCAAGAAAGTGAAGGAATGGGCGTCCATGGCTTCCGCGAAACGGAGCAGAGGACGCGACCGTTGCTGTAGCTGTAGCGGCAACTTGGCATCAGTGACTTCCCTCGAAGACACGTGAATAATCATCTCGAATCACCTCGCACCAGCGATGTTTAATCATATGTCTGACCCAGATTAGTGATCAGGAACGATGCTTTCCGAACCCTCGCCATCAATCTAGAACACCCGGAGCAGAAATCCGGATGCTGGCTCTTAATCAATCGCGGGAGAGCAGAAATCCAGCATAGCAAATATGCAATGATATCTCTTCTTCTCGCGAAAGAGGAGCCGGTGGTTCGGAGCAAAGCCGGCGATTCGCGTTTCTGTGTAATATAATCACGAATATGTATTAATTCGTGTTGTTGTAAAACGCCTTTTAGCTTCTTTTTTTAGCTGAATGTGAGGTTTATCCTAAAATTTGAGTTTTTGAATGTTTAAATCTATGTTTGTTTCCAGTTCGCATCGATATGTAAGAAGATATCCGGTCATAACTTGGAGAAAGTACGATGGTGGCTACATGATGTGTCGGACGGCAAACTGAGCCAGCGACGTGCATGAACATGTGAAAACTCATTTTGGCTTCTTTTTTCTTTCGAGAGAAAATTATATTTATTACTAAAAAGAATGCATAAGCAAATCAAAATAAAGTTAACATTAGAATACTACAAAATAAAGCCAAATCCAAAAAGTAAAAAGGAATCGGCAGGTTAAATAAACACTCATGAAATTCGTGAATTAGTTCATGTGCTCCAAGTTTACTTGCATAAGGGGATATGCCGCGCCGTAATTCTCATTACAAAGCAGCAATTTTAGATCTAGGTAGTCATCTTTGAAATCGAAAAACAATGACGTAATCTTATTCACAAGGGAATCTGATTTTTTTTGGTTTCTTAGAAAAACTCGGGTTCAGAATGACTTCTAGCCCACTTGGAATTTAGGATAAAACATCGAATTAGAACATAATGTTTCGGTATTTTAGCTTTTGATTCTAATCTCTCTTAGTACTTAATAATAAAGGTTAATATCACGGATAACTCTAAATTGATACATTTGTGACATATTCATCACAAACTAAATTTTTTATCACAAAAAATCTAAATTGATATATCCGTGATAAATTTATTCCAAACTAAGTTTTTTCACTATCGAAAACCTTAAATTGTTACATTTGCAAGAAATTTGTCATTAAATTGAATGAATGCCACAAGAACTACAAATTGGTATATATGTGATAAACAAATGGTAAAACCTGAAAGTAGTACAGTCGTCAACTGCTACGTGTTATCTAAGTCAGCAATTTGATGGTAAAATTTAACGGAAAATAACAGAGAATAAATTTATTATAAGTATACCAGTTTGAGATTTTTTATTATTAAAAAATTAATTTGAGGTAAATTTATCAAAATTGTGCTAATTTAGGATTTTTCTCAGTATTAACCTTGATAATAAATACTACAAACTTCTCGAAATTTATATATTGCTCTAGTAATTAAAAAGAATCAAAATTTACATGTTCACTTTTGTAGAGATTTTAATATAAAAAAATCAAGCTAAAGAATTATATAATCCTAAGATTAATACCACAAAGAATACTAAACCGGTACATCTATAACAAATTTATCTCAAACTAATTTTTCGTCTGTCAAAAACCTCAAATTAGTACAATTATGATATATTTACTCTCTATTACCGTCGTAAAATTTTACCATGCTAAGATGGATAACATATGAAAATAAAATACATATGGAAATTTATATCAATTTATAATAGATTTATTATAAATGTACTAGTTTCACATTTTTTGTGATCTAAAAATTAGTTTGTGATACATTTTTTACAAGTATACTAGTTTGAGATTCATGGTAATCCAAAAATTAATTTAAGGTAAATTTGTTACATATGCACCAATTTGTGGTTTTTCGTGATGTCAACCCTAGTCTAATCTACCAAAAAACATTATATTTGATGTCATGTGACTCATTTCAATCATAATATAGTATTATTTTATAGTAAGCAAAATTATTTTAGTATGAAATATTTGAATTATTAAATCATAGAAAGAAATACTTGGTAAATACACAATATGAACAGAGTGATTGAGGGTATTTCAGAAGGTCAATTGATTGAGATCTCTTTAAAGAAAACACAATGATTGATATCAACATAGAAAAGTTGATATTGTTGATGATAATTATTAAGTATTCTAGGAATACAAAGATATACCTTAAGATTCTTCCAATATCATTATGCACGCGCCGTGTAGTTTACGTATACGGCACTGTTAAGGATTTAATTATAAAATGCAGAGGGCAATTTACTAATACAGCCCGACTCAACGACTTTTTTAGGCAACGTCATTTTACATGTGGAGTGCACTTATAACTTTAATTAAATCCAAAAATTAAAATTTAATTTTTTGCAGGAAGTATGGGCCGCAGGCCCCACACATTGGGCCGAAACCCTGTCACCTAAGGTAGTTTTCTATTCCAAGATTTACATAATCTATAGAGAATCATGTGATATATAATAAGTTATAATCGTTGAAATATTGGACGTTAAAGTACAATTATTATGTTCTTTTTTCAATATTTAATTGCATTAAGCACCTAATTGCCACAAGGCCATATGCTAAATCACCATCTGCTGGTCAAATTTTTCATATCATCTTTTGTCACGGTTGATTAATTTCTCAGTTGACCCTCTTTATAACACAAAGTCAAAAGCAAAGAGCTGGGGCACTGCGCCCTGCCGCCCAAGCCCAAAGTAGCTCAAAACATTGGTTAAATAAAATAATTTAAAACAAAAGAAAGGTTATCATGAATGAATGAATGAATTAGTTATTAATTAATTAATCTAGACTGCGTAAAATGCAAGAGGGTGGAAGAAATTGACATACTCAAGTTTAGATCTTCTGCTCAATTACTTAAGTGACAAATTCGATCCCTTGAGATTCTCTGGGGATTAATTAAGGATTGACAAAGGATTTCATGATTCATTTCATATTGCCCTCCCCACTTTTTATACAAAGACCACTTTGCGTGCTCTATTTTTCAAAATCTAAGTTTTTGTCTTGTATGTTCGTGTTAAATACCTAATTGCATCTTGGATCGGTTAATATCTTATAGTACTTATGTCCCTCTTTTAAATTCCTTAACACTTCAAAACAAACTTCCCCACCGGAAAATCCTCACCTTAGTCACATGTTGTCGGGGCGGCCCTTGAGCACCTTGGATCGACGTCCCAAATGCCTTGACGCCTTAGATATGAGGTTGCCATGATCTGTCGTGGATCGGGGGGCCCTGCACGAGAAAAAGAAGGAGAAAGAGGGAGAGACAGACCCTACAAGCTAGACAGAGGGTAAACAACGCATGGAGGGGAGGGAGAGAAGAAGGGCTGGCAGGTGACTGTACGGTGACAACTGACAAGGTACGGCGTCCGACAGCTTGTGGGGTTGATGGAGGGGGTTGGGCTTTGCTGGTGTAGGGGCTTTTAGAGTTTTCCCTTTGGGGTCTGCGCAATGTTTTCCAAGGAAGGGTAAATTGTTACTTTGATCATTGGGAATGACATTTAAAAAAATAAGGAGGTTCCAAATAGGGGTGTGCAAATGAATTAAGAATTGTCTGGAATTAGACCGAACTGGCCTAGAGTAGGTAGTTCCCATGAAAACTAATTCGGTTCTTGATTCCAATTTGCTGGACTCGAAAATATCAGTCAAGTTCTCGATTTTAGGTGTAAAATCACTCATCGGGATCAAACCAAGAGATATGTATAACTTTTTAATTTTTTTTTTTTTTTTTGAGTTTTAACCTTTCAAATCAAATCCCTAGTTTCCTCTTTGTCTCTTTCCATCTCTCGCCTTATTCATCTCATGATCTCACCTTCCTCTCTCACTCTCGCTCTTGGTGGCCTCCAGCCTCATCAATTCCTCTCTCACTCTCGCTCTAGATCGCCTCTGGCCTCGTTGCTCCCTCTTAACTCTCACACCTCTTCCAAAGTGGAGACATTTCGACCACTTCCATTGACCCACCCAAGAATTAGACCGGACTCGTAGTCTAGTTCTCAAGTAGATCTATGGAACCAACGGACAATTTTCAATTGTAATTTTTCCGAACTAGTTATTAGTAGCCAGTTCCCGACTCCAAGGGGGGAACCACCTGTCCTTGAATCGATCACCCCTTATTCCAAATATCCAAAAAATCATGTTCACTAGGTGACCCTCATTGTATAGCAATACACTGGCTTTAAGGGGTATAGAATACTTCAAGAGTAAAACTTTGATTACTATAAAATAATTACAATCATTGAGTCAAAAAGTATAAAGTCACAGGGATTCATATAGAAAATTATTGATATTTTTTTTCCACATAGATCAACAATCGCAAATGCATCTAGTTTGCTTAAAGTTTCACTTTCGAGTAGATAAAAATTGAGATTCTTAATGAGGATTGTTCTTAGATTTGCTTAAAAAGGCCACTTTAGGACCTAAACATTTCCATCCATCAAAGGCCAACACCTTTAACCACATTCTTTCCTGGCATATACCGAAGTGCCTCCACCAAAGGACAATCAACTGGACCCAATTCCCAAAGCCGGCCATTGCCTTAAAGCAACCTTTACCCCTGCTAAGTCTATCTGGTTAGTCATACCAACCATCCCCGGTACGCTGCTTAGGATTATTGAAATACAATCAACATCGAAAGAGAACGAAAAATTCATTCGATCTTTGATCCTTGTAGAGTGAGAAAGGGGCTCCGCCTCCGACTATGGCAGCACCATCCGCAGACATTTCACGGCGTTTCTCCTCGCATTTGTATGACATCACATTCAAACTCACGCCTTGATTATTCAATGAGATCCGTCTCCAACCCATCAACATTCTGAGCGGAACAGTGCAAACCCTTCTTCACCAGGCTGCTATCGGTCGGTTGGGTCAAAGCGGAACCCACATGAAAATGTGGAGGAAAGGCGAGACGGATCGGTCAAACATCCGCTTCGGATAAAACCCTTAAAATTGAATTCCTCTCTGGTCGTTTTCTTCTCTTTGGTCGCTTCGTAGACTTCTCGATTCACACTGAGATTTTAGCTCGCTGAACGGCCAGGCCAGCTGTTTCAGTCAAATGAGGAGGGGCCCCTTGGCGATCCGATCATCGTGCGAAGCAAATAGTTTACATACACAAACGAGTCAAAAGATTCTCCGGCAAAAAAAGAAGAAATCCCTAAGCGATTCCCCCGTTTGATTCCCCTGTGAATGATTTGATAAAGCATCCTCTCCCATTGGAAGGAAACGTCCGCGGACCAAGGCCTATTTTGGAAATTTATTCATGACATCGTCTTCATGCTCTCGATTTTTGATCAGTTCATCGTCCTCGTGTCGATGATCGTTAAGATTTCCTATACGTAATTTGCCAATGATGGGCTCATATTGGTTCTCTAGCAAAAAGGTTTCGAGAGCACGAAGGACTCGATATCGAGTCTTTAGTGAAAGAGTTTCGAGTCTTTTCGACCCTTGTGGTGGGGTAATCAGTACTTTGATCGAACGATGAACTTCTATCATTCTTGTTCTAAAGCTGGATTAAGATGTCAGGCCAACGAAGGTGGCCAATCATAGTGCACTCGATCCCCTCTTCTTTCTTTTTTGATGCACGTCACACTTTTCCTTTCCCCTCCCCCCTTCTCTTTTTCCCTGCAATTCTGGGGGTTACAAAAATGGAGATATCGCTTTCCGCCTTTTCTTTTATGGGATTTTTTTCCACATTTGACTTTTGAACGATATGAATCCGCTTCCGATGGTGGTGAGGGCCAGCAGGCCTTGTCGATGAATCGAGCCGAGCTGGCAAAATATCCTCAGCCACATTCATGAATCTCGCGCCTCAAAGTGATCAACAATATATGATCAACAAATAAAAATGAAAGTGACCAAGATAAGATAAAATGAAATAAAATTAGGTTGGACTGTCCTTTCAAGGGTTGTTCTTTCCCATAAACTTACTAATGTGAACATATAGAGTCAACATCTTCTAGACCCTTTGTTTTCCTCTCTCTCTCTCTCTCTCTCTAAGAAAATATCCAGTTAATGTAGGACTAAACGTGGATCAGTGGGCCATCTTGAGTTGTGGTGTTTGTTCCGCCTTGGTCACCTAGGAAACATTTTGCGTGCGGTTCCTACTGAAGTCTCAAGAATCCACTCTAACGTAGAGTTACTCATTCTCTTTCTCCGTCGCGGTTGAGATCAAAGCCAATTTGGTGGCAACCGAGTCAAATCACTGGCAAATAACTTGAGTTGGATAGAATAGTTATCAAGTGTCGATTTGACTGATTTTGAGCGGAGCACGGGTCTAGGTTATCCGAATTGGTGTGAACGCACTTCGAGACGGAATGGAGGGACAAGTATTGGTTGGCATCAAGGGAGAGAGGACACTCCAAGCCAAGCCACTTTCAACTTCGAATTTTTTCCAAGTATAGGCGAACTTGAATTTTGGCTCTTACTTACCCTAAACATGTACAGCCTTTCAAAATGTCCAAACACTAACTCTTAATCAATGTAACCCCCCCCCCCCCCTTTTTTTTTTTTTTCTAAATTTAGGTGATTTTTTAAAAAAAAAATTGGAGCGAATAAGCATAAATAAAAATCAGACGGAGTGCAAGAGGCCAAGCACGGGGCCCCACGAGGTTGAACCTAAAGGGGCCTGTTCACACTGCAGAACCGCTCTGACCATAAATTAACTTAGCCCCCCATATAAAGCCCCACCAGTCTTGCTCGTCGCTTCACTTCATCTCCTTTCTTCAATCTTCTTCCATTGATTCTCTCCGTCTCTCTCTCTCTCTCTCTCTCTCTCTCTCTCTCTCTGTGAAACAGAGACCGTCGCATCTCTGTTTCTTCTCCAGCAGAACCAGAGCTTTCCTGGCGTGAAGGGGATCAGAGAAATGGAGAACAGGGGCGAGACGAAGAGGACGACCCACAAGCCGAGATCGAGACTGCCGCCAAAGAGAGGCCAGATTAAAGTCAAGATCTTCAAGTTGCTGGCGAATCAAATCATCAAGCTGGCGAAAATGGGCGTGCGGAGACAGAGGCGGGAAGCATGCTGCTGCAATTGCAAGTTCGCCTCTGTAACGCCACTTGAAGACACCTAGCCCCCCCAGGCCGCTGCGAGCATCATTTTCTAGGAGGTCAATAACGATTGGGTTCATGGTTTTCCTTCTGTACAGTGGTTTAGAATACTTTTCATGTTCATCCCGAGTTCTTGAGTTCTTCCTTGGTAGAAGACTCGCTAATCTAGAAGCAGAGCATGGCTCATTGCATAAAGGTTGTAGCTTCTTTCATGGGTGCTATGAGAGATGTAAATAAAGAAATCTCAACTTAAGGCGAGTTCCTTTCTTGCAGAGAATCGAGCATGTTGTTAGCTTTTGTGCTCTGTTTTCTGATTCTCTGCTTCATTCTACATTAGCAGTTTCATATGCCGTTTATCCAAGATTATAACCCTCCGCTCTCTCAAATCAATGGTTCCTTTCTGTAATTTCGGGTCTTTTTTATTTTTACGAGCTTCCGAAATGTTGAGAAAGAGAGACTGAGAGCGAATAAATGCAGCTCAATGGGAGACTTTTATGTCTTTCGAATGTTCATCTTTTTTATGTCATCTGGGGGGAGTTTAAAGGTGGTGATAAGGTCTACCTGCAGCTTTCCAGCTTCCCTCTTTGGCTTCAAGCAAAGTGCAAAATAACCACAAAAGTTGGCACGGCCAAATACCTTTTACATCTTCTGCTTTTCCTCTTTTGTTGTCTATCTTTCTTCATTCTCCCGTTTTGCGGTCATTGCCGTGCCTACGAATCTGAGGTGGGACAGGCCGACAACTAGACAAATGGGTCAAGTGATTCCTCGGCGAACATATAAGAAATGGTTAGATAGTGTCTGTCCCGTGAATAATTCGATCGTGCGTAAACCCCATAAAATAGAAACGTGCGTGGACTCATGTCTGTTTCGACAATATTTCAAAGGTACCGTCTGCGTGCCATCAATTTCAATCAATTCGCCATCCTTCTGTCAATGTTCGTCAGGATTTCCCGATACCTAATCGGCTCTAGCAAAAGGGCGTCAAATTCAAATCGAGTCTTTAGCGAATGAGCTTCGAGTTTATGGTATTAGCACTCCAATTAGACACCAAGGGGACGGAGCGCTCAGGAGGATGGGGCCGGCTCTCATACGGCAGGATCGACTCCTTGGACATAGATCGATCATTACGGCGAGCTCTTGAGACGAAAGGGGTACGACCCATCAAAGCATAGAAAATAAGCATTTCGATTTTAGCACATGGGGGATGTCACGGCCAAAAAGTGGGTCTTCGTTTTGGGCGAGCGAAAGAGGTAGTGATCATTCATTTGTTCACTCACTCGAGCTCCTTGACTGAAAAGGGACGGCGACTCTTTCTCTCTCTCTCTTCATGGAAGTCAAATTATTCCTTTTTCTCCTCTTTTTTTTTTTTTTCTGTAATTATGGGGCCGAACGATGTAAAATCCCTTTCTTTCTGGATTTTGCTTACTTGACTCTTGAATGAGATGCGCCAGCTTTTGATGGTGGGGGCGGAGGCCTGTTGATGAACCAGCTGGTAATTACTCACGTGAACATAGAGAGATTCAACACCTTCTATTCCCATCTCTCTCTCTCTCTCTCTCTCTCACACTGAGACACACAGCCACAAACAAAACGTATCGTCAATCATTTCCATGTAAGCCGAGTCGAATTACTCCCGAATAACTCAAATTGGACCGACCGACCGACCGACGACACGCAGAACACCGGCTTTCCACCAGTTCCGAGTGGAGCACCGGCTTGAGCTATTTTCGGGTCGGTGTGATCGTGCCTCGAGATGAAGCAGAAGAACAAGTTTCAGCTATAGCCACTTTCAAATACATTCCGGATTTTGATGTTTACTTGCGCCGAACACGAAGAAACCTTTAGCCATGTTGAAATATCAACACGTGTCATTGTATCATAATTTTTTCTTTCATAACTTTTCCTAAACTCAGTTAATAAATTTTCATTTTGGAATTTTGCAGCCAAAGTCGCAAGGCGTAGAGGATAAGGGCAGGCGGAAGGGGCCCCCCAAGAGGCGTTCCGTTCGGTTCACACTGTGAACCGCTCTGACCACCTTTAACTCTAAGCCCCTCAGATAAACCCCCACCGGTCGAGCTCCTCGCTTCGCTTTGCTTTATTCCCATCTCTTCATCCTCCTTCCATCCATCGATTCTCTCTGTCTCTCTCTCTCTCTCTCTCTCTCTCTCTGAAACAGAGTCCTTCGTTACTCTGTTTCTTCTCCGGCGGAGCCAGATCTCGCCTGTGCGAAGGGGCGAAGGGGATCGGAGGAATGGGGAACACGGACGAGGCGAAGAAGGCGATCCCCCACGGGCCCGAATCGAGGCTCCCGCCGAGGAGAGGCCAGGTAAAAGTCAGGATCTTCAAACTGCTGGCGGCTCAAATCGTCAAGCTCGCGAAGATGCTGGGGAATATACTGAGGAGCGCGTGCTGTTGCGGTCGAGAGTTCCACTCCGTCGAGCCGCTGGAAGACACGTAGCCTTCCGACACGTCGTTCGCGTCATTTTTCCGGGAGCATACTACCCATTGGTGCATGGATTTTTTTCCTTTCGTTTCTGTTCTTTGCTTTTGTACAGCGGAGCAGAAATTTTTCTCCTTTTTTTTTTTTTTTTTTTTTCATGTTTTATCTCGAGTTCTTCCTTGATCCCGGATGGGAAGAAAATTGAGTATCCCACAGAAGCAGAGCATGGCTCATTGCGCACCCAGTAAAAAGCTTGTAGCGTCATTTCGTGGGTGCTTCTATAATATTATATAGATAATAACAGAAGAAATTTCGATGGTCGCCATCGCCATTCTCTCTCCCTCTCTCTCTCTCTCTCTCTCTCTCTCTCTCTCTAGCGGCCTCTGATCTGATGATGATGCAGAGGTCGCGCGCATCGGACTCCTGATATGGCTAACTTGGATCCGACCGGGCGCGAGAGACTTGGGTCGTGCTCGAGCCGGTTTCATGGCGGCGAGGCTGAGCAGCGTTGACACTGGCCCCTGGCGAGGGGCGAGTTCATGGTGGTTGAGCGTGGTTGGCGGTAGTGAAGCCCAGTTTTGGTAGTGTTGGCAGTGACGGCGGCGGCAGCAGCGGCGGCGTTGTGGCGATGGACTAGTCCCGTGGTGGTGGGCTTTTGAGTTCGGGTTGTTTGAGGGGTGCGGTGACGGTTGGTGGCGGCGGGCGGCCATGGCAGTGGCCGAGAGCTAACTTTGGCAATTTTTACAGACCAATTATTATTTTCTTAATGCATCCTTTTAAAACTACACATCGGACCGCTCGGTCGATTTAACAGTTCTAGTGCCACATTAATGTATGGGTTTTATGAGAGACCTTTGAGAACTTGTACGAAAGGCAAATTAGGTTTCGATTGGGAAAAAAAAAGGGATAAAATCTCAGAAATTCGCCTTCCTTGAAATCCGCAAGGGAATGGTGTCGAACGAGAACAAAATCATAGCCATTTTCACTTCTCAGGGCAGTCAAGAACCTAGGAGCATCATCTCTTACCGCAGCAAAAATGTCGGTTCGTGAAAATTATAGATTATCTCATCCTCCCGGTCCCAATACAATCCGGACTCTTAAGTTTAATAGTAATAAATAAATAAAAAACGTGTTAGGAATATGAAAGTCTCTAAGGCGTTGCGTGCGCTTTACATCGACCTAATCTCACATTGTATATAGTTCTATATTGCCTGGTGGTTGAGATTCTATGGCACATTGATTTATAGAACTGATGATTGATGATGATGGCGATGACGGGTCGATGCATATGAAATGGGTGCTGATGTGTTATGTGCATGGTCCGTGCATTTCGTTCCCACATCACCACGAATTTTAGTTTGCTTTGGTCACCATTTTCTTTCTTTGTCTTCATCTCTCTTTTCTTTTTCTAGTGAAGCGAGGCAAAAGAAATTCAGACACGCTTATATTTTGAATGTGGGATTGGGGGTAAAAGACACCATTATGCCATGAAAAAAAAATTTCTAAATCGGAACGCTCGTAACAAGTTTACTCAAATCTCAAGCAAAAATTTGTGACAAAATTAGGGATTTTCTCATATTTTGAAAATGCATGGGAGCTTTCAAACAATTTATAACAAATTTTCAAATCTTAGTTCATTTTCTTCGAATCTAGTTTTCCTAGAACGATGTTGTTTAGGAGACCCATTTTTATTGAATTTTCACATCGGATCCACCTCATGCGCCAGTCATCCTATTTGCTAATGTAAATAATGGGCTGAAGATATAGCAAGCTAGATTATTCGTAGGCATGCCTATTTGAGTATTTTGTAACATAAAAATTATCTGAGGGTAAATACAACACGGTGTGCCGATTTGGGTTTTTGTTTTTTTGGTATTAACTGTAAAAAATTAAGTTGCCGCTGGGAACATAGCCTGCGATCTCATCTACATTCATTCAAGCCACTAAAATTTTGCCTTTCAAGGAATCAATTTGACTCAGGAGATTTACAGCTCATCCACTGGCGACTGACGATAGCGACTCTTCTTCTTTACGTATATGCGCCGCTGAGTCGAGACACGTGCCCGAAACAGGCCGGACAATGTAATGCAATAACCCAATAAAGCAATCTTCCAAAATAAAATTCCATACTAAAGCAAACATTTCTCATATTTTTTCTTTTTTTGTTGGCCAACTCATTAATTTGAGGAGCCTGTCGGCCCCACTAAGTGATTGATCCGATTAGCATCCTCCCTTTGGTAAAATGACCCGCCACGTGTAGCTCGGCCGAAAGGCGGACCCCAAGCAAGAAAAAAGGAACGTCGATATCGAAAGAGTCGGCAGACCAAAAAAAAAAAAAAATGATTGAAAATGTCAATGTATTCAAGGATGATTTTTTTTTTTTCCGGTCTGAGTATTCAAGGATGATGGGTTGGCAATATCTTTGAAAACTTACGTCAGGTTGCTGACGTCATAATTCATTTGATTGGCTTTGATCAACTCCCACGTTGACCACACGTTAAAAATGTGGGAGCCCGGTAACGCTTGAAATTCAAGATGGAGGACGCAAGGGAAAGTGTCGATTGCTCAATTGAGAATTTAATTTCTGTTTCAAGACACTTTTTGGAGGTAGTTTTAGAATATTAAACTTATCACCACGAAATATATAGGCATCGCAATAGGTTGGCTATTAGTCAAGAATTATTCTATTTCCTAACGAAATATATGAACTTTAAAAGACTTGCAGCCATGAATGGTAATTTTGTGGCAGATCACCCTACTTGTGGCAAGAGGGGAAAAAATGACAACTGTATCACGCAGATCGCTTCAATCATAAAAGCAAGAATCGGAATTCTATATATAAGAAGCATTGGGCAAGTTAGTAAGTATTTCCATGTCCCCCGTCCTCCCACATATTAATACTTGAGCCCCTTTTGCTAATGTAAGGAATCTGAACATTTTCATGAGTCTCATCAACATACAAGGAATAGATTAAAGCCAACTAAGTAAGGAGACTATCCATTCTATATCTCCACGGTGAACTCTCTCCTAAATTGAACGAGTTCGGATTCTTTTGAAAAAACAAGGTCCATAATTGAAAGAGTACGTCGGCTCTACAATTATTGGCCGCACTGCCTGCTCAAGATGTAGTCCCCCATAAGACATACTCGAAAATTGGGATGAGCATGATTCTTCGATAAAATTGGGAATTGAACTGAATTGGACATGGAACTGGTTTGGTTTAAGGATTTAATGAGAATTTATCTTGTTCTCAACTCCCAATTCCAAACTTTTGAAATCGGCACCGTGTAGTCCAATTCTTGGTTCTATCCTTAAATTGGATCAAGAACTTGTGCTGTTGGAATTAGTAGTGTGCACCTAATAAAAACACTACTTCTCTCAATACTATTAAGTTTGTTCTTCTCCTTTTCTTTTGGGATATGTGTAACAGAAGTCCTAAAACTTACAAGGAAAGTGCAATTGAGTTCTAAAACTTACAAAAAGTGCAATCAAGTTATAAAACTTGTCAAATTCGTTCAATTGAGTCCTAAAGCTAACATCGTCAAATTTTCTAACGGAAATTGCCGACATGTGCGTTGACGTCATATTTTAAATGAATTTTTTTATTTTTCATATGGCTTTTTAAAATTATTTTTATTCAAAATATTTAAAAATTAGATTAAAAACTAAAAAGGAAAAGCTAAATATATTTAAAAAAACAAAACTCATCGGTGAAGCTTCCGCCCATCGCCGGAGGGGCCGGCGACGGTCGTCGGCCCTAGGCGGGGTGGCCGGCCCTCGCCGGCCCCAGGTGAGGGCCGACCACCCCCGTCAGGTCGGGCGAGGACGCCCAAATCTGGGCACGCCAGCCCTTGCCTGGGGTCGGCGATGCCCACCCGGTTTGGGCGAGCAAGCATCGTTCGACGAGGCCTTGTCGGACGGGTCCGAGGGGGAGGAGCAGCCGTAGCTCAACGAGCCGGTCAACGAGGAGGATGAGAAGGAGCTCGAGGTCGTCGCTCGCTCCGACAGCTTTGCCGACGAGGACGACGCCGCCCCCGCCGCCAACGACGATGCGACGAGAATGGCGAGGCCGAGGAGGAGGAGGACCGTGAGGTTCAGTTGCTTGGCGCCCAGATCTAGGTGAGCATCGCTGACCCTAGGTGAGGGCCGCGAGGCCTCACCCGGGCGGCGATGGTCGGCGTGCCTAGATCCGGGCGTCCTCGCCCGACTTGGCGGGAGTGGCCGGCCCTCACCCGGGGCCGGCAAGGCCTCACCCAAGTGAGGGCGGCGACCGTCGCCGCCCCTCCGTGGATGGGCGGCAGCGGAAGCTCCACCAGTGCATTTTTTTTTTTTGGAATAGTTTTATTTTTTTAAATAAATTTAGCTTTTCCTTTTTAGTTTTTAATCTAATTTTTAAAGATTTTGAATAAAAAATGATTTAAAAAAGCCATATGAAAAATAACAAAATTCATTTAAAATATGACGTCGCCACGTCGCAATTTCCGTTAGTAAATCCGATGGTGTTAATTTTAGGACTCAATTGAACCAACTTGACAAGTTTTAAAACTTGATTGCACTTTTTGTAATTTTTAGGACTCAATTGCACTTTCTTGACAAATTTTAGAACTTCCGCTGAACATATCCCTTTTCTTTTCAATAGACTTGAGTCTACCTCTCTTTGGGTGTACCTCTCTTTGGGTGCATTTGGTTCAACATTTTGAAAACCCATTGTAAAAATACAAAGCATCTTAGCCTAAAAGATTTTGGGCAAATTCAAAGGTCGTTTTGTAAACTACGCTTTAAGAAGCAATTTTGAGAAAAATACCGTTTGATAAAAAATATATTTGAAAAACTCTTTGGATGATTAATATTAGTTTTTTTAATGGTGAAGGGTTATGGCTGCTAGCGAGCCAGATCTGGCATTGGCAGCCATCGGGTGACCTCTAGCAAGGGTCGCCCAACCTTGGGTGAACATCAAGGAGGGTTGTGCGACCCGGGTGAACGTCACTTAAATCTCGCGGCCTCAAGTGGCCCTTGCTTGGGTGTCACTAGGGTCGCATGATCAACGACCGCCATTGCGCGACCCTTGTGAGACCTAGGCGACGACCGCCACGCGACCCTAGTGAGACTCAGGCAATGGCTGCTTGAGGCTACAGTACCCAACATTGGGTTGCGTGTCGCTTGGGGTCGTGTGACCTTCGGCGGCCCCCACCACCCGAAATTCATCCAACCTCGGGCGACCTCAATCAACAACAGCTAATACCAAATCTGGCTCATTGACAGCCGTAGTCCTTGTCGGACTGTCGAAGGGTTTGGTCTTTTTTTAATTAAAGAAAAAAGAATGATGGACAAAATCGAAGATTTGAAGAATTGGTGATGGTAGTTTTGGAAGGAAAAAAAATTAGTTTTAGCATTTGGCCAAATATTGAAAGCCCAGTGCTAGTCTCCACTAACATTGGGCTTTCATCCTTCCAATGCCGGCTTTCATTTGAAAATTCCTTCCAATGACAAACGGTCTAACATTTCCCTAAGGAGGATTAGAGGACGAAAGCTCCTTGGAAATGCTGGACCAAATGCACCATCTCTCTTTATTGTGCTTCTAAATAAAACAAGACGAACACTTACTACACATGTCAAATCCCATACAAACATATTCCACAAACTTACAAAGTATATGCATGGTACCTATTAACTAGGAAAAAATGCCAACACAAACGGCTAAGAATTTTCTGATAAGTTTGATTAGATGTAATGCTTCATGACAGTGCCTGTGACCAATACCGAGACAACACCAGAAAGAGCAAAATCTTTGAACACAATAATTAGACTGGGCACCAATCAAATTACATACTCTAAAAAGATGAGAAATGCGTATGCTGCAAGAAGCTTTATGACATCCATTCTAAAACAGAGAATTGATAATAACACTAACAAGTAACTTGAGCACAGCTTGGTTCACTTGAACAACATAATCAACCTTTTGTCTAGTCCAGTAATTGAAGAGTTTCATATTCTTCATTATTGATACAAACATCAAGAAATAAAAAAAATGGAAAAAATAAGAGAAAATGGCCAGTACCCAAAGAGACTCTAGAATTGACCCTCAAACCAATTGATAGAGTAAGGCCATGTTTGGTAACACTTTCGAAAACAACTGATTCTCTTCTTTTATTTCCCAAAACCAAAAAGGAACATAAATCCGTTTGGTAAATTTTTTGTTTCCGAAAAAAAAATTCCATCTTTTTGTACTTGAGAATAGATTTGGAACATAATCAAAAAGTAGAAAAAATTACTTTTTGTTCCTAAGAATAATTTCTAGAATTAAGTCTAATTTTTTTCTTTTCTCTTTTCTCTTTTCTTTCCTCTTCTTCTCTTTCATTTTCTTCTTCTTCTTCTTCCTTTTGGCCGGCAACCTCACCAGAGCATCGCTGGCCCAAGTCTTGCTAGGCTAGGGCAAGGCTGACCTCATGCCACCTGCGCCTTGCCAATCTCGCCTAAATCTGGCGAGGCTGAGGCTCACGGTGGCTAGGCAAGCCTCTAACGAGCTTGCTAAACCTCACACAGCCGGTCACCAGCCATTATTGTGGCGGGTGACCGGCTATGAAGAAGGAGGAAGAAGAAGAGGAAAGGAAAAAGAAAAAAAGAAAAAGAATATAAAAATAATAAAAGTATTAAAAAATTAAAAGAAAAAAAATTGAGAATCCTACCAAACTCATTTTTATCCCTGGAATAGAAATTTAAAATAATTATCAAGCGCGTTAAAAAAACTCAGAAATTTTTATCGGGAATAGAATAAAAATAATTATTTCTAGGTAAAAATTGCTCCAGAAACAAAATGGTTACCAAACACACCCTAAATTATAAATTCAAAAGATTGAGGGATTGGTCCTGATAGGAGATAAGATTGAAGTTTCAAATCAAATCAGAATGACTCTCGAATTTCTTATTCCTAATTGAGATGCGCAACAAAAACGGGCCCATAAGTTAAAACCTATGGGTGCCTGTTCACACTCGGACCATCTTTGCTTCGCCCTCATTTAAACCTCTGCAACCGTCAAGGTCGTTGCTTCGCTTATTTCCCTTTCTTCAATCTTCTTCCATTGACTCTGACTCTCTCTTTCTCTCTCTCTCTCTCTGAAACAGAGTCCATCGTTACTCTGTTTCTTCTCCAGCAGAGCCAGAGCTTGCCTGTGTAGAGGATCAGAGAAATGGAGAACAGGGGCGAGACGAAGAAGACGGCCTACAAGCCGAGATCAAGGCTGCCACCAAAGAGAGGTCAGATTAAAGTCGAGATCTTCAAGCTATTGGCGGCTCAAATAAACAAGCTCGTGAAAATGGGTGAACAGAAACAGAGGAAAGGATGTTGTTGTGATTGTCGGTTTGCCTCCATAAGGCCGCTTGAAGACACGTAGCCTCCCCATGTTGCTCGCATCATTGTTCGGAAAGATAACGATTGGCACATGATTTTCCTTTTCATGTTGGTTTTTATTTGGTGCAGTGGAATAAGAATGTCTTTCATGTTTATCTTGATCTCTTCCTTGATCCGGGACTGGCAGAAATTTCACTAATTCAGAAGCAGAGCATGGCTCATTGCGTACCTTGTAAAAGCTTGAAGCTTCATTTCATGGACGCTTGTACAATATTACAGAGAAGTAAATTGAACAGATTTCAATGTTCGCCCGTCGCCACTCTCTCTCTCTCTCGCTCTCTCTCGGTTTGACCTCCATTAGAGGTCAAGGCTGTGAGTCAAGGCCTCGATCGACCTTAGATATGGAAGTTGCGCCTCAGATCAGAGGCCGCTCTAGAGGTAGCGTGCCTCAACTCGTGATCACGACCTCCATGGAGGTCGTCAATTCAAATCCGTTGGTCATGGCTATCTTGGATCTGACTTGGGGGAAAGAGAGTTGGGTCGAGCTCGAGCTGGTTTCATGGCGGTGAGGCTAAGCCGCGTTGGCGGGGTTGAGGGCGAGTCCATGGCGGTTGACTGTGGTTTGGTAGTGTTGGTGGTGGCAGCAGCGGCAGTTGTGGCGGTGGACGAGCTTGGTGGTGATGGTTTTTGCTTCTCGAGTGTTTGATTGAAGTTACTGTGGTTGGTTGCGGCGGCGGCGGCAGTGGTCGAGCTTGGCAGTGGTGGTTATTTAGTTTGGGGTGCTTAAAGATGACACATAACATGCGTCGATTATTTTAATGTTAAATTAACAATGTTAGCAAGGGGTAAGTGGTTTCAGAATTAGCCTAGGTTCTACATTTTTTTTTTTTTTTTTGCCGAAAGGATAATAATTTCATAACTAGCCCATAAAAGGGGCACCATTAGATGGAAAGTCTAGACATAAGATAGAAATTAAAGCCTGAGGGGGAGATAAAACCCAATTGGTAGGTAGAGAGTTTGCTCGGTGGGATTTGGCGACCCAATCCGCGGCCTTGTTGTTTTCTCTCGGTTCGTAGCGAACCGAAACTTCACTGAGCTGGGCCATAATTCTTTTACAATCCTGTACTATTGATTGGGCCGACCAAGGAGGTTCAGCTCGGCCCGATACGCACTCAACCAATGGTAAGTGATCGGATGATATGCAGACTTTCAGATCACTTTCCTTGAAGACTTGCAGTTGGAGTCCCGCACGAGCAGATCTCCTTTCCTTTACCCACAACAAGACCTCTCTCAAAGCTAGGGATTCGGCCACCGCAACCGTCGAAGCCTTGATCTTCTTTGCGAATCCTTCCACAAGAACTCCAGCTGCGTTTATGCAGATTCCGGCTACCGTTCCCGCAAGCGAGGATCTGCACCAAGAGGCGTCAATATTCCGCTTCAACTCTTGCGGGCCAGGTGAGACCCATTTCGTCGGGATCTCTGGTTCGGGTTGCTGCCATTTGCTTCGGTTTACACCTTTTTCTGCCCTTTTCGTGTAGAGTTTAGCAGCTGTTCGAGCTTCTGTTTTGGTGGTCTGCTGGTCGGGTTTCCTTCCTTGAAAGATCGCTGCGTTGCGAGACTTCCAAATCTGCCATAGTAAACCGGCGAAGAAGGTTTTTCCGTGTGAGTCAGCTCTTGAGGTGAGATGTTCAAAGACCCATTTGTCCATGCGAGTTATCCTTGCTGGAGAAGGAACGGCTTTAAGCTCAGGATCTGACTATAGCCTTTCTGTCCATTCACATAGGAGGAAAAGGTGTTCGGTTGTTTCCGGTGCTCGACCACAGATCTGACAAGTTGAATCAGGTAATATTTGCCGTTTGTACAAGTTTTCTTTTGTTGGGAGAGAGTTGCTGCATGTCTGCCATAGAAAGAACCGAATTTTTGGGGAAGTCGGGAGATCCCATATCTTACTCCATAGTACTTTTGGAACCTGGTAGGAGGAGGATGGAGTGTTTTTGGTGGATAGGTCGTCTCTGATGTGTAGTCGGTTATAGCTGCTTTTGACGGTGTATGAGCCTGAACTGTTTGCTGTCCATATAATCTTGTCTGAGTTGGGATGCAGGCTAAGGGGCTGCGCAAGAATCTCTTTCGCAACATTTTCATCAAATAGTTCAGTTACTCTGCTTGAGTTCCAAGCCTTAGCATCATGATCAATTAAATCAGCCACCATTCTTGGATCGTCCCTATTAGCAGGGCCTATAAGTTTCCCCGAGGAAAGCCACACATCTTCTCTTATTCTTATTGACCTTCCATCACCAACCTCCCATTTAGTGGCTGTTTCTATTGTGTCTCTCCCCACCAAAAGGCTTTGCCATCCCCATGAAGGACGAATACCTTTTTTGGCTGTCCAGATATCACCTCTAGGGTAATAGACGCTTTTAATAACTTTGCACCATAAGGCGTCCGGTTGTTGGAGTATTCTCCAAGCATGCTTCCCCAACATAGCCTTGTTGAAATCCACCAAGTCTTTAAAGCCTAGGCCACCACAGTCCTTCCTCATTTTCAGGTCTTCCCATTTCTTCCAATGAACTCCTCTTCTATCAGAATTATGTTTCCACCAAAAGGAGGCTATTCGCTTCTCAATAGCATGACAAATAGAAGTTGGAATCTTGAAAATAGACATAGCATATTGGGGTATGGCTTGAATGACAGTTTTAATGAGGACTTCTTTGCCTGCCTTGGAGATCAACCTTTCTTTCCACCCTTCAAGTTTCCTCTCGACTCTAGCAAGTATCCAAGAAAACATTTGTTTTTTTTGTTTGGCCCCAGTTGGATGGAATTCCCAGATATTTCCCTAGATTTTCAAAAATAGGGACTCTCAATTCAGCAGCTAGATTCCTTTTAAGGTTGTGAGGACAATCTCTCCCAAAGAGAAGACCTGATTTATTGAGGTTTATGGCTTGTTCTGATACAAAACAATACTGATTCAGGATATTTGCAACATTCTGAGCTTCCAGTATCGTTCCTTTTAGGAAGAATATTGCATCATCAGCAAAGAGGAGATGTGAGAGGGTTGGGCATGTAGGGTTTAGACGAATCCCTTTAATACTTCCATCTTGTACAGCTTTCCTCATAAGAGTCGAGAGAGAGTTGGCCATGATTATGAATAGATAGGGGGAAAGGGGGTCCCCTTGCCGGATACCTCTAGTGGGCCTAAAATCAGCTGAAGGTTCCCCATTGATTAGTATGTTGAAAGACACCGATGAAATGCAATATTTAATCCATTTGACCCATATCTCTTGGAATCCCAACCTTAGCATGTAGTCACATAGAAAATCCCATTCTACTCTATCATACGCTTTTTGCATGTCTAATTTTAAAATGGCTTGAAACTTGCGCTTTCTCCTTCTCACCCTTAGTTGATGAATTACCTCTTGAACGATAAATATATTATCTTGGATTTGCCGGTTACTAATGAAAGCAGTTTGCTCCTCAGATACTATATTTGGCAGCCATGGTTTCAACCTATTAGCCAACACCTTAGCAATAATCTTATAACTGAAATTACAGAGGCTGATAGGTCTGAATTGGGTAATGTTTTTAGGGTTTGTTACTTTAGGGATGAGGGTTATGTGGGTTCTATTGAGCTCTGACTCAAACGTACCTTGGCTGAAAAATGAACACACCATTCTGAAAATGTCATCGCTGATGATAGGCCAATGGTTCTGATAAAATAAGCCGTTTAAACCATCCGGTCCCGGTGCCTTTATTGCCCCCAAAGCAAATACAGCTGCTTTAACTTCCTCTTTGGTGGCTGGTCTGGTCAAATCTGCATTCATCTCCTCAGTAACCACAGCTGTACATTGATCTAATACAGGTTGATAGTTCCGAGCTCCGACTGAGGTAAACAAAGATTGATAGAAGCTGCAAATATGCTGACTAAGAGTCTGTGGGTCCCTACTCCAGGTATGATCATCGATTCGCAGCATTGATATTTTGTTTCGTTGTCTTCTTTGCACTGTCGTTGCATGAAAATACTTGGTGTTTTGATCCCCCCACTTCAGCCAATCAATTCTCGACTTCATACACCAAAACATCTCTTCTTGCCTCCACAATTCTTCAATTTTCCCAACAATGTTACTAATTTCCTGTCTGTTTTGGTCCCCATTTGTTGTATTTGTTAACTCCATAAGTCGAAATTTAAGGGGATTGATCTGTTTTTGGGCATTTTGAAACTTCTTCCTCCTCCACTTGTGTAGTTCCTTAGTAACCAGGCTTATTTTATTCGTAAGGCTCCATCCAGTGGGTCTATTTGCAAGCCAAACTCTCTTTACCACCTCCTCACATTCAGGGTCTTCGAGCCAAACCGGTTCAAATCTAAACATTTTCTTGCTTTTCTTCTCCTTTTGGTGTAGGGACAGAATAATTGGGCTGTGATCCGAACCAATCGCTGGTAGAGCAAAGGCCGTCGCATTTGGATATAATACTCTCCATTCCATATTACATAATGCCCTGTCTAATCTCTTCTTTACTAATGCACTACATTCTCTTTTATTTGACCAGGTATACGCGCAGCCCTTGCTTTCAATGTCCATCAAAGAACATTCATCTATAAATCCCCGGAAGGCTGCAATTCTATAGCGGTCCACTTCTCTACACCCTACCTTTTCCCAATGGTATAATATTTCATTGAAATCCCCTATGCATAACCATGGGAGTGGATTGTGGTAATTGCTGTCTTTAACATCCCGCCAAAGCCTCATTCGCTCTTGAAATTTTGTTGATGCATGCAAAAAAGATATCCGCATTAGGTCTCCTCTATGAAGGTCCGTGCATTTTATGTTAATGAGTTCCCCGGAGCTTCCCTCCACTTCCACCTTGACCTCCTCATCCCACATTATTGCCAGACCTCCTGCTATACCTGCTGGCTCTATAGTAAATATAGATTTGAAACAAATCATTTTCCTCACTCTCTCTAGAACATTGTTTTTGTTTTTTGTCTCCATGAGGAAAACCAGGTTGGGCCTTTCTTGAGCCACTAAGGCTCTTAGGTGCTGGACTGTCAAGGGGGTGCCCAACCCTTGACAGTTCCAGCTTAATAGCTTCATGTATCCTGTGGTGGCTTATTAGGGCCAGCCACCATAGCCCATGCACTCACCCCTTCCCAAGACTGAATTGGGGCATCCAAAAGTTGGTTCTCATCCACCACAAACTCCTGTATAGTTTTCTTCTCATAGGGGCTGACCCGCTTTTGTTTTTTTGCCACGGGAGCTTTATATATTGCCTTGTCTTTCTTTGTCTTCTGTGATTGTGTTTCATTCCCTGTCAGAGGAGGAAGTAGCAGTAGGTTATGTTCTGCGCTGTGCTCTTTATTTTTACTGATTTGCTCTGTTTGTCCTTGCTGGACAGGAACAATTGCCATTGCATTTGGCTCATCTTCAGCTGTTCTCAGTGGAGTTTCAGTCTCCACTGTTTGAGTCTCCATCACCACTTCTTCATCTGAGATTGAGAGGTCCAGTTTACCATAAAATGTCTTCCAGTATGGATTGACTTCTCGGACTTCCGCCTTTAGCCACGAGCCAAACCGACCTGGTTGATCCTGAGCAAGTCCAGTTTCTTCATAAGGTATTTCATTACAAAAGTTGGCATAATGCCCAATGCGACCGCAAGAGTAGTAGAAGTGAGGAAGCCTTTCATACTTATAATCTATCCACCACCTTTTGTCCCCACAATTAATCACAGATCCTGTTTTTAGAGGGCTGTATAGGTTGAGCAGCACCCTAGCTTTTCCATTTCTCCGGGAGTTGTTGCTTTTCGCCTCAATTTTTATCTCCTCCACTTTCCCCAATTTAGAAGCTAAGAGGCGAATAACATCCTCAGTGACTCGGGCTCGTGGAAGGCCTATAAAGTGTACCCAAAATGCATAGTGAGTGAATTCATAACAGTGCTCAGGTATGTTTGGGTCTCCTTCTCTAAGTACTAATAGATTGCTTGCGAAGGACCATGGTCCCGACTCTAGTATCCTTCGTTTCTCTTCATATGATTGGAATATGAATGAGAAAAAGCCTGGTGAGATTAGCTCGCACTTTACAGAATCTGCTTTCCATGCTCTTTTCATAGTAGTAATGAAAGCCTGGAAATTAACATTGGGCTTTGAGAACAGCTTACCATAAAGAGTCAATTCACTTTCCTTTTGTTCTTCTTTTGGTATTTCATCACCTAGGTCTGTGATGTCCTCTTCAGACCACAGATCTCCCATGCGTCGACAAAGAGCTGCCAATCGAAGCTGATTGTTCTCCTTCTCTTCCATTTTCTGCCCAAGTTCTTGACTACAGAACTCACAATGGGGCACCAGCGCAGCTTCAAATCCTTCGGCACCTTGGATTTGGATAACTCGAAGAAACACAGCAAAGCTTCAAGTCCTTGGAGATGGGAATGGGACACCAGTGAAGCTTCGAATCCTTCGGCACCTTGGATGTGGATAAAACGAAGAGACCCCCAAAGCTTCAAATCTATGGAGTTGGGAAAACCGGGAATAGGGTTCAATCGGGTGGGAAAACCCTAAAATCTGCCATGATTTGCAGTTTAGGGATTGGTAGGTCGGGGATTTGTTTGATAGAATCAACTATCACCAAGAGGGATAGAGAGAGAGCTCAACCCTAGTTGAGGGAGATACCTAGGTTCTACTTGGATCCTAGAATCTACCATCGAAATTGGTTCCAAAATTTTTAGAACCTATAAGGCTATAACTTACCATACTTTTGAAATCTAAATCCAAGGTCTACCCAGATTTCATATGTATTTAATTGCAGCGAATCATCATCACCATTTACTATTATAATTCACTGGCCCCAATTTGTATTTAGACGCACGAAGGATATAAAAACATTTACAAAATAAAAAGTGGATATGCTAAAAAAGGAAGCCAACCTAGTGGTTCCAAGTTATACACTAATAATTAAGAGTGAAAGAATAAAATAAGATTATACAAACACATAAAACAAGAAAAACACAAAAACTTCTTTTAGGTTTTACGCGGAATCTGAAATATAAAATCTACTGTTGAAACACGTTCCTTAATTTTTGAAACTCGAAACTTACCCTATATACCAACCAAGCTAAATCTAATAGGTCTGGTTCTCCGGTTCCTGCTCTACTGTGGAACCATACTAACTTCTAATATTAGCACCACATTATCATCTTCGACATGTGGATCTAATGAAGACATCTGTATTTAGCCTAATTGAAAAGTTGAAATCTTTTATTAAACAAAAAATGAATGAAAATCTAAATATTTTATGATATTCTATTTCTAAAAATTTCTCGAAAGCAAGATCCTCTCTCATAAAGTCATGTACTTTGTCCACAATTCTTCTTTTGAGTGATGTTTTTATGTCTAGAGGCTCTGTCTTCCCTATACAAACGATAATTTTTTTTTAAAAAGAATTATATTTTATTTCATTATTTTTTTCGCAAAAGAAACGAAATTCCGATTATTTAATTAGGCTCTGACTTCTTTCTTTAAACTGTGAACAGAAAATTGCCATTGTTAAAACATCGACGGATGCTGTCCAAGGAGAAAGAATCAGAATGATTTCAGTGCCGTCGAGAACAAAGAAGCAGCATCTCTTTTCGCATCAAAAACATCGTACACTTTATACCCTCTTCTTGCTGATCTAGTAGTACAAGCCAGACTCTAGTTTTAAGAACTAGAAAAGAAATAAAAAGGTTAATCAAAGAATTATATTTAAAAAGAAAAAGAGGTTCTTTTAGGAGTTGCTTGCGCTTCACATCTTCCTAGTCTCGCACATTATAACTACACGGCCTAGCAAGTAGAGATTACCTATGACATAGACTTTTATAGAACCCCCTGGCTCTGATGTTGCCTGGTGAAGTTCTCGCAATCTATAAGAAATATGTCCAAACTCAGTGTACAGGCTAACACAAATGGTTGAATATTTAATTTATGCGATACGAATCATTAACTTTAGTGCAATATACAATTTTGTCTTCAATTTTTTTAATTTTTTTAATATGAATTGTTGGTATATGTTTAATGTAATACCTATATCACATAAAAATGTTGAGAAATTTAGGGACTATTGAACAAATTAAAGTTCATAGACGATATTGCATATTGCATCAAAGTTTAGAGATCATTCATGTCATTTTCCCTTATACATAAATTTTCTCCACATACTATAATAATTGATCATGGATCGATGCATAGGAAGTGAGCATTGATGCACGAGTGGTATCCCACATCTTTTGCATACGTACCTTCTTTACATATATGCGTTCTTTTTTCATCTGTAAACTTAAAATTTGGTGTCAAACTTCCTAACATGGTAGAAGGATCGCGTTTTGCCCAGAGTTTATTCACACTTGCACAGCCTCATCTCTAACTTTAGGGTCGTGCTTTCTAATGGTGCGGTCGTCACGACTGATTTGAATTGGCTTTTCTCTGGCTTTTTTCCTTTTTTTGGCTTTCATGTTCCTGTTCTTGTCGTAAAAGTTTTCTTTTTCAAAGTTGTTGAAAACGAGAAAAACGTCTACTTTTGGATTGGGTTGACGGCACTCTGGTGGCTCTTAACATTAGTAGGCTGCCATATGTCATCTACATTCAAGCCCCCTAAAATCTGGCTTTTTCAAGGGTTTTGATTGGACTTGGAGATTTTCATACCACCCAAACAGGCGATAGCGATTCTTCTTTACATGTGGACCGTTGATAACTTCTATTTCGAACATAGGGAAAATGTCATTGCATTCATATTATGATGGGTCAGTAATCACTTTGAGAATCCCGAGAGTCTTATGTCACGTTGCTTACATCATAATTCGTAGGACTGAATTTTTGACCGATCTCCACGTCGACAATATGTTAAAATTGTAGGAGCCCGAAAAAAAATATAAAATTCAAACAGAGGATAATAGTAAAGTGACAATTGCTAAATTGAGGATTCAATAAGGTCGGAGACACTTGTTTGTTTGCACGAAATGTAAAGGCATGGCAGTAGGTCGACTACCTGTCGCGAACTATTCCATTTTATGGCGAAAGACATGAAAAACTTTGTAAGACTTGCAGCCACGGACAGTAATTTCGCAGTAAATGATCCTCGTTTTGGCAAGAGGGGAACAAGGACGTTCGGTCTCCCAGATCGCCTCTATAGGCAAGAATCGGGAATCTGTATACAAGAAACATTTGGCAGGATGGCAAGAATTTCCATCTCCTCGCATATTATTACTGAAGCCCCTTTTGCTGAAGTAAGGAATCTAAACATTTACACAGTCTCGTGACGAAACAAAGAATAGATGAAAGCCAACTAAGTAGTGAGACTACCCATTTTGCATATCCACAGCGAATTCGCCCCAGCAGATTGAACGGGTCCAGATTCTTTGTGATAAAACAAGGGCCGTGCCGGTTTAAAGACTAGCAGCAGGCTCTACAACTATCAGCTGCCCTCCCTGCTCAAGATGTAGTCCACCGCCTCTTCGACTGTGTCAACAACCTGTCGAACAATGCGAAGGAGCAATGCTCAGAAGCCAAACCCAAATTCGGACCAATCTTCCAACAAAGTAGATACACATTCTTATGGAAAATCACAGCTCAACTCCTTTTGCAACAGGAGCAATCTTCCTTAGATATCCTTTTGCACCGTTGTCAACTTACCAGATCTGCAGGAAAACTCGTGTCGTTATCTTCTCCCTTGAACACACCTGTTCTAGTCAAGATAGAGAACCATGGATGTCCCGCCTGAAAATCAAGCATAAGTTCTCTTGCTTTAGGTATTAAGCCGAAAATAGAAAAGGTATTGAGAAGCCAGGAGTGGACGACGTGTGCAACTAGCGTGAAGCAATATGTTCAAGAACCGCATCTTAGCCAACCTGTTGAGCACCCTTGATGTCTACAGAAGGATTGTCGCCGACCATGTAAAGGGTGCTGAACGAATATGACTGGGGAGATACGTCGTCCATGCCACGAACATCACGGTGCGAAAGTGAGAGCTGTCTCAACATCGTTTCAGCATTGTCGAACACGAACGGATTAGGTTTGCCAAAAGAAACATACTCCAAGGGATGATGATGAATTCTGCATATATCGAAGAAAAGCATGTGAGTTGGAACAGTTAAGGGAGTGTTAGGTGATTGAGGGATTTGGCAAGGGTTTAGGGCTTTATCAGCGTCTTTTAGCTATTGGCTTTCACGAAACCTTCCGCTGTAAGTGTGTGAAACTTGACTTTAAAGCTTAAACTCATGATCGATTATGACTTATTAGGCCTACTGTAATTGCTGAACGTATCCAATTTCTTAACACATAATTATTTTCATCCGTAGAGATTCAAGTTCATTTAAGAAAAAGACACTTCACCTGTTGAAGACACTCTCTAAAGCAACTCTAAAGGCACCCATCCCAAGTCGCTCCAGTGAAAAAGCAGCCTGCACTGAGTACCCTTGGCTAATTTGAGAATTGCGAACTCTTTCCTAGAGAGGAGAAGATGAAGCATCCAATCGAACTTTACATGTTTTCAGCCAATGAAACAACCTGATATTCAAGATCGTCAGCTGCAAAGTATAAAGGTGGTTGACGTCCATCCAATTGTCCCGGAAGCCCTCCTGACCTTAGAATGTCACAGAGAACCTGTTGCAGTTATTCTTTTATTGCAGAGCAATTACAGTAGAGTTCAGACCTTAGACTGCACGTGTATTGCGAGATGTTTCTTTCTAACAGAGCGAGATGACTAAAGGAAATTCAGAGGCAGATTTCATCTAATGGTACCATAACGATATCGTAAATTCAATGGAAACTAACACGCATCCAGGGGACACTAGAACTTGGAGGAGGTATATCATAACACAAATGGATGCATAAATTGGCAGAACTGATGCATTGAAAGAAAAAAATACAGCGGCATACCTGTATGTCTCTGCCCCAATCTACAGGATCACTGACAACAAATGCAGCCTGCACTCTCTCAGAAAGAACATCACACTTTAATTTCAAATCCTCGAGGCAGCTAATTTGGCCACAGACATCATCGTTTGTCCAGGCTTTGTAGTGAGATACAGGATCGATGTTACTGAAACAGGAAGCATATTCGTTGATCGATAACACTTTTCTGCAAAGAAAAATCCCTAACTTCCTGTCAGTTCTCTAGTTTTAGAGAAGCCAGTCAAGATGAATAAATCGAAGTCGTTAGGCTAGTACTCACTTGAAACCATACTCAGACATCACTAGAGCAGGGTCTCCCTTCCCAGTGGCTACAATGAGTTCATTTTCGTATCTGGACAATACTAATTTATTTACATAAAGTCAGATTAAATTACTGCTTGAGCAAAAATTTTTGGACTTAGGTAAATGAATTATCTTGATGAGGATTTTCATCATCAATGAATTATACAGGAGAAACACTATATCCAATCTGCAAGCAATAAAGCTTGTGTCTTTCACATCAAATTCATACAGATTTCATGATGAGTTTTGCAAGCATAGTTCATCAAGTAACCCCATTGAAACAATCATGGGAATGCAATTGCCGATATGGGCATGCAAATATAGAACTATTGATTACAAGTAGCGTAAAACTTCCAATGCGCTGAGCACCAAGAAACCAATTCTGTACCTATTCAACAGGTTTCTGAAAGGAGAATGACCCTGCAGCACCTGCAGAAGGATAGCATTAAGGAAGCAAGCTGTGGCAAGGGCTCAATCAGTCACGCCATGGTCGACATTTAAATGTGAAAAACAGTCCATTCTGCAAGTCCTCTTAGAAACAATACCTGAGCAGGAGAAATGTTCACTCCCAGAAGCTGACTCAGTTCAAGTGCTCGTGTAGCCTCCGGAATACCACCTCCTATCAGACAACATGAAACAGTTTGCAACTAGGAATCATATGATTTATAGGCACATTGCAAGGTTCGCGGGTTTACTCTATTCTTCCAGATAAAACGTCTCAGATAATGCCAATGCCCAGAGAGTCACCCAATTAAAATCTACCGAAGGCAAGGATCGGACCACAAGTTTTCCCAACCCGTAAATGTCGACAGGCGACACAAATATGCGATGTCAAACTAATAGAAAGGCAAAACAAACGAACAACTTGTCTATCGTCGCCTCCGATTCAGCCAAAGCATAAATAATCAGAAAGAGCCCCTCGATTCATCTAGAAGCGACCAGTAGTGGCTCACCGTTAGTCAAGAACACAAAGGGAACCTTCAAAACGCCTGAGAACAACGATAATGACAATTACGTGAAAAACGAAAACCTCAAAACCAAAGAAAAAAGGACAGAAAACGCACAGGACAATCGTGAAAACGTGAATCTTTACCGTGATCATCATACAATCGCCGCAAAGCCTGGAAAGAGCCTCCGATCCGAGCACGTCCCCGGAGAATGACTCCATCGACGTCGAACGCAATTCCGAAAGAAGACCTGCAAAGTACACCACGAGAGCTTCCGTGATTCTGGGACGATTACAGAGCGAAGAGAGAGCACCGTTTAAGCAACCTGTTCGGCCGCGACTGATGCTGAGAAGAGACTGGAGGTTTGTAGGACGCGAATGGAGCTCCGCCTCGGAACGGAGAAACCCGAAACACCGAGCGGAATCTCATCTCTTCACTCGCTCACCCGGAGTCTGCTGAGCAGCAGAGCGTCTCCTGCTCGTGGTCGGGAATGCAACAATGGACATCCACGTAAAATTGAGAGGCCTGCTAATGGAACGGTCGGCGTCGGTCGTTCTTGAGAATGACGGTCACTTTTGGGCCGCAAATTCCACCTTAGTCACCTACGTAGGCGAATCCGAGAAACAGGAATAATGGAAAAATCACAAGATCAAGAAAATTCCTAAATTGATATATCTACATAGATTTATCTCATTAATTTTTGCATGATAAAAAAATCATAAATTAGTTCATCAGTTACAAATTTATCATCTATTAGTTTTTGGCCAATATTCCAATAAATTGTAATGTGGAAACATAGGTGAGAAACAACTCGTCTTATATCTATCCAAATTAAAATTTCACTATGAATGGCTCTTAGAAACGACTCATCTTTGAAATTCAAGCTTCTCTGATAATTCTCAAACCTATGAGGGAGAGGATCTTGAAAAGGGTCATGAAACTTAAGTCATCCGCGGACAAGCATTCAGGTCATTAGCAACTATTTCTTCATAAGCTCTGCCATGGAAAATACCAAGTTCGAAGGATACTCGCTCTCGAGCAATGAGTTGATGAAGCTTTGCAGATTCTCCTTCACCTTATCTCCTTCGAGAACCAATTTTGATGGCCACGGACAGCAATTCATCTCTCAAATTTTTTCCTTGGTCCCAATCTCAGTTCATTTTTTTGGGTCCAACTTCCGGACATCCGAGAGTCGTTTATGCTGAATTTTTATATTGAATTCACGTCAAACAAATCGTTTATCACACGTTTTATCGTGTCAGCGGATGGAATGTTGCGAAGGGTAAATCTACTGCATGTATATACCAATTTGGGATTATTTGTAACACGGATATTAGTTAAAAGTAAATATATTACTAGTGTACCAATTTTAGAATTTTGCCTTGTTAAAAGTTCAAAAAAGGTCACTAATTGTTCGATCCAAATTCTTGTCTAGATTGAATCCATAATAATTGTTGAAAATGTAAATCTCACACATAAGTTTTACATGAGCAATGACTATGATTAGTTTGAATCCAAGAACTCCAAACAAGAGTTGCTAGTTTGATCCCCCCCTTCCCTCTTTGTTCTTCTTTTCTTTTTTTCTTATTCCCCTTTTTTTAACATATTGGTAATACAACAGCTCCGACAAAATTTCTTGCATTACCTTTGTTATTGCAAAAATCCCCAAAATTAATAATGGCGAATCACAAGAGAATCAAATTACATAAATAAAGTCAGAGGATCCAAGTATACAAATTAAGTGAGCTTATAGAATATTGATGCATAGAACTAAGCGAAAATCCCTTTTCGCAGTATAAACTTGAAGGCAAAATACTCATTCATGCTAGCTAGATATTCTAGATAATTTTTTTTTACGTCATTAATGTTTCAACCATTCGAAGAAAATGCACCCAAATTTGAATTTTCCATCCTCTTTGCATTCATAAAAAACTTTTAAATTTTGACCCAAATTTTCAGTATTTTTATATTTAATGGTAAATTTGTCATAAACGTATTAATTTGAGGTTTTTAATAGTATTAATCCGATTCTCTCTCTTTTATATATATTCATAAAAAAAATTTAAAAATTTCCCCCAAAATTTTGCAATATTCTTCCCCAATTTCCCCAATTTCCCGAACCAAAAAGCCACAACGCTCGGGGCAACTGGCTTCTGCCGATAAGATAAGCCCCCCCAAAATCAACTCTCTCTCTCTATCACTTCAGCTCTTCTTCATCTTCTTCTTCCAAAGGCGCCTGCAATAATGGAGACCGCTCTCCTCTCCTCCTCCTCCTCCAAACCGCCCCCCAACGTCGCCCTCCTGACCCGACCCGCGAACCCATTCCTCCCCGCGGCCCTCGGCGCCCGACCCGCCCCCGCCGCCGCCCCCACCTCCCTTCCGTCCGGGCCGCCATCTCCCGCTCCCGGAAGGAGGAGACCGTGGACGCCGTGAAGCAGCAGCTCGAGAACTGCCACCTCGTCGCCGGGATCAAGTACAAGGGCTTCACCGTCAAGCAGTTCCAGGATCTCCGGCGGGCCCTCCCGGAGACCACCAAGCTCCTCGTCGCCAAGAACACCCTCGTCCTCAAGGCCGTCGAGGGGACCCCGTGGGAGGCCCTCAAGCCGTGCATGACGGGCATGAACGCGTGGCTCTTCGTGCACAGCGAGGAGATCCCCGCGGCGATCAAGCCCTACAGGGACTTCATGAAGGAGAAGAAGCTGGAGAGCAACGACTTCAGCGGCGCGGTCTTCGAGGGGCAGTTCTACGGGCCCGACGACTTCAAGGCGCTCGAGAGTATGCCCACGAGGGCCGAGGTGTACGCGAAGCTGCTGGGTGCGTTGCAGAGCCCGGGGATTGGATTGGTGGGGACTCTGCAGGCGCCGGCCAGGGAGGTCGTCATGGTCTTGCAGGCTTTTGTGAAGAAATTGGAGGAAGAAAGCGGCGGGCAGTGAGGTATTTGAGCGTTGATCTTCATGTCGATGTAAGTGTAAATTTAGATATGATTGGTTACTTGCACTGGTGTAATCAAGGCCAGAAAATGAAAAACAATCAAGAAAGTGAGTGAAAGAAGATTTGCATTGTTTGAAGAAAAAAGCTAAGGTTACTCAGTGTTTTGTTCAAGTGCTGCTGAATTCAGTAGATGGGCGTTGAATTTTTGTAGAATGGCGTAGAGATCAGTTATGCAACGCTAGCCACTTTCATGTATCCATGTTCGATTTGCTCTGTTTTGTGCTGCAATTCATTCTTTTTAAGTATATGTATTGCGAGTTCATTACAAAATTTGGGCTGAGAATGAAGTACATTCTATTGGATTATCAGTTAGATGCACTTTCTTAGTAAATTCGACGCTCACCTCAATTAGTAGTTAATGGCAAATGGTTCTAGCTCAAACAAAGATCTTGAATCTTTTGAATGAGCTCTAGCTATACCAGTGATTGCACTTGCTTATCTTTGATCTTGTGGTGTACAAGGATGATGTGTAGCACGGAATTTTGTTCCAGTAGAAAATTTCGGAGGGATGGTGTTGCGGGTTCTGGTGTGGAGAAGTTTGTCTTAAGAGTGAAAGTGTCTGTGATAAGTTGGTGCAGTCATTTCGTGCATTGCATGCTCGCAGTTAAATTGTCAAATGGCTGAGGATTTTTGCCCCTGTTGTACCAGAATTTTGGGCAGTTGTAAGCTGAATTCAACTGAGAGCAGAGGCTCTTTGTGATTTTGACACATAGCATGGTTACTTTCTGGTGGAAAAGTTGAATAAAGTGCAGATTATGAGTTTTAGGCTTTGGGTCATGGATGGAATTGCAGCATCTTTTGTATTCTTGGAAGGGAAAGGATTTACTACTATATGTCCGGTAGTCTCGATGCACATCTGAGTGAAACTTTCAGTGATCGGACAGGGGTAGAGTTCAATTTCTTTTATATGCTCTTGCATAGTTGTTTTTCTTCTGGTCTCCGGCAGAAATAATGAGTGTAGCTTAAGGGACAAACCAGATGGGGAAGCACGTAAAATAGGAAGGCTTCTTCCATGTGATACAGTTGCAACTCAGGAGTCTGATTCATAAGGAGGGATCAAGAAGCTATTGATGGAATGGCTAGCAAAGGGAATATCTGGATCAACCGTAGCTAATGTACCTGCGACATTTAACTCATGAGTGACAAGGCTTGTTTATCGCGTACCTCAAATCTTTAAGACCGAAGACACGTTAATCTGATGTTCCTTTAAAGCAGTAAGAATGGGCAGCATTTTCTTCTTATTCTGGATGTTTCTCGCAACTCGCAAGGCACTAGTATAGCAATGCACTGTGCCAAAGCAAAAATTGTTTATAATGGTCGGCTTGTTTAGAATTAAGATAAAAGGCATAAATTTTTTTTACCATCAAAATTGAAAATATTATTTTTATGTTAAAAGAAAATGAAAGATTATCTGTTAAATTTATGATAAAATTTCGGATATTTCAAGTTAAAAAAGCTTTAAAATGCGTCTCTCGCAAAATTTAAATTAAAAAAATTAGAAAGTAAAATTCTATCGACCTGACTCTTGGGAAGAGAAGTCCGGCAAAATTGTTCATTATCTGAATGAAAAGGAATAATCATTCTAGCTTGAGTTTTGTACTTGAGTTAAGGCAACAAAACAAGAACAATAATGTCCATGACTTATGAGATATAGTAAAATTATTTACTTTAATGTAAGTTTCAGACCACCTCTTCCACAGACGAACACAACAGTCCCTCTTAAGGTTGGCAATACCGAATGAGTAAATGCAGCTTGCCTGTTTCCCCCCTTGTTATTTATACACTCTCAAAGCACCCGACTAGTCCATGCTAACTGAAATGCAGACGATGAAGGTATCGATAATTAGAGACATTCCATTAATTCTGTCCTGACAAACCGGATCACCAGATCATTCAAGCTGTATCCTAGGATCGTTAACAAAAAAATTGGTAGCCTTTTTCGCTATGCTGCAAAGATCTACAGCAAAGGACTACTTTATGTTAAGAGTCGTGAGAATTCCAGATCCAGGATCTGGCATTTACAGTAGATATATACAGGTTTTACATGTGCTTGGCGAAGATCGACTCAACCACACCCTGTGCTATTGGGTGGTAACAGTCGCGAGCCTCTGTGAAAACCCTTTTCGCGAAAATCTTTTCTTCTTGCCTTCCATTGCCCTGTACAAGAGCAGTGTAGAGCGGACGGAGGTACTTCATTCTTCCCACTTCTTTTAAAGTTCTCTCCACCTCACCGTGATACTGACTGCACCCAGAGGAAATTGCCAATTGGAGAAATGCCACCTTCACTTCATAATCCTTTGATTCTGATAGCCTGTATCGAGCATCCAAGGCTAAAATCTGCACAATCATACCATAACAAACATTCATCACTCCTAATAGTTTAAGCAAACTGAATATGAGATCATTTCACCTGAAGGGCTAAACCTTTTAGGTATTCACTGCGTATTAGTTCCACTTTTATTGCCTTATTTTCAAATAGAATAATAAGATTACACTCTCAACCAGTAGGAGAACAGAAATTTAGGAAACTAAGTTGAGAAATTCCATCAATTGAGGAAAGTGATAAAAATTTATGTTCTGGTAGGTACAATAGTAAGGGAGGGGTAGGAAGAAATCTACCCCAAGACTCCTTACTTTCTTGGTAAGGGTAATGCCCCACTAAGCCAAGCCTCTTTTATATTCTCATAAAAAGAACAAATAAGCTATCCAAACATCTTTTTCAGCTCGTTGTTGAATTTAGGACATGAAAGGTTATGAGAATCAAGTAATGTAAGAGTTTGAATTTATGCATGAGACATCTCAGCAGTCGGCATCATTACTCACTTAACTTCTCAACCACAAAAGCTGGTGCTCCATCCAAGAATTTCATCCTCATATCAGAGAAGAATAAAAATTAATGTAAAAAAGAGGAGAGAAAATTCTTGAGGAACCCTCCACAAAAAGCCATCCTTGAGCCCCAAACAAGCTTATGTAACATACAGATTTCATAACATAGTGAAAAAGCAGTTCAGACTTAAGGGGGAGACAAAAGTCAAGCGCAAGTATCATAAGCTGTGTTTCCTATCTGGATACACTATCATGTCTCAACAAATAACTAATAACTGTTAAAAGAAACTATATGCTCAACTCCTCCATCATCAGTCAACCGACCTCTACAGCATGGTAATGTAATCAGTCTGTTTCAATGAAGAAAGAAGAGAACAAGTACTCAAGGGTACGGTACCTGAGAAGCTTCAACAGATTTTGGAAGGTTCTCCAGGTAAAGCTCCCATTCCTGTCCTTGCCAGTCAGCAACTTCATCCTCCCCTGGCACCCTCCCAGCTTTAAACTCATTAGCCAATGTCACAATCTTTGTGTATATATTTGAGATAGGTTCAAGGGCATCCGGAGGAATGCCAGTGCCCTCAGTCCATAAAACCAAGTCAATCTTTGTCTCTATTCCGGGAATATTGGTTTTCAGGAATTCTAGGAACATCTCTGTATCAATTGATTTAAACTTGAAGGTGGCAATGTACTTCTTCAGGAATTCATCGAACGCAGGTCTTCCAACCTAAGAATTGTTGGACAGAGTGTCATGGCCAAAACAAATTATGCAGATGAACCTCATACATTAATGCTATAAACATGATACCTCACGTTCAATTCGCCATAGAAACTGGAAACCTTTCTCGTAAGGAACTTGAGAATACACATCATCTGGGTCTACTCCTTCCTGCTTTGTTTTGAGCTTAGTGAATTCCATATTGTCGCTAAATCTCTCCATTTCCTCATTTAAACCTCTCCAACCAATTCCAATATTCAATGCAGCCCTCTCTTCCCCTTGGACCACCTCCACGATTCTCCTCTCAGCATAAGTTGTAAATCCCTGTAAAAATTTGGAAAAAACCAAATAAACCAGTAAGGAAAGGTTTAAAATCCATCCATCTCCACGAAGTGCCCAGAATGGGACACCAAAACCTCATGACAAGGACATTAAGTCTAAAAGATCAATGCACGAGGGGCCGTGTTTCGTTCTTCCATATTGGTTCTTGATTAAATACACTTCTTGTTATAGAGTATAATATCAAAATCCGTCTTTTGATCCAAATATGTATCACATGTTTCATGTATTGTAATTACAAGATCGCAGGATAAAAATGAAAACTTTAAGGCCATACATCTGAAAAATTCCTTTCCTACAGAGTGTAAGACATGCACAACTACAAAAAGAAATCCTTACTGTCTGAAACAATGAAAAATCAATTTGCAAAACAACAGAACACAGCATCTCATCACAAAACATTCAATAAGCCGAGGAACATTCAAGTGATCATAACCCAAAAGGCTACCGCAAACTCAATACAAGACTCCGACAAAACATCCTATGGTACTTGAAAATTAAACTTGTCAATCAATCATAAACAATCTAAAGCAAGTACGTTTAAGGGCTGAAAAAACAATTTGGGTGCAGTTTAAGTACCTCATTTAACCAAAAGTGCTCATTAGTCTTGTTGGTGATCAAGTTCCCCGTCCAGCTATGAGCAAGCTCATGGGCAACGACCTGTGCACCGCTGGCGTCCCCCTTGATCACCGTCGGAGTCAAGAACACCATCCTCGGGTTCTCCATTCCTCCATAAGGAAAGCTCGGAGGCAGCACCAACAAATCAAACCTCTCCCACTCATAATCCCCGAACAACCTCTCTCCTTGCCTTATCATGTCCTCTGTCCCGGCGAACTCCGTCGCCGCCGCCTCTAACACCGCGGGCGCCACCTCGGAGTAAACTCTAGTCCGAGGACCCACATCCCTAAAGCCCAATTCTCCGACCGCAAAGGCAAACAGATAGGGCGGAATCGGCTGCTCCATCACGAACTCCTCCACCACCCTCCCCTCCGCGCACCACAGCGCGTCCCCGCAGGGCAGCGCCGCCCCCTCCCCGGCCACCGGAGGGCGGCGATCCACGTGGCGGGCGGACATCACCGCGGAGAGCTGGCGCGGGACGTTCATCCGGGCGGAGTAGCAGATCCGCGCCGCGGGGGTGTCCTGGCAGGGGAAGACCGCGCGGGCGTGGATCGACTGGCACTGCGTGTAGACGAAAGGGAAGGCCTTGTTGAACGTCTGGGGCGGGTTCAGCCATTGCAGGGCCGAGGACGCAGGGGTGGTGGAGTACACCACGAGGACGGATGAGTGGTCGGACAGGGAGACGACCAAGTTCTGGCCTTTGATTGGGTCGGGCTCGGAGAGGGAGTAGGGAAGCGGGTTTCGGGTCTGCGGGTCGAGGACGGAGAGGAGGGTGAGGGAGCGGGTGTCGAGGAAGAGGGGGCCGGAGTGGGGGGAGGAGAGGGAGAGGAGGGCGGAGGAGTGGATGGTGGAGGAAGGGAAGTCGAAGTAGAAGGAGAGGTGAATGTGGGTGGTGAAGGGGTGGGCGGAGTCGGTGAAGGAGTGGGGGTCAACGGGCGCCATTGAAGAGGTGGAGATGGTTGCAGAGAATTAGGGTTCGGGGAGGTGGAGATAGACGGTGAGCTTTTAGAGAGAGAAAGAGGGAGATAGTGGGGTTAGTGGAAGGACAAAGCAAGGATTAAAAGCTGCAAAATGGATTTCATTGGTCAAAAGAAAAGGAAGGAGAGAGAGAATATATTCGTTTCTTCTTTGCTTTGGCCGTTGAAAGGATAATTAATTAATGGAGGGTGATTAGAGGAATCGGAATGTCGAAAGTGAGGAGTCATTTATACTCTTTCGTATATTTTCTTAAGTTTGCTCTGTCTTTGTTACGACTCTGCGAAAATGAACTCAGAGAAATTTTAGCTCCAGGTGTATTTACTCAAAGCATATTACCGTTTTGGCTCGAGATGTATTTTGGCAAAATAGTTTTGAAATTGAAAATGAAGGGTTAAACAAAGGGATTTTTTTCTTTTCTGTTCACATCATCTTTTGCGAAGTTGAAAACAGAGCTCCATGCGAGCCAACCCCTCTCTCTGTTTATTGTCTTCCTCTGTCATCTCCTTTGTTCATCATCGTGTTCTCTATTCATCATGTCCATTATCTCCATCATAGAAGGCCCTCTGTTCATCGCCGCTGGTCCACGTGAAGCGATCCAGGTTGAGCGGCTCAACTAGGGTTGCGCAATCTCGGGTGACCTAATCGTCGCGTTGCCTAGGACACCAGAGGCGCACGACCCTTGGCTTTGCCTAGCCTTAACCGCATGACCTTAGGCTACATTTGATCCGAACACAAAAGGCCTATCAACCTTGACCATGCTTGAGATGGTGACCATTAGGCTTGGTGACCGTTAGCGCCTTCGGCGAGTCTCACCAACCCTTGACTAGCCAAATCTTGCTTGAGCCACAAGCCTTCAGATCTCACCTAATACATTTGTGACCGTCAATGAGACTTAGTGACCCTTGGCCACTATTAGTGATCGTCGGCATCATTTTGTCCACCTTGCACGACCGTTGGCGGAGTTGGACAATGACAATCTAAATCTGCAACGTTGAAGAAGATAAATAGTCCCACAAGTAACAATGGACGATGAAAAACACTAGTAAGGGCAATTTGAAAAGAGAATTTTTTTTATTAGCCCCTTATACTCGCACTCCGAAAATGCTAAAAGCGTAGTACAGAAGAGGAAAATGCTGGAAAATGTTTTATTAGAAAATATTTTTCGCGAAACAAATGAAGTTGAGTAGATTATAATTCCCACCTTTTTCTCTTTTTGTAAGTTGCGACACACAACAGAAATGCGACAATTGGGGAGAGAGAGAGAGCCCAAATTGTGAGTCCGTCAATGCATTTAGTTTAATATGCATTCACTCAAATGAAGTATAATATTAACTTTTCCCTCTTACATTACATCTAGAATATGGGAGTTCTTTTTTTGGCTAGTGCTGTCACATGTGCATTTCAACAAATCTATTTTCATGTGTAAGCCTCTTATGTTAAGTTCACTCTCTCTTAATCCAAACATTCTACACAGAATTTATCTCAACTCAATTTGAACTGAGTCCCCACCTTAGACCACCCAAATTTGATGGGACATAACATTTGCCTTTTGCCCCCTCTCAATTGCCTTAATCCTATAAGAGAACACCACTGGCCATCCGATTTGAAAGTGACTTTCGAGATTCCTTCTTTGAAATATTCAGCGTGCTTTCGACCTTTGCTTGTGCACGTCTCTGTTTTTTTATTTCATTTTTTTAAACGATAATTTAGAGTTAATGCAATTAGGGGCATTCCACAAGTTTTTCATCCCAACGAACCGGATCACCAGATTATTCAAACTGAATCTTACGATTCTTAACATAAAATCGATTGCCCTTTCCCCCGGCTGTAAAGATCTTCAGCAAAAGACTACTTCATGTCAAGAGTCATGAGAATTCCAGATCCAGGATCAGGCATTTACATTTGATATATCTCAGTTTTACGTGTGCTTGGAGAAGATCGACTCGACCACACCCTGAGCTATCGGGTGGTAACAGTCGCGAGCCTCTGCGAAGACCCTTTTGGCGAAAAGCTTCTCTTCTTGCCTTCCACTTCCCTGTACAAGAGCAGCGTAGAGTGGACGGAGGTACTTCAATCTTCCCACTTCTTTTAAAGTACTCTCCACCTCGCCTTGATACTGGCTGCACCCAGAGGAAATTGCCAATTGGAGAAATGCCACCTTCACTTCGTAATCTTTTGATTCTGATAGCCTGTATCGGGCATCCAAGGCTAAAATCTGCACAACCATACCACAAGAAACATTCATCACTTGATAGTTTAAGAAAACTGAATATGAGATCCTATCACCTCAAGAACTAAACCTTTTTACTCCTTGCATATTAGTTCCAGTTTTCGTAGGTACGGTGAAAAGAATGCACTGGACCGATGGCTACCTACGGCAGTATGGCCTTATTTTCAAAAAAAAAAAAAAAAAAAAAAAAAACAAGATTATACTCTCTACCAGCAGGTGAACAGAAACTTGGGAAACTAAGCTTGAGAAATTTTATCACTTGAGGAAGTTATGGGAATTTTCTGTTTTGATAGGTACAATAAGGGAGGGGTAGGAAGGAATTGACTCTAAAAATCCTCAGTTTCTTGGTAAGGGTGATGCACCACAATGCTAAGCCCTTGTCTACATCCCCGTCCCAGAAAGAACAAAAAATCTATCCAGAAACATCTCTCGGCTCATGTTAGGAGACGAAAGGTAATGAGATTCAAGTAATGTAAGAGAGTTTGAATTTATGCAGGAGACATCTCAGGAGTCAGCATCATTCCTCACTTGACTTCTAAACCCCATGGTTGTGCTAGATCCAAGAACTTCATCCTCATATCAGAGAAGAATAAAAATAAATCTAAAAAAAAGGAAAAAGCCTTGAGGAACCCTCTACAAAAAGCCATCCTTGAGCCCCAAACAAGCTTGTATAAGTCTTTTGCAAAGTCTACTACCTGGCTTGGAGCAAGACATTCAGAATTCAAAACATAGTGAAAAAACAATGCTGACTTCAGGCTGAAACAAAAGTCAAGCGCAAGTATCATAAGCTGTGATAGCTATCTGGCTAGAAAATCATGTCTCTACAACAAGTACGAACTGTCAAAGAACTACATACTCAATGCCTCCATCATCAGTCAACCAACCTCTACAACGTAGTAATGTAAATCAGATCTGTTCAGAAAAGAAAGAAGGGAACAAGTAATTAAGGCTGCACTACCTGAGAAGCTTCAACAGATTTTGGAAGGTTCTTCAGGTAAAGCTCCCATTCCTGCCCTTGCCAGTCAGCAACTTCGTCCTCCCTGGCATCCTCCCGCCTTTAAACTCATTAGCCAATGTCACAAATCCTCGTGTATATATTTGAGATAGGTTCAAAGGCATCTGGAGGAATGCCAGTGCCCTCGGTCCATAAAACCAAGTCAATCCTTTTCTCTATTCCGGGAATATTGGTTTTCAGGAATTCAAGGAACATCTCTGTATCAATTGATTTGAATTTGAAGGTGGCAATATACTTCTTCAGGAATTCATCAAACGTTGGCCTTCCAACCTAAGAAATGTTGGACAGAAAGTCATGCCCAGAACAAATTATGCAGATGAACCTCATATATTCCTGCAATAAGCATGATACCTCGCGTTCAATTTGCCATAGAAACTGGAACCCTTTCTCGTAAGGAACACGAGAAAATACATCATCCGGGTCCACTCCTTCCTGCTTTGTTCTGAGCTTAGTGAACTTCATGTTGTCGCTAAATCTCTCCATTTCCTCGTTTAAGCCTCTCCAACCAATTCCAATATTCAACGCAGCCCTCTCTTCGCCTTGGACCGCCTCCACAATTCTCCTCTCCGCATAAGTCGTAAATCCCTGTAAAAAATTTGAAAACAACAAATACACCATGAGGCAAAGATCCAAAACCCAATACATCTCGGCAAACTGCACATAATGATATATCGACACCCTGGACAAGGAAATTAACCCTGAGTTCAATGCACAAGGGGCTGTGTTTTATGCTTCCAAAATGAATTTAAGTTAAAAGGGTTTGTTCGTTTCGTGGAAAATATTTTTAGGGAAAACATTTTCTCATTTTCTGCATTTGTTTCGCTTAGGAAAAGAGTCAACATATAATGTGTTCTTGGTCAATGGAAAACCCGAAACTTTACATTTGAACACGGTACCCTTAATGCTAGCTCGAGTCTCCAACATCCTGGCTGGTTCTATCAAGGTCGGGCCTAAGTCCATCGAGACCTGAACCAGGTCTTCGAAGCCCAAGCACGAGTTCATCGAGACTGGACCTAGTCCATTGATGGAGGGTAAATATTTTACATAAATATATATTTGAGTTTTTTATGTTATGAGAAAAATTTTAGGGCAAATCCGTCACAGTAGGCATAGTTTAGAATTTAAAAAATTTTCGAGGTAAATATATCATAGAAAGCATGATTTTTGTGACTTTTTTCCTAATTTTTAAAGGAATCACTTGAGCATACTGACACTCTCTAAGAGCATTTGTGTTGTGTTGAATATTCTGATATGTATCCGACAATCTCCAACACTTGATCAACGAGTGTTAGCTTTTTCAACACCTAGTCAACTCTCCTGACACTCTTTGACACATAAGTAGGGAATTTCGACATGCAAGTTCGGAATTCTGACCTGTGATTTCGACACGCATTGGGTCAATTTTAAAAAATTTCTATAAATGAGATGTCAAAATGTAAATATGTAAAAAATAAAAAATTATAAAAAATAAATGGGGAAAGAAGAAAAATTAAGTCTTATCTTTTCTTCTAACTCTCACTTCCTATGACACAATCTACCCCAAGTATTTTTTTTTCTTTCTCTCCTCTTTCGACACGTTTTGACATGCAAGTTTAGAATGTGAATTGTTTTTTTTTCGCTCCAAATTTTATGAATTATTGGAATTGAGTTGAATTTGTTAAATTGAAACAATGAATGTATTAACAAATAGTGGATTTATGTTTTTAGTATAAATTTATTCTAGGCTTTTTTTATTATTCATTTATTTATGAATTTGAATAAATTAATTTAAATAATCATAAAAATGATAATTTATCATATATATATATATAAATATACATTTAATATATATTGTGTCTCAACGTGTTAAAATTCTCCTTTTTTTGATAAACGATGTGTCTGCGCGTTGTGCCATGTCATATATTGCATGTCGTGTGTTGGTGTCGGTAATGTTTGGAGGTGCAATAAAGCTGTGCTATTGGGCATTTCTTTTTTACTTGGTTTCAAATCCTTCAATCCAAATTCACCTGGGAGTTCAGCGTGGAGTCCAAGTGCATGATTGGCGTCGAGTTTGCCTTTTCCCGACCAGATTTGGGACGCTGCCGGACAAGAGAGGTGAAATTTGCGTTCCTCATGTTGTTTTTGGAGTTCTCTCTAATACAAATTGCTCTGTTACCGTCTTTTCTTTTGTGTAGTCTGTTGGATCTCGAACTTTATTTTCAAACCTTCAACTGCTAATCAAATTATTATTTTTTTTTTCAGTTAATTGCAATCACATGAACTTCTTCTTCGTCTTCTTCTTCTTCTTCTTCTTCTTCTTTTTTGAAAAATAATAATTATGTCAATTTTTTCCATTAACAAAATTAGATAAAGCTAACGGATGAACTTGATTGTACTAATTTAACAAGTTTTAAAGTTTAATAGAACATCGCAAGTTTTATGACTCAATTATATTTTAATAATAAAATAAATTTTTAAAACTTTTTTTTTTCTCTTCTTCGTCTTCCATCTATAATTATTGGGAAAATACTCAGTGGTTTGATACCACAATATCAACAACACATTTGGTGTATATTTTTCACTCATATCCACTAACATATTGACACGTGTCAACCGATCAACATCAACAGTTGATATGGTTTCTAAATTTAAAAAAATAAAAATAAAAAATCTTCTCTGTCTTCACCTATAAGCTCTCTCTTCCTCCTTCATCCATAGCTCCTCCTTGCTGTCGCCACGGGCGCCATGATTAGGCCAGCCCTGCTGCATCCAAGCCAAGCATGGCTGGCTTCCTTTGTCTTCTCCCTCTCATCATTCCGTAGATCTGGAAAAGTGGCCATCCATGGCTGAAATCTTTGTATTGCTCGTAAATTTCCGTCGCCAATGTCATGATGTTGTCTAGTTCGACCAACATTGTGTCTAAGTCGAGCCACAGCCAATTTCTCCACCTCATCGATCTCCATATCTCAATAGCTACCCGTCCATGACGTCGCTAGTCCATGCTCCAACCGTCTTCCCTGCCATCTATTCCTCTACTTTTATTTTGTTGTCCAAGCTTGCAGTCCATGGCTGTTGGGATCCCGAGCTTGTCGTCAAGGCTGCCGACCATGGACAAGCTTTGGTCACTAGATCTTTGGATGAGCCACTTCGCAAGCCATAAATAAGATTAGGCTTACAGCCATGGACGAGACTAGTTCTGAAGGCACGCTCTAGTTCAGATCAGGACAGGCAATGACTACAAGCCATTTGGACTTTGTTGCTCACAATCGTGAGCAGATCTACAGTCATAGTAACCAGATTTGGACTTTGTTACTCGTAGTTGTTGCCGTCGGTGGAAAGACAAACTCCAGTTGCAGCTCGTTGCAATGTAGTTGTCATCGGTGGATTGACGTGCAAAGCTTGCAGGCATGTGTCACGGCCCGAAAGAAGGCCGATCCGAGAGGTTCTTAAGGGACAGCTGTGACTCATCCGTGGAGGACCTCCTGTGCTCGCTTGGCTTCCCAACGAGCCTTCTTTCAGAAATTTCCAAGGGTGGTCGATACCGTCATTTCGCCTAGATTCTAGAAGTCTCTAGTTTTATTTATGTCGGTAGACGGTAGTTAGCATTAATGTCGGTGGTTGAGGTGGTGCGATCTCATCCGCCGGATAAGATCTAGATCAACAGATGTAATCAAAGGGCCTCGAGTATAAGAATGGGTGCCCTCCCCCTCATTTGTATCCATCCAATCTTTTTCAGTAATACAAAGCTCCTTTCTTTCCAAAGTTCCTCTCTCTAGAAACTTTCTCTCTCTATGATCCGAGTGAGCGAGTGAGTGTGTGATCGAGCAAGGCTTGGCTTAGGCGATCTGAAAGAGCTTGAGTCGCCGCACGGTTACGATCCCAATCGATCGGCCCGTGACAAGTGGTATTAGAGCAAAGGAGAGTTCCGTTTCCAGAGATTGAGGAGCGCCAACTGTTCGAGAGAATGTCGAGCCAAGAAGCTGCTATGGATGGAGAGGCCGTGCAAGTCAAGGAGACCCGCGACCGAACAAAGAAAAGAGATGCCTCGATGGATGCCGTACCTGCGTTCGATGAGAAGATCGGGAAGGTCCGGAGCGCCATGCTCGAGCTCATGGAAGGTCTTGACGATGTGAGAGACCGGATCATGGAGGTTGAGACCTTGTTCCGTGAAGACTTCACAACCGGCCTCAACGAAGCTACAGCCCCGTTGCACGACAAGGACAAAGCCCTTGAAGCATCGATCGATGTGTTGAAGGAGCTCGTCCAAGTGATCGAGGAGGAAAGCCCTCATAGGGACGAGGTCGAAACCATGAAGGCGGAGATCCAAGACCTCAAGAACAAGCTCGCCCTGTGCAAATTGAGCATCACCAATGGAGTGATGCCCACACGAGCGATGCCCAAACTTGAGGTGCTGAAGCCAAAAGAGTTCAAAGGTGACTGATCTGCCAAGGAGGTGGACAACTTCGTCTGGAGTATGGAGCAATACTTTGGTGCTGTCAACATTCAAGATGAGTCGATCAAGGTACGAACCGCTTCGATGTTCCTTTCTGATACAACGATGCTTTGGTGGCGAAATAGGTGCGATGAGACGAAGCGTGGCGCCGATCCCGTAAACACATGGAATGACTTCATGAGAGAGTTCAGCGACCACTTCTTCCCCGAGTTTGCTCAACAAGAAGCCCATAGCAAGCTCCATCGCCTCGAACAAAGGGGCGCGATCCGAGAGTACGTGAAGGAGTTCACGGAACTCAAACTCCAAATCCGTAACCTAAGTGAGGAGGAGGCTCTCGGAGCGTTCATGGATGAATTGAAGCCATGGGCACTACTCGAGCTCAAGCGACGGGATGTGACAAGTCTCGCGAGAGCGCTTAGCATAGCCGAGTCGCTCGTCGACCTCACCAAAGCCGAACCAAGGAGTCGAGCAAGAGATTGGAGGTCGGATCGATCCTCCGAGGATGAAGCTATAAGAAACACTCCCCGAGGCGCACATGATCAAGGCGGCCGAGTCAAAACGTGGGGTGAAGGCACTTCCAAGCCGTCCTTCCAAAAGGGTCGACCAACGGACTACACCACGAGTAAGTTCGATCAACCACCGCCTTCTCCTTGCTTCATTTGCAAAGGTCCGCATTGGACCCAAAAGTGCCCAAAGAAGGGCAAGATCAATGCCCTCCTGGCCATCGAAGAGGTGGAGGAGGAGCCCAAAGAAGAAAAGCGGCAAATCCGACTTGGAACTGTGAAGGTTGTCAACACTGTCCAAGCTCGATCGCTGACCAAAGAGAAGGAAGCTACACCAAACACGGACATGTTCTTTGTGGAGGAAGAAGTGTGTGTGTGTGCTTTATGCATTGGTCGACATTGGAGCCTCAAACATGTTCATGTCAACCGAGGTGGCAAAGGCCTTGCGACTTCACGTGGAGCCGACTGGGAAGACGTTCAAACCCATCAACTCGGAAGGCCTCTCTGGTGTAGGATCGACTTCGGATGTGGATGTCAAAATTGGCGGATGAAAGGGCAAGGTGACATTCGAGGTAATCCCTCTCGACGATTATGATCTCATTCTTGGTATGCAATTCTTCGATAGCGTGAGAGCCATGATCGACATGAGGACCAAGTGCATCATGATCCTCGACCCAAAATGCCCGTCGATGATTCCCATGATCAAAGGAGTGATCAACACCAAGACCATCGCCACGATTTGATGCCTCGACAAGAGCTTGAAGGCTGTGAAGCGCATAAACAAGCTGGTCGAGGAGAAGCCGAAGAAAGAGTTGGATCCTACTCCAACACACGCCATGCCAATTCAAGCGCTCTTCCCCGAGGTTGAGTACTCACCGCGTGCTACGCCCAAGCCAAAGATGGAGCCGCGTGCCAAAACCGAGTTGATAATAGAAGGGTGTGGTCCCTCGTTCGTGAGCGTCCGCACCAAACAAAATCAAAGGAAGAAAGCCTGTGCTCGTGCAAGAAAGGCTGCCCGTCGAGCTGTGAGCGACAAGGGCGTCGCTTGATTGAGTGGGGGAGAATGTCACGGCCCGAAAGAAGGCCGATCCGAGAGGTTCCTGAGGGACGATCGTGACTCATCCGTGGAGGACCTCCTGTGCTCGCTTGGCTTCCCAACGAGCCTTCTTCCAGAAATTTCCAAGGGCGGTCGACACCGTCATTTCGCCTAGATTCTAGAAGTCTCTAGTTTTATTTATGTCGGTAGACGGTAGTTAGCATTAATGTCGGTGGTTGAGGCGGTGCGATCTTGTCCGTCGGATAAGATCTAAATCAACGATGTAATCAGAGGGTCTCGAGTATAAGAAGGGGTGCCCTCCCCCTCATTTGTATCCACCAATCATTTTCAGTAATACAAAGCTCATTTCTTTCCAAAGCTCCTCTCTCTAGAAACTTTCTCTCTCTATGATCCAGGTGAGCGAGTGAGTGTGTGATCGAGCAAGGCTTGGCTTAGGTGATCCGAAAGAGCCTGAGTAGCCGCGCGGTTACGATCCCAATCGATCAGCCCGTGACACATGTACCTAACTGCAAGTGGCGTCAAAAGGGGTAGGGATGGTGACCAGACGGGGGTGTATCTTGGGCTGACCGCAAGTAACGCTAGAAGGGGTGGATGTGGTCGTCAGACTAGGTGGTGCACTGTGATGGAGGGAAAAGAAGAGAAAAATCAGCGGACACATTTCAACTAATTATTTGTTAGGGAATATTCCAAATAGGAGTTTGAAGTACCCTCATATTTTCAAATAAATATATGAGTGTGACATTATTTTAAATAAAGGCCTGAAGTGTTATGCCAATCTCAAAGAAAGGCTTCACTCGTTGTTTGATAAGGGCATTTTTGTCCCTTCCTTTTTTGAATTTTTTTTTCTTGTTTTTCTTTTTCCTTCTTTTTTTCTTTCACTTTATTAGATGAAAAAATAAATTTTACAAAAAGGAAAGGTAAGGAAAAGTGATGGCTTTGTAGGCTCTTGACACCTACGCTGGCAAAGGGTCAGCAAGGACCCTTGGCAACCACAAGTAAGGGCCCATAGGCCCTCGGCTAGATCGAGGATCAGTGACCCTCGCTTGATCTAGAGGAGGATCGCGACCCTTGCCCAAATCGCCGATTGCTAACGAGTCCCGGCAACCCTCATCATCCATTGGTCGGCCATCCCCAACCGTCACTAGCAAGGGCTGGCGATGGTAGGGTGATGGTGGCACTAAGCCCTCGTATGATTTCCTTCCTTTTTGTTTTTTAATTAATTTATTTTTAATATAATTTAAATAATATTTAAAATTAAAATTATATTGGATAAAAATGTCCTTAATCAGTTGGAATTTTAGTTGGCTAGTGATGTTAATTTTTTATTTGAAATTATCATAATCACTTTAGGTCCTTATTTAAAAAAATAATATCATTTCAAGTCTTTGTTTAAAATATTCCCTTAAAAAGGCTAGCTCCATCAATGATTGATGTGGCACTTTACAACTAGTGAGGATTTTCTCGCAATCATTAGAGTTTCCAAGTTTTAGGCTTCTTGAAAGTAATTGCAGAAGAATGAAATCCACTGCTGAGATGTAGGACAAAGAAGAGAAAGAAGAAAGGTCAAAATTTTAATTTTTCTTATTTATCTCCATATCCGTGATACGTGCTAATTGCAGAAGAACGTTGCAATGTTCAAAGTAGACTAATTCTCCACAAGATATGCGGTCATACGACGCAAAATACAAGAATGTCAACATCACAAGATCAACTTATCATATGCTAAATTGTGAACAACTTGCCATTACAACTCAAAACACACCCCATATTTACGGATCCTCTAAACTTGTCTCTATCAGGCAGGTTCGCTTAAAGAAGATTTTGCCACCAACTGAACTGCTAAAGGACTCCCTAGTTTGAGAACATCAGAATTCATGCCTTCTCTTTCTAAGAAACCTTCTTTCACGATCTTTCCATCATTGAGTCGGCGTTGAATCTTCAACATCTAATAATCTACTAGTCCGATGATCGTCCAATTTAAGCAAGTGCTCAGGTATATCTAGCCAAAAGTAATACCGCAAGTTGCGCAATGTATATCCAACAACCTCTTTGATCAGATCTTCCTCAGACCTGTCAAACAACACGAGATAAAAAAAGGACTTTTAATGGATGCACAACTACAACGACGACTCTATTTTGGTTGTCGCGCGAAGATCACGTGAAAGACGGTAAACAATGCATATGTTGAATTGAGTTTGTACCTGTAATTATCGTGTTCCCATCCTTTAATATTACCAACCTCTTTTAACACTTCGTAGCCTTCCCAAGTGGCATGGACGCCACCAGGACGTTCCCTACATGACCGGAAGAAGGCATATTGCTCGTGCGAAGATCTTGCGAAAGAAAGTAAACAAGGCATGAGTTGAAGTAAGTTTGTACCTGGCATCTTCATGGTCCCGTCCTCTAATGTTGGCATCCCCTGTGAGCGCTCGGTGGCCTTCCCAAGGGGCAACCATGCCACGGAAAGAATTCTCCCATGATTGGATGGCACGCCCGAATCTCCCTTTTAGGTCTCTCACGTCGGAGTATTTTACTCCGTAAAAAATGGGGAAGAGCTACGCGTGCCCCTTTTCTTCCCTGCGCTCTAACATTTTCGCGAGCTCGCGACGGCACCACTTGCTGGTTCCGTATTCTTCAGATAGGACTGTAATGAAGATTGTAGACCCTGTGATTGCGTTGAGCAGCTCAGAGCGAAAGTCCTCACCAATGGGAATGCTGGTGTCGTCTTTGAAAACAGAAACTCCGAAGTCCACGAGGTTGGTGTAGAGTTCTTTGATGAAGCCTTTGCGAGTATCGGTGCCTCTAAAGTTCAAGAATACGTTGTACTTGACAACCCGAGGACTTCTTGATATACCTTGCCGCAAGCGTGTCTGAACTGTGTGGACCACCGCCTTCACTAGTTCTTCTTGGCGCCTATCAAACACCACAATTGGTGAAAAGGATGGTGAATCGGGGTATAGGATAGGATGGAAAGACATGAAAGGAAGAGAAAGGAAGACAAATATGCGAAACAACCACCGGGAAAAACAATGGATGGACACAATCGCTTATTTGACTATTAAGAGTAAATTAATGCTATATTTGGTAGAGGTGATTAATAAGAAAAAAGAAGAAGAACGATTTAACACTGTACTTGGTAGGAGTGATATAAAGGAAGAGAGGAGAATCAAAAGATTAGAAGGAAAAAGAGAGAGAGAAACGAAGGGATTACCTTATAATATCGTTTGAATGCTAGTTAGAGATAGGACTGGAAAATAACATTTTATAGTAATAATTTAGACCCCAAAATCCCTTCATATTTTGAAAAATGCACATAAAACTGGCCTCACCCAATCTCTCTCGATCCTTCCATTTCTTTTCTTGTCTCTCTCTCTCTCTTTTTTATTATTCATGTCTCTTCCCTTCTATCCAAAGAAGACGACACCTGTAAAATCCTTTGTCTACCCTCTCAATCTCCTCTACCAAACACGTTGTTAAACAGAAAAATTAAATGAAAAAGAGGCTAAAGAAATTAAGAACTCTAGTCCCAATTTCCCAAACCATACGATTATTACGATTTAAGTTCATTCCATATCTTGCGAACCAAACAATGCGTGTCGAATATTATGAGGAAAGAAAGTAGAAAGAAAGATACAGGTGGCAATGAGGTCGGTCCCAGTCAGTGACCTTCCATGCTTGCAAGTAGCCCACTCCTTCAAGTGCTCTCTGCAGTCCCTCGATGTCAGAATGGCGGGCCTTAACAGAATTCCATATCTCGTGTCGCACGACCCAGGGATCCACTCCGTCGAACATGGGCAAGACCATCTGCGCTCCGCTTCTCTTACGCTCCATCATCTGGGCGAGCTCACGGAGGCACTGTTTGCTGGACAAATAGTTGCTCGAGATGACGGGGATGCAAATCTTGGACTGCTGGGCGGCTGGGTCAGGAAGTCGTGACGATGAGCCGGGCGCCTGGCTTTCATCACGCCCTTTTACAGAGACTCCGGCGGCCGCAAGGTTGGCATGGAGGCGGTCGGGCAAAGCCTCGTGATGGAGGGAGGACTCGCGAGCGGCAAGGATTGCACGGAAGAAATCGAGGGAGGACTTGGCTTCAAAGCTTCCTTCAAAGCTCAAATACACGTCGTAACGTGTGGAGCCTCCTCCAACAGGACCGGCATGAGAAACACATAAAGGCGGAGAATCGTCCATTGATTTGCGATCATGGGCAACGACCTGCGCACCGCTGGCGTCCCCCTTGATCACCGTCGGAGTCAAGAACACCATTCTCGGGTTTCCCATTCCTCCATAAGGAAAGCTTTGAGGCAACACCAGCAAATCAAACCTCTCCCACTCATAATCTCCAAACAACTGTTCCCCAAGTCTTATCATGTCCTCTGTCCAGGCGAACTCCGACGCGGCTGCTTCTAGCACCGCGGGCGCCGCCTCCGAGTAAACTCTAGTCCTAGGCCCGACATCCCTAAAGCTCAATTCCCCGACCGCAAACGCAAACAGATAAGGCGGAATCGGCTGCTCCATCAAGAACTCCTCCACCACCCTCCCCTCCGCGCACCACAGCGCGTCTCCGCAGGGCAGCGCCGCCCCCTCCCCGGCCACCGGAGGGCGGCGATCCACGTGGCGAGCGGACATCACCGCGGAGAGCTGGCGCGGGACGTTCATCCGGGCGGAGTAGCAGATCCGCGCCGCGGGGGTGTCCTGGCAGGGGAAGACCGCGCGGGCGTGGATCGACTGGCACTGCGTGTAGACGAAAGGGAAGACCTTGTTGAACGTCTGAGGCGGGTTCAGCCATTGCAGGGCCGAGGACGCAGGGGTGGTGGAGTACACCACGAGGACGGAAGAGTGGTTGGAGAGGGAGACGACCAAGTTCTGGCCTTTGATGGGGTCGGGTTCGGAGAGCGAGAAGGGAAGCGGGTTTCGGGTCTGAGGGTCGAGGACGGAGAGGAGGGTGAGGGAGCGGGTGTCGAGGAAGAGGGGGCCGGAGTGGGGGGAGGAGAGGGAGAGGAGGGCGGAGGAGTGGATGGTGGAGGAAGGGAAGTCGAAGTAGAAGGAGAGGTGAATGTGGGTGGTGAAGGGGTGGCCGGAGTCGGTGAAGGAGTGGGGGTCTAAGGGCGCCATGGAAGAGGCGGAGACAGGCAAGGCATTCAAGGTTGAGTGACTTAGCTAGGGCAGCTAATGGATGCCACCGCAAATATGGGAATAATCTTTAATTTACTTTAATTTAATTAACTTTACCCTCGTTCATAAACTGCTTTTTTTTTTCTTGGGGTCCGTGTTCACAAAGTACTTTAGTAGCTAATTATTAGATCGTTTAAAGATTAGATGATTATTGGTCAAAAACCTTCTTTTTAGTGTTTATTATATGATAGTTTGTATAGAGAATAGGGCGAAATCCACGTCATTGCTAAGCGTTCATTAAAGGTCTAAATTTATTTCTCGAAAAATTGTAGAAACAGATGTAAGCTAGATTTCCGCGAATGATGGGATAAGGTGGGCTTTCAAATGCAAAGGCTTTGACAATATATGTGAATAGCGCTTACACGAATCGAGTGCACTTGGTATTACTTTCTATTTTTCTCAAGTCCATAAGAAAATTGCTATGGATGCGTTAACAAATTGGTCTTTCACTAACCATGAAAATGGAGATAAGCAATAATCGCAATCTCCTCAAAACTGCATCAATGTAGATAGCTATTTCAAAATTCGAACGACTACAAGTAAGGAAAGCATAGGACTGAGGCATTGCCAAATTGCTACGAGGAAAACTATTTTATTTGGTGATGTTTGCGAAGAACGTTGCAATGTCCAAAGTAGACTAAATCTTTGCAAGAAGATACACGGTCATACAATGCAAAATACAAGAATGTCAACATCACAAGATCAACTTATCATATGCTAAATTGTGAACCACCGGCCATTATAAGTCTTAATGCATCCAATCTCCACCGTCTGGCGTGACAAAACAACTCAAAACACACCCCATATTTACGGACCCTCTAAAACTTGACTCTATCAGGCAGGGTCGCTTAAAGAAGATTTTGCCACCAGCTGAACTGCTAAAGGACTCCATGGTTTGAGAACATCAGAATTCGTACCTTCTCTTTCTAAGAAACCTTCTTTCACGATCCTTCCACCATTGAGTTGGCGTTCAATGTTCAACATCCAATAATCTACTAGTCCGATGATCGTCCAATTTAAGCAAGTGCTCAGGTATATCTAGTTGAAAGTGATGCCGCAATGTGCTCAATGTATATTCAACAACTGCTTTGATCAGTCCTTCCTCAGACCTGTCAAACAACACGAGAAAAAAAAAAGGACTTTCAATGGATGCACAACTACAACGAGGACTCTATTTTGGTTGTCGTGCGAAGATCAAGTGAAAGACGGTAAACAAGGCATATGTTGAATTGAGTTTGTACATGTCACATCACCAACCTCTCTTAACATTTCGTAGCCTTCCCAAGTGGCATGGACGCCACTAGGTCGTTCCCTACATGACCGGAAGAAGGCATATTGCTCGTGCGAAGATCTTGTGAAAGCAAGTAAACAAGGCATGAGTTGAAGTAAGTTTGTACCTGGCATCATCATGGTCCCATCCTCTAATGTTGGCATCCCCCGTGAGAGCTTGGTGGCCTTGCCTACGGGCAACCATGCCACGGAGACGATTCTCCCGTGATTGGATGGCACGCCCGAAATTCCCTTCTAGGTATTTCAGTTGGGAGGGTCTTACTCCGTACAAAATGGGGAGGAACATGTGTCCCATTTTTTTTCCTGCACTTAAATTTTCATGAGCTCGCGAAGGCACCACTTGCTGGTTCCGTATTCTTCAGATATGACCGCAATGTAGATTGTAGACCTTGTGATTGCGGTGAGAAGCTCGGAGCGAAAGTCCTCACCAATGGGTATGCTGGTGTCGTCTTTGAAAACAGAAATTCTGGGGTTCATGAGGTTAGTGCAGAGTTCTTTGGTAAAGCCTTCGGGAGTATCGGTGCCTCTAAAGTTCAAGAATACGTTGTACTAGACAATCCGAGGACTTCTCGGTGTACCTAGCCACAAGCGTGTCCGAACAGTTTGGACCACCACCTTCACTAGTTCTTTTAGGCGCCTATCAAACACCATAATTGGTGAAAAGGATGGTGAATTAGGGCAAAGGATCAGGATGGAAAGACATGAAAGGAAGAGAGAGGAAGACAAATACGCGAAACAACCACCGGGAAAAACAATGGGTGGACACCATCGCTTGTTTAATTAATAAGAGTAAATTAACCCTATATTTGGTAGAGGTGATTAATAAGAAAAAAGAAGGTATTAAGACTGTACTTGGTAGAAGTGATTAGAAACGCAGAGAGGAGAATTTAAAGATTAGAAGGAAAAAGAGAGAGAAACGAAGGGATTACCTTATAATATCGTTTGAATGCTAGTTAGAAGGAATGGAAAATAATATATTATGGTAATAATTTAGACTCCTAAATCCCTTCATATTTTTACAAATGCACATAAAACTGGCCGCACCCAATCTCTCTCGATCCTTCCCTTTCTTTTTTATTTATTTATTTATTTATTCTCTTCCCTTTTATCCAAACAAGACACCCCCTGTAAAATCCTTTCTTCCCTCTCAATCTCCTCTACCAAACATGTTAAACAGAAAAATTAAATGAAAAAGAGGCTAAAGAAATTAAGAACTCCAGTCCCAAATTGCCAAACCATACAATTACTAAAATTTAAGTTCATTCTATATCTTGCGAAACAAACAATGCGTGTCAAACATTATGAGGAAAGATAGTAGATAGAAAGATTCGGGTGGCAACGAGGTCGGTACCAGTCAGTGACTACCCATCCTCGTAAGTAGCTCACTTCAAGTGCTCCCTGCAGTCCCTCGATGTCAGAATGGTGGGCCTTAACAGAATTCCATGCCCAGCGTCGCACGAACCTGGGATCCACTCCGTCGAAAATGGGCAAGACTGTCTGTAGTCCGCTTCTCTTACGCTCCATCATCTGGGCGAGCTCACGGAGGTACTGTTCGTTGGACAAGTAGTCGTTCGAGATGATGGGGATACAGATTTTGGACTGCTAAACGGCCAGGTTGGGAAGTCGCGACGATGAGCCGACTACCTGGCTTTTATCGCGCCCTTTTTACGGAGACTCCGGCAGCTGCGAGGTTGGCATGGAGGCGGTAAGGCAAGGCCTCATGATTGAGGTAGGACTTGCGACCGGCAAGAATTGCACGGAAGAAATTGAGGGAGAACTTGGTGCCAGAGCCTCGTTCAAAGCTCAAAAACACGTCGTAACGTGTGGAGCCTTGTCCAACAGGACTAGGATGAGAAACACATAAGGGCGAAGCATCGTCCATTGATTTCTTTTGTATCCTGATAAATTCCACGGCTTCTCAGCTGGCTTATATATTGTCCAAAAAGAAGAAACAAAGTCTCATGCCGACATAAAGATGGACCTTTTATTATGTTTATATACCGGTGGTCATGACCTAACCCTTTCCAACTAGGGAATGAGAATTAGGTGTAGGGACATTTGTTTGTAAAACAGTCTAAGCAAGCCTCCTCAAAAGAGATAGTTTCAAGAGTTACGTCTAGTCAGGGCGCGTTTGGTAACGATTCTGTTCCCGGGAACAAATTCTGATTATAAATAATTCTTTTTTATTCTGTTTTCGGAAATAATTTCTAAGCATTTTAAGCCATTTGGTAACTGTCCAAAATTTCTGATTATGGAATAGAATTGCGTTTGATACCGTGCTCATTGATTATGTTTCAAATTAATTTCTTTAATTTTTTTTTACTTTTTCTTTTCTTTTCTTTTCTTTTCTTTTTTTCCTTTTTCTCCTATTGTGGCTGGTCGCCGATGAGGGCCCGCGACCTCACTGGAGCATCGCTGGCCCTCGGTGAGGCTGAGCCTCGCCGGGGTTGGGCGAGGCCTACCTAGCCACCGGTGAGGCTCGCCCAAGCTTGGCAAGGCTCAGCCTCGCTAGATAGTGGCCAAGCGGGCCTCGCCGGGCCTGGGCGAGGCCCACCTGACCACCGGCGGGGCTGGGCGAGCCTCGCTGGTGGCTGGGCTTGCCTCCGGCGAGCTCGCCCTGGCCTAGCGAGCCTCCGATGAGCTCGCCAAACCGGTTGTCAGCGATTGGCAGCAAGCGGCGGCGGTGAACGGTGGCGGACAGCAACCGCGGGATGGCAGTCGATGAAGAAAAAGAAAAGAGAAGAAGGAGAGTTGGTTTTGATTATTAAATTTGTTCCCAAAACAAAAATAAACTTTTTTTTTAATTCTTGATTTTGTTCCAAATCTACTTCCGGGAACAAAAAAATAGAAATTTGTTCCCAAGAACAAAAATTTTACCAAACGCGATTTTGTTCTCAAACTGCTCCTGGGAACAAAAGATCAGAATCAGTTACTGTTGGGATGGTTACCAAACAGGTACTCAGTGGGCATGCTCGATCCATTAATTACGAACTTGGCTCTCCTAAACTCATGCCTCACACGATATCGAATGTTCGATTTCAATCAATTAAGTCTATGCAAATTTTAACTAAGGAGTCACCACTAGCTTTTTTTTGAAGTCGACTAAAAACCCAATAAGATATGGAATGATATCAGTTATTTACACAACCAAAGATTCTAAATTCGGGGACTTGATTAAAGGTTAATGCCCTCTTGATACTTGATCACATGATAGCTAACGCCATAGCAATCTATTAAAAAAAAAAATCTGATATCTGCCCTAACCATACTAGAGTATAAAAGTAACACTTAAATGCACAATTAATTATAATGACAAAAGAAAGCATATAAGCATCCTAATATCGTCCCTACAATTGAAAATAAGACAACACAAAACAAAAAATCCCTTTGTAAAGCCCTAAAGACTTATCCAATTTTAATTTCTAAGGATTTTCTAAAATTATTTATTTATTTATTCATTTTCTGGTTTTTCTTAAAAAAAATTATCTGAATTTTTAATTATTTTTATATTTGGAATTTTTCATTTTTATATTTATTATTATTATTATTATTATTATTATTATTATTATTATTATTATTATTATTATTTGTGATATTAATATACAAGAAATTCGGACCAGGTCAAGGGACCCAACCCACCTTAACCGACCCGAATCCTATTGGATCTGGTTGGATTGAAAATGTTGATGCCCACTCAGAAATAAGTAAACCAACCCAAGAATGCTTCTCTCTTTTTTTAAAAAAAAAAAATTAGGCCCAAACTCTAAAAGAACTTAACCCATAACAAACAAACCATCAGCCCACCATGCAAGCCAACCCTCAGCCCATTGGCCTTGTTCTTCATCGAACATGAACGCCTGCAACTCGCTTTTGCATAACCAAAAGTCCCGACGCCGGCACCATCGCTCTAGTCGTGCCGTTACCGGAATGCACGTCACCGCCTAAACACCTCTCTCTGCTAGTCATCCACTCCGACCAACAACACCCAACTCCGGCAACCGCAACAACAAAAGGAAATAACCATACCGAAGCTAACATTTTTGATTCCAGGTTTCCAGCAAACAAACAGTCACTAATGCATTAAAATGGGAAGAAATGCTAACTAGGAAGGCCTTAAACCGCAGGACTCGCCGGTGAGGGGGAAACAAAGAGAAAAGAATGATATCAGACGTAGATTCACAATTTAAGAACAAAAGCCTTAAACGGGCTTCCAAAGATCGATCTGACTACATGGGTTTCAGCACTTCACTTAAGCATTCCATCAAACAGTCGATACGCGATTTAACAAACGTGTTCCAGAGTGAAATTTATTGCAATCTTCGCACCAGAGATGATGCATACAAATCTAAATAGACATGTTTCGTGCCAGAACTGTCTTAGTTTCCGACGATTCACTTAAAATTTTTTGCGATCCGATTTGGTGTTCTTGAGGTTTTGTACTTCGTTCAGGCAATAGATCAAACAGTCGGCGTGCACTCATGAGCGTGGGTTTCAAACACAGATTTGCGACATACACAGTCCAAACACAGTATAGCAACGCCCGACTATCAAGATACATCATGGGTATAACTCGGTTTTGCTTGATTTGTTTGAAAACTCAAAAGATCGAATACGGTGATACCATGCCTCACGGACAGAACAGAATAGGGCTCGAGCGGGCTTACCTGGTTCGGGAACGGGGTGTTCGTCGCCGAACAATCGACGGCGGAGCTTCGACTGACGGTGAGCAGCCTCCCTTTTCGTCTAGGGATTTCGTCTAATGGCCGAACGCTCAACACTCAGCCATGAACAGCACGCTGGCCGGCGGTCGGGCAAAGGCTTCTCCAATGGCCGAACCACCTTCTGCTCTTTTTTCTCTCGATCGAGCACCTCTCGAATGGCTGGACTCTGTGTCCTTCTCTCTCTGCTCTCCCTCAAGGTAGTATCGTATCTATGTATGAAAGAAAAGAAAAAGGCCTCCACCCAGAGAGAACGAAGAACGAAGAAGAAGCCAAAAACCCCCTTTGAGCTCTCCCCTCTAGCTATCTTCAAGGTCGGCTAGCTCATTCAAGTCTCCCTTTCTTGGCCAGCAACCCCAAAAACCAGAGAACCCAGCCCCCAAGCTCTCTCCATTTTCTGGTTTTTCTCTCGTGCGACCCCCACCTTCGCTTACGCACTCCAAGCTCGAATCTTTTCTGCTATGCTTCTCGCTCATTCGCCCACCTCTCTTCTGACAACATTCCCCAATATTCCTCCGTTGCTCAGGTCGTGGTGGCGTCAGCCTTCATGCGCCCGCCCCAGACGCGACGGCGTCTCGCTTGCGTGTGCGAAAGCGAAAGAGCAGGGTTCTCTGGATGCCACCGAAAATTTAGGAATCATCGTTAATTTACTTTAATTTAATTAACTATACCCTCGTCCATAAACTACTCTTTTTTGTTTTGTTTTTTTCTTTTTTTGGGATTTGTGTTCATAGACTACTTTACTAACTAATTATTAGATCGTTAAAAGATTAGATAATTGTTGGTCAAAAACCTTCTTTTAAGTGCTTATTATATGACAGTTCGTATAGAGAATAAGGCAAAATACATGTCATTGCTACTTATTAATTAAAGGTATAACTTTATTTCTCAAAAAATTGTAGAAATAGACGTGAGCTGGATTTGCACGAATGGTGGGATAAGGTAGGCTTTCAAATGCAAAGGCTTTGACAATATATGCCAATAGTGCTGCAGTGAATTGAGTGCACTTGGTATTACTTTCAAATTTTCTCGGTCCAGAAGAAAATTGCTATGAATGCTTTAACAAATTGGCCCTTCAGTGACCGTGAAAATGGAGACAGACAATAATAGCAATCTCCTCAAAACTGCATCAATGTAGATAGCTGTTTCAAAATTCGAACAACTACAAGTCAGGAAAGCATGGTATTGAGGCATTGCCAAATTGCTACGAGGAAAACTACTTCAGTTTCGTGATGTTTCCGAAGAACGTTGCAACATTCAAAGGAGATACGCGGTCAGACAAAGCAAAATACAAGAATATCAACATCACAAGATCAACTTATCATACGCTAAATTGTGAACCACTTACCATTAGGCAGGGTCGCTTGAAGAAGATTTTGCCACCAGCTGAACTACTAATGGACTCATCTGTTTGAGAATATCAAAATTTAGGATAAGTACACTAGAAGTATCAAAAATTGTTTACAACGCTCACTTTAGTACAAAAAATTTTCACCGGCTCACTTAAATCCTAGATCGGAAAAAAAAAAAAAAAGAAAAAGAAAATGATCATTTAAGTGCCGAATAGAAATTCCGGCCAAATTGATTAGAGAAAAGTGCTAAAAAAAGTCCTAAACATTTTGTATTTGTGTCAATTTAATTATAAACATTTTTCTGGTGCCAATTTAGTCATAAACCTTTTTACTTAGTGCTGACTCAGTCATTTCCGGCCAATTTTGGTTGGATTTTGCTGACTGGACGCCAACCAGCTGACGTGGCTTGATCGGTGCTGATGTTGACAAATTTTAATAATATTTTAGTATTTTTGAATTTTTATTTTTATTTTTTCCCTCCCCTCCACTAGTTGGTCGCCGGACCTCGCTGACCACCTCGCCCTCGCCGGCGCCGCCCAAGCAACGATTCGGCGAGGTCGAGCCTCATTGAATCCGGCGAGGGCGAGCCTCGCCCATGGCCGGTGAGGCTTGACCTCGCCAGCCCGGTGCTAGGTCGCCCTCGTGGCCTAGGTAGTGCTGGCAAGGCTCGCTCTAGCTAGATCGCTGACCATGGGCGAGGCTCGATCCTCGCTGAATCCGACAAGGGCGAGCCTCGCCGCCCAACGCGAGGCCACCCTCATGGCCACTGTCGAGCTAGGCGGCGAGGGCGAGGTGGTCGGCGAGGGACGGCGAGGTCGACCCCGCCGGCCATCGCCTTTGGTCAGTCGCCAAGGTCCGGTGACCGGCTGGAGGAGGGGAGGGAAAAAATAAAAATAAAAACAAACTTCTAAAATATTAAAATATTATTAAATTTGTCTACATCAGCATTGATTAGACCACGTTAGCCTGCCAGCGTCCAGTCAGCAAAATCTGGCCAAAATTGGCCGGAAAGGACCAAATTAGTAAAAAGGTTTATGACTAAATTAGGACCAAAAAAAGATTTATGACTAGATTGACACAAATACACAAAGTTTAGGACTTTTTAAACACTTTTCCCAATTGATTACGTATCATTTATAATTGAATTTATAATATAACTTGGCAATTTTTTTATAAACTCCAATCTATGTGGCATGTTTGGCATGAAAGTGATGCTTTTTCATAACAACTGGCATTGAAATGATCACTTTATACAAAATTTGACGCTCAAATAATCATTTTAAATAAAATCTGACACCCAAATGATCAATACTTACGACTTTGTTAAAGGGTTATGTGCTGACTAAGCATGCCTGTAAGCCACATAAGATTGATAAATTAATAAATATAACCACATCAGATTATTGACAACCCAGATTAGAGTTGACACTTAAATAATAGTTTTTTTCTTTTCTTTTTTTTTTTAAAAATAGCACCTAAGTGATCTTAAAAAAATTTTAGCACTAAAATGAGTATCGTACCCTAGAATGGTACGGGTCTTAGACAATATTTGTTGCTTTAACAGGCGACTATAAAAAATACGGGTCTTGGAAAAGTTGTTCCCCATTCAAGTTACCGTAAAAAAGTACGGGTCCTGAAAAGTGATTTCCATTTCAAGCGATTGTATAAAGGTACGGGTCTTGGAAAGTGAATCCCCGTTTAGGCGACTGTAGAACTGTACGAGTCGTAGACAATATTTATTGCTCTAACATGCGACTGTAGAAAGGTATGGGTCCTGGAAAATCAATTTTTTTTCGTCAAGGCAACCGAAGATATGGTCAGCTCCTAGACAACCAAATATTGCGATACTGGACGACCGTAGAAAGATACGGGTCTTGGACATGTAACACCGACTATCTTGAATTACTCTACACTCTTTGAAGGTAAGTTAGTTCAGGTGGGTTCCTTTACCATTTGCATTAGCATTTCCATGCATCATACAAATTGCATTCCAAAATGGGATTTATTTTCCAATAAAAAAAATCAAAAATCATTTATTGTTGACACCTAATTTTGGAAAATCTAGGAAAATAAAGAAAATAAAAATTGCATCAAAACAGATAAAAGGAAAAAATGAAAAAGATGGGGGAAATTGATTTGATTGATTATGCATGAAAATTTGAAATTATGATGACTATTCGGATTTTGTTAAATGCAGAAGCAATTTAAAAATCAAGTGAATAAATGGTAAGAATGGAGGAAACTGAGCAAAATCGAGCTGATTGCGAAATTACATTCTAATTTACAGCTTTGATTTAATGCGACAGAAGATGGAAACTCGAAAAATACCATACGAATCGGCCATCTAGAATCACTATAAAAGAGAGCTTCATTTTTTGTGACTAGGTGGATTGGTCGAAAAAAATTGAGAGCAAATACATGGTGAGGTTGAGTGGAATTTTGAAAAAGAAGAAGAGGAAACCCTAGTGGGACTGTTCATCTTCTTCGCGGGGCACCCCTTGCCCGCGTCGGCGCCGCGTTTGCGCTGGTCACCAAGCCGGCACTGCCGCCGCCAGCCGCTACCGCGCCTCCGCCACCGCCGCTTCACCGGTCTCCCTGTGAAGCCCACCGCAACGACCCGGCGCCGCGCCTTGCTCGCCGACGTTCCTTGCAACTCGCCGATCTGCGCCAAAGCCGCAGCCCGCAGCGGCCGCGACCCGATCCTCGTATCGCCGAGCCGCCTCGTCGCCGGTCTCGCAAGCACCGAAGTCTTGCCGCTCCTACATGCCTCCACTTGACGCCCGAAGCTCGCGCGCTCCGACGCTGCCTCCGCTCGGACGCTGCCTCCGCTCGCCATGTGCGGATCTGAGAACCCCCGCAGCAGCCGTGACCCAAGTGCCCTTGCTCCGCCTCCGCCTTCGCCGATCTGCAGCACTAGGAGTCCCGTCAACCCTCGCTGCCCTGCGCCAGACGTGTTGCTCACTGTGCCCTCGCTGAAACCCCCAACCAGCGGCCAATATATTTTTTTTTTAAAGAAAAAAAGTTAAATTAGGCATTTTTGCTTTACTTTATTAGGCAAGTTTAGGTTTTTCTTTATTATTATTTCTTTATATGTTGTTTTCTTTGGTTGAAATACCTATTTATGCATAATGGGAAATCCCAATATATCACCTGATTCGCAACTGCGTCAGGGTTTTTTAGTTCATCTATAAGGCTTTATATGAAATAATTAATCAAGTGGAAATAAAGTTGATATTTTGATCTTTGAGGCTTAAGATCAATTTATTGATTTTACTAGCTTATTTTATTTATCTTGAAATATGTTTGAGTTAGAATATTGCATGTTTTAGGGTTATTTGCATATTTAGGTTAAACATTCTATTTATCGTGAATTTAAAAAAATAAAAAAAAATCAAATTAATTAATTTAGGATGCTAGTTTTATTAGTATTTGAATTGGATGTTAAATTTTAATTTTGGAAAAAATGAAAAGCCACAAAAAAAAAAAATCATCATGCATATGTCATGTAGAGTTAAGGGACATTTTGTACGTCATGGCATATTAGGGTAAAATTGCACTTAGTTTAGTTTTAGATAATATTTTTCTTAATTTACTATAAGTTTAGTTATTTTCTTAAATAGATTGCATTTTAGGATTATTTGGGTTAAGAAAATATTTTAGTTGAAATTAGGATTTAGCTCAACCTAATTCCTAATACAAATTGAATAGGATCTTAATCTAATTATATAATTTTCACATTTTTCTAATTTTGAATTTCATAAAAAAATACAAAAAATGTCTTAGAATAAATTAGTTTCAATCTCTAGGATAGATTGCATTCTTTTAAGGAAAAAAATATTAAAAAATGTCATGTGCATGTCATTAGGATTAGATTCATGAAATCCATGCCATTTAGTGATTGTTGCTAGGTTAATTTAATTAGAAATTGCATGTCATTAGAATTAGGTCATTTAGTTAATTTTGCATTGCATATCGCATGATTTTCATTAATCAAGTGAAAACAAAAAAATTGAGTGGTAATTAGAAATCATATCTAGGATTGTTGATGTGGATTTTAATTTAACATTGCAGATGCTTTCGTTGCTTTGAGATAAGTTTTTGCAATTTATTCATTATTTATCTAGGTGTTAAATTGATGGCTTGCGCACTTGCATGATCGCCTCACATGTTAGGGAAATAGATTTAAAATCAATTTAAGCCGCCTACAATTTTTTTTTTGAAAATAAAAGAATGGTATCGAAAGGGCATTAGAGAAATCTAGTGTAACCAAGTTCTCGTACCCATAGTCTCTGATTCGTAGGTGTAAAGTAGAACTCCCGTTACTTTACTTGAGTTTCTAATCGACTCACCAAAAAATAGATTAGTGGCGACTCCTAGATAAAATCTATCTACATGTTAAGAATTTGAACATAAGTCACGAATTGGTATGGGTTTGGGAGAGCCCGAGTTAAGTCTAGGCTTAATAATCCATTAGCCAAATTTTAGGTGGTTCACCCGAAAAATTGGTTACGACATTCTTTGCATGCGCATGATCAAAATTAAGGTCTCAATTTATCTTTGAAGGCAACATCTGTGAGCTCACCTTCAAAGAGGGGCAGCTGTTAACACCTAAATTTTGACAACCCATTTAGTTATTTATCGCATTAAAAAATTAGGGATTAATTTTTCACCCCTAAGAAAAAAATATTAATTAATTGCATAACATATAGTTTTAGGAGCATTTTTTTTGTTTGCATTGGACTAGAGACGGATGGATTTGACTTGATGGTTCAGAACTTTAATTTGACGAGTTGGACTAAGCCCACGAAGAGAGCAAATTGGCCCAAGCCCATTATTTTTTGATGATCAAAAATTATTTTGTGAGAAATAGAGATTTCATATTTTTGGTAATATGACGATGTTTATTAATATCTCCGAATAGGGCAAGTAAGACAAAGAGATATTGCGAGCTTATGTTTGCAAGATTTGGAATTTGAGAAAATCGCATCGCAATCTTGAACCTTTAGCAATATGTGATAAGATCGGTGGAAAATATTCGGGAGGAAATCTTCGTATAAGCTAAAAAAACCTAATTCCTTCTCCTATAAAAAGGCTGTGCATGTATGTTTTTTTTGGGGGGGGGGCTTTTCTTTCGGTTTTCTAGGTCAAAAATTGAAGACAAAAGAGAAAATTTCGAGGTCAACAATTCAGCCAAAAAGAAGAAGTTTCGGTTCTTGAGGAAAAGCAAAAAAAGCCAGTAGGAACCTTTTCCCTTAAGCTAATAGGAGCTCCTATTCATCTTCCTCAGTGAGCCGACACCTCCACCTGCTGCCCAAGTTGCCGATCACCACCGTGCCAGTGCTAGCTCGCCGCACCACCTCTGCTCCTCCTGCCGAACCCCCTCGCCAGTCACCGCCGCTCCTCCCATGACAACCCGACGCCTCCTCCCTTTCGCCCGTCGTTGCGTCTGCCGTCCCACCTCACCTGCAGCCCGCACCAGTGGGAGATCTGCCGCCCACCTCACCCATGAGCTCGCGTCATCCACTGCACTCTCACCACCGCCGTGCCTCTACCTATGAAGCCCTGCGAGCGCCGCCCTGCAGCCGTTCAAAGCTATGCCTCACCGTCGCTGCTCCCGCACCCTCTACCTTGGCTTCTGCTCCGTCTTTTCCCCCTCCCAGCCGCGACGCAGCCACTGCTATCCCTCTTCCCGATGCCAGCAGGTCCTGAACCGAACGCCAACCCCCTTACACGCCGCTCCGAGCCCTCTCCGAGCGACGCCGTTGCAACATCCGTGACTCCAATTGCCTTTGCTGCCGTGTCCGACGACCACGTTTGCAACACCTCCGAGTGATGTCCATAGCAGTTCGCGGTCGGCCCTCATCGGAGCTCTAGTGACCCACCATCACCGCGACCCATCCTTGAGCCATACCGAGCCCATTGCATCCACGAGCCGCCGGTCGTTAAATCTCGTTTAGAATAAAATTCAAATTAGGTAGTTATTTATTTATTTATTAATATTTTGCTTCTTTATCCGAAGTATTCCTTGATATATCCGATTGGAAAACCCTGATATATCATGATATTCGCAATTCGAGTAACCTTAGAGATTAACAGTCCGATTGTTGCGCTCGAAATATGACTCGCAATTGCATGGAAAATCGCCAATCCGATCTCACGATCGAGATTTGATTCGCGGTTTTATTTAAAATTGACCAATCCGATCCCATGCACGGGATATGATTCATCAATTTATGGATATCAATCTTATCTTGCTGGATGTGCTGTCGTGTTATTTGAATCGATTTTATTTTCGTAAAAAAAAACAAAAATATCTGAGTTAGATTAGGTTCTTTGCTTGTTTTAGGGTTGTTTTGCATGTTTAGAATAGGAAATTTAGTTATTTCGAAGAAATAAAAATCCAAAAAAAGGGCATTCATTTAGGATGTTAGATTTTCTTTTCGTTAGTTTAGATTGCACGTTTAATTATGTGTCAATTTTAATTTCGAATTTCATAGAAAAGAAAAAGAAAAAAAATAAAATTAGGGCATTCTTTGCACTCGTTGCATGTTAGGATAAGATTGCATGTTTAATTTTTTAATTAATTATAGGTTTAGATAATTTCTCCTAGATAGGTTGCATTTTAGGATTACTTGGTTAAGATAATGCTCTAGTTTAAATTAGGATTTGGCTTAACCTAATTCCTAATACAAATTGGATGATATCTTTACCTGCATATATAATTTTCGCATTTTTCCTAATTTCGAATTTCATGCAAAAATACCAAAAAAAAAAAAAATTGTCTTAGAATACAATAATTCTCTAGGATAGACCACATGCTCATTAAGAAAACACAAAAAATTACTCACGTCATATAGTTTAGGTCATATTGTTATGCCATATCACTTCATGTTAGATTAGTAACATTACATTACATAAAGCATGATTCTCATTAAACAAGTGAAAAAAAAAGTAATTGCGTGTTAATTAGAAATCATATCTAGGATTGTTGATGTGAATTCTGATCTAACATTGCAATGCTTTCGATGTCATGAGGTAAGTCCTGTAATTTATTCACTGCTTTATCTAGGTGTTTTTTTTTTGGTCGATACTTTATTTGGGTGTTAAATTGGTGGTTTGCGCACCCGCATGGTAACCTCACATGTTAGGGAAAGAAATTAAAATCAATTCAAGCTGCTCACAAAACATTTTTTTCAAAATAAAAGAGAAATGTATTGAAAGGGCATTAGAGAAATCTAACGTAACCAAGTCCCCGAACTGACAATCTCTGGTTCGTAGGAGTAAAGTAAATCTCTCGTTACTTTACTTGGATTTCTAATCGACCCACCGAAAATAGATTAGTGGCGACTCCTGATTGAAAAAATCATTTGCATGTTAAAATTTGAACCTAAGTCGCGAATTGGTATGGGCTTGAGAGAGCCTGAACTAAGTTGAGGCTTAGTAATCCATTAGCCAAATTCTAGATGGTTCACTCGAAAATTTAGTTGCAACAAAGGGTAAGAAAGTGCATATTCCTAGGCTATACACAAGGTGAGAGGGGTTATCGATTGTGGTGGCCAGAGTTAAATTTTGATGAGTCTCCAGTACTTATGGTTAGGAGTAATTATAGTAATATTCAAACGAATCTGAATGGTGTTCAGCTTGAGGTGGAGTTGCGACCAGAAACTCCTGAGGTAGCGAGTACGAGTACTAGCAAAGTAATCGACACAGATGGTGCTTGTAGTGAGATGGAGCCTATAGAGCCAATGGTTGCTGTAACTGCTGATATTGACAAGGTATATATTTGATCTCTTGATAGATATGGATGCAACAATGGTTTTGCTTTATCTGCGGTTAAGGAGGTTGTGTCGGAAAATCCTTGCAAAGCAATTAAAGGTGCATGTGGAGTTGGTATTCTAATGAGGTCCTCGGTTATGTCGAAGTTCAAGCAAAGCTTGGACTTGGATAATATTTGTGGCAGTTGAGCCCATCGGGGGCTATGGGAAAGTAGCGGCAGAGTTTGAATTTTTGCGAAGCGATTGCGACTTGGCTCAAACGTCGAGCCAATGTGGAGATTGTTAATATATGTCTCGAGTTTAAGCCCAATGCGAAATTCCGAATATTCCAAATTGGATATGTTGCTGGCATTCAAAATTGAGCAAAGAAGATCCGAAGATCAACTTCCCAAAATTCGAATCTGTGTTGGAGAATTTGGCTGCTAAAATAGGAAAGTCCAACTTTGACTTGGACTTGGATTTTGTTTAAAATATACGTAGATATGTTTTGGATAAAATCGGTTAAGATATGAAACAAAATCCTATGAGAAGTCGGCAAAAGAATAAGGGTCTCACTTATGGTATATAGACTTGTGGCCGTGGGTGGTAGAAGGTTGATCATGAAGAATTGGTCTTGAAGCGTCATCTTGTCATTGAGTGCTTGAGAGGGATTTTCTTTGTCATTCTTGTTCATGAATTACATCCAAGAAGATTTAGTGTTCAAGCCAATTAAATCTTGTGGTAAGATTTGCGTGTAATTCTTTCGTAAAATTGAGAGATTATTTATTTAAGAATTTTGAAGCTAAACACTACGTGCGTTATTGGGTGTAATTGGGGCTTAGGAAACACCAAGAGAGTGTTTGAGTGACTCGAGTGCGCAATCTCCTTGTATCGTTTGATTTATAGTGAAATTCGTCGCTGCTCTCTCCGTGAACGTAAGTCTTTATAACTGAACCACGTAAATCTGGTATCCGATTTATTTTATTCTTCTGTCTATATTATTGTTCGATTACTTGCCTTCCGCAACAACTTTGTCCTTCCCCGGCATCCTCCTCCCTTTAAACTCATTAGCCAATGTCACAGTCCTTATATATATATTTGAGATAGGTTCAAAGGCATCTAACCTCGGTCCATAAAACCAAGTCAATCTTTTTCTCTATTTCGGGAATATTGGTTTTCAGGAATTCTAGGAACATTTTTATATCAATATTCAACGCAGCCCTCCCTTCCCTTTGGACCGCCTCCACAATTCTCCTCTCCCCATAAGTCGTAGATCCCCGTAAAAATTTTGAAAACAGCAAATAAACCATGAGGCAAAGATCCAAAACCCAATACATTTCGGCAAACTGCACATAATGATATATCAACACCCTGGACAAGGAAATTAACCCTATGAGTTCAATGCACAAGGGGCTGTGTTTTATGCTTCCAAGATGAATTTAGGTCAAGGGTTTGTTTGTTTCGAGGAAAACATTTTCTCATTTTCCTGCATTTGTTTTGCTTATGAAAAGAGTCAACATAAAATCTGTACTTGATTAACGGAAAACTATATATAAATTTAGGAAATGATTGAGTATTGACTCTTGAACCCAAAACTTTACATTTGAACACGGTACCCTTAATGCTAGTTCTCGAGTCTCCAACGTCGAGGCTGGTTCTATCAAGGCTGGGCCTGAGTCCATCGAGGTCAAGACGAGGGCTCCAACACCTAGGCACGAGTCCATTGATACCGGACTTGGTCCATTGATGGAGGGTAAATATGTCACATAAGTACACATTTGAGATTTTTATGTTACAAGAAAAAAAATTAGGGCAAATGTGTCACATCATGTATAATTTAGAGTTTTTGATGTTGTAAAAAATTTTCAAGGTAAATATGTCATAGAAGGCATAATTTTTTATGACTTTTTTCCTAATTTTTAAATGAATCACTTTTGAATGCTCAACATTGAGATTCTTTGAGAACTTACGTATCGTGTCAAACACTTCGATGTATGTCTAACAATCACCGATATTCAATCAACAAGTGTCAGATTTTTCAATACCGAATCAACTCTCCCGACACTCTCCAATACCCAAGTTGGGAATTCCAACATGTGATTTTAGAATTCCAACACGTGATTTCGACACGTATGTGGTCAATTAAAAATTTTCTATAATGAGATGTCAAAATGTAAATATGTAAAAAGAAAAATAAATGGGGAAATAAAAGAACTAATCTTTTCCTTTTTTCTAACTCTCACATCTTGTGACACAATTTACCCCCAAGTTTTTTTTTTTTTTTTGTGCTTTCTCTTCCCTTCCGAACATGAGAGTCCAAAATGTGAATTGTTTTTATTTCTTCAAGTTTTCTGAATTATTGAAATAGAGTTGAATTTATCAAATTGAAACAATAAATATATCAATAAATTGTGGATTTATGTTTTTATTGAAAATTTATTCTAGGCCTTCTTTTTATTATTGATTTATTTATGAATTTGAATAAATTAATTTGATTAAAATAATTATAAAAATAATAATTTATCATGTACATATAAATTGTGTCCCAACGTGTCAAAATTCTTTATTTTTTTTTTATGAATAACATGTCAGTGTACCGCCTTGGTGGCCGCGATGGTTTGAGCTCTCTCCTTCTCACGAAAGGGAGGAGTTCGAATCCCCTCACGATCGCTTGGGATCTTAAGCGTGACGTTGGGGTGGTGGGTCCTCCACTAGCGTCACCCTAGGGTTTGCTCGCCGACTGTCGGCCGTACGGGATTCCCTGGGTCATCAAAAAAAAAAAAAAACATGTCAGTGTCATGTATCACGTGTCGTGTATCGATGTCAATGTTATTTGGAGATGCAATAATGTTGCGCTATTGGGCATTTCTTTTTTACTCGGTTTCAAATCCTTCAATAGTGTCCAGATTCACTTGGGAGTTCAGCCTGAAGTCCAAGTGCATGATTGGCGTCGCGTTTGCCTTTTCCCAACCAGATTTGGGATGCTGCCGGACAAGAGAGGCGAAATTTGTGTTCCTCGTGTTTTTGGAGTTCTCTCTAATACCAATTGCTCTGTTACCGTCTCTTCTTTTGTGTAGTGCCTTGGATCTCGAACTTTATTTTCAAACCTTCAACTGCTAATCATTTTTTTTTTTTTTTTTTTGGGTTAATTACAATCACATGAACGTCTTTCTTTTTGAAAAATAATAACAAAAATGGCAGATCAGCTTTTTCCACTAGCAAAATTAGATAAAGCCGACAGATGAACTCAATTGTACTAATTTGATAAGTTTTAAAATTTAATAGGACATTTCGCAAGTTTTATGACTCAATTATATTTCAATAATAAAATAAAAATTTTAAACTTTTTTTTCTCACTTCTTCATCTTTCATTTATAATCATTGAGAAAATATTCAGTAATTTGATATCATATCAGCAACTTATGTGGTGTGTATTTTTTCACTCATATTCACTAACATATTGACATATGTCCACCAATCCATGTCAATAGTTGATATGGAATCTAAATTAAAAAATATTCTCTCTTCACCCCTAAGCTCTCTCTTCCTCCTTCGTCCACAGTTGCTAGACTTCCGCTACTCCTTGCTGTCGCCACCGGTGCCATGATTAGGCCAGCCACTGCGGCATCCAAGCCAGGCATGGCTGGCTTCCTTTGTCTTCTCCCTCTCATCGTTCCGTAGATCTCGAAATGTGACCATCCATGGCTGAAATCTTCATATCGCTCGTACACGGCCGTTGCCGACATCATGATGTTGTCTAGTTCGACCACCATTGCGTCTGAATCGAGCCACAATCATCTTCCTTTGTTTTTCTCTGCCTCATCGATCTCCATATCTCAATATCTGCCCGTCCATGACGTCGCCAGTCCATGCTCCGACCATCTTCCCTGTCATCTGTTCCTCTGTTTTTCTTTTGTTGTCCAAGCTTGCAGTCCATGGCTGTTGGGATCCCCAGCTTGTCATCAAGGCTCACGGCCATGGACAAGCTTTGGTCGCTAGATCTTCAGATGAGCCACTTCGCAAGCCATAGATAAGCTTAGGCTTGCAGCCATGGACGAGACTAGTTCTGAAGGCACGACTCCAGTTTAGATCAGGACGGGCAACGACTACAAGCCATCTGGACTTTGTTGCTTAAAATCGTGAGCAGATCTACAGTCATAGTAACTAGATTTGGACTTTGTTACTCGTAGTTGTTGCCGTCGGTGGAATGACAAACTCCAGTCGCGGCTCATTGCAATGTAGTTGCCGTCGGTGGATTGACCTGCAAAGCTTGCAGGCACTAGCTAACTGCAAGCGACGTCAAAAGGGGTAAGAGATGGTGGCCCGGCGGGGTTGTAGCTTGGGCTGAGCGCAAGCAATGCTAGAAGGGGTGGATGTGATGGTCAGACTAGGTGGCGCACTGTGATGGAGAGGAAAGAAAGAGAAAAATCAGTGGACACATGTCAACTAATTATTCGTCAAGGAATATTTCAAATAAGAGTTTAAAGTCCTCATATTCTTAAATAAGTTTTAAATAAAGACTTGAAGTGTCATGTCGCTTTCAAAGGAGGGCCTAACTCACCGTCTGATAAGCACATTTTTGTCCCTTTCTTGATTTTTTTTTCCAGTTTTTATTTTTTCCTTATTTTTTTCTTTTATTGTATTAGGTGAAAAGGAAAGGGAAGGGAAAGTGAGGGTTCTGCAGGCCCTCGTCGCCTTCGCCCCACTATGGAGGATGGCCGATGAAGGGTCGGCGAGGACCCTCGTCAATCGCAAGTGAGGGCCCGCAGACCCTCGCCTAAATGTAGCTGAGGGCCGCCACTCTACCCTAGAGTGGCGGCCCTCGGCCGCTTTTGAGCAAGGTCCAAAGCAACCCTCGCTTGATCTAGGGGAGGGTCGCGACCCTTGCCCAAACCGCCAATCACTGGCTGAGTCTCAACGACCCTCACCAACCCTTGGCCAGCCATCCCCTTCCATCATTGGCAAGGGCAGGCGATGGTACGGCAATGGTGGCGCTAAGACCACGTCTGATTTCCTTCCTTTTTGTTTTTCTAATTAATTTATTTTTAATATAATTTAAATAATATTTAAAATTAAAATTATATTGGATAAAAATGCCCTTAATTGGCCAGAATCTTTAGTTAGTTGGCGAGGTTAGATTTTTAATTGAAATTACTATAATCATTTTAGACCCTTATTTAGAATATTCCCTTAAAAAGGATAGCCCCATTAGTGATTGATGTGGCGCTTTGCAACTAGTGAATATTTTCTCACAATCATCAGAGTTTCCAAGTTTCTGGCTTCTTGAAAGTAATTGCAAAAGAAGGAAACCCACTACAGATGTAGAACAAAGAAGAGAGAAATAAAAAAGGTTAAAATTTTAATTTTTCTTATTTATTTTCATATTAGTGATACGTGTTAGATCGCAATTGATGAACAGTATATGAATTCTCACCACGTTAGCCTATAATGTGGTATAATGCCACTCAACAATTTCGCCGAATAAAGGAACTCAAAATCTAATGGCAAAGTATCCAAGAAATCCAGTAATATATGAATATGACCATGACCGAAAAGGCTACCTCAAACTCAATACATGACTATGACAAAACATGTAAGTTACCATGAAAAATTGAACTAGTCGATCAACCAAAAAAAAATTCTAGGGTTTCCCTCGATAGCCACCCTTCCAACATGGAAGGGAGAGGTGTGGGATTCGAATCCATACCTTCTTAGGAGGTTGGGGTGTGGACAATTTAGTTTCAAATGTGAGTTATGACTCCCACGCCCAGCAATGAAGCATGACAAAAGTTTGAGACTAAGAGTTATAATAGGAGTAGAGTAGGCCCGACGAAAAAAAAAAAAAAATCAACCAGAAAAAATCTAAAACAAGTAAATTGTCGCATTGAGTGCCGAGAAAACAAGTTGGGTGAAGTTTATGTACCTTATTTAACCAACAATGCTCATTAGTCTTGTTGGTGATCAAGTTCCCTGTCCAGCTATGAGCAAGTTCATGGGCAACGACCTGCGCGCCCCTGGCGTCCCCCTTAGTCACCGTTGAGTCAAGAACACCATCCTTGGGTTCTCCATTCCTCCATAAGGAAGCTCGGAGGCAACAAAAAAAAAAAAAATCAAACCTCTCCCACTCATAATCTCCAAACAACCTCTCCCCTTACCTTATCATGTCCTCTAGTGGTGTGAATGGTTCGATTCGGTTTTTTTTTTTTTTTTTAAACTGAACCAAACCGAACCAATAAGAAATTTATTGAACCGAACCAAAATTCGATCCAAACCGAAATTTCGTTTCAGTTCGATTTTCGATTTTTCGATTTTTACTTTTGTGTTTGTATATAACCGGTTCGGTTAACCGAACCAAACCGATAAAATCTAAGTTTTTTTTTAAAATCATTTTTTTAATGAGAACCGAATCCAAAAAAATTGAATTTTTCGGTTCGGTTCGGTTTTGTTTTTGACACCCGTAATGTTCTCTGTCCCGGCGAACTCCCCTGCAGCCGCCTCCCACACTGCGGGCGTGCCTCTGAGTAAACTCTAGTCCTAGGCCCGACATCCCTATAACCCAATTCCCCGACCGCAAACACAAATAGATAAGGCGGAATCGGCTGCTCCATCAGGAACTCCTCCACCACCTTCCCCTCCGCGGACCACAGCGCATCTCCGCAGGGCAGGGCCGCCCCCTCCCCGGCCACTGGAGGGCGGCGATCCACTTGGCGGGTGGACATCACCGCGGAGAGCTGGCGCGGGACGTTCATCCGGGCGGAGTGGCAAATCCAAACCGCGGGGGTGTCCTGGCAAGGGAAGACTACGCGGCATGAATCGACTGGCACTGCGTGTAGATGAAAGGGAAGGCCTTGTTGCACATCTGAGGCGGGTTCAGCCATTGCAAGGCCGAGGATGCAAGAGTGGTGGAGTACACCACGGGGACGGAAGAGTGGTTGGAGAGGGAGACGCCCAAGTTCTGGCCTTTGATGGGGTCGGGCTCAGAGAGGGAGAATGGAAGTGGGTTTCGGGTGTGCGGGTGGAGGACGGAGAGGACAGTGAGGGAGCGGGCGTCGAGGAAGAGGAGGCCAGAGGGAGGGGGAGGAGAGGGAGAGGAAGGCGGAGTGGATGGTGGAGGAAGAGAAGTCGAAGTAGAAGGAGAGGTGAATGTGGGTGGTGAAGGGGTGGGCGGAGTCGGTGGAGGAGTGGGGGTCAACAGGCGCCATGCAAGGGGTGCAGATGGTTGCAGAGAATTTAGGATTTGGGAAGGAGAGAGAGAGAGAGAGAGAGAGAGAGAGAGAGAGAGTGTTTTGGGTTGTTTAGGGCGCGCATGACAAAATTTCTATTTCTCGATTTCTCTATTTCTCTGTTCCCCGGAACAGGTTTAGAACAGAAATCCGTTTGGTAACGCAATTTGATTTCTCTATTTCTGGAACAGATTTCTATTCCAGAAATAGATAAATCGAATAAATCAGAAGCTGAAATTTTTAACTTCTCAGTTTCTAAAGTAGAAATAAGAAGCTGAAATCAAACCATATAAAAGAACCTTGCGCTTTCTTGCTAACTTAATTCACTCATAACTACAACTTCACAAGTTATTACTAATTTTCTTTTTCTTATCTTGCTCGTGTTTTTTTTTTTTTCATTTTTTTTTGATAACTTCCTCTTTAGGATGAAAGGCAATCGAATGGGTCCCCAGTTTTCAAAAACGACCGAAGTTCTTAAATGCTTACTTAAAAACAATGGAGTTCTTTCCTCCTAGAAAGGGCACGCGCATGGCCAGTTGAAGAAAAAGTTCTTATGTAATAGATGAATAAAAAACATGCCTAGAAATTTAACCTTGTTTCTTTACAGATTCAAAATTCTTGCAAAATCAAAATAATTAGATTGTTACACATTCTTAAATTTTAATTCGAAAGCAAAAGATTTAAGAGAATCTCTCTCTTTGCTATGCAAGGGCCATTAAAGGTTCATTGAGCAACAATAAAGAAATTATGGATGAGCAATTGGACTAATTCAATTTGAAAATAAAAATAAATCGATTTTCCCCCGATTGGTTTCTAACCATAAACGTTACTTCAAGATAGAATTCTCATATATTCCTTTACACTATCAATTTTATTTTGTTGATAATCTTGTATAATACTAGTCTTTGATAAAATGACAGGGCTGTATATGCACCATTGATTGCACCTATATTCATGCTTCCGTAGTACTTGTCTGAATCTACGCAGGATAAACTTGCAAAAGATACATTGACCAAGGAGGGAAACCAAATAAATACGCTTAGGAAAACTATTGCCGATAAAATGACAAGGGATAATAATATGCCAGAAATTCCATGAAATTGTATTTTCAACTTTTGTAATGTATTAGTATTATTTCGACTATTATTTTGTATTTGAGGATTTCCTATGTTGTTATCTAATCAATTTCTATTCCTAAAAATAGAAATTTTATTATGTTATCAAACGGATTTATGTTCCGAGAAATAGAAATTTTGAGTCGTTATCAAACAAGTTTCTTTGCTCAGAAACTTGTCCGGGAAATAGAAATTGAGAAATCAATTTCTAGCCAGAAATCAATTTCAAGAATAGAAATTTTGTCATGCGCGCCCTTAATGGAAGGACAAAGCAATGACTAAAATCTGTAGATGGATTTCGTTGGTCAAAGAAAAGAAGAGAGAGAGAATATATTCATTTCAACCGCTAATGGACGCCGCCCAAATTCGGGTAATAGTTATATTCCTCGTGTATTTTCTGAAGTTGCTGCGTTTGTTGCGACTTTGCGAAAATGAAGTCAGGGAAATCTTAGCTAGAGGTGTATTTACTCAAAGCAGATTACCGTTTTGGCTTGAGGTGTTCTTTTGCAAGATGGTTTTGAAATTAGAAAAAAAAAAAAAAAAAAGGGGAAAAAGGGGATATTTGTTCTCGTTTCATCATCTTTTGCGAAGTCAAGAGCAGAGCCCCAAGTGACCACACCATCTGCGTTTATTGTCTTTCTGTGTCATCTCGTTTGTTCATTGTCGTGTACTCTACTCATCATGTCCATCATATCCATCGTGGAAGACCCTCCATCGCTGTGAGGTCGGGCAAGGCGTTCGAGGTCGAGCGACTTAGATAGGGTCGTTAATGGATCCCCACCGATAAACTATTTTAGTAGCTAATTATTAGATCGTTTAAAGATTAGATAATTGTTGGTCAGAAACCTTTTTTTTTTAGTGTTTATTATATGACAGTTTGTATAGGGAATGAGACGAAATGCACGTCATTGCTACACGTTAATCAAAGGTCTAAATTTATGTCTCGAAAAAATGTAGAAATAGACCCGAGCCACGTTTCCGCAAATCGTGGGATAAGGCCGGCTTTCAAATACGAAGCCTTTGACAATATATGCAAATAGCGCTTACATAAATCGAGTGCACTTGGTATCACATTTAATTTTTCTCTAGTCCAGAAGAAAATTGCTATGGGTGCTTTAACGAATTGGTCTTTCACTAACCTTGAAAATGGAGATAAGCAATAATCGCAATCTCCTCAATCTGCATCAATGTAGATAGCTGTTTTCACAATTCGAACGACTGCAATTAAGGCATAGTACTGAGGCAATGCCAAATTGCTACGAGGAAAACTACTTTAGTTTCGTGATGCTTCCGAAGAATGTTGTAATGTTCAAAGTAGACTAAAATCTCCGCAAGAAGATATGCGGTCATACAAAGCAAAATACGAGAATATCAACATCACAAGATCAACTTATCATATGCTAAATTATGAACCACTGGCCATTACAAGTCTTAAGGCATCCGAATCAATACGATCTCCACCGTCTGGCTCGACAAAACAACTCAAAACACACTCCATATTTACACTCCATATTTACAGACCCTCTAAACTTGACTCTATCAGGCAGGGTCGCTTGAAGAAGATTTTCCACCGGCTGAACTGCCAAAGGACTCAATGGTTTGAGAACATCAGAATTCGGTCCTTTTCTGTCCAAGAAACCTTCTTTCACGATCCTTCAACAATTCATGAATCCTAGGACTGTCAACTCGAAGCAAGTGCTCAGGTATATCTAGTTGAAAGTGATACCGCAACTCTATCAATGCTTCTTGAACAACTCGTTCGATCAGTTTTCCCTCAGGCCTATCAAACAACACGAGATAATGAGAGAGGAATTTTAGTGGATGCACAACTACAACGATGACTCTATTTTGGTTGTCCTGCGAAGATCACGTGAAAGACGGAAACAAGGCATATGTTGAAATGAGGTTGTACCAGTCATCAAAAAGTTCCCGTTCTTCAAATGAGCCAACCTTTCTGAACATTCCGTACCATTCCCTAGTGGCATCCATGCCACGAGGATGTTCCCTACGTGCCCAGAACAAGACATATCCCTTGTACGAAAATCTTGTGGTATAAGGAGTTGAAGTAAGTTCGTACTTGGCATCATCATGGTCCCATCCTGTAATGTTGGCAACCCCTGTGAGCGCTTGGTGGCCTTCCGAAGGGGTAGTCATGGCAAGGATACATCTCCTCGGTGGACGGAATCTCCTGTCTGGGTGTAGCACTTTGGAGGGTCTTAATCCGTATAAAATGGTGAAGACCATGTGTCCCATTTTCTCCCTGCAATCCAACATTTTCGCGAGCTCGCGACAGCACCACTTGCTGGCTCCATATTCTTTAGATAGGACAACAATGTAGATTGTAGACCGTGTGATTGCGGTGAGAAGCTCGGAGCGAAAGTCCTCACCGATGGGAATGCTGGTGTCGTCTTTGAAAACAGAAACTCCGACGTCCACGAGGTTGATGTAGAGTTCTTTGATGAAGCCTTTGCGAGTGTCGGCGCCTCTAAAGTTCAAAAATACGTTGAACTTGACAACCTGAGGACTTCTCGGTATACCTAGCTGCAAGCGTGTTCGAACAGTTTGGACCACCTCCTTCACCAGTTCTTCTTGGCGCCTATCAAACACCACAATTGGTGAAAAGGATGGTAAATTATGGTAAAGGATCAGGGTGGAAAGACATGAAAGGAAGAGAAAGGCAGACAAATACGCGAGACAACCACCGGGAAAAACAATGGATGGACACCATCGCCTATTTGAATAATAAGAGTAAAGTAACGCTATATATATATTTAGATGCCCAAGATCCGTCGAGCCCACTGGGCTTACGCCGAGCAGCTCACGGCCCGTAGAGTGCGCGGTGCACCCCGGACCAAGCGTCAATATCTGGGGGGAAGCTAGCACATAACCTACTACCATGGCCCCGCACTTAAAACGTGTTAGTAGTTGCGGAGTTTTGACCCTGGGAACTCTGCGATAAAGTGCCCAAAGCGACCAACTCAACTGCTCACCGGTGGATAAGTAACGCTATATTTGATAGAGGTGATTAACAAGAAAAAAGAAGAAGAACGAATCAACACTGTACTTGGTAGAAGTGATTAGAAAGGAAGAGATGAAATTCAAAAGATTAGAAGGAAAAAAAGAGAGAGAAACGAAGGGATTACCTCATAATATCGTTCGAATGCTAGTTAGAGAAAGGAATGGAAAATAACATATTATGGTAATAATTTAGACCCCTAAATCCCTTCATATTTTGACAAATGCCCATCAAACTGGCCGCACCCATTCTCTCTCGATCCTTCCCTTTCATTTCTTTTCCGTTTCTTATTATCTCTCTCCCTTTCTATCCAAACAAGACACCACCTGTAAAATCCTTTGTCTTCCCTCTCAATCTCCTCTACCAAACATGTTAAACAGAAAAATTAAATGAAAAAGAGGCCAAAGAAATTAAGAACTCTAGTCCCAAATTCCCAAACCATACGATTACTAAAATTTAAGTTTATTCGATATCTTGCGTACCAAACATTATGAGCAAAGAAAGTAGATAAGAAGATTCGGGAGGCAATGAGGTCGGTACCAGTTAGTGACCTTCCATGCTTGTAAGTAGCCCACTTCTTCAAGCGCTATCTGCAGTCCCTCGATGCCAGAATGGCGGGCCTCAACAGAATTCCTTTTCAGGCGTCGCACGTCCCTGGGATCCACTCCGTCGAAAATGGGCAAGACTGTCTGTAGTCCGCTTCTCTTACGCTCCATCATCTGGGCGAGCTCGCGGAGGCACCGTTCATTGGACAAGTAGTCGTTCGAGATGATGGGGATGCAGATCTTGGACTGCTGCGCGGCCGGGTCAGGAAGTTGCGACAATGAACCGACTGCCGGTTTTTTATTGCGCCCTTTTACGGAGACTCCAGTGGCCGCGAGGTTGGCATGGAGGCAGTCGGGTAAGGCCTCGTGATCGAAGGAGGACTTGGGACCGGCAAGGATTGCATGTAAGAAATCGAGGGAGAACTTGGCTGCGAAGCCTCGTTCGAAGCTCAAAAACACGTCGTAACGTGTGGAGCCCCGTCCAACAGGACTAGCAGGAGAAACACATAAAGGCGGAGCATCATCCATTGATTTCTTCTGTACCCGGATAAATTCCACGGCTTCTCAGCTGGCTATATATTGTCCAAAAAGAAGAATCGAAGTCTCACGCATGGGTATAATTCGGTTTTGGTTGATTCGTTTGAAAATTCAAAGATCAAATTCGGTGATACCATGCCTTAAGGATAGAACATAATAGGGCTCGAGCAGGCTTACCTGGTTCGTAAAGGGGGGTGTTCGTCGCCGAACGATCGCCGGCGGAGCTTCAACTGACGGTGAGCAGCCTCCCTTTTTGTCTAAGGATTTCGTCTAATGGCTGAACGCTCAACACTCAGCTGTTACGAAATCGCATGTCAATTTCAGGAAAATAACAGCTGTTACGAAATCGCATGTCAATTTCAAAAAAATAACGCTCGCAAATAATTCACCAAGTAGAATATAATAATAAAAGAACCGAACACTAGACTTCGAAAAAAGTTGGAATACAAAGATGATCCTTTCTCAAGATCAGGGCACAAATAGATTGAGAACCCCTCTAAAGAAAAAAACTCACTTTTTTCTTCTCTCTTTTTCTTGCCTCTCTATTTCCTTTTTCAGCGTCTTGGCGGTTAGCATCTTACCATCGCTAATATAAAGGTATCACTTTTAACCTAAAAGCAAATCTAATTGAAAAGACAAAAAAAACCCCTAAAAACAAATATTTGACTTTATTTATAACATCAGCCGTGGACAGCACGCTGGCGGCGGTTGCGCAAAGGCTTCTCCAATGGCCGAACCACCTTCTGCTCTTTTTTCTCTCGATTGAGCACCTCTCGAATGGCTGGACTCTGTGCCCTCCTCTCTCTTCTCTCCCTCAAGGTAGTATCGTATCTATGTATGAAAGAAAAGAAAAAGGCCTCCACCCAGAGAGAACGAAGAAGAAGCCAAAAACCCCCTTTGAGCTCTTCCCTCTAGCTATCTTCAAGCTCACCTCGCTCGTTCACCTCTCCCTTTCGTGGCCAGCAACCCCAAAAACCAGAGAACCCAAGCCCCCAAGCTCTCTCTATTTTCTTGTTTTTCTCTTGTGCGACCACCACCTTCGCTTACGCACTCCTCGCTCGAATCTTTTCTGCTATGACTCTCGCTCATTCGCCCACCTCTCTTCTGACAACAGCGCATCATTCCCCAATATTCCTCCGTTGCTCAGGTCGTGGTGGCGTCAGCCTTCATGCGCCCGCCACAGTCGCGACTGCGTCTCGCTTGCGTGTGCGAAAGGGAAAGAGAAGGGTTCTCTGGATGCCACCGAAAATTTAGGAATCATCGTTAATTTAACTATACCCTCGTCCATAAACTACTATTTTTTTTTTTTGGGGGATCGGTGTTCATAGACTACTTTTTTTTTTTGGTCGACAAGAAGAAATTTTACTTATATCATAACTGATGAGGATCGAGCAGCACCCAAGAGTGGGGCGTCATTACATAATAGGGTCCAAAGGGCTTGGGGTGGAGAAGAAAGCCAATTGGGTGGTAATGTTTGTTTCCTCTGCTCGCACGCGGCCCAGTCTGCAACAGCATTTGCAATTCTTGGACAGAAAAGAAGGCCCACTAGCTGTAATGTCTGCAGAAGTGCTTTACACTCAGTCCAAACAACTGTGCATCCCAGTTAAAGTCTTCCTTGTACTTTAGAGAGCTGACCAAGTTTTGACAGTCGGACTCCACCAAAACCACGCCCAGCCGCTTCTTCTTGATGTACTTTAAAGCTTCTAATAGAGCTAAGGTTTCCAGCTGAAAACTGAAGCAGCCCGAACTGTTTTGGTGAAGCCATTCACAAGGCAGCCTAAGAAATCCCAAACGATTCAGGCTACAGCTCCTTCCGTCGACCCCTCACAGATCGACCCATCAACGTTGATCTTCAAAGTCCCCGCTGCTTGAGCTACCCAGATCCGAGGTATGTCGGTTTCCTTTGCTTTTCTTTCTTGAGGATGCCTAAACCCCATTTTTCATAGCTTTTATGCTGAAATCAGGCAAACTCTACAACTTTACAAGCAATCGGCTTACTACCTCAGAAGATATAGTTATTTATCTCCTTCCATATTTGCCATAGGATGTTTGAAATTGCTTCCAAGGAAGGTAAGTGAGTGTCTTTCCTTATAAAGAGCACCAACCACGCATCGATTCAGGTAACTTTGTATGGACTCATTTGTAGGTTGACATCCGGGTGGCTCCATACCCATGCTGTCCAATGGCAAAGCAAAAAGATATGCTCAGCCATTTCCATCCTTTCTCAGCAAAGGTCGCAGACAAGATCAGGTAATATCTATCTTTTCCATAAATTCTCCTTGGATGGGATGTTTTTTTGACAAATATTTTAGATAAAAATCTTCACTTTAGGACCGGTCTGCATATGCCATATAGCGTTCCATAGTGCTCTTGGTGTTTGGTAGAAAGAAGAAGGGTAGTCAGTTGCTGCCTTGACTGTTGCTTGTTCTCTTAATATGTTATAGCCATTTCTTACTGTAAAAGACCCATTCTTAGTCCTTGTCCATATCAGTTCATCATTTGTAATTTGACGGTTGATTGGAATTGCAAGGATCTCTTGAGTGGTCTGTTCATCAAAGAAATTGTTTAAAAGTTGTTCATTCTATTGTTGCGCTTTCATCAACTCGGATACTTGTGGATCATTTCTATTTGCTGGCCCCCCGATTAGTCATCTTTTTAGCCATTTATATGTTCTAATGTTGACTTTTTGTCCATTTCCAATGGACCATCTCACTGAATCTGCTATGGCCTCCCTTCCCAAAATTAGACTATGCCATCCCCATGAAGGCTTGGTTCCTTTCTCAACATGCCAAAAGTCTTTTCGACAAAAGTAGGGCCCTTTTAGTAGTTTGCTCCATAATGCTTCCAAATTCTTAACCAACCTCCAAGCTTGTTTACTCAAGAGGGCCTTGTTTACAGTAAGTAAGTCCCTGAAACCCATTCCTCTCATGTCTTTCCTGAATTTCATGATTTCTCATCTCTTCCAATGCAAACCAACTTTTGTTTCACTATTTTTCCATCAGAAGTTAGCTATTTTCTTCTCTATTACTTTACAAACTGATATTGGAATTTTAAAAACTGACATGGCATATTGAGGAAACGCCTGCACCACTGATTTCAGGAGGGTTTCCTTACCCGCTTTTGAAATAATTTGTTCCTTCTAGCCTTCCAATTTCATGTTAACCCTACTCAAAATCCATGCAAACAGCTATCTCTTTGAGGCTCCCCAGTTAGAGGGGATTCCTAGGTATTTTCCCCGTCCGATCGAGCTCTAGAACTCTTAACTCTCTTGCCATGTTATCCCTTAATAGTTGAAGACATTCTTTGCTAAAAAAGATACCCGACTTGTTTAGGTTTACTGCTTGTCCTGAGGCATAACAGTATTGATTCAGCACAGCTGCAACATTTTGGCATTCTTGTATGGACCCATCTAGAAAGAATATAGAGTCATCTGCAAATAATAAATGAGTCAAGGTGGGGCATAACCTATTTAACTTGATTCCTTTTATACTACCATCATCTAGAGCTTTTCCCATCAAAGAAGACAAACAGTTAGCTACCAGAATGAAGAGATAGGGTGATAACGGGTCCTCTTGTCTAATACCTCTGGTAGGGTTGAAATAAGGGAGAGGTTCTCCATTGAATTTGATGCTGAAAGCGACAGTAGTAACACATTGCATAATCCTGTTGACCCATTTCTCGCAGAACCCCATTTTCAGCAAGCATCCTTCTAAGAAATCCCATTCTATTCTATCATAGGCTTTATGCATGTCTAATTTTAGCACCGCTTGGAAATGCTTTTTCCTTTTCCTCGTTCTCAACTAGTGTAGCACCTCTTGCACAATTTATATGTTATCTTGAATCTGTCTTCTACTGACGGAGGCACTTTGTTCCCCTGAAATCAGCATCGGCAGCCATCTTTTAAGTCTATTCACCACAATCTTCGATATGATCTTATATGCAAAATTGCAAAGGCTAATAGAGCGATATTGGTCAAATTTTTCTGGATGGGGGGTCTTCAAAATTAGGGTTATATGGGTTCTGCTTAGGGCTAGTTACTAATCCCCCCGATTGAAAAAAGCCTTTAACTTCTTCAAAGATATCCAAATTAATTATATCCCAATGGTGTTGATAAAAAATTCCACTTAAACCATCTGGACCGGAGCTTTTTGTGCTCCAAGTTGAAAAGCAGTAGCATGAACTTCTTCCAAGTTTACTTCCTCTATCAAACATTCATTAATATCATTTCCAACTAGTATAGGGCATTGATCTAGTACTGATTGACAATTTCTAGGCCTTACCGAAGTGTATAAATCTTTGAAGAAGGAAATTGTGAGGTTCTGAAGTTGTTGTGTATCCCTTTTCCAAATCTCAGATGGATTCTTCAGCATACTAATTATGTTTTTTTTTTTATCTCCTCTGAAGAGTTGCTGCATTAAAATATTTCGTGTTTTTATCTCTCCATCGTAGCTAGTTTACTATGGATCTTAAACCCCAACATCTCCTCTCTTCTCCATAAAGTTTCAATTTCTTCATTTAAGAGCCACATCCTACTAGAGCCTTGAGTTAAGTTTACACTATTTGTTAGGGATTGCAGCTCCTGCTTGAGGGCCTTGATACGAATATGGTTGTTGGGGAATTTCTTTTTAATCCAGTCCTTTAAAGCATGAATTACAACCTACAGCTTGTCTCTCAAGCCTGCTTCATGAAGAGTATGAGATTGCCATGATTGTTTTACTATTTCTTTACATTCTGCATCTTCAGTCTAGAAAGCTTCAAAGTGAAATTCTCTTCTTTTCTTTACAAATGTAGCACTACCCACAAGTAGAAGTGGGCTATGGTCTGACCCAATAGTTGGGAGAGCATATGCTTCTGCTACTAGGAACATGAGCCTCCAATCTAAAGTACATAACACCCTATCCAGCTTTTCCTTAACCAAGTCAGTCCCGTCTCTATTGTTGGACCAGGTGAAAGCACACCATTTGCAGTATATTTCCATCAACGAACAATCATTTAAACAACTTTGGAATGCCTGCACTCTATAGTTTACAGCCAGTCTAGTCCTCACCTTCTCCCAATGATAAAGCACTTCATTAAAAATCCCCCAAACAAACCCATGGTAAGCCATTTGAGATACTAATTTGTCTCATTTTATCCCATAAAATTATTCTTTCCCAAAAGAGATTTGGAGCATGCACACACCGTGACCCTCATTTTGTTTCAACTGTCATAATCTTCACATATCAAGTCTATCATTTCCTAGGAAGCTGATTCCACTACTATTTCAACTCCCTCATTCCATAGAGCCGCTAGACCCCCCGCGATTCCTATTGGGTTCACCACAAAGCTATGTTTGAATTTCAATTGTCTTTAATGTGAGAAATCACATTTGCTTAGTTTTTTTGTCTCCATTAACATAATCAAATCGGGCCTTTCATGAGCCGCAATGGCTCGTAACTTTTGGACTGTCAAAGGTGTGCCTAACCCTTGACAGTTCCAGCATAAAATCCTTATTTGTAAACCGGTGGCTTATTAGGGCTAGCCATCAAAGCCCATCCCATGGAAACATCCAAAATACTAATAGGAGTTTCCTTTAGTTTTGCTTCATCAAAATTCGACGGCTTTAGAGGGATAGAGTTATGCGGGTTGTACTTCTTTAATTTCTTTGTCGGTGAACATTTTAAAGCTCTGCTTCCTTTTTTTTATCCCTCTTTTTTTGACCAGGACAATAATTTATTAGCCTACGGTACCTGTTGTTCTGGCTCTTCAATATTCATTATGCCTTTTCCGGTTCTCTGTTGATGTTCCTCCTAGTGATCAGGTATAGTAATCTCAACTTGTGCCCTACTTGTTGTTTGAGCTGCTAATGTGCATTCTATTACTGTTTGCTCCCCAGCGAATATGACTATTTGTGTACTTTGAGCTAGTGTGTTGATGACTATTTGTTCCTCCTCCTTTTCTTCCACCCTGTCATCATAAAAAATTTGCCAAAATGGGCTAGTTGTTGGAGAAAACTTTTATGTTGTTTTGAAGCTGACAAAACTTATCTAAATTCTATTATGAAGAATTGCCAAACTTCGGTGTCAAAGTCTATCTTACATTAGAAGTCTGTCCATTATGACAAATTCTAGACTGAACGCAAGAATGAAGAATTAATCAAACTCAGGATTATTTTCTTCAAGGTTTCAATACTTACAAGATACATCAGGCTTTTTGGCTGGAAATATCACTTACCATATTAGTTATCTTAATTGGAATCAATTTCGAAGAAGTGAATCATTTTGGAAGGGAAGCTTATTTGGAAAGAATCTACTTATGAAAACCAAAATTCTGATTGTATAGGCGACCAAGATTGACGGGCTTTCATCTCAATCTTCAAACGGCTTGAGATCTCCTTGATTGATTCTGTCCAACGGGTTGACTGGAAGAATTCCTCTGGAAAGTGCCAATGGTTGACAAGGCATGGAGGATTATTTAAGGCGATTTTTCAAGTCATTTAGAGAGAGCGTGAAAGAAGAATTCCAAAGTTTGAAGCTTCTGTGACATCCTGAATTTCCAGTTCTGTTTTCTATTTAATGAATCGGGCTTTTCATCGATGCGTCTATAGTTCTTTTTCCGCCTATAGTTCTTTTTCTTGAGCTGATTACTCACGGTAACTATTCTATCAAGTGAAGCCGTTAATGAATCTAAACATAATGGACTTGAGAATTCGACCAAGAATCGACTACTTGACCGTGCTGATCTACAAGGGTCATTACGGCACAGTCAAAAATAGATCAAAGACCGGAGATAGGTCGATTCAATGGAGGTATGTGATTAGTGTGTGGGTGATTCCACCTAATTGCAAAATTTCTGTCAAACGACACTAGACCAGTTTTTCTGTCATTTCTGTACCCTGTGTCCGTATTTGAAATCTCGAGATTTTCACGACAATTGACAGTTGCCAATGTGGCTCGAAAATAATTGACCACGGGTCAATTGCACACAAAAAATCCCTAAAAGTTACCTGGTAGGTTAGGTCATGCTAAAATCGCGCCATATTAAAATTAACTGTGAATTTGAACCCAATTTCAGAAATTCAAAGTTCAGTCATGTCACGATTTATTTTAGGAATGTCAACTCATTCTCCGAAGAATTTTCGGCGAGCTTGGAATTTTTACGAAAATTCAATTCGGACGATTCAAAAAAGAATGGAAATTCGGAGGGGCCAAATTGAAGGGATTTTTGGCCTCCTTAATGAGTTAATTAGTGAAGAGAAATTGTGAAAATTGTGTGGGCTTCATCCTTAGCAAAAATTGGACATCAAATTGGGGAAATTTGGTGAAGAAATCGAAGCCCCAAGTGAGGAAATTCATAGGCTTGATGGGGGCTGCAACATTTGGCACCAAAATTGAGTTAATTGTGGAAATTATGGTGCTAGAAAGTATTTGGAGGACCAAGGGATAGATGTGGAGACTTTGGGGCACCAAACATTATTTGTGAAGATATTTTATTTGACTTTTTCCCCTCCCTCCTTCGGTCCCTCCTTCGCACGCCAACTTCACCGATCCTTTTTCCCCTTCGCGGCTTCTACTTCTCCATTTCACTTGTTCCTTCGGCCTTTGTCTTTTTTCTTTCATTTTGTTCTAGCGAAGCTCCTTCCCCCTCTCACATGTTGTTGCTCCACCTTCAGCTGTTCCCTCAACGGAAGCTTTGCCCACACTCCATCGAATTCCATCCCGCTGCCACACGTCCCAGTCAACTCTACAATTCCCTCAGTCGGTTAGTTGACCGCACGCCTTCACGCCAGTGAAGCCCATCATCCACTCATCTCCACTCACCGAAGCAGCCCACAATCTCCCCCTGCAGCTGCCACGAAGATTCCACCATCCATCTCCACGATGAGTCAACTCCAGCGCCAATCTCACCATCCGCTTCTTCCTCACCTAGTAGCTATGTCGCTCGAGCCCAATAGCCACCATCCCCCTTGATTTCTCGCCCATTTGTCTACTGCAGCCCACACAAGTCCAATCCATCGTCCACCGAAGTAAATCTCAGCCGCGTCCCTGCCAAAACCAGCCCAAACCAAGTTGGGGCCAACCCACTTGGACCAACTAGCGGCTCCCCCAAACCCATAACTAAGCCCAGCAATTCACTGTGGGCTTGCAAGGCTTTTCGGCCCGGTCCGAGCCTCCTTTAGTGCCGCCGCAAACTTGAGTTTCGACCGTCATCGCGTCGCCGTCATCATGGACTCACCAGCTCCCTAATCCAATGATTTTACTCACTAAACTCTGCTTATGGAGTTAATTATACTTAATGATTGATTAGTTTAAGCTAAATATGGTTTAGGTGATTAGTTAGAACGAACTAGTGATTTAATTATTCGTTATTGCATGTTAGGTGGTTAGAATAACTAAATTAGCAACTAGATATGTTGTATTATTTATCTAGATAGGTTCGGAAAATTTCCGGGCCCGTTTCGGTATTTAATTCGCTGATGCAGTTAAGAAGTATTTTCCATAAATGAAATCAAGGCCGAGGGGCCACGTCATGCACAATTCGAGTACATAACATCATGTATAACATTGTAGATATCATGCATATGTTACATACACGCATGTTTGTTTGTGTTTTAGGCATCTTACCGTTCGATGAGGAAATGGTGGAGGGAAAAATCGACTCAAGGACCCATCAAGTCTCTGCGCAAACGGTTAAATACCCCTTTTTTCTTGAATGAGAGGCAAACCGAGATTAAAAAAAAAAAAAAAAAAAAAAGGGCGCGGCATCATTTGTATGACCTATTTCTGGTGTTACTATGCGTGATTCATATCAGTGACCCTCGAAAAAGGGGGCTCATAAAAATGATTTTATTCGGGTAAAAGGTTAAATATTAATCATGCCAAACAAGAGGTGCATAGGATGAAGAAACTAGCCATTTCCAAACACATCCTTCAAACACTTTTGAGAGTTGAGTGAAGAGCGACATTCTCTTAGGACGAATGATTCATTCGCATTGAGTACAAAGGTTGAAATGATAGAGGCGTTCCCTTCGTCAATCCCAAACACCATGCTAATCTCTTGCTAGCCCTTTGGGCATTAAAAAGAAAAAAAAAAAAGATGATTCTTCTAAGTACCCTTGTCGAGAACAACCCTACATTGGGGCAGCACAGGAGGTTACGATCGTGTTGTAGAGCGAAATATTGAGAAAGATCCTATTACTTTCACTTGCATCAATCTTCTAGTGGTAGCTTCGGAGGAATTCTCATCAGAGCTTGACTCATCCCAATGTGAAGAAGAGCATTTCATTCTCTACCCAAACACTGATACCCATTGCTTTAACCAATTTGGGCCTGATTATTCATTTCTGAACCTCGAGCGGTGATCATCTCCCTTCACTGGGGCAAGGAATAAGAATTGATCAAACACAATTGACAATTACGAGAAAATGTGAAAAACATCTCGAAAGTCATAAGAGCTACAAAAGTTCAAAAAGCAAAAAGTTCGACAAACTAAGGGGCATGAAAAAGCATTGTGCCTGGTAAAAGTAAGGACGATGCCCGTCAAGAAAAAGAGCCAAAAGGCTGCATCATATATGAAAGAAAAAAATTATCAAAATCCAAGTGCCTGCAAAAAAAAAAAAAAAAAAAAGCATCGCAAAGGGCAAAGGAAATTAGAGAAAATAGCAAAGCTCCCATGCAAAAATGATTAGTCAAGGGACTTTCGAGATGTGCAGTGTTTCAAAAGCCAAATTCTTTCGAAAGGTTGAGTGACTTGGTCACGATCCCATGATGATCACCGACTCTTAAGAACCCTCTTGAAAATTTTAAGCCTTTCGAGCCTTTCCCGAGCCAACATTATAACCCTTTTTTCCGAAGCCTCTTCTGATTGGGATGATTTGAGTGAAAATGAGAATACCACAAAGAAGCTACTGCTTGAAGGAGTGGAAGTAATTCTATCTTGTCTTATCTTCCAAGCTCTCGACTTGTAAACCCGATGAAGATAGTGACAAATGTTCCTTTATTGGTCTCAAAGCAATAATTCCTTTGTGTAAGCCCTAACTGAGCCTATATTACGGTCCTTTCAAAAGACCTTTTTGATCGATCAGATTGTGCTCATTGCGAATGTTTTCGGAAGCCTTCGACATAGGTTATGTGAGATACCTTCAGCAACCAATTATCTCCCACATGAATGGATGGGATCAAGTAGCCATTTTACTGAGAGTGTGTGAGAAACCCTTTCTAACTAAGAAGCTCTAGTTTGGCATGCTTAATGAGCCTTTTTCTCGAGTCTTAGCCGTTTTGATGAGAACTTGTCTCCTAGAAAATTTGATGATTAATGATATATCCACGAGCAAGATGACAGTTTTGCGCCACATGATGCTAATGGACATCGAATGTTTTTCTAAAGCAGTCGGACTTAGCTTGATTATTTTGTTCAATTAATGCTGCAATATTGCCAATACATCTCTTGATGACGTCTCTAATGACATTTGCTCAAGTTGAGTTTGACAAGATTCATCAGTGAAGCCATGCAGTTTTCTAAGGGGTTATCAGGTGCTACCCTAAAAACCAAAGGTTCATGGTCGGCCTTAAACCATGTCATCTCCAAAGGTTTTATGGTTAACTTTAAACCATGTCATTTCCAAGATTGGTGGGTTCATCCGTAAACCACACTTGTCCACCTCCCAGTCGAAACCCATTCGTACACAGTGAGACTATCATACCCGGTCAAAACTCGTTTTTACATGATGAGACCTCAGTCATTCCCCTTCTTCTTATGACCCGGAGAGCTTTGTATCCTGGAGTCTTCCTCACTTCTTATGACCCGGAGAGCTTTGTATCCCGGAGTCTTCCTCACTTCTTATGACCCGGAGAGCCTTGTATCCTGGAGTCTTCCTCACTTCTTATGACCCGGAGAGCCTTGTATCCCAGAGTCTTCCTCCCTTTTTATGACCCGGAGAGCCTTGTATCCTGGAGTCTTCCTCACTTCTTATGACCCGGAGAGCTTTGTATCTTGGAGTCTTCGTCACTTCTTATGACCCGGAGAGCCTTGTATCCTAGAGTCTTCCTCACTTCTTATGACCCGGAGAGCTTTGTATCCCGAAGTCTTCCTCCCTTTTTATGACCCGGTGGGCTTGTATCCCGGAGTCTTCCTCCCTTTTTATGACCCGGTGGGCTTCTGTAGCCTGGAGTCTTTCTTCATCTTATTGACAAGACGCGTTTCCATAGTTATGAGTCCTTTTCGTCGACCTAATACGTGCATATGCACCTAGGGTCTCTCTATCGCTAAAATAATTTAGGTGTCTTCTGTCTTTAATCGCAACCTCTTCGAGGTTACATTCAAAGAGGGGCAGCTATTGACACCTAATTTTTACCTTTCAAAAAGTATATATCAAAATCAAATCAAAAATCAAAAAAAATCAAAAATTTTAATTATTAATTTTCCTAAAAAAAAAGAAAAAAAAATTGAAAGAAGCCGCGCGCCGCCGCCCTTCTTCCACTTTTCTTTTTCTTTTTTTCCCCACGTGGGCCTGGGCCTTGCCTTCCTTCTTCCCTTTTTCTTTTTTTTTCTTCGCGTGGCCCAGCACCCTTAACCCTCTCGGCCCAGCCCACGCCTCTGCCTTCTCCTCTAGCCGTCTTCTGCGCGGGGAAGTAGCGAAGCAGAAAGCAGCCGTCCGCATGGGGAAATGGTGAAACCGAAAGCAGGGCCGCCAGGGCAGCAGGGGACAGGATCATCTCGCGGATGCAGGCGAGCGGTGGAATCCGGAGGTCAGAGCCGGCTGGCAAAGTCCGCTGGTTGGTCAGCCGAGGGCACACGCGCGAGCCGAACAGAAGCGGAAGCAGGGAGAGATCTCGAGGGAGAAAAGGGAAGGGGAGAAAAGACACGAAAGAAAAAGAGGCCAAAGGGACGAAATAGAAAAAAAAAAGAGAGAGGGTGAGAGCAAGAGAAACAGAGAGCGAAAAGGAGGGGGAGTTCACCGAGGCCACCGCCATTGACGCGTCTCCCGATCGCTGCTACCGCCGCCTCCGCCGCAGACGCGTCTCCAAGCTGCCATCCCCATCGGAACTCAGGTTGGTGTTTCGTCGAACACCTGGTGTGCACTTTTGAAGTTAAGCTCGCCGGAGCTCGTCCCATCCATTTCGGGCGAGCTCCGGCCTCCGTAGGTTCCCCCTTAGGTCCTCGTTTATTGCTGGTTATTTGCTGGTCGCTACCGTTGCCACCTCGAATCCCCATTAGGTCGGAAGCCGCTCGATTCGTTAGTGCCCATCACGTGTTCGCCGTGATGCCCAAGCGGGCTTTCCCTCTCCGGTTCCTCTGTGTAGAGTCCAGCTAGTCTTTTAGTCACCGGAATGCTGCCGCCGTTTGCTCGAAAACCAGATCGTGTCCCTCCGAATTGAGGCGGCACCGTTGCGACCCCAACCAGATCGCCGGCGCCCCTCGCCCCTGTCTTCCCCGCCGTCGCAGCTCCCTGGTCCCGACCGAGCGGTCGGCCGCGACTGGGGAGCGCGGCCGAGCTGGGCCGGGTCTATGACTTGGCCCGCTCGGCCTCTCCCGTGCCCACTGTCCGGAATCAACCTGGGCCGTGGGCCTGCAAGTGAATCTTTTTTTTTTTTAAAGACTTGGGCCTTACGGATTAGGCCCAAGTCCGGTCCACTCTCAAGCAGGCCGGTCCGGTGGACCCAACCCGATTTGCTCGGGCTGAACCTCGGGTCGGGTCGACTAGAACCGACCCGGTTCGAATTTTTTTTTTTAAGAATTAAAAAAATTTTAATTAATAAAAAAATTTAAAAAAACTAAAAAATTTCGAAAATCCAAAAAATATTAAAAATTAAATTTAAAAATTTTAAAAAAAATTAAAAAAAATAATTATTATTATTTTTAAAAAAATTAATTTTTATTTTTATTTTTTTAAAAAGAAAAATTAAAAATTTCGAAAATCCAAAAATGATGGGGTTTAGTTAAGAATTGTTACGTTTTGCATTCTTAGTGTAATTAGATATTTACTTGCTCATATTTTGATTATGTCGTATGTTTAATTTGCGTATCTAATTATGTTTAATTGCACGTGTTTAATGTTATTGCAATTCGGATCTTGGTAGTTATTATCGTTACTTTAATGATTGCGCACCCGCATGATCACCTCACGTGTTAGTGGATAAGTATAAAATCAATTCAAATTGCCTTCCAAAAATCATTTTGTGAAAATGAACAAGATTAGGTACCGAAAGGGCACTAATTGATCAATTAGTGTAATCAAGTCCCCGACCCTAGATTCTCTGGTTGCGGAGGAAGTGAGGTACACTCCCATGCCTCACTTGGTTTCTAGCCGACCCTAATAGGCTAGTGGCGACTCCTTTTGTGCAAAATTTCTTAAGAATATTCTAATGTCACGCGGGGTATGGGCTTGGGAGAGCCCGTGCCTAATCATTGGTCTTAGGCCCATCCTTTAGGCAATACCCCTAAACATGTTCCCTCCCCCTGAGGGTAGGTCGCGATAATGTCACATGTGGTTAGCGATAATGTCACATGTGGTTAGCGTCAACAAGATGATATAATGAATCATCTGAAATGATTACCTTATGCAGGGTTTTAAGAAAGTACCGGCCCTAATGAATACTCTTCTATCTAAATGGCAAGCAGTGTTAGATCGTCTATGGGAGGTCAACGTAGTTCTGGATTATAAGAAACTTGTAGTGACTTTGTGAGGGAATACTATAGGATTGAGGTAACAAAGGCTTCAACTCATAGATTGAGTATAACTTGGCATAGAGTGAATGTGCCTTGGATGAGGCGTAAGGGATCTCCGAGGGTCTTTCCGTGGTTGCCCAATGTGCCTTTAAAATTTTTAGAGGAATTTACTAAGAAATTAGAAAATTCTTTCCATGTTTATGAGATAATTGAGTATCTTTGAATTTATTTATTTATTATTTTTCTTAGATTGGTCTAAGATATCTTAAGTGTAAATATTTATTTATGTTGATGTTGATATCTTTCTATTAGATATATTACTTTTTATAATGGCATGTCTAGTAAATGAAAGTTCAATATTATTTACTATTGTAAATTATTATTTTAATTTACAATTATATGTGTGAAATTCAAGAAAGTTTTAGTGACTTTGATGAACTTATTTTTGCAAAAATGATTATATTAATGAATTTCAAGTTAGAATTTTTGGATGATAATTGAAAACAAAGTGACCATTCCATCCTAAAGCTTATTTGGTCTTATTCATTAATATGATTAGTCTATGCAAAATAAATGCATAAATGTTAGGCGTTAATAATTCATGTAAATATGTCTGAAATGTTCAAATACAATGACTAGCTTCTAGGAACATAGTGGCTGAATTGGACAAAGAAGAGAAATTGAACAGCGAGAATTACGAGATAATAAATATGAAAATTCAATATATGCTAGAAAAGCCAAAAGTACTAGAAGTTCTTAACCAAGTTGTGGAAGAACTTAAGGATGTCATGCGCTACTTTGATTTGGTAAACGATCGCCTCCCGGTGGTTAAGTCAGAAACATAGATTTATTTTGCTGGTTCTAGCTTAAAAGGAAGTTTGAGCTCCAAGTGCAAGCATCTTGATTCGTTTAAAAGGTGGAGAGGCAAGAGATTAAGCCTTTCAAGTAAGAAACCAAGAGTTGACCAACATAAAATAGGAAAACATCTTCGTGTGAAAAGGATGTCAAGGGTAGAGATGTCAAAATGGGTCATTGACCCATTTATGTTTAAATGGGTCGTTAATGGGTCAGGCCTTTTTCCCAAAGCACCCATGATGGGTTTTAAAAATAAAAGGACTAAAATATATGGGTCTTAAATGGGTATACTCTGTACCCATTTAAGACCCATTTACCAACCCATTAAAGATAACCCACAATCTAGTCTACCCTACTAGAGCCTAGAGGTGGTAAAATTATTTTTATTTTTTATTTCTTTTTTCTTTTTTCTTTCCTTTTTTTTCTTTCTTCTTTTTTTTTTTCTTTCTTCTTCCTCCGGTGGCCGGCGACGGCCAAACGCGAGCCTCGAGCTCGTTAGATCTAGGGGTGTGCATGGTCCGGGCGGGCGGTTCCCGACCTAGAACCGGAACCGCCGCTAAGGACCGGTTCTGAAAAATTGGAACCGGGATCCACCCGTTTGTTGCATGGATCCACCCGGGAACCGGACCGCCGGTCCGGTCCGGTTCCCGGGTGGATCCATGGAACCGATCTTGACGCAAAACAATTTTGGTTTTCAACATAGAACGGTCGCGAAACAATTTTGGTTTCCAAGTTTTGAGCTCTGAAATTCTAAGTTCCAATCTCCAAAAACTAAAACAATAATTAATAGATGATTGCTCAACATTAAATAACATCAGCTGCACGTGAATGACAAAGAAAACTAAGTGCGGTGGGGAAAAAACCCTCAAGATGACTCATAGGGTACCTCTACTTCCAGCAAGCATGCCACCAGCAGTGATATCCGCCTCAAGTATTCTTGTTGTCTCGAGACTAGCTGGAGATGTTAGACAGAAACAAGCTGCATTTGCTCGGGTAGACGCCCCCAAATCCACATTCTCCACAATCAACTCTTGAGTATCCAAATCGCCCTCGGAGTTAAACTCTCACTCTCCAAACCCCTCACATCACGTTCCGATCTGCAAATGACTCCTTGAATCTCTCCACTATCCATCATCGATAATGGATCTACCTCGTAGTCTTCACCAACATCTGCCATTGTCGACTCAATTTCCATGACTTCCGGAGGTGCAACAACAGAAGTCGCAACATCTTTGGGGGCCACATTTTCTGCCAGAGAATCTGTCCATTAAAAGAAATCACAAGCTCCATGTCCCTGTGTTCAAGCCAACACAAGTTAAATAAACAACAGCCAAAAGTGCAATCTTGTGAGTACCAGATGATTAGAACCAATGAGCACAAGGGAAGAAACAAGATTGGCACCTAGCAAACTTGCAAAATATGGAAGGGGACAATTTCCACACAATCTGCAGAGACTAGGAAGATTTGCTACACTTCTAGTAATTCATAGATCTCAATAGGTAAGAGTAAGGAAAAATTTATAAGACAGGATTTCCCACTTTGCCACCCTCCTTAACGCATTTCGCCGGGCCTACTAGAGGATGTGTTGGAAGTTTTGAATAAGATGCAACAATGAATTCTTTTATGTCAAAATTCTACCCAAATCATCTTAGAAATTCGATGACAATGTTAGGGACAACAAAGCTTCTATGTTTTACACACAATCTATGAAAAAGTCACAATGGACCAAAGAACCGCCAAAACTGCAGCTTTGGATTGGGCTTCATATACATAATTGCTGCCTCAAACAACAAGCAGAAAAAACTTCAGCTACAAGAGCTATCAACTCCAGCAAGAAGCCCCCAGCTGCAACCCAGGATTCTACAAATTCAAGCATGAGCACCGTTGAAGACAAAGCACCAAGATGAACAGCGATCGATTCCAAAAACAAAGACTCAAACTTCACTACGTTCCGACCTATTGGGTAATCGAACCGAAGTACAAGTTCGCAAGCGGATGATGAATCGAGAGGCAAGCTGGAAGCCGATGATCGTACCTTGTTGAGTGACGGAAAAGGGGGCTCGGTCGAGATGGACAGCAGAGGCGGAGGAGCAGCGGCTGTGGCGGGTGGCGACCAGCGCGAGGGGGCGGACAGCGGCGGAGGAGGAGCAGCGGCGGCGGCGTCGACGCCCGGGGAGGAATCGAAGACGAAGAGACTGAGCGAGGGGGCGGACAGCAGTGAGGGGGTGGACAGCAGAGGCGGAGGAGCAGCGGCTATGGCGAGTCGCGACCGGCTCGAGGGGGCGGACAGCAGCGGAGGAGGAGCGGCGGCGGCGGCATCGATGCTCGGGGAGGAATCGAAGACGAAGAGAAGAGACTGAGGAAGAGACTAAGAGAGAGAGAGAGAACCGAAGACGATGAAACCGAAGACGAAGAGATGAGACGCAAACGTAGGGTTTCGTTTAGTAATTTTTTTTTTAATATTAAAAAGGTTCCGGTCCGGTCCGGGTGGGCGGGCGGGCGGATCCGCCCACGGAACCCGGGAACCGGACCCGGTTCCCACCGGTTCCCAAAATTGGAACCGGGAACCGGACCGGTTCCCTCAAGAACCGCCGGTTCCGGGCGGTTCCGGTCCGGTTCCGGGCGGTCCGGGCGGTTCCGGGTATTTTGCACACCCCTAGTTAGGATTTGGCGAGGCGAAGGCCCGGCGTCGGGCGAGGCTCGAGCCTCGCCGATCTGGGTGCCTCGAGCTTGTCGGCGTCGGGCGAGCTTGAGGCTCGCTGTGGCCGGCCGCTAGCCGTCATCATGGCCGGTGGCCGGCCAAAAAGAAGAAAAAAAATAAAAATTATATTTAAAAATTAAAAATTAAAAAATTAAAAAAATAATTAATTTTAGAAAATAATTAAAAAATTATTTTTTAAATTTGTAATTATTTTAAAATTTATAAAAAATTTCCATTAAATTTGTGTTTTATAAAAATATTTTAGCAATACCATTTAAAAAAATATATATATATATAAAAAGAAATAAGCTTGGAAATATTTTAGTAATGTAATCTTTAAAAAAAATGTAGGAATAAGTTTTTCTAGATTTGGTTAAAATATTTCATTAATATGGGTTGGGTCGGGTATATGTTGGGTATGGGTCGGGTCGGGTATGGGTCGGAAAATTTACATTATCATAAATGGGTCATAAATAGGTTAATGGGTCAATTTGGGTCGGACCATTAATGACCCGACCCAAACCCGACCCGACCCATCCGTTTAACAGCTCTAGTCAAGGGTGAAGTCTTACAACTATGATAAGAGAGGTTACTATACTCGTGACTGTGGTGAACCAAAGAAGGTAAACTCCCATTGCATTCTTGAGAGCTTTGCTTATGTGTTAAGCTCTATATTTTTAACTGAATTCAATCTTTTGTGGACTGTAGATTCGGGAGCAACAGATCACGTAACGAATGATAGAGATGCCTTTATGGAGTTCCAATGAGTTTTGATTAGAACGAAATGGATCTATTTAGGGAATAACTCCAAATTTGAAGTAAAGAGGATTGTCACATGTCAATTAAATATGTGTGGTGGACGCACTTTGTTCTTATATGAAGTACCATATGCTCTAGAGATTCGTCGAAATTTTATGTCCGTGTAATTATTGAGTATTGATTAAACTTTGTTTCAATTTAAACTTTCATAATATCGCTCGCAGAGCTTCGACTGACGGTGAGCAGCCTCCCATTTCGCGTAGGGATTTCATCTAATGGCCGAACGCTCAACACTCAGCCGTGAATAGCACGCTGGCCAGCAGTCGCGCAAAGGCTTCTCCAATGGCCGAACCACCTTTTGCTCTTTTTTTCTCTCGATCGAGCACCTCTCGAATGGCTGAACTCTGTGTCCTCTCTCTGCTCTCCCTCAAGGTAGTATCGTATCTATGCATGAAAGAAAAGAAAAAGGCTTCCACCCAGAGAGACCGAAGAACGAAGAAGAAGCGAAAAACCCCTTTGAGCTCTCCCCTCTAGCTATCTTCAAGCTCAGCTAGTTCATTCACCTCTCCCTTTCTTGGCCCAAAAAAAACAAAGAACCCAGCCCCCAAGCTCTC